>OX454419.1:72597756-73797756 GCA_949715475.1 Microchrysa polita
CCCTAAAATCTTACCGATTGAGCTGAAATTTTTCACGTCGGCTTAAAATGGCTAAAAACACATTTTGTAGAAAAAAAAATTTCCCCGGATGCCGGGTTCAGGCTCCCGGCACTGTTACATATATGTAACATCAGGCACTCGAAGTACTCGAGGGTGTTACATATATGTAACATCAGGCATGATACGGGGAAAGTGTATTCAAAATATATTTTTGATTTTTTTTCAAAAGAAAACATTTTAGTAAATTTTTTTTTAATAAAGCGAAAAATATATGAAAGCCGATATTTTACATGAAGTTTGGAATGTAGATAATGCAACAAAAACGTAGAAATAATACGAAATGTGTGCGAAAATTGAGCAGCCTTACAAAAATATTTTGTCAAATATCGTATTATTTTATTTTATTATATATGTGTTTTTGCATGTGGAGTTGTTGTTGTTTTATTGAGAAGTTTCTTGAGCACCCACAGAACTAATAGATTTGACAGTTTGTGAATACGAAAAAAGTCTATAGAACTACAGTAGTTAACAATACAGATTTTGAGGATTATGGAAGATTTGCCAGTAAATTATAAAATTTATGTTTCAATTTTCTGTCAATTTGTCCATCCGCCCAATTTGTCTAAAAAGGACTAAATAAAGAGCCTATAATTCCTCCTTGTCTATAATTTATTCTACATTGGAAACCATTTCTGCTTTCGTAGCTCAAAATATATCCTTTTAAATATGATATTAGCAGAATTAAATAGATTAACTAATCCTTGGCCTCATGAAAATAAAGCCTTAACTCCTTGCTTCGGATACCCTTGAATCCGGTTATCATTTTAATCCACATAGGACAGCTATTGTATCTATATTCCGGATTTCTAGAGCAATTTTAATTCCGACTCTCAATATTTTTGGTATGTTATACCAAATATGGCCGCTCAATTTGCAGTCAAGAAGACACAAGGGTCTAGAAAATCATGTGACAAGACTAATTTTAAGGAAAAACCTAAATATGTCACAGCATTTTTTCTGCTAAATTTTAACATTTATGAAGACTATTTATGCTATTTTCCTAGATAAAAATGTCTTGTTAAAATCCGGAATTTTCGTTAATCCGGATTTTTTGAGAATCCGGACTTCTTTTTTTATAATTTATCCGGACTAATGCGTCAATAGTGTAAAAATTGCATAAAATAAAAAAAACACTAAAAAAGTACATACTCATACACCTCGTATACGAAGAGTGCAGTTTCCCCATATCAGGACGGATGTTACATATATGTAACAGTGTTATAAAAGTACTTATAAAACGTAAACTACGGACAATATTTAATTCATTTATTTTTTGTATTGTTTCAAAAAGACCATGTAATGACATAGGATTAATTTTTTCCCAATTTTTTTCATACAATTAAATATAAAAATAAAATTCCTCTACTACTTTTGCCATCGTGGCGATTTTCGTCAACATCGAAAAAACCATCAGAAAGAAACCTCTATAACTTCCACAATAGTCAATCAAATTCAGCTAAATTGATTTCTACGCATTGCTAATAGTGTCCAGTACAAGATAAAACACTTTTTAGTGCCGAATTGATATCCTATTCCTTTAGGAGCCGTTTGAAACGAAGGATGTCTTACTGTTACATATATGTAACATCAGGCATTAATGGGTTAAATACGTTTTGACTAATAAAAACAAAATTTTGTAACGATGATAGTTTTTATATTGATTTATTTGTGACAACTTCAAATTACCCTCAAAATTGACACCATCTAATTTGTTCTTCAACATACTACAAACTACTGTCCAAATTCCACTTTTTTATATACCGCTTAATCAAAAGGCTTCACAGTTACTTCTAGTTCAACAAAATGTCCCGAAAAAAGCAAAAATGTAAGTTTTAGAGTGATTTTTCTCTTGGGGTCTGTCAGACCCCACTGAACCTATTACGTATGTAAAATTTACCTGAACCATCTAAGGTTAATAATAAGTGGTGGGTTAATAATAAGTGGTATGTTCAAGTCTCAGCGAAAAGAGTTCTTTATTATAAAGAAAACTTTTTTCTAGTAAAACCCCGAAACCAGAACCAGAACAGATTTAGTTTTAATGATTTTTACATAAATATTATTTTGTTAACGTCATATTTACCAGTGACTTTTAGAAATCTGAAGAATCCATTAATTCGGATGGGGTTCAGCTTTAGAGATCAATTATGATGGTCAGGATTCATAAAGTACTCGCAGCATAAGGATCTTTCACATGGCCTTAAAAACAATGAAGCACGAAAAACTTCTCTTGACAAATACAAGGTTTTGATAATACTATTGTCCACAGTAGTCCACAGCTCTTCGGCGTAAAGCTTCGAGATTTGACAAAACGAAAGTGTACTTTTTGTAGGCTTTGCAAATCACGACATGTAATTCTAAATTAACTGAAATCCGATGACAGATGGTGGTGGTCCCTTGAAATATTTCCACGTAGTCGTATTTATTTTTTCTCGGCCATTTTATGTATTATTTTTCGATTCCCCGGTCATTTCATCGTGAAAAATATTTAATGATCGGGGAATCGAAAAATAGTCCAGTATAACCTCGATAATTGCAACTAATTAATGCACAGAGCAGTTGCAATTTCCGAAATTTTGCAATTTTCGAGTCGGTTTTTTGTACAGAAAAACAACAATAAAAATAGGCAAGGGACGAGCGTAGCGAGCGGTGAGCCGACACAATGTGTTTTCGAATATTCCAAGGATCAGAATCGTCTTCAAAGGACGATCTTAAAAATTCGAAAAGCTCTATTTCTGTCAGTCACTGCTTAGAAGTTTTTTTTGCAAATAAAGTACATACATATATAAAAAATGCAGACGAAGCCGAATTGAAAGTAAAAGGTGCCGCTATGCAAACTTGTTTCTTTCAGTTGATATTTAAAACGGTTTTCTATTTCCGGGTAAAGACCATGAACATCTTAAAATTAAAGAATGACTCTAAAATCGCAACAGCCGTTGCATATTTAGAGTCTACAATGAGAAACATTTTCTTTGCAAATATATCAACTCTAAAATTGCAATTAGGCTTGCATATTTAGAGTCTGCAATGAGAATAAATTTATAGTTGCAAATATCGAGTATTGCAATTACCGAAGGTTGTAATTATAGGGGTTACACTGTACATAATATGACTTAGAAAAATTACGGAACCGTAGCTTTTGGAATTCTCCCGAATTCGCCACATATTCCACGATAGTAAGTATACATTTTCATTTAGAAAATAGCAGCAGACAAGCATTTCACTCTTGATGTCTATACATCGCTTAAGCCGTGAAATCGTTTGCACCACGTTAGTATTACGGTTGTACATTAATTTTCCTGTGATTTCCTTTCGGCATTTCACCCCTAACGAGCAACCTACCAGCTCGTCACCTCCAGAATATTTAAAAATTTGCAGCCGTCTCACGGCATTTACACATTCTTTACAAATTGTTTGTGAACTTAACAGTTCTCGTATACTGCTGGTCTATTGTGACGTAGATGCACAGAACGAAGAATTTTCGTACAGCTATCCGCGTGATCTAGTATGTCTATTATTCTTGAATTAGATTACTAAACATGAGAATATAGTTTACAATGAAAAAAACTAACAAAAAACATTATTCTGATGTGTATTTCAATTTAATTAAAAGTAGCTTGGAATAATTTTGAAGATTGTCCAATTGTGATATTTTTACATGCATACATATGTGTTTGTTTATAAATTAATTTATTATATTTGTTTGTTTTATTAATTGTCATATTTCTTTTGTCTGTTACTGTATGGCGTGATCGACATATATTACTTGCATTTTTTGACATAACTTTAATTTTTTAATTGTCACTATCACCATCATTTGTTGATACACTAAAATATTCACTAGGTACTTTTTAATATTTAGTTTAAGTTTAACGTTTTCACAGATTATAACCCTCACGATAGGCTTAACAGCCTGAAATATATAGGTTCATTTAGAAGTCAGCATTTTGATTTCGGCATCTTTGGAGGCAAAACAACATCAACACCTTATCAAATCAACACAACAGTCAAACTTTTACTTATTATGTTGACGACACTTTTTAAATAAGCAACATCTTAATTCTATTGTGCAATATTCTCAACATGAAACGAGCCCCATGTTGGCAACAATTCGAGCCCTTAAATTACATTCCCCTCATCCCCAAAAAGCCTCGTTATCGTCAAGTTTTGTTTTGCCCTAACTCCTTGAGAAGGATGGTGCATTAACGACTACTATTTAAAATGTAATAAAAAAAAATATATTTAAGATTAATACTTATGTAAATTACTTCATGTAATTTATAAATGCATAATTTTACAATATGCACCTTTAAGTCAAACTGAATCTGCAAATATTTATTCACTCTTCTGCTTGGTATACCAACATTGACAGAATTGTTGATTCTTGAGTTATGCACATTGGAAAATTAAAAATTCATACACGATTTACCGTAACTCATTCCAATGTCGAGGTGATTTGGTGAATTTTGACGAGACATCTTTTTGTTATTCACTTACTTACTGGCACTTTCGAGGCCATAAGTGTCTCAAAGGCAAGAACAAAAGTTCTACATACATAAAGAACGCTGTGGTTCTTTTCAAATTACCAAAATAACCTTATGACGTGACTCAAGTTAATTGTCTCAGGCGGAGTATACATACATTGAATAAATTGCCTGTTGCAAATCGATTCGTTTTACATTTTGAATGTTTGCTGAAAGGTTAGGTATAACCTATTCGGTATCGACACCCGTATAAAGATGAGTTGGTATGTTATTTTGGGATAATTTTATCATTCATTGTGACCTATTTGATGATTCGTGGACAAAAACAATTTTTGCTATGCGGAACTCTAGTCTGTAGAAATATTAGTATCGTATCAACAGAGTAGAAAGTTTTTTCTACAACGATGTACAATAATGTTGTTTTACGTGTTGTTTTTAGAAAAAATAATAGTAAATTATAAGTAAATATAATAGTAGTAATAATAGTGGATAAAATGACTGTGAAGTAGTCAGCAAAACATAACAATTTTAGTTGCAGTTAGTAACTTTATGTACTACATACACGATTATTTAAAATCGTTCGACTCAACAATAGTCTTTGCTTGTGTTCGACCGAACTAAACTATAAACAAATCTAAATTCAAGTAAATTTAAATAACCCTTTTTCACAGCACGACAGAATAACCTAAATTCTATATAAATGTTTAGTAACTATAAATTCATTCGCTACAACATTTCTTTCCGAAATCAGGTTATCTTCTTCCACTAAGGAGCCAAACAAACGCAGCTAATATTTTATACATATTGAGTCACGAATTCAATTAATCAACAATTTATGATCCAATGACCACATCATACAAAATTAACAACTTCCAATTTGTAGTTATTTCTACGAAAATTCAGAAACAATAACCGTAAAAACAATTGCCGCAAATTTTGTTCGTTCATCGACCTGTGCGTATGGATATCGCATCCCAATCCCATGCGATTGCATGTTGCGCAATATGTATTCGCAGCGAATGCAATAATGCTCAACCAGCAGCCATGCCCTCACATGATTCCAAATTGTCTGCTCGCTTAGGGACACCCATAAATCGTGTTGCAAGCATATGTACGCTTGGCTGGTCCGCAGATTTAATCAATGCGGGAAGACCTACCATGTGTTCTGATGAAGGAAATTTTTACTCATATTAAGCACAAGGACCACCTTCTTCCCATTTGATCAAAATGTTAATTGATTCCCTAAGAATGTTAAACGATCGATTTTTGCAACATGCCTGGCATCTTGAGAAACAACATTTTCGTGTTCATAAAAATCTCAAACTGACAAATTTAGAATCAATGGATAATGATTGATTTGCAATGGTTAGTGACCGTGCTTGCAAAGGAGGCGTTTCGGATAAACAAAGACAGACAGGGAAGAGAACATTTCCGGAGAAGCAGACTTTAAATCGCCAAATTATAATAAGTCTTTTTTATTATGCTCAATTGATCAATACATACCTATAATCCATTTTTAACATTTTTATCATGTGCGCAAGACTATTAGACAGTAAAGATCTAGTTGACCGATAACATACACTAGGCCATATCTTGCTAGGGAAACATTTCAAAGTATATTTTTGAAAACGAATCTATGTACATATTTCCATCGAGTATACCTAGTTCACTTGAATACTACTGATTTCGTATTGTCATTATCATTACATTATACGAATCTGTACATCGCGTCATACTAAGTCCTTTCTTCGTTTTGCTGTAGATGTTAACATTATTATTTATTTCGGTAGGTTCCTTTGCGTAACTACATAAAATGCCTACATACAAGACACTTTCCCTTGGGAGCAATGATTCATTATGACTGGATATGCGGTCTTTTGAAACTGGACTTACGGAATGAGGAAGGTTAACGCACAGTACAACAAGAAGAAGTAGATTCTGGAGAAAAGGAAAATGTTTTCCGTTGCTCCACAATTATTGTCCTCCGCAAAAAAGAAATGCTGAAATATCAGGTTTCTGGTACATTCCATTCCAGACGGAAGAAGAACTTTAAGCATTTTAAATGGCAATTCATTAGAAGTGACAGAAATTTTATTTCGAAATGGTCCTTTTAGAAGATTCTTATCACCTGCTTACAATTTGTTCTTATGTCGTACGTTGGTTTAAAGTTAAGACGACCCGTTGATGATATATAAAGATATCTGAATGCGTACGTGAGCTCAGTTTATTGGGAAAAATTAATGTAAGCATTTATTGAAGAATAAATTTGAGAGTAAAATATTGTAAAAATTTGTCTTCAAACGAGACAGAGGCTAATTTCGGGCACGGCCGAAATTTGAATCCCCGTCACATTTGAATGGAACTTAAGCTTCTTTTGCGTTAACAATTTCTTCCGCAGCCCTATGACGTGTTCTGATTCCATCTGTTCCTGGATGCGTTGAGGCTAATCCAAGAACACGCTTGGATGAATTTTGGTTAAGATTGAAAAAGAAAAAACGTTTTTCTTACAAGAACCTAATATTTGAGGGTTGGTTTGTATGACAGCCCTATGATGTAATGTTCCGATTCCATCCATTCCTAGATATGTTTTGAGGTTTCACTATGAACACATTTGGGTAAAGTTTGGTTAACCTTCCGGCGGGCGCAATACTAATCCTAACACGATCGGGCGCAATGCATCTGACAGATTAAGTGCAGAAAAAGGGATGAAACTAAGTTTCTGTATATTTTAGACTCTTATTTATTGTTGCATTGTCTTTTTGAAACAGTTCTACAAAATTTTAGAAACAAAAACTGGCTTACAAAGTTTTATACCCTTCACATTTTCAATTTTCTAAGAATATTCCGCTTTCAATGGCTTCAATATTTAAAAAACCTCCAACAACTCGACCGCTTAAAAAATGTGAGCTTATTTTACTTAAAACACACTATTGAACGATTTGGTGAACCTAAAAGTCAACACAACGCTATTACGCAATGTGAAGAGTATAACATGTGGAAATTTTCATAGAAAAGGAGAAAATAACACAATCGGGCGCAATACATCTGAGAGATTATTTCATCCCCTCCCGCCCCTCAGACATATGGTAGATAGAAACTGAAAACTGCTTTGGATAGTTGATCGATAAAGATTAAGCTACTGTGAGTTTCAGATCTCTCCCTTTTCATATCGCTGATTGGCGCAACAAAAACGGGCCACTTAATCTGTCAGATGCATTGCGCCCGCCCGAAGGTTAAGGTCGGATTAAAACAGAAAAAGTTTTTCCTAGAAGAACTTAATTTTCAGAGATTGGCTTGTATGGCAGCCCTATGACGTAATGTTCCGATTCCATCCGTTCGTAGATATGTTTTGAGTGTCTGAAGGTTAATTATAAGTGGACTGCCAAGTGATTTCAAGATGAGCTTTTTTAATATTTAATATTTAATATTAAATGGCTAAAAAATGTCCCGTTAGTCCTGAATTGAATTAGTTTATAATATAATATGAAATAATGGCTCTGTGGCTCACTTGGTTGAGTCGCACTCGACGATGCTAGAAATCTAGAGGTCCGGAGATCGAATTTCGGCGTGGTTCAAAATTGTCCGTACTTGTGCGGATAGGAAATATATAGTGCTTGCAACATTAGATATACACTCCGAAATGATATGCAATGTAACGTTAACTCGAAATTGCCTATAAACGGCTAAGTTAACACTAAATGGCCCCACATGTGGCTATACGGTACTGAGAAGAAGAATGGTTTATAAGCGACGTTTTGCGAAAATAGGGATTTCCTTGCACTTATTCCTTAAGAAAATCCTTATTCCTTAATTGTAGACTATGAATTCCACTCTAAATCTCAAAAAAATAAAATGTATTCAACTAAATGGCCGTTTATAAGTGATAAAGTTATGAATTGTTATTGCATGGAATTCGTCTGCTTTTAATTAAGCAAAACACGCCATTAATATTTAATTGAATAATTTTTATTTAACGTTTTATCGTTTGTAAGGCCTGCTAAATTTCACTTTTATCATAAAATTTCGAATTTTAAGAATAATCCTAAATCAAAATGTATCTGATGAATTGTCCTAGGGGATACTGTACTTTAAAAAAAAAAAAAACAAAAAAAAATTCGCGCTTCTTTTGCCTGAAAACTCAACCCGAAATGCGTTTTACTCACATAATAAGTGTTTATTATGAAAAGTGATGCTTTACGAATCATCACTAGATTGATTTTTTTTTATAATAAATAAAAATGGCTAAGTGGATTTTTATTTTTTAACAAGTAAAAATTTATCTTAAGTTAATTAAAAATCCACGACATTACCCATTTGTCGATACTTAAAAAATCAGCAGCAAAAAAAACTGCAGTTAATTAAAGCAGAGATTAGAAAATATTATGTTTCTTAACAGTAAAAAAAATGTCACTCCCCTCTTCGCCCTTTAAACTACTTTAAACTACGGCCGATACCATTCCGTTGCTGTTGCTATTTCAATTTTGCCTTGGGTCAAGCTCCATTTTCTTTTACATCTTTTAGAGAAAGGTTGTGTAACTTAGCACTAGTGTGCGGAACGTAAATTTATGGTCTTTCCTTGTACATCCGTCGGCATTCACCCGGCCCGGCGATCCATACATACACACACACTAACCTATTGGAGTTGTTGATGATGTTAAAATGTTCCCCAGGTTTCAGGTGGAACGGTTTATTTCCGCCCCATTCTAGTCTAAGAAAAATGCGATATTTGGTCGGCAAAAAACCTATACATCGCGGGATTTTTGCAGGATGGTTGGTGAAGGCCCCTAGATTATGGGAAAAAAGTCCCAATCGATTGGGGGTCCGGAACCTTAAAAAAGAGGGGGGAGGAGGTGTTTTATCGTTTTCTTGCGATTATTTCAAAAACAGTAAAATATACAGAAAAATGGTCTGAGGACGAAACTACATAAGTTATGTTATGGACATGTCATTTTGCCAAATTTAGCTATTTACGCTTTGAGCTCTCGCGATAGTAGCAAACAATTGATGTGTCCAACTTAAGTCTTAAAAATTTACTAAAACACGCCAAGAAATCGGTGTTTCATACAAAGCTTAAATCATTTTCTTCTTCTTCCTTGCCTCGTTCTTTATACCGCTCCATGGTTTCGCGTTGCTCGACCTGCGGTGTAGGCACATCGCTTAAATCATGTTTTTTATAAATATTCCTCTATAAACTACAAGAATTTGCTGACGGTCATATGAAGTATTTTATATTTGTGGGTTTGTGGAGGAAAATATCAAGCACCTTCGTGAAATTGTTTTGCCCCCTAATTCGGTCCAGAAAAAAACTTTTTGCTGTGTCGAACCTGATAGTTATCTGCCATTCAGGTTCTGGGATAAGAACATCTTGGATTGAGATTTATTTCAAAAGAAGGCCCAAACTTTTAAGATCCCGCATTTGTTTATTTGATAAAGGACCACCGAGGGACGGAGCTGACCGTGATGGTCGAAAAACGAAGAAAGTCTCCTTCAAGGAAGACAGTGGCGGCACGAGCTGGCTGCTATGCTCAGACTCGGAGGGGGGCGTGAGTTTTTGCCCCCTAATCGTCCCTGTCCATACATCATACATTTTGCAATAAAGAAAATAATAATAGTATTAAAAAACGGAATTCTTGTGCCTACAAAAAACTTCACTAACACGCGAAAATAAAAAAAAAATATTATTAAGAAAAAAGGGACCGTGACATCAGCCAGTTCAGTCGCCATTTTAAGCGCTCATGATGGCCGTCTACACTCGCAAAATAAAAATTAAAAAAAAAAAACTACAATGAGGCGCTCTTGGGCCGCAACAAATTTGAGGCGCATCCCGTATGAAATTCGAGAAAAAGTGAATCACCTCGTCCAAAAACAAAAAACACAGCAACTTACCTTGTTCCTTCTTTTTTGCATCCACATGAAGGTATCCTGTAGGCGTGAGTCAGCTTCAAACCTCCACAGTTACTTTCATCCCGAAAACTTTTTAACTTGCTAATAAGCCACAAAACAAAAAACTGGTCTTACATCAACGGATTCCTTTCCCGCCAAAATTGGAGTTACCAAATTTGAGTAGCGGGCCGGAACACAGCTGATGTCGACACATAAATATCCGTTTTCGCTCTGAGCGGCATTTTTCAAATTTAAATGATTTAAAAACTAGGGGGCTTCGCCCCCTGCTCGCTTCGCTCGCCAACCCCCGGGGGCGGAGGCTAATTTCGGGCGCGGCCGAAATTTGGATACCCTTCGCTTCGGCTTGGGCTTGGGCCCTTGGGCTAAAAGTTTTTTCGGGCGTATCTATGACTTGTATTTAATGCCCCTCCTCATTCTTTTTCTTCCGCCTTGACAAAAGTTTTGTGCTTGGTTGAAATAAGTAGGCAAATAAAAATATTTACTCGGAAAATTTTATTGGGGTTGCGGGAGCATGACCCCAAAGTACGATTCCATTCGTTTTTAACTTTTTTGTTGCTTTGGTAAAGACACATTAATTCAAGGTTTTGTGAAATTGGTGCAAAAAATGTTTCTTAGAATAACCAAAATGGGCGTTGGGTTTGTATGGCCACGCCATGATCCCATGGTCAGATTTGATCAATTCTTAGATATGTTTTGTGTCATCAAGAGAAACACGTTGGTGTGTAATTTGGTTGAAATTGGTACACAAATAGAAAAGTGTTTCTTAGAAGAATCTAATTTGGGGGGTTAGGTTTGTATGGCAGCCCCATGACCCCACTATCCGATTTTATCCATTCTTAGACATGTTTTGTGCCATCAAGAAAAACACATTTGTGTGAAATTTAGTTGAAATTGGTGCACAAATAAAAAAGTTTTTCTTAGAAGAACCTAATTTGAGGGGTTAGGTTTGTATAGCAGCCCCATGACCCCATTATCCAATTTGATCAATTCTTAGATATGTTTTGTGTCATCAAGGGAAAAACGTTTGTGTGAAATTTGGTTGAAAGTGGTGCACAAATCAAAAAGTTTTTCTTAGAAGAACCTAATTTGGGAGGTTAGGTTTGTATGGCAGCCCATGACCCCATGGTCCGATTTGATCCATTCTTGCATATGTTTTGTGTTATCAATAGAAACACATTTGTGTGAAATTTTGTTGATATTGGTGCACAAATAAAAAAGTTTTTTTTTAGAAGAACCTAATTTGGGTAGTTGGGTTTGTATGGCAGCCCCATCACCCCATTGTCCGATTTTGCCGATTCAAACATACAAACTGCCTGCAACAATAAGAAGCATTTGTGCAAAATTTCAGCTTCATAGCTTTTAAATTGGCCGAGTAAAGCGCGTCGCAACAGACAGACAGACAGACAGACAGACGGACAGACGGACATCGCCCAATCGACTCCTCAAGTCATGCTGATCATATATGTATACTTTTATATGGTCGGAGATGCTTCCTTCAATGCGTTACAAACTTCATGACAAAGTTAATATACCCTTTCACTCTATGAGCGAAGGGTATAAAAATACATTCAAATCACTAAAATTTCAATAATTTCGGTGGCTTAATTTCTTGTCTGAGGCTCCTAAATTTGAACATTTTTGAGTCGAAAATCCTAGTATTATTTTTTACGTCAAATTCTGTGATTATACTTCGAAAATAATTTTCCATCTCTGTTTTGAAAATGTTTACTCTGCGGCCCGCTCAAACCCGAAGACAGTAGTATTTGTCCCAGTCCAAGCTTTGAGTTTGACACTCCTGGTTTATGTCAAAGTTCCATGGTTGTGATACTATTACCGAAGACACAAACCAATGCACCGAATATGACAACCAAGTGGCGCTAGTGTTGTTAACCCTAAATTACTAACAATACGTAAAATTGACGTGTTCGCTCACATTATAATTTGTATAGGCAATTCCACAAGTCTGGTTAACTACTCACTGCAGCAGTGCTTTCCTCAGTTAGTTGTTGTACGTTGATGTGAGTGGCAACATCCTGTTTGTGGTCTAATGCGGTAAGTTTAGCAATGTTTTAGAAAATTTAACTACTATTGGACATCCGAGGCGCAGGCAAGTTCCTCCATTCTCGAAACATTATTCACATACGCCCAACTGCTAAAACAACAGACTGCATAACTCCATCTGAATGTTTTGACCCTTTCATAAGTAACGAAATGGTGCAGATTAAAAAAAAAACTCGAAAAACCGTTATAGTTATTTATTAAGAAATAAACAAAATAATCCCTCATAGTATTTTTTTTTAATTTTCTTAACTTCCGCTTTTTAATCAGTTTTCGCTATACAATTTCCAAGTGCGGCTATAGTTATGATGACAAACTAGAAATTTAGTTTTAGGATCAGTCTGTCTTCTGGTGCGGCTAACGTTATGACATTATAGAATGTCATTTCTATAATTTTTGTGAGTGAAAATATTTGAGAGGATAGAATATCATCAGAAAAAAAATAGTTTGCCTTTTCAGGGGTTCCACACCTGTTTTTTAAATCGATTTGGTTCGCCTTTTTGTCTTTCTCGAATAGAAAGATAAATATTTCCTGCACAACTACTCCGATCGACATAAAATTTATTAGAAATGTGGAAAATATTAACGGCTTCTTGTGAAAAAATGACTTTGATTTTTCGTCGGAGGAGGATTCATATGAATGGGGTCAGGAAATTTCAGCATCTGCGGCATCCATAAACAGCTGAAAAAAGGAGCACTATCCGTAAGTCAATAGATCATGCTAACAGCTGATTTTCCAGAGCTATCCTTCCTTTTTTATACCTTTCGCTCATAGAGTGAAAGGGTATATTAACTTTATAAAAAGTATACATATATGATCAACATGACTTAGGGAGTCTATTGGGCGATGTCAGTCTGTCTGTTGCGACGCGTTTTACTCGGCCAATTTAAAAGCTATGAAGCTGAAATTTTGCAGAAATGCTTCATTTTGCGGCAGGCAGTTTGTATGTTTGAATCGGTAAAATCGGACAATGTCATGGGGCTGCCATAAAAAACTAACCTCCCCTCCCACCCAATTAGGTTCTTCTAAGAAAAACTGTTTTATTTGTGCACCAATTTCAACCAAATTTCACAGACATGTGTTTCTGTTCATGACACGAAACATATATAAGAATGGATCAAATGAGAGCATGGGGTCATAGGGCTGCCATACATACCCAACCCCCAAATTAGGTTCTTCTAAAAACAACTTTTTTATTTGTTCACCAATTTCAACCAAATTACATAGAAATGTGTTTCTATTGAACACACAAAACATATGTAAGAATGGATCGAATTGGAACATGGGGCTGCCATACAAACCCAACCGCCCAAATTAGGCTCTTTAAAAAAAAAAATTGGGATTTGTGCACCAATTTAAACCAAAGTTCAATAGAAATGTATTTCTATTCATGACACAAAACATATGCTAGAACGGAACAAATCTGACTATGGGGTCATGGGGCTGCCATACAAAGCAAACCTCCCATTTTGGTTCTCCTAAGAAAAATTTTTTACTACACCAATTTCACAAAACCTTGAATTAATGTGTCTTAATCAAAGCAACAAAAAAGGTCAAAACAAATGAAATCGTACTATGGGGCTATGCTCCCGCATCCCCCCATAAAATTTTCTGAGTTAATATTTTTATTTGCCCACTTATTTTAACCAAACCCCACACAAATATTGTTTTGTCGACGCAACGCAAGGGTATCTAAATTTCGGCCGCGCTCGAAATTAGCCTCGGTCTCGTTTAACATTGATGGATTAGGTGACTAGGTAGGCTCATGAATATAAAATACCCATCCAATTTTTTATTCGTTTAATTAAAATATGTAGTCAAGTTTCTTAACTTTCTCTTTAGAACATATTCATAGTAAAAACAAACTAAACTTGATGATCAACTAAAATTAGCAATGCTGTTTATGCTTTTAGGAGCCTTCAGTCTTGATAATATGAGAAGCAAATGCAATGTTGTACTAATATACTCAAACAACTATTCGTCAGTACCATCCCGTCAGCATTGGCTCATGAGACCGATGTTGTTCGTATGGTATCAACACGAGACTGACAATCTTTGTCTTCTTGCCACTAAGCCATCCGGCTACTTCTTTCGTTCTTTCGATCTTATAAATAAAATCATCCAACGACGGCCAGCACCATCCGAAATAAGAGAAAACCAACCGCTCTCAAGAGATTACTTCATCTACAGAGTACATATACTGAAGCAAGCTTTTCTTTAATATTAAAGAAAACGGTACCACGCTTACGAAGAATTCAATTTCCAAGACATGAAATATCTTAAGACAACACTGCGCTTGATTTGGTTAGACTGGCTTACCGTATGTGGCATGTTCGCGGTCTCTCGAAAAGCTTCAGTGTGTTGTTTCTTGCTGTTGGTAAGCAGTTTTGCAAATCTTTTGGTAAAAAAGCGCCCTCAGATACCGTCGCGGTTTCATGGTAGGAATGACATCGGCCACCTCCTACTGCATTCGATTGTTCAGTTAAGTCGCGAAAGTCGTCGAATAAACTGGCGCTCGTGGTTTCGCTTTCTATCGATTGCAACCGGGCTGCGATTTAAAGTATAGTATCTGGCACAACAAAAATATCGGATCGTTTTTTATTAAGTTTTATGGTGATTACTTTTAATTTAAATACTAGAATTGTTTCATAGTTGTGTCAACGGAAATATTGTTAAAAATCGAAAACCCAAATAATTGTGCGTCCAATTACGTGGAATTGACTTCACTTCATCAGCAATAGCGTTTTCATCATCTGAAACGCGACTTGGCTCGTGCATCAAATTGTTCGTGATACACGTACATTTGTGAAAGTACCTATAAGTATCACCGTTTGATTTTATAACCGACTCTGCAAGTATTCATTATCGGATAATAACAGTTTTGCCGAGCATAAAATAGTGTAGTGCAAAGCGATAAGAAAAGTTGGTGAATCACTAATGTTGGATTAGTGAAATTGACAAGTGCATTGTGTAAGATCAGAAAATTAAATTGAAACGAAAAGCCAACATTATTTATTTTACCAGTGCAAAATTTCCGAAATAAGTCCGAAAAAGAAAAACAAAAGATTTAAGTGAGTAACCTGACCGTGTGGGTAGTGTGTCGTTGATCGACATTGCATCAAGCATTCTGTTGAATGTCAAAAGTTAGTTGTTAGTAACGATACAGAGTGGCCAACTACCACTTACAAGATTTATTTAATTTTGGTGTTTGTGCAAAATAAAGGATAACGTTACATTTAAAACTACCACTAGTGCCAATAAGTTTTTTATTTGCATGGCTTCAAGTGCATTTCAACCAAACGTAAATCAAGTGAAATATTGCAAAACCATTATCCGGAAAATAAACGACAAAGAATTGGTTTAACTGCAAGCTGATGAGATCAAGTGAAAATATTGCTGCCAATCTCTATATTGTATAAATGTGAATAGTGTACGGGCAAAAATAAAAAATAAATCATATCGTGTACCTGTTGTACCTACAGTGTGTATGTGTTATTTTACTAAAGATACATATTTTTGTCATACGGGCGAGATTTATGTGCTGCGGTCTTAATTGTCGACATTGAAGAGGCGCTTGCAACACATTACTATAACGTTTTCTTTCCAATACAACAACAACATCAGCAGTAGCTCAAGACTTCAAGAAGCGGATAAAAAGAGCAAGGTTTTCTATCACTCACAAGTGTTGAAAGCCAAACGTAAGCGCAGAGAGATTTAAACGTTTCGGAGTTTAAAAAAAAGTCGAAACTTGATATTATTCACATTTGGTAAGTTTTAAAAATGACTGAAGTATTATTTAATGGTTGCATCAAAATATGGTAATAGCAACAATATTAGCGCGAACCGTCAATGACATTTTAATACATTTCCGATTCGTATCTTTGTCAAGACGCATACACCGTTGCAGATTATTATTTGATGTAGTTTGGAATTAGGAAGTGTGGATGCATGGACGCAGTATAGTTGATATAGCTGGATAAAGCGGTTTTCATCTCAGGGACATTATAGTCATTAGGAAAGCAGTAAGAAATCTGAATAATCTGGTTTTTATTTGGAGACAAATTTATAGTCAAGGAAATAAATATTATCGTTCGGGTAGAGTAGCAAACAATTCATTTGCTATTTATTTATTTTTTAAATAAAGAGGATTATCTACTTCTAGGGTACAAGTTTACATATACGTAATATGATTTTTTGTCGTAACTATATTTCTAGGATTTAACAAAAAAAATACTTGAAAAAAAAACGTATTTTGGGAGTATAATTTTGTAGGTCGTAATAAAACAACGAAATACTCGTTAATAATTAAAGACACTCATATAACAGAAAAAAAAAGTATTGAGACAGACATCCCAAGTAAAATTTTAAGTAGCGAAAACTAAGGCTTTGAACTTCGCCACTTTATGAAGTTTCGGCCATGTTTTTGGCACTCAAATATTTACTACATCGTAATAAATCATGCAGATTACTTTTTGGAGCGTTCCAGCATGATAACAGTTGAAACTTTTTGGTGACATAAATGTTGCCACTAGATATTCAACAAATGCAGGAGAATGCTACGATTTGGGTACCCCACTTTGCTACTACATAGTGACCAACTCTAAAGTATTATTTTAAAGTGGCGAAAATGTAGCCGTATGATTTATTTGTGACTTCGAAGGATTGGCTACGTTATAGGACTTACGGAACGATGGACAGTAACTGCTACTCATAAAGGGAATATTGGTGTAACTTCTTCGTTTTTGCTACTAAAAATGCTAGTTGCGATGAAATAAATCAATATATTAAATAAGTTTATAAAAATATTAACAGACTACTAGTTATGCACAATCACCCTGGAATTTAAATTTTTGCAGAAAATACAACTTACCGCTTTAGAAAGTGCAACCAATTACGATGCAAACAGTTTTTTAGCTAATGTCTGTAACATCCCAACGTATAAGCAACTAAGGTAACGAATGATCAAAGGTCTAAGAGTGATCTGCTTTTGCTACTTTTTGCTTTAAAGGACATGCCTCACTTCGAATCTGTATTGTTATTATGGAAACATCAAAGTTTTTTAATTTCAACAAAACGAAGGTTTCAGGTCTCGAGATGAACACTCTCAAAAGAAAGATATTTTTTTTATGTGCGAAGGAAGAAATTACTGTAGCCCGTGTTTAATAGCGAAATATCGTCGCTTCTCCAATTTTCTAAGTTTTCCCATGGGTCCAACGCACTCTGCCGACTTACACGTCACACCAGTTTCAAATTCTCCCGTGGAATGTTGTGTCTTTCCTCGATTATATGGGCTGCTACTGATGACCTCAGTGCTGCACTCGGCCTCCTACAATTGTTAATGACTTCCCTGATGTCTTCGTTGAATCACACCGTTACCAACCGCTTTGTTTGTCCTATGATTGATTTCTCACAATCGCTGCACTTTATCCGATAGATCCAGCTTTTCTCGGCTAGCTTCAAATTTGGCCTCGGACAAGGTGTAAGTGATTAGAGTCGGTGGACCATAAAGTTGTAGGCCACAATTTTTGGGGCATGTATGGTTTATAATACTTACCTCTTTGCTCGCGCAAAGGTTAGCAAGAACACCGATTGCCTGATGGATGTATTCAGGAAAACCGCATTAACATCGAACGACACTGTTTCGCACGGAATGCTTACTGTTGGTATTACCCAGCTCCTGGCATTCCTCAATAAGCCATTTGGCTATATTGTACATCGGTGAATTCGAGTGGGCGATGATTTCCCCTATCTTATTGTCCTCCTTATGTATTTAGGCTATGCCAAGGGATTCTTGTCAAAGCTGGGTTCGGCATCCGTAGCCGAGCTGCGTTTTCAAACACCGCGCCTGCTTCTTTTAGGGCTCGCTCGACTCTCTTCATCGAATCAGGGAGCGGGTTCTTTCTCAATTCGAAATGTGCTGAATATGGGAATTTAGGTTTGAGACCTGGGTGCTTACACGTTTTCATTTCAAAAAAAATCAAGGTTTCATAGAAAACACGCAAGTTAGCGTATTTTCAATGAGTGTCTATTTCACAGAGTGGCGACCGAACGCTCACGGCCACAGAGCACGACTACTACTAGTTCGGAGCCATGGGAGCCTGTATTTCTGTCTGCGACAGATTAGACTTTTCGCAAATACTTTTTATATAAAGCAACCTTTGTAGCTTGATCCCATTAAGTAAGGCTTGGGACAACCCAGGGGGATTAATTTCAATCTATACCGATAGTTCCAAAAGGAGTGGGTATTGCAATTTGCTTTAAAGAATTAAAAATGATTTTGTCTTTTCGCTTCTCTTATTTCTGTACAGACCGCTACAGTATGTTTGTTTGAAAACATTCAGACATAACGGTATCTTATTTGTTTTTCTCGTCGTTTAAATGAACATCTTTTGTTTTTGGTACCCATCCTGAATATGCTGAAGTTTGCAACCATAATTATTATTCTGTTCCACGAAGGCAGGTCTAAAATCACTTGACCAATTAAAACCGACTACAACTCGAGTTGTATCCTGGGTCGGTCATGTCATTCCCCTGACCAAGTGATTGTATTCCAGGCAGAGTAATTTTGTATTTCGTTGTAATACAACTGAAATCGAAATCAGGTTACTCGTCTGAATCTTTCGTTTTGAATGTTCATATATTTAACAAAACTTTAACGGAATTAAAAAATGTTGGTCTGATGACTGTAATATTCTAATCAGAGTGGACGAAAACGGATTGATTTCGCCGTACGTTTTCAGAAATCACCGAAAAGTGTTCACAGTGCACTGTTTGTAATTTCATATGACAACCGACAATAATATTTTGCCTATAAATCGTTCTAAGTTTAAAAATGTGGTGGTGCAGTCATCGATAGTCATTACAAACATATTTCATCACTTCAAACGTACCGTCCATTCTCTTTTCATAGAGAAATTAAGAACATTGGCAAACACACGAATAGGGGAATTTAGGTTTAGGGTGCTTACACGTTTTCATTTGAAAAAAATCAAGGTTTCATAGAAAACACGCAAGTTAGCGTATTTTCAATGTGTCAATTTGTATGGGAATTGAAATGTTTTCGGGCTGTTTTCATACAAAAAGATGAAAATAGCCCCAAATTACATGATTTCGTTCACTGTGAACATATTATAAATCTGGTCTTTTCCTTCCTTTTCTTCTTATACCACTCCATGGAGTCGCATCGCTCGGCCTGCGTTGAAGAAAGATTGCCCGTTCGTTCAGGCAGCTCCACCTGGATCGTATAATTGCCGATCAGACAAATGCGTGGCTGTTGCTTTTTCATTTGACACATCCTCATATTCGTCTGCCTCTAGCCGTGGGTCCATCAAGTGGGATTTCTGTTGATATTACCTGCTTTGTGGAACATCTTTTTCGCGTAACCTATATGAAGGTCGTCCAGCTTTCAATCCATACATGAGTGCAGACGTTCTACCGTTTTGTACAACTTGCCCTTTAGCTTCAGTAAATCTGGTCATTTTTTTTGTACTGGTTGACAACTATAGTTTCGACTCAATCAAACCAAAATCGAGCGTATTTTCACGGATGTCAAGCGGATGTCTCAGCTTTTTGTTCTAAGTATTTAGAACTTAAATCACCATACAGGGTTACTGGTAACATGACGTAATTCATGTAACACGTTATACTAGTTACATCGTTACTCACAGCGCGGAAGTAGAATTTGTTTATGTGCTAGTTGGCCTCTTGGGGTAAAAAAAAATGTACGTTTCTTGAGGTCCTGGAGAAATAATGTTGCGTTTTCGCAAAGTTTTGGGAGAAAGTGTGATAAAAAAGAATGAATTAAGACATTATGTACAAGATGTATTTTTCATGTACTTTTTAATATTTTATAGGACAAGTTAGGTTTATCATGAAATTCTTTAAAACAGGATATATGAAGTACAACATTGCATTTTTCACAAAAACGAAATCGTTTGTGATTTGCAATGTCTGCATCCTCTTCGTTTTTTTTTTCGCTAGAATCGAAACCAACATGTGACCCACGTTATCTGTTTTAACGGTACTTGGAAAACTACTGGCAGCAGTACTTCCGAAATTAGCATTGTTAATGTAAATAAAGTGAAAAAATTTAAAAATCCTTTTTTTTCGTCTTTCAACTGTTACTACGTGGTACCTACAGTTTCGTTTGTATTATTGTGCTAAAGCTGCCGTTTGTGTTTGCGATAAATATTCTGTAAAAATGAACCCAGCAAGACCGTCCACCACCAAATTCAAAGGGTTGAATTTTACTAGGTTGAAGGCAAAAAGGTATTTGCAATATTTGCCACAAAGTATTGCAACACATCGCACGTTCTCGGCTGTCTACACATAGGTAAATTCTTATTTTTTCTTTGTTTGTTACCCGAAAATTATACCGAATTTTCCTTCAGAAACCGTTGTATAAGCACTGAAGAAGCGGAAGGGTGCCGAGAACGGAGTTTGGAAGTGCAAACGAAAAGATTGTGGAAACTTCTGAAACCGATTTGATTCCGGTAATTTGTTGGGCTCTATATCCTGTTGCTGACGTTCCGTGCAGTCAGGGGCATGTACGCAGAAAAATATTTCGGGAAGGGTTTCAGGGAAGAGGTTGATGTTGGCCGTTTAGGTTCATCGCGAGTATTATATAGCTAATTGCTAATTTTTTGCGATACTAGAATCATCTTCTGAATAGCAGAAAACATCTTAGCTTCCTTGCTCAATGCTGGTCAGATTGCTTGAGGAATTCATCAAATGCCAGGTGCGAAATTTTCTCACATTTCGTCTATTGAAACGACTGTAGTGATTAATGTCCTCCTTTTCTATTAATACGAACTACTTTCCAAAATGTAGAAGATCGCTTGTAATCAATAACTTTATTTCGTAAAAAAAAATTACGGAGGGGGTTTGAACCCTCAAAACCCCTATCCAGGATCGCCACTGCGTGCAGGCATAAAGGCATACTCTTATATACATATGAACGCATACACGATAAAAATGTACTGCCCTGCTGCATAGCTGAAACAGTATCCTGTCCTGTATTCGATCGAGTAAAATGCAGCCATTATGCTAAGTTATATGTATTTCTGGTGCATCATTAATTACAAAAAATGAACCACACTCCAAATCGTTGACGAATTTGTACATCCGATTCCGATAACAGATAACAGTTTTTTACATTTCATTTTCTTACATAATGTAAAAAACTCTTCATGTAAAAAATTGAATTTTTTACATGTAAAAAACTACGTAAAAAATGTAAAGTAAAAAACTCGAACAACTCTGAGCAGGATTGTAGAAAACACAATTCATGATATGATATGATATTCTGGGCCAGGGGAAAGCTACTGCCGTTAAAATTTATTCCACATAGAAATGACCTGCCGATACTTTCCAGTTTATGTAAGCTCAGAACTAGGGAGTATACTCGGCACTTCATAGAAATATGTCCGCTGTTGAAGGAGGTTATAAAGGTCTTGCCTTAGAAAAGACAAATTATCTACAACGGAAGTCAAAGTGTTACCCAAAGGGAAGTAATTGGGAAGGACTTTATCATTTCTGTTACGAGTACATCGCTTTGGAATGCCACGTAGAATCTGGAGTTGTGTGAATTTTATCACCCTGAGTTCTCCAAATGTTCAAAATTATGAACGATCGAATCAAAGCTCAATTACCAATCATTCAATAAATTAAAACATATCTTAACCCTTTAACGACTATAGGCAAATATGTTTGCCCGGAGGTTTTTATACCCTTCGCTCATAGAGTGAAAGGGTATATTAACTTTGTCATGAAGTTTGTAACGCATTAAAGGAAGCATGTCCGACCATATAAAAAGTATACATATATGATCAGCATGACTTGGGGAGTCGATTGGAGCATGTCCGTCTGTCTGTCTGTCTGTCTGTCTGTTGCGACGCGTTTTACTCGGCGGGTATTGAAGCTAGCTAGCTGAAATTTTGCACACGTGCTTCTTATTGTTGCAGGCTGTTTGTATGTTTGATCCACCCAAATTGAATCACTGGGTCATGGGGCTGCCATACAAACCTAGCTCCCCAATTTGAGTTCTTCTAAGAAAAACTTTTTTATTTGTGTACCAATTTCAACCAAATTTCACAAAAATGTGTTGCTATAGATAACACAAAATATATGCAAGAATGGATCAAATCGGACCATGGGGTCATGGGATTGCCATACAAACTTAACCCCCCAAATTAGGTTCTTCTAAGAAAAACTTTTTTATTTGTGCACCACTTTCAATCAAATTTCACACAAATGAATTTCTAGTATTGACACAAAACATATGTAAGAATGGATAAAATCGGACGATGGGGTCATGGGGCTGCCATACAAATCCAACCCCCAAATAAGTTTCTTCTTAGAAAAACTTTTTTAATTGTGCACCAATTTCAACCAAATTTCACACAAATGTATTTCTATTGATGACAAAAAACATATGTAAGATTGAATCAAATCGGACCATGGGGTCATGGGGCTGCCATACAAACCAAACCCCCTATATTGGTTCTTCTAAGAAACATTTTTTTACACCAATTTCACAAAACCTTGAATTAATGTGTCTTTATCAAAGCAACTAAAAAGTTCAAAACGAATGGAATCGTACTGTGGGGTCATGCTCCGGCAACCCCAATAAAATTTTCCGAGTAAATATTTTTATTTGCCCACTTATTTCAACCAAGCCCAAAACTTTTGTCAAGACGATAGAAAAAGAATGAGGAGGGGGATTAAATACAAGTCATAGGTACACCCGAAAAAACTTTTAGCCCAAGCGAAGGGTATCCAAATTTCGGCAGCGCCCGAAATTAGCCTCGGCCCCGGGGGTTGGCGAGCGAAGCGAGCAGGGGGCGAAGCCCCCTAGTTGACATTTAAAATTGTTCACGTTAAAAATATAACAAAATACGGCGAAAGAAATTCATAAATGAGAGTTGGGGCAACAACATTATTATGGGTATAATTTCCTATCTGACCCGCTTTGCCCCCCAGGGGCTCCCAAAGTTAAGTAAAAAGTAGTCACAGTTCAAGGGGCTGTCATGTAACGGTAAAATCGAAAAAATGGATGAGCCTCAAATAGTGCATGTGGTCAATCCCTTCTCTTTGTAAAATTGCAACGTTCCAGGACTTTCGAAGTTCAGTGAACTCGTACAGGCCTAAAATAAGTTGGGCAAATATATTTGCCCATGGTCTGAAACGGAACAAAACGCACTATGTCTTTTTTATTACATTTGCAACATTTAGAGTTACATAGAAAATGAATAGTGTAAGAAGGTTTTCGCACTTGCACTTAATTGTGGGGAATTTTTCGAATTTGTAATGGGGTAAATTTAAAATTTTATGAATCTGAAAGGTCAAATAATTTGCGATATATAGCGTTCATAAATGTAAAAACCTTCTACCTCACAACAGCTGTTTTTTTTCAGCAACCAAACGAAATATAGAGACTACTGCTTTACGAATCTAGAGATTATGGCAAAGAAAACGTTGTCAAATATTACTATATTTAGTCTTTTCTGGAAATAATATTTGACAAATCAAGGCTAAGTCTAAAAATTATCATTGACTTAGAAAAATTTGCTGTATCTCCAAAACGCCTAATCTACTCCTAATATAGACAGTTTCAAAAGGAAGCCCAGCTTTATTTACTCCCCCAAAGCAATTGGGAGCCTCTATGTGTCTGAAACTGGCTACACAACTTTCACGTCTACACTGAAAAAAGAAACACATTTATAACCTCGATGAGTTTGTTGTATTACATTAATGCCCATCGGCAGCAAAGAAAAGGGTTGAAATTTATGTTGACAGGGTCAATCAATTTTCCATTCTCTAGCAACATTCTAATATGGCAGGTGGACAATTTCGGGCAGATAATGAAGCGAGGGTACATCGGTTTCTATGCAGTGGGGAGCATATCTGCACTCTAAAAAGTGAATTTAAATTTCCGCTGAAAATGCGGTAACTTTACACTTTTTCCCGCTTATAATCACATACAGAGTGCATTTTTCAACAATTTCTGTGTAAAATAAGAAAATTACACCAAAATCGGTGTGAAATGTATTTTTACGCTACACTTGTGTATAATTCAGATTTTCTGGTGCATTTTTACAACGTTTATGTGTATAATTCGGATTTGTGGTGTATTTTTACAACGTGCAGTTGAAGTTTTACTCATTTTTTGTAGCGTGCTCTCCAGTTGTCAAACTTCAATCGGCTGTACTTAGCACAGTGTAAATTCTCTGCATTTAGAACTCATGTGTATACGCTCTGTGGCTCACTTGGTTGAGTCGCACTCTACGATGCTAGTAATCTAGAGGTCCCGAGATCGAATCTAGGCGTGATCCAAAATTTCCGTACATGTGCGGATAGGAAATATTTAGTGCTTGCAACATTACACTCCGAAATGATATGCAATGTAACGTTGACTCGAAATTGCCTATAAACGGCTGAGTTACGGTACCGAGAAGAATAACAAGTGTACAGAACGCACAAAAAAGACCATATTGCAACCTCCCATGTAGATATCAAACTGATCAGCAAAACTCGACCGATACTTATTTATATTTTATATATCCTTATCCTTAAATAGTTTTATTGATAACTATATTGTTTGTAAAGGTTCGCCACTTAAATCTTTACAACGAAAAAAGAGTGAAACCGCATTATATTCCTATTATTACGGAGTGTTTTTACACATAGCGCGGTGTAAATTTGCTAATATATTGGAGTATTTTTTTAAACATTTTTTATGTAAAATTACACTTGATTTGCAAATTTAGATTGCAGAGTAATTTCACTATTATAATAGAAGGAAACAAAGTTTCCTTCTATTATAAGAGTACAAATTTCATAGAGTGTGCATATGTGGGCATTCGGCGGCTCAGTGGAAGAGAAGTCACTCTATCTCTTAGTTTCCGAAGCGTAGGTTCGAGCCACACTGTGAGCATGGATGTTTGTGTTGTCCCCCTTTCGATCCTTTGCCCTAATTACCCTAATTTCCCTTCCACCAAGACTATGCTTGAATTAAAGGGTGGACATCGACATAAAGAAAAATGCATGGGACATAACATCTTCATCTGACCGACTGATACAATTCAACTTAAACGGGCACGGTTTGTCGCTACATAATTTACCAAAATAAACGTAATGTGGCAAGTTTGCTCTTGGATATTTTTCGAATTACGTAAGCATATACAATACTCTACCGTAACCTATAGCTATTCTATAGAAATCCGCACCGAATATCGAGCCGGTTTGCCGGAGGAACAAATCTACTTTAGTAGATCACGAGTCCGCCCTTTTCCAGAGATGATCAGGACTGGATTTCTGGAAATAACTCTTCATAAAATGGGAAACCGAGAGATTTTGAAAGTTTGTTCTTGTGGTACTTTTATGGATGAATATGACTGCACAGATGTACAACGTAATGTGTCCTTTTGCTCCACAACATCTCGCGATTGCTTCAATATATACCACACCTAACATTAATTGTTTTCAATTAGGATCTTTACTTTTCAAATACATGAATTACAAGTCACAATGCCGTTATTATGTTTAGTCGTTTTTAGGTGATAAATTCCCTTTTAACCCACCGGCAAATATATTTGCCAAGCGAAATGAGGGGTATAATGGAGGGCTAGGGGCACAATTTTTGGTGACATAACTACTATTGACCTAGTGATCACGAAAATAAAACAAAACAAAAATCGCTTCGGCCAAAAATGTATGGTCCTCAAAGGGTTAACAAAAATATAATTATAATAATTTTAATCAAAATTTAAATAATATGAAATAGGTAGTTAAATACAATGAAAAAAAAATATGTAAAAATGTAAAGTTAATATTTTAATCTAAATAAATGTAAGCTGAATTGTACTTATGGTTAAAAATAGTCAAACTAATCAGGTAGACGGCTATATGCCATATAGGCCAGTCAATAACCGATTTTAGGTCGCAAAAAATTGCTCGGGTCTGGTTTTTTGGGATATTGTTAGGATAGATACCAGAAGTGTACCACTAAGTTTGCAACTTCGAAAAACCTGTGCTAACCCCGTGACCCACAAAAAACCTCAACATTTTCGGACTTTTTTCATATTTTTGTTTGTAATTTCTAAAAGGTGCTTCCTACAAGTAAGTCGTCCACTGCACTTTTAAAGCTTACAATATCTTCTTTAATTTGAATGTAACTGCAGCTTTGTAGGTGCAAAGGATCCCAAGATACAGCACTTTAAAGAATGTGATTTTTTTGTAAAAAAGTCCGAAATTGTATTTTAGGAGGTTTGTATGACAGCCCTATGATGTAATGTTCCAATTCCATCCATTCCTAGATATGTTTTGAGGCTTTACTAGGAAGACATTTGGGTGAGGTTTGGTTAAGATGGGTTCATAAAGAAAAAAGTTTTTCTTAGAAGAACCTGATTATCAGGGGTTGGTTTGCATGACAGCCCTATGACCTAGTGTTCCGATTTCATCCGTTTCTAGATATGTTTTGAAGCTTTACTAAGAAACGCATTTGCGGGAAGGGTGGTTAAGATTGGTCCATAAAGAAAAAAGTTTTTCTTAGAAGAACCTAATTTCCAGAGGTTGGTTTGTATGACAGCCCTATAACGTAGTGTTCCGATTTCATCCGTTCCTAGATATTATTTTAGGCTTAACCAGCAACATACTTGGGTGAAGTTTGGTTAATATTGGTAGATAAAGAAAAAAGTTTTTCTTAGAAGAACCTAATTTTCAGGGGCAGCCCTATAACCCCATGGTCTGATTCCATTCGTTCCGACATATATACAGCTAAGGAACTGGTTTATAACTTCATGTCACATGACTTTCTCTGTAAAATGCGCATTTAAGCCGATATTCAGCTCGAAACATGACTGAAATTACAATTTCGAACTTTTTTCCAAAAAACAATGTTTAAAGTGTTGTATCTTGGTTTCCTTTGCGTCTACAAAGCTGGGGTTACACTCAAATTAAAGAAGATTTTCTTAGCTTTAACAGTGCAGTGGACAACTTACTTGTAGGAAGCACCTTTTAGAAATTACAAACAAAAATATGAAAAAAGTCCGAAAATTTTGAGGTTTTCTGAGGGTCATGGGGTTAGCACAGGTTTTTCGAAGTTGCAAACTTGGTGGTACACTTCTGGTATCTATCCTAACAATATCCCAAAAAACCAGAGCCGAGCAATTTTTTGCGACCTAACGCCTTATTTTTCGGTTTATTGACTGGCCTAATACTGTTTTTTTAATTGAAGCTATTTCTATATTAAAAATTAATTTATATATAACTGAAAATAAGTCCAACATGTATGCCTTCATTTTGCTCCTTTTATTTCAAGAAATACTTCATGTTACCCGTAACCATGTATTGCTTAAGATTACAGATTTATTTGCGTCGGGTGTGTCAGACACAGTGTTGGTATACTTATGTGCGGTTAAGCACCAGTACTTACACGGTAGGTAGTTAAAGATTAAGCACCAGGCTCATATAGTATACAAAATATGACTAATATTCGTCTTTTTTCAATTAATCGTTCACATAAAAATACCCTAGTTTTGATGATATCGATATTCTATTGGACAATTAATTGACCTGGTTATTCACCTCATATCCATCTGGTTATTCACCGCATAGAAATGCGTAAAGAGCAAATGGCAATCCAATTGTATACAATTTTTTATTTATACTATAGCCACAACACGACTGCAAATATTAATCCATTTCATCGCCTCAGCCATGACATCATTTAGAAAGTAGCATCGCAAAAAGAAAAAGACAAAATAGCAAAAACTAGAAAGAAGATCAATCATTTATCACTCCAAAAAGGTTAAAATATCCATAATATTTTTTAATGTAATACGTATGGCCGTTCACTTCTTCCTTATTGCATTGACACGCAATCGTAAACAAACCAAATTCAAGCCTTATATTGCTAATGTCTTTGACTTGATGGTGGACTAAGTTTTTATGGAATTGGCGTATAATTTACATCATAATGAGTTTTTTAATCTGTGCTTTTTTGTATCAATGGTTAATAGTGCATCCAGCCTAATAATAACGCAATAATGGAATGCATCTTTTTGGACCAAATATTGTGGATATCTATGGTCAAAACCATACAAAAAATATTTTTTCATTGAATTATGAAATATTTGTTTTAATTGCTTATTTTCGTTTTATATTCATCAAGCGAATGGACTTATTGGTTAAAATACATTTTTTTTTAAATTAATCCGATGCGGAAATATAAGAACAATTTTATTTGCATTTTGGGTGCAGTGAAGCAATAATGATAATAATCGTCTCTTGTTTTTTCGATGATTGTGCACAGTTCACAAAGTACTTAATTGTTAATATAGACACCAGGAAAAAAAAGCCGGGCCATTTATCAAACGCAATGAAAAGGCCAATTGTTATATAAAAATCTTAATGTGTAACTTGTTTCTTTTTCTTGCTTAATTTGCCAATTTTTTCTAATCGAAACCAGGGGGAACTTAAATACCAAAAGAAGACCTCATACTCTTGACTTGATTTCATGTTTTTCTTCGCAAATAGTTACAGTTGAATAGTCAAGTCATTAGCAGTAGCATTACGCGGTCTAAAATAATGGTATGTACGCGTATGAACGTACTTTATTGGACAAATTAACAACTATGCCTGCGGTTTCGCTTGATGTCTTTGCTTGTATGGTGCTCAACATCACATTTATGCTACAAGAATGTTACCACCCAACGGGCATTTAACGTGGTTTTTCATATATACGAGTTGTTTGAATCAGAATTGACCTGTCTTGAATAGGTGAGCTATTTGTTATTGTGTGGTGAGAATCAATTTTGAAATTATTGTTTCTATTAAAAGTTAGACAAGTGGCCGCTGTCAAAGGCGATTATCTAACAAATGAAACCATCAATTGTTGTCAGTTTATGAGTGGAAGTTATTGGTTTGACATTTGACCTTATAGTCAGTGTGTTAAACAATTAGGTGTAGGGCAGTATGTTTTATTTGGATACGAAGAAAAGAATAAATCCGGGATAGTTTTTTTAGGTGATATGTTTTACTTCATTATCTTGAAAAATACGATTATCACGTTTGAAACTGGGAAGTTTCATAAACTGAATGAATTGGACTTTTTCAGTATGCAAATAAAAAAAATATTTAATCGAACACACTATAAGCACGGACGGTCCTAGTCCTTAGGTGGCTCAAGGGAAAATATATAGTGGTGGCCCATTCAATAAAGAAATTGTTTTTTTGTTTACCGAAACGTTCTTTCCCATCAGTGGTCTAACATTTCAAATTGAATTCAAAGTTAAAACCTGGAGCCCTGGTTTTTCTATGAAAAATCTCAGCATTTGTCACTGTTCGTGTAATCTCTCATTAGAGGTTATCTAAAGGACAAGCATTTGTTTCTTCTTCATTCTCAAGAATTGGAAGTCTTCTTACTTGCAGCCACATTGGTCGATAGATCTGTAATTACCGTGAGTATCGTGTTGTAGCCAAAAATAAAAAACCCATAAAGCAGGGGATGTTAAGTCGAATGAATTGAATAATAGTGGAGGTTTTTTTTTCGTCAGATTTCGGCTTAATCGTTTGAATAAAAATAAAGATATGCGAAAGTAGTTTCAGCTCATGTAACGCTCAGGTTTAGCTTTTTCATTTTGGGCAGTTGTCAATGACAGCCAGTTAAAAGTCGTTATCTTCAACGTATACTGCACGTTTGTCTAAATCATTGTTCTGGCTGCACTATTTCACCAACCGTCAATACTGAACTTGCAAATAAATCTCCTAAATTCTACCACAATTTTACATTTCGAAAAGGAAGCACTTTATTCCGACTCATAGAAAGCAGCAAAAATCAGTGGCGTAGATAGCTTTTCTGCGAGGGAGGGGATAATTTTGCAAGGTTGCTTATACTTTTACGGTTATCAAATTTTGAATTTCAGAATAAAAATTTCTGCATTTATTACACTTCAAATAAGCAGTAGTTTTTAGCATTTTTTTTATTTGCAAAATAGCGAGCAATTTTTGCATACGAAAAAAAGCGTCCTGAAAATATTGAATTTTCCGCAAAAATTGTGACACTGAATCGATAATATGGCTTTCTTACTACGGTGAGTGAATCCACAGTATTCCAATTTTCGTACAAATGTTTGCTATTGTGATTGGAGTATCAGAGCTTTATATTGGGTTAGATCGGTAGCACTAAATTTTTTTAGAGTCACGGAACACTTAGCATGGCCGCTTTTCTTCCCGGAACATCTCAAAACAGGGATTAAAATAAATATATATATCTCCAGAAAAGGGAAATTGTGATGACGAGAGCTCGTTGGGAATGCCCAGTATATGTGGATAAAGTACAGCTTTTGTGTTTTTAAATCGGAATTCTCCGATAACTCAGAAATTCGTGGGTAGATATTCCTAAAGTTTTCAAACTTGTAGGACACCCTAGCAGCTATCTTCAATAAAGGCCCTAGCTTTGACTGATTGTTTAAAAAGAATACAAAAAATGTGAGAAGAACTGAAAATGTGGACCGGTAATAGTTAAAAAATCGTACAAAAATTGCGATTAACACCAATGTAGTCCTCTAATTTATTTGCGCCTTAATTGAAATCCCAAAAACCTAAAAAAAAACAGTGCGGACATACTTTATTTTCTGGTACTACTTCCTTTTCCATTTCATAAAGTAGAAAGTTGTAAAAGAAAATCGGTCGAGTCTCTGATGCTGCTCAAATATTTTACAGTGTTGATTTTTGGTACAGGGTAGCAGACTAAGCTTCGGAATTTTAAAATTAACAAACATTTTTTCGTATGGAATGTTTACTTTTTGTTGTCAAAAACTCTTTCTACATTTTTCTTATTTTTATATATCTTCTCGAAATCCCTGAGAGATCTTCACGGAACCCAAGAGTATCGCGGAACTCCGTTTGTTTGCTAATTTGTATTCGAATTACTGCCTGCATAAGACTACTCGTTCTCGTATATATCTTTAAATTTTGGAAATTTTTCGTATTACTTTCAATAAAATTGCGAACAACTAGAACTGGAGAAAGTCAAGAGTTTCTTTGCCCTGCTAAATACGATAAAACCTTTCGACAAATTTTAACTTATTAAAAAGAAAAAAGAATGTTGATAAACAATAAAGAATGCTGAAAAATTGGAAGCAGTTTTGCAGCGTTTGGTTTTTAAGCATTGGTTCTCCACTCTCCTGAAAAAATCTTTAGAATCTTATATTTATGTATTATGGAAATTGCGCTTCTGTGGAAAGCACTCCGTGAACATAAGTTTTTCGGCCACAAATTTTCAATCAGTACTTACATATAATTTTTCTACTAGCACTTCTAGATAGGCTTCTATTTTACAATTAAAATTTGAGAAAGTGCTGAATTTTCTATTGCAGTTCTGAAAATTAGTTCACGTTTTTATGAAACACTCACTACACACGTTGAAAATTCCAGCAAAAAGTTTACTTTTGCTTTGTTTTACGTATCTAAAGTAATAATAAAAAAAATGGTGACCGAAGGGGGGGATTGATCCCTTTGATCCCCCCCTTATCTACGCCACTGGCAAAAATAAGACTACATTTTGTTAGATAATATACACAGCCAGCACTTTTTATTAAATTCGGAATGGAAAATAATAACAGGTGGGACAGACCAACATTGGACTAAAGTCGCAGATGTGTTAGTGACATCCAATTTCAAAGATCTTGACTCCTTTTTTTGTTGAGGTGTTGAGATCAACAGCACGCTCAGCAGTATTATTTATCCCCATAAATTGGTACTCGTTTAAATCTGAGTGAGATCATAGTCCGCCACATGGGTACTTTCATGAAGTTATCATCCTTCACCCCACCTTTCATACCAAAAGCAATTGTAATTGATTTTCAATTAATCCAAACAACCAAACACCAAAAGCATTTCAGCACGTATTCATTCGATTTCTTTGGAATTTTTCAGAACACACACTGAATCCCACCCTTTCTATCATATTTAATATGCATGTACGTGCACTGGTAAACTTCCGAATGTTGACAATATTGAACTCTCTGGTGATTATGTCAATGTCCCCATTCATAATTAAAAAATATTGTCTTATACATATAAATTGATCGATACTCAATGCAACTGTAACCATACTCGCCTTTTCACCTCCCAACATGCACATCTTTCTTGTGACATTTCAGCTATAACGTTCACATACACGCTCAAAACGTTCTATGGATGAAACTTTCCCGGTCCATATACGTTCAATGGTGTCTCTCCCCCACACACGTAATGTCGCATTCATTACTAATATCATTTTAGAATTCTATGTCAGTTATTGGCCCTTTTTGTTCGTATTGTAGTTGCGTCTCTACAGTTAAAGAGACGATCACTTCACTTTACTATATGTTGGCTGAACTTTAGTATCTGTCGCCTGCATGTGCTTTAAGATTTTACATACCTAAACCTCTGTGAACGGTTCGGCTGAAAAATTCAAGAAAACTATTAGACTGAGACTCAATCGTGGACTCTTGACTTCTTCAGCGATCCCAAAGCCTTCGCTGAATGTCAAACAGGTGTTTATTATGCCATTCACGTTAGCGCAACGAATCTATACAACATGAGCGGATTCGTGTTGTTGACTCGTCGTCATTCATCCGTTTAAAGGCCACGCTATATCTATATGCCGGCTTCTTTTAAAATGTGCAAGAGTGTAACTTATGTCTATAAGGAAGTTTTATGTAATATTTATATATTAACACATTTAATTTTGTGATGTTCTGCAAAAGCCTAATGCTGTATATTTTTTCTTCATCCTTTTGGCACCACTAAACCGCACAACAGGTGTTGTGTTGCTTTTTTGTTAACCCTTAACTACATTCGTGGGGGACTAGGGTCCCCCAAGATGAACATTTTTAGACTTATCTAAAATGTTTTAAATTTGATGCGGTTGAAATTTCGCGTATTCGTAAGAGCTTGCAAACAGAGAAAAAGCGCTGGACTGCAGCTTATAGGTTAGAAGCTGTAAGCCCTTGGGGGACGTAGGTCCCCCACGAATGTACTAACGTAGGGAAATTTTTTTTTGAACGTCCGATATATTTGCATTTTTCTTCTTGTATTTTGCAGTTTTGAATAGAATTTGAGATTATAGTAAATAGAGAATATATTTTATTATTGCAATGGAAGTTAAATCATGACAACTTTTACAAAATTATTCAATTTGATGGACAGGGGCCGGAGGTCGAACCATGTATGGCTTCGGATCATCAGAATCAAATGCAATCCCTATTTTTCGATATTTTGAGTTTAGAACAGTTTCCTAATTATTTAAAGAATTGCAGATAACTTGTAAGAATAACAGATGGCAGCTGTTCTCGCAGAACGACTACCAATTTCTAAGGAAAAAATTCATGAAAAAAGCCCCTTTTTTTCCGCTAGTGATTTTCAAGATTGTTAACTATATTTAAAATTATAGTTATATTTTTCATTCTTTATTGTGTAAACAACGTAAAAAACAGTTTAGCTTTTGTGGAATTACATTTGAATTTTAGACTCGACGTTTGAAGTAAGTACTGAAAGTGTACCATGCGAAATGGCCACTTTCTATAATTAAAGCTGCAAACTTTACATGCAGCTTTCAAATCTTTAAAAAATTATATTTTTGCATTTATTACACGTCTATGATTTGTTTTAGATTAGGAGTTGGCAGCATTTCCAAAATTAAATGTATTAAAAATCACATTTGGTAATGGGGGATCTAGGTCCCCCACGAGTGTAAATGTGTAGGCTGGAAATAGCGAGTGTAGCTGAGGGTTAAATTAACTTTTTTTTTGTCACATACTACTGTGATACAACTAGTTTTTATTTTTTAAATATTGAGAAAAATTCGAGTTCAACCATGCGAATCTGCGCCACTTCACTCTGAGATTCAAAACGAAAGATTTAGGCGAGTAACTCGCTATAAATCTGCTTTGAAGCAACAAAATCTCCATTTTCTTAATTTTAGGATATAATGTGTACATCTAATAAAAAAGCTATTAATATACGTTAAAATATTTTGTTCCTAATGGAAACACACTGCAAAACGTTTTGAACTAGGAAACGTTTGATTGCCTGTTAATGCAAATATGAAAGACAAATTAATGTAAAAAAGAAAGGAGGAGTTAGAATACTTCTGGATTCTCTTTTTTATGCTTTCCCAACTGCTTCTATTTTTTTTCCTGGGTAGAGGTGGGGCATCGTGCATAGATACTGCATGCCATGTAGCAGAAAACGTCAGGATGCAGTTATGTAGAATCCTTACCCAAAATAACTCTTTCGTTAAAGCTTGACCCTGCGAAAGATTTCTGCTCTGATGGTCCCAGATTTGAAGATATCCGCAGTCAACTAGAAGTAGAACTGTTATAAAATATAAGCCCTGAGAACCTGGTGCCTCTGTTGCTGTTATCAGCAGGGCAATTTGTGCCGTTCGTATTAGTTCACAGGGCCACTTTCAACTAATCAGCCATCAGCTTCTTCTGTAGCTCCATGTGAACGTCACTAATGGCCCTGATTACGGAATCTTAGTTACTTTTTGATGACAGCATCAGAAGCACTAGGTTCTCAGGGCTTATGTATTTTTACAGCTCTACTTCTAGTTGACTGCGGATATCTCCAAATCTAAGACAGTCAGAGCAGACATCTTTCGAATCCTCCGCATCTCGGGCATTCTGGCGAGTCGTCTAATTTAAACCGTTTCATGTGATACGCGCAACACACTCTCAAAGCACACCTACGATACATTGCGTTTAGGGGTTTTACGCAACATATGCGAACGGTAGTGCCCTGGCTCAAACTAGCGAGGCATATATAACGATTGATGCTACCACCCCCGACAATGGCTGTCTCCTGATTGTTCTCGGGCCACATACGTTTGGCATCATTCTTGCAAGGGCTTCCGTGGCGGTCGCCGCCTTATCGCCTACATACTTTAAGCGCTCTCCAAAAATTAGTCTCGAGACAATCATAACCCCTAAACATAACACGATACTCTCAGACTCCAATTTTGAGGGAACACTGGTTTTTCTGCGTTTGATAATTAGGACTGCTTAATTTTTCTGATCGACGAGCCCTAATCCAACGGGTTCCAGCCTCAGTTTGATAGTTGTAATCGCCTCGCTGGTGTACCTTTCGACCAATCCGGGGCTCATGCAACAGCTATGTCATCAGCAAAACCTACCACTGTCATTCCTTTCGGAATAGCGAGCTCCAAGAAAGCATTGTGTACATGATAATCCACAAAAGCGAGCCAAGAACAGACCCCTGCATTACCCCTGCAGTGACAGCGTATTCCAGGCATGATGTGAGAGATGGCTCTTATTATCGTGGCAGAGCGGCGTGAATACACCCCCAGTACGCTGAATTAACCTTCCGGCGGGCGCAATACTAATCCTAACACGATCGGGCGCAATGCATCTGACAGATTAAGTGTAGAAAATAGGATGAAACTAAGTTCCTGTATATTTTACACTCTTTTTTATTGCTGCATTGTCTTTTTGAAACAGTTCTAGGAAATTTCAGAAACAAATACTGGCTCACAAAGTTTGATACCCTTCACATTTTCAATTTTCTAAGAAAATTCCGCTTTCAATCGCTTCAATATTTAAAAAACCTCCAACAACTAAACCGCTTAAAAAATGTGATCTTATTTTACTAAAAACCAACTATTGAACGATTTGGTGAGTCTAAAAGTAAACACAACATTATTACGCAATGTGAAGAGTATAACGAGTGGAAATTTTCATAGAAAAAAAAAAATAACACAATCGGGCGCAATACATCTGAGAGATTATTTCATCCCCTCCCGCCCCTCAGGCACATGGTAGATAATATAAATAATAAAATAGAAATAAAGCACTCGAAGGAAGCCATTATGTTATTATACAGTACCCTTAACTAATCCCAAAGAAACACAGTTTAACTTGCAAGGAACAGGCGTCTCAGCTGAGCAATAGAGGCATCAATGAATCTCTCTCAGTTTCATCTCTTTTAGAAATAACTCGTGAAATTGCCAATTCTAAGATACTATGAAGTGAATTTTACTCAGATTTGCATTTCTTAGAACAAAAGGACGTTTTACCTTGAAGGTTCTCCCAGTAATGCAGTTTTTCGTCGGCAAAATATATTTTTTCACTAACGACTTAGTAGTAGTTCAACCCAGGCCTGAGTTAACTCTACCTAAAAAATTTAATAACCGGCTTTCGTGTATAGTAATCTAATTGCGTGGCTCTTAGTTTGATAATCAGGTGAAAAACCCTGTACTGAAGATTGCAAAATGTAGTGGAGAAAGGGTTATGTTTGTTCCTTTTTTAGGTTCTGAGCGCAACTCCAGAGCTTCCCCCGGAAATATCGTCGCAGAAAATGATGACGCGAAAAAAAACTAAAAATGTTCGCTGTTTTACTGCAGAAGAAACTTTTTTTCACCACATTTTGAAATATTGGAAAACTTTTTTTTGACAATAAAATATTATCTGATTTAAATTTGCACCAATCAGCAAACGGTAAACAATAAGAAAGCGTCCCAGAGCTTTGGACTTCCGCTCATGGGCGTAGCCAGGATTTCTTTCAGAGGGGACAAGGACATTTTTTTCAACATCTGATCGTGACCAAATTTTTTTTTTTTTAGAGAATTGGAGAATATTTTTAATCGACAACAACAGTTATAGGGTTTAAATCACCGAATCCGCTTGCAGATTGTAGTTTGTTTAGGCTCATTACTTTTGAACTTTAAGACCCTCGCAAAAACAACACCTTAGGGTCTCATTTCGAGAAATATTTCAGATTTCAAATATTATGTCAACCGCTGAATTTCAGGATTTAATATCAAAAGGTATTGAATAATGACACCTAGACGTCGGTTTGAGCCTGAAAAGTACAAACAAAAATTATGTCTTTGAAATTACAGTTCCAGTCTCTCTCCTGTTTTCCTATCGAATCTTAGAAACGGAATACATATTTCTGACTGAAATTCAAAGTGGGCAAATCTTGCCTGATGAAAGCAAGTCAATGCATCTCATGAACCCTTTAAAATCAATCAAAAAAATTGGGGTGCGATTTAAAGCCTTGCCCGTGGCGGCATAAGAGCGGTCGTTGCCTCAGACACGTAATGTTTAAATTCAAATGAAATCAAAGCACTTTAGAAGCTATCTTGTACCTGCATTCAAGCGCTTTGTTTCGCAGTGAGTTCAAATCCTGACAATTACATGTAAACGTGAATATTATGCGCTAACGAGTTAGTGGGTTCCTAAAATGCATAATCCGGGAAAAGCCCGTTTTCTCACTCTTGTAACAGCAGATTAAAAAAAAACTCTAATTGATTTACATTGATATAATCAACGGTCAATTTTATATAATTAGTAATAATAATTCAAAAATTATCATCCCCCATTAAAAATTTCTTCGATACTCTTCCAAAAATTGTAAAAGTCATTGACTTCACAGTAAATCTATTGAACTTTGCCAAAAAGGACGATGAACTTATGCAAAATGTGTGTATGGGGTCACTGTCCAAAACAACACATTTTAATTGAATCAATACACATAACATTCCCAATATATCGTTCAGTCTCATCAATCACAATTTAGCGGCTTTCAACAAAACCAACTATGAACAATGGAATGTCCTCGTGATACTACAATGGGATTTCTCGTCGGACAATGCCTTTAACCATATATCTAAAGATATGAAGATATTATCTGAAATATTCTGCCTGGACATAAACACATCTGAAAAGCCTCAGTTGATTGCCCCCTATCGTGGCAACGTGGAAGAAGAATGAATATGTTCGTATCTCGATCAAAATATTCATATATGTCAATAGTTTACCATATTCAAACACTCATCGCCTGACTAATTGGTATTTTATCTTGTCATTAATTGTACAATCTACAATTGATTTGTTGAAAACTTGATATATGTACATCAAGGAACGCCATAGAAGCATACATCTTAGTATGTACATATATGTATGTATTTCAATCAAAAGCAAGCATCTAGTTTCATACTTCGAGGTGATACTTCAATGGTAGAGGTTGTATACTGAAAATTCTTTGAAACCTTATTAAATTATCATCAAAATCAAAAATGAATGAATGATCGCATGAATGTTGATCAGGGATGATTTTTTTAACAGTGAACTTGTTTGAACATAGATTGCCTGTTGCAATATATTAAAATCAAGTGAGTACTCTACATTCCCAGCGCCCCCTCCTAGGGGAAGGGGCAAGCCGAACGGTCGCCCGTAGCGGCAAATGGGGCGGCATTTCATAGCATCAGCATAGATATCATAGAAATAAAACTATAGGAAAAGTGAAAAATGAAACTCATGTTTGGAAAATGAAAAGGAGAGATCTGAAACTCACAGTAGCTTAATTTTTATCGATCAACTACCTAAATCAGTTTTCAGTTTCTATCTACCATATGTCTGAGGGGCGGGAGGGGATGAAATAATCTCTCAGATGTATTGCGCCCGATTGTGTTATTTTTTCTTTTCAATGAAAATTTCAACTGGTTATACTCTTCACATTGCGTAATAGCGTTGTGTTGACTTTTAGGTGCACCAAATCGACCAGTAGTGTGTTTTAAGTGAAATAAGCTCACATTTTTTAAGCGGTCGAGCTGTTGGAGGTTTTTTAAATATTGAAGCGATTGAAAGCGGAATATTCTTAAAAAATTGAAAATGTGAAGGGTATCAAACTTTGAAAGCCAGTATTTCTTTCTAGAATTTCGCAGAAGTGTTTCAAAAAGGCAATGGAACAATAAATAAGAGTCTAAAGTATACAGGAACTTAGTTTCGTCTTTTTTTCTGCACTTAATCTGTCAGATGCATTGCGCCCGATCGTGTTAGGATTAGTATTGCGCCCGCCGGAAGGTTAAATATGGGTCGGAAAGGTATAGGTTTGGTATCAATCGAAAGCCAGACGTTTGTTCATTTTGTAGGGCGTTTGTTCATCCTGGAAACGGAAGGATACAGGAATTATTAAGGAAAAAGAGATTAGTTGTGACGTCATCTTCACTCAACCAACGCCATCTACTCAGCTCAGCTGTACGGGCAACCCGTGTCCCGCGAACAATTTATGCAAGATCCACACCATCATCGTACTGCTGAGCTGAGTAGATGGCGTTGGTTGAGTGAAGATGACGTCACAACTAATCTCTTTTTCCTTAATAATTCTTGTATCCTTCCGTTTCCAGGATGAACAAACGCCCTACAAAATGAACAAACGTCTGGCTTTCGATTGATACCAAACCTATACCTTTCCGACCCATATTTAAAAATGACTGGCTAAGTTCACACTCACAATTTTAAAGTTGCTACAATTAAATAATTAGAGAAGAACAAACGATATTAATTGGCGAACAATCAAGAACAAACGTAGCCGCTGTAGAACAAACGGTTCACCGAGCAAAAGGACCTAATTTCCAAAAAATGACTGGCTAACTTCACACAGCCCACCAACGCGTCCTCTCCAATCGTTGATATGATGTTTAATGCTGTAATCTCCTCAAAAATTTCTCGCAGAATGTGAGTCTGGATAAATTGACGTTCTGAATCTGTGACATGTAGTATAGTGATTATAGTCGAAAAAATGATGAAACCCAAACATCCAAAAAGAGAGCTGACTTTTGATGCCAAATTGTTCTATGGCCTGACCGCATTATGCAGTAGAAAGTTACACTTTTTTTTGCGCGTGACATTTGAGGAGGAGGGTGTGGCAAAGGGGTGAAATTAGCATTTTTCGCCAATATCTTGTTAACTGTAATATTAACATTAAAATGTTCTAAAGATGATGTAAACTACGACGAAATTCCCTTTCCAATTATATATTATACCTAATGCTCGTATAATTATTTTATGAAAAAGCAGGACAAATGTTTTAAAAATCGGTGTTTAGCAGGACAAGTCTACCAAAAAACAGGATGAAAAGCAGGACAACCAGAAAGACAAAAACGCTGTATCTTTGGAATTTTCAATTGTACAGGGTGGCAGATGGGAACCAAACGATTTTAAAAAGGTCGTAAAAAATCGAAAATTAATCCTAAATTTTTTTTTCTGTCTCGAAAACACTCGAGACAGTTGCGGAATTTAAAATACACCCTTTAAAGAAGCATTCGACAAAATGGTGTTTGTTTTCATCACTAAACTTTGGAGTGGTTTTCGGTAATTTTCTTTCACTTTCCGCAGTGGATCAACTTAAACTTGCCCCATCTCTCCGCAGATGGATTCAGTTGTTTCAACGCATGCGTGGTTTATTTTCAAAAATGCATAGTTTCAGGAACCCAAAGAAAATAGGTCGAGGGAGCGATTGGGAGGTCGAAAATTTATTATTATGACCTTCTAGATAAGAAGCAATTTGCAGAGGACTGGTGTTGAAGCTATCGCATTCTGTACTGTGGTCTAACTTTTTCGAAACCATTTTGTTTGAAGTTTTTTCAGTCAATGGAATAAGGCTTTACGCAAAGGGTAATACGCATTCCGATGAAAATTGAAACAACGGTTAAACTCTCCATTTAAACAAGCTTATTACGCTTTAACGCATCATTATGCATAAGCAAGGTGTTCCATCGTCCACTGATCTACCTAACAAGCTAAAACTCTTGGAACCAAGAAATTATGCTAAATGCTAAATGGAAATTGAAGTAGATTTTCTGGAAAAACTTTTGGGCGATTAGCAAACACGACTTCTTAAGTTGAATGTTGAAAATGAGCACCATTCCTCGGCATAAAATTTTAAAAATGTTGTAATGCAAATTCCACAACTGTCCTGAAATTCAAACAAATTTTTGCAACGTTTTAAATATCATCAGGTTGCCGTGTGACATCATGTATTACCTAGAGATGTTTATCTCTTATCTGACTCAAATGGTCGCTCTTTTCGAAATCCGTACTACGAAACTCTTCTCACCAGGGCTATCTAGTGTAAAAGCACAGCGCATTTGTTCTTAACCTAAGTACCACTTTGTTAACCAATAGGCGACATTTAGAGACTTTATTTTTTTGAATCGTCGCGAACGAGTGGAGTCACTTGTCTCTTATTTTATTTTTGTTGTTGTTGTACGAATTTTTGTTCTGGTTTTCACAATTTGCTTATTTTCTGAAATTTAAACTTGAATTCCTAAAACAGGACAAAGAAGGAAAAAACAGGATATTGGACGTGTTCACAGGACGGCAGGTTAAGGTCGAAAAATCAGGACTGCCCTGCCAAAAACAGGACGGATACGACCATTAATTATACCGTATACCTGGCAGATTATATACTAGACCTAAAAATATCTAGTATAATTTCAATTTTTTGATAGTTACATTTGGCGCTTTAGCTCCTGAAGCAATTCAATTGAAGCCATGGTAATTGGGATAACTATTCCTATCGACACATAGCTGCCTCATACGGAGAATTAGGCTGCTCCGACAAAGCATACCCATATTTCCCCTATTTGCATTTTTCAGAAAGACATGCATGTAACTTATCGCCGAATCACAGCAGGAGGGAAACAATTTGGTAAACAATAAGGCTAATTAGATCCTCCACTAAATAAGACTTGGATCCGATTAAAACTAAGGACACCTCCCTTACAAAGTGAACCCGAATACAATAGAAAAAAAATATTAATCTGTTCGAACGTCGCTAAAACAATTAATAAAACTCTTCTTAATGTATGTTCAAAAGCTCGTACCAAGGTTTGCACTACAAGTGTCGGAAAACCGGGTTGAAAGGTCTCTAGTACGTATTTGTCGATGATCTTTAAAAGTAGCCTTAAACCTGGGGCAGGTAACCTTCCAACCAGATTTTTCGAGACTTTAAGGACGGCACAACTTGGTACGAACTTTTGAATATACATTCAGAAGACTATAAATAATTTTAATAGTGACCGCCGAACAGATAAATATTGTTTTTCTATTTTAGATGGGTTCTAAAGAGAAGAAATTGTGCAATTTGGCAGATTTGGGGTCCACTTTGTATGGAAGGTACCCTTTGTTTTGATCTGATCGATGTAATTTTTTGTGGAAATTATAAAAAGGCTCCCACTAGGCATTTAACTAAATTTTATTTGCCTGACATAGTTTATAGAGAAGTTACAGGCATGCCTTTTTGAGAAATGTTAACTGAGGCGTAGGAGGTGTCCTTGGTCAGAGCAAGCTCATTTTTGGTAGTATAAGTTATGTACATTTAATTGGCAACATCAGCACTAATTCTTAGCACTCTAACTTTACTCTATTAAAAGTTACAGTGCGAAAGAAAAATATCAAAAAATGTAAATTTCACTTAATACTTTTGGGTCTAGGGTATAATTTTCCAAGAAATGGTCTAGAGTATTATATGTCATTCCAAAGGAAGTTTATTTCGTTCTTAGGACATTTTGCGATAGGACTAAAACTTTTTCAGATATTTTCTAAAAACTAAAATTTCCCCTCTTTTTCACTCCCTCCCCCCTTAATGTGACACTCAAATTAGTGTAACTTTTTAGTAGGTATAGAGGAGAGGGTGTGCAAAAATTTGGCATAAACACTTTCCTCTTTTTTTGGATGTTTGGGTCTAGAGCTAAAATTACTATACTATACAGGAAGTGGAAAACAACAACTGTTTTATAGGTATAGCAAAAAATATTTTTTTAACTCTAAAAATTTTACTTGATAATTTTCTATCAATCAGCAGACGATTCAAAAAGTGTCCCAGAACTTAGGAGTTCTGCTCATGGGCGTAGCCAGGATTTTGTTTAAAAGGGGCAGCCCAAAATTCATTCAACTTCATTTTCTTAGCTAAGATTTTTTAGGGGATCGGAGAATGTTATTTAACTCAACGACACCAATTAGGGTTTATATTGCCGATCGCAGAAAATATTGACCTTAAAAGTTTTAAAATTTGTAAAGCCAAATTTAAGAAAAGACAATTGAGAATTACCTTTTCCACCTTTAACGATAAATGCTAACGGAACGGCACATGAATTGCATTCAACTCGGACACTTGTATACACTCATTACTTTTGGCTTTTAAACCCCTCGCGAAAACAACTCCGTAGAGTCTCACTTATAGAAAGATTAGGTCAAATGCGGTGTTTCAGGATATGATATCGAACGATATTAAATAATGACACCTGAATGTCTAGTCTTCGAGATTGCAGTTTCAGTCTCTCTCCTGTTTTCGTATCGAATCTGAGGAACGGAATACATATTTTTAATGAAATTTTAATTTAAAGTGTGGCAAATCCTGCAAATGAATTTAATGCATCCTATGATCCCTTTCGAAGCAAATAAAAAAAATTAGGGGCGGCAATTTGAAATCTTGCCGGCGGCGAAATAAGTGCTAGAGCCGGCGCTGTAGATTCCTTTCTTAAGCTCGGGGCCAGACTTGCAAATAGCATTCAAAAATAGTTATACATTTTTGGTTTTTTGAAGAAATATCTCAACTCTAACAAGTTCAGAAAATTATTATCTTTTAATAAATTGGTCACTCAAAAAATCGCTAAAGTTTGTGGTCGTAGAGACGACTCATGGGATCATCGCTCAGCGATCGAAGTTAAACCACCGGTTTTGAGCACTATATGGGTATAATTTCTATACAGACATGTTCCTTTAGTCCATAGTCGATACTAGGAAAGTAGAACCATTCAAAAAATATTTAAATACGGCTCGAAATTGGATGCAAAACTACGATCGCTGAGCGATCATCACATGAATTGTCTCTACGAACACGTACCTTCACATGAATTCAAATAATCATTAATTGAGATTGCGATTTAGTACAATTATTTCGTATTGTTTTTGCTTTTTCCTATCCACTTTGATATTTTAAGAGAGTTGTTTCAATTTGATTGTTTCACGGGTGCAATAATTTGTTGCATGCATAATTGCTATCGGTGACCTCTAGTTTACCATAATTGACGAATTGTCCCACTTTGAATTAACATTCGTTTTATTGTTTCATCGAACCAATCTTATTCAAAACTATTCAAAACTAATCATATTGTAAGCAAGAGAATCGTGTTGCTACTAAATGCGCTATACAATCTAAACACCTTCCTACAAGACACGAACTCATAACCGTCACGTCGCAAAATTAAACAGTTATGCCATAGAAGCACTTAATACGTTATTAGCTGTCTCGCTTATTACAAGTAAAGGTCTGCTGCCGAAAGAAATTGGTGTCGCCAATACTGTATTATTCCACATCGGCCCAGATCGCCTAGTTTCAACTGCGTTTGTACATTTTTGTTGAGCCCCCATTCAAAATTCCACCATACCAAACTGCATGACGATATAATATTGTTTGATACTTGTACAACCTTAATATTGTATCTCGATTTGAAATCGAATCGAGTTTGATTTTTATTTGTCAGTCAGGTTTCATTAAGAAATAACCCTCTGCAATTTATTACAAAATCTTTGGAAAAAGAAATATTTTTTTTTTTTGTTTCTTTAAGGGGCTTTAAAGAGCCTCTCGTTTGTTTGTCTATAGAAAGATAATGCATATAATGTATGTATAGCAAAAGTTGCGAGTCGTCGTCATCGTGCAATATTATACGGGAACTTCTTAGGAGGCAAGACACGATGATAGTGGTTGTGAAGACAAAAGTTCCAGAATACCTAAGCAGTCATGAATGAGCAATCTGCAAGAGTCAGGTGTGATTTCTTCGACGATTTTGATATAGAGTTTGAGTTGGGCTTTTGAATTTCAATGGTATGGTATGTTGTTTTACGTAATGGTCTTTGCAATGACGATTGCTTGACAAATATACATTTTCTTGCGCAGTTGTTGAATGTATGGTGATTGACTACCGTCTCCAGGTAAACCAAAAATGTAAATTATAATGTACCCTATAGTCACACTTCAATTTATCGGATTTTGGAATCAATTTTATTAATAACTTATAGTTGGCATAGAAACACAAAATATCACTATACGGGTATGTATTACATAAAACAAGACAAGATTGCACACTTATCTTGGGCAAATTGCCATCAGACTTAGCTACAATATTGTCGTGATGCATATGCCAAATTTCGTTCATGGTAGTCTTATCATTTCACGATAAATTAAATTCAGCCCTTAGAACATCATCATAGCTACCAAGAAAACGGAAGACTCAATAAATCACTTCATATTTACCAAAATCACAACTAGTGATTGACATAGAGTCATTTCTCACGAATAGCTACCAAACGATATAATCTCTTCATAGAAAGATACCATGATTCATTAGCTATTGTATGAAGGTATTCAGCCGCTCTTCAACACTTTCACCTTAAATAGTTGTAATCTATAAACCGATTTACAGCGAAAAGATGTAACAATCTCACGAAAATAGGTTTTAATAGGTTAGATAAACAATCAAAATTTAGTCAGTGATTTGAACTTAATTTATGGTCCCGCAACAGTTTAATTGATAAAAGGGTTTGTTACGTCAATATAACGTAATTTCTGATGGTAGCCATTTGATTTAATTAAATATTTCAGAGATTTTGTTTAAAATGTATAATCATCGAAAGCGGAAAAACAAATTTAAATAATTTTTTTGTTGAATAATGATAATTAATTGAATTGATAGAAAAATCTCTGAGTCTGAGGAAATATTTATTTTTCATGGCATTATGTACCTTTGAAATTTGTTACGCCAATGGCAACGATTACATTTGCATTTTAAATTAAATTATTTCGTGGGCTTACTGCAAAAAGTCATTAACACCATTTTAGAATCGACATTCTTACTATTGTTTTGTTGCATGATGTTAGATTTTGTCATTAGTACCAATCTAAATTGATTCAAATCAGCAAAATCTAAATGACGTAAGAAACACATAAACGAACACACTTCCTATTCTATAGGGATACCCATATTAGAAAGTATCTTTAAGTTCTCTCTTGTATGACATTGTATTCTGTGTACTTTAAGATCCAATAGAAAAAACATGCACTTAACCTTCCGGCGGGCGCAATACTAATCCTAACACGATCGGGCGCAATGCATCTGACAGATTAAGTGCAGAAAAAAGGATGAAACTAAGTTTCTGTATATTTTAGACTCTTATTTATTGTTGCGTTGTCTTTTTGAAACAGTTCTCCAAAATTTTAGAAACAAATACTGGGTCACAAAGTTTGATACCCTGCACATTTTCAATTTTTTAAGAATATTCCGCTTTCAACCGCTTCAATATTTAAAAAACCTCCAATAACTCAAACGCTTAAAAAATGTTAGCTTATTTTACTAAAAACACACTATTGAATGATTTGGTGAGCCTAAAAGTCAACACAACGTTATTACGCAATGTGAAGAGTATAACAAGTGGACATTTTCATAGAAAAGGAGAAAATAACACAATCGGGCGCAATACATCTGAGAGATTAATTCATCCCCTCCCACCCCTCAGACATATGGTAGATAGAAACTGAAAACTGCTTTGGGTAGTTGATCGATAAAGATTAAGCTACTGTGAGTTTCAGAACTCTCCCTTTTCATATCGCTGATTGGCGCAACAAAAACTGGTCACTTAATCTGTCAGATGCATTGCGCCCGCCCGAAGGTTAAAGAAAACTGTTTTTTTTTTTATTTATGCGACTTAAATCTTACGTTCTTTTTGGAACAACTTTTATTAATAACAAAATACAATGTGCTAGTTTTTCCTAAATTCCACAGTTTAGGAAATATGAGTCTAAATGAGTGACGTAACTCTGTAAAATTAGAGCTTACATTATATCTATAGTCACCATAATTCAGCCACTTCTTCTATGGACTATGTCAACAATCAACAGGTATTATCGTAAAATCACACGAAGTCATAATATTACCCTGGACGTTCGTTTCAAACTTCTGAAAGAGAGTTCGTGCCTTTAAAGTTGACCTTATTATCTGGGTAGAGATGGGGAATCTTGCATAGATACTGGGGGTCGTGTAGCAGAAAGCGCCAGCATGCTGTTATGTCGGATTCTTACCGACTAAACCTAACACCTTTTTCGTCACCGCTTGACCCTGCGGCACTTTCAGCTAATCAGGCATCGCCACGGATAGCAGACTTGTGTCTACGCTCCTCCTTCTGTAGCTGCTTGTGAACGGCACAAATTGCGCTGCTTAATGAATCCATGTGTTCAGTGGAACACAGGCCCCCAGAGCTGGAAATGCAACAATTTTTTTCTTTGATGCATTTTTTGGCTAACTGTTCTTTTAAAAACATTCAGTTATTAGTTAGTTATTAGCCCGCAAAAAAAACTTGCTTGTCCACTGATTACTGCCGATACCGACGATCAAACTGACTGTAGAGGGTTTTTTCTTGCTTCTTTCCAACTGCAGATTCTATGATGGAGACAAAATATTCCGAAAGTTCCAATTTGTGTACGGAGGAGAAGCTTGAAGTTCGTAGTATTGAACAGTATATCGTTACAATTAGCTTAACCTTGCAATAAAACAATCATCAGAGTAATCAATAGATTACAAGGATAACGTCTTTCAAGCTGGTTGAGTGGGGATTTTTATTTGGCTGAATATCAGTTTCTACTGAATTTTTGTTAACACGAATATTGAAGATATTTAAAGGTTCAACTTGTGGGGGGTTTTTTTTAAGGTTTTTCCGTAAAATTTAGTCATTGTTATTTAGTTTTTTGAGTGTTTATCTCGTGAAAAAAAAAGTGACTGCTGCATCAAGAAAAATGTGTTCACGACGTTTATATAAAAGAATAACTGTGGATCTTTTGAACCAAAAGGTGGTTCAAAAAGGTCCAAGTCAAAATAACATTTTTTTTTTCACTAGGACTCATGAAATGAAGAAACAAAATTCCTACTGATAAACCCTTTTGTCCATATAATGGATCCACCATTTCCCTGCACTACGCATTTATGTTTGATTGAGCTCCACTACGAATTTGATTTCAGTCAGTTTAATTCAAGATACGGCCGTGGATGCGCCGACGATTGGTTTCAGTTTAACTTATTGCATATAGGGTGAAGCTCTACATGATCCTCAGATTTGGGGTAAACACTTGTGCTATAAAATCAATTACTGTTATGAGACTGTCATGTAGGGGAGTTCCTCAAAGTATGGTGTTCTTTTGCCGCTTCTCTTGAATTAAGTGATATCCATGTAAATAGTACGAGTAGATGATCTTAGTAGTTTTCCCGTATAATTATTGAAACTTCAATTTTGACTTAAATAAATAAAAAAAAAATTGAACATGTTGTTCAAACAGAAAATTTTGGTTGCGCTTGCTTATTCGTGGACGGCTTTAAATGCGGTTTCTGTTAATATTTTTTGGTTTAAAAATCTAAGATAAGGGGCCCCATTCTAATTTTGAACACAATAAATTTGGGAAACGTTACGCCACTGCCCACAAAGTTCTCGGTGCTTGTGTTTTTCTCAATTCCACTTCCAGCTGGCTGTCTCACATCTGGGACAGTAAAAAATACATCCTCCACAACTCGCTAGCATCTCGGGCATTCTGGCGAGTCGTTCGGCTTAAACCGATACAAACATTGACCCGTGACCCGTTAAGGACTAGGTCAAATAAAAATGCACTTCCCCGTGTTTTCGGCCAACCCACATGGCTAAGTCTGGCAAAAGGGTATGTGTCTATCGGCCTGTAGAACGCTTACACCATCAGACCTGCTACCTTCTCATAGATTCAAGCCTTTCAATGTTTCTACGCCCCAGGTGCATCTCCGTTCCTACGCCTTGGCGATCGCTGTACAGTCTGCTGATCTCATCCACTAGAATCGGTAAAGGCATCATTCCAGCTACTAGGCTATTTCATGTCATGTGGCGCGGTACGCACAACACACTCCCAAAGCATAACTTAGATCTCGTTTAGGGGTTTAGCGTTACGGGCGAACCGTAGTGCTCAAACTGGCAAGGCATACACGAGGTGTCGCAAACCCCAACGATAACCCGGTAACCGATGATAGCGACTTTAGTGCCAGTTACGGGAAAATTATTAAAAAAAAAAACAGTCGCGTTTTTTTTACAGTTATTCGTAATCAAAGAAAAATCGAAAAAACGCAGATGTAGCTGTCATTTTTCATTCACAGTATCACAGTAACTCAAATTTTCTTTTGGCGCTGCAACAGCAAGAAGATGTGCTTTATTACCTACATTCCAACCGGAAAATATAACTGTTTTGTTTTCAGCGAAATGTAAAAAGGTCACATGGAAACGAGAGATCAAATTCACCGTTTAGCCTAAGTTCAAATAACTGTACTGCAAGAAAAAATGCACCGGGTCCTTTCGGCAAGTGATTTTAAAAGTTGGTGCATAGTCTCTAGTTTTCATAACGGTACGACGCTTGCCTCATTATTCCCGATTGGAGTCAGAATATGGCATTTTTTAAACCAAAAATTGCAACACTCAAAATATAAAAAGAGAAAAAGACCTATGCAGGCCTGTAAAGTTCAATTTTGAAAACGAATGAACGGTATTTGACTCCTTCTGAACTTTACATGCCTCCAGAGGTCTTTTTATATTTTGTGTGTTGCAAATTTTGAGTAAAAAAAATGCCATAGTTTCAGGTCTTTGAAATAATATTCTGACTCCAATCGGGAATAATGAAGCAAACGTCATACCGTTATGAAAACTAGAAACTATGTGCCAACTTTTAAAATTACTTTGACCTGGTGTTTTATCATCCACAAGCCTGGATGCTGCCTTTAAAAGTTCGGACTCTGTAATCGGGGTTGTGATACCACTAATCGGTGTAAGGCTTTGTCTCGCAGGTTCCAATTCATGTTGAGGGAACAAAGTAGAGATAATATCATTGAGCAGTTGAGCAGTGACGGAAATTTGAGTTGGGGAGCTCTCTGTCCAATTTTCATCATGACCACCCTGTAAGCCGTTCCCATTGACTCGAGACTCACAGAGCTGTTTGAAGCAATTTTCTTTGTATACGAATAAGTGAGGCTCAATTTGTTGTTTTGCCGGAACCTGTCTTTCACTATATGGACAATTTTATTTGCTTCTTTTAATTGCGAGTTTTAGGTACCTACGGGCTGCTTTATAAGCCTCGAGCAAATCAGTTCGTGTCGAACGTTGAAAAAGGCGCTGAGTTTTGAAGCACTCATGTTGCCTAATCTCGATCTACTCGGTCCACCAATAGTTTTCATTCCTAATACTGATCGAACTCTCTCTTGGCATGGAGGTGTCGCATGCTATTTATAATTGATCGGTCAATTGCAAGGCCTTATGTTTCGCTGATCCTTAACCTGTACCTATACATTAGACAGTCGAGATAATCCTCGATCTTTTTGTCTCTTCACCGTGGCGGAGCGTAGCAGCTATACTTGTGTAGGCCATTGATTAGGCTCTGACCAATCCATTTAACACTATCGATGTACCCTGTTGTAATGCACCGTCCATAAGTCCAAATTGCTACATCATAGCCCTTATCTGCGATCCAAACTGCGTAGTTCTGAGTTTTTTCTTATATTGGTCCCTGATAATTGCAACGATTCCCTTCTCTTTTAGCAACTACGATTGCAGATCTTATGCTGCCTAGCGCAGTGATTCAGGTTCAGCTGCAGGAATCCCATTTGAGGATTAATTTTATTGTTTTGTGATCGTCCATTTCACCTTGACTTTGCCTACTTCCATCACATTGTTGGCTACGTCTGTAAGTAAGCTTATGGTTGCTCTGTGGGTACCACCGAACGCCTTTCTCAATAACTTCACGGCGTCAAGGGGACGCTCCACTTCCAGTTTCTCTACGAATGCCGCCCTGACATCATCCCTCGTTGTGACCTGATGAGATCTAGAACCTTTATCCTCGTCTCCTGCTGTAAAGCTCTTATATTAGATGGATTCAGTCCTATCAGGCCCCTAATAGTTGCCTTGTATCCATCTTTCGAATCTCCAGCAAGGGTTTTCATTTGGAACAAGAGTTCCCCATTTCTTGTTCGACGAATTCGGGAGAACTTCTCACCCATCTCTTTCAGCCGTGGTTCGGACTTCACTCTCTTCAGGATGTCTTTCAAATGTCATCTCTTCTGACTGAGAAATCATCATTGCCTGAGGTCTTGTCCTTAGCTTCTTAAATTGAACGGTTTTCTTATTATCCCGTTTAGTTTCCACTCTGTTCTAGGGTCCCGGGTTTTCTTCCAGTGGAAGCCTTGAGTTTGAGCCGCTCCCTCCTTCCCACAAACTGTCTTCTTTTTTGGAAACTCCACTTTAACCGTTTGGGCACCGACACTTTGGACTTCTTTGTCTTTTTGGAGCCTTTTTGGCCTTTTCATCGTATATCTGCTATTTGGCTAAGTTATACATAACGCGCACGTTTCGGAGCTTCACTTTCACAGCAGCGTGTATGTAGGGCTTCGACTCTACAAAATCTGTTCGCCAAGTTTTGCTAACATGTCTCGTTCGACTACTGGCGTTTCTTCCGTCGCGAGGGTTTTTGCAGCAACGGCTAGAGGTAGTTATTGTGTAGACCTCGAGAGTTTAAAGCTCTTCTTGAATGGGTTCGCTCCTGTTGGGGTACCCACCGCCTCATCTACACCTAAATCCGAGTCTGAGGCGGCTCCTTTCGGAAAGGTCTTCGTGTTAGTTTTTAATTGTTTGCTCATTGGATTGCCACGAGTAGCTAGGGAAATAAAGACCCACTACACCAGAGCCCCGCATGGTGCAGCAAGGCTAATTTAACCTGAGGTCGCCTGGTATATCCAGCATCTCCTAGAATATTTGCGCAAAAGGAAAAACAATGAAACTGGAGATCGACACTTTCCAGAGTGCTTTTTCTAATAAGCTTCGTATGGATTTGATCAATTATACGCGAACGGGGGAAGGATGGGAAGGAATCCGTTTTGCGAATACATGGTCCAATGTGTATGATGCCAGGAGAGTTTTCGTCATCCCGCTTTTAAGTTTTTCCTTTTACGGAGACATTCAGCCGTTGGGCGAGGAAGCTAGAATGTCTGGGTAAGAGGAAACACTATGAAACTGGAAGTTGACACTTTCCATAGAGTTCCCTTTAGTCGTCTTATACAACAAGCCAAGGGAGCCACGTTGTTGGCTACGTCTGTAGGCAAGTTTATGGCTGCCTTTTGGTTGCTACCGTTTGATTTCCTCAACGACTTCACGACATCGAGAGGAACCTCCACTTCTAATTTCTCTACAAACGCCGCCCGGACATCCTCCTTCATTGTGATCTCGTCGAGATCTAGAACTTCTATCCTCATCTCTTGCCGCAATGCTCTTATACAGGATGGATTCAGTATTTATATACCATTGCCTTATATCCATCTAATGAATCTCCACTGCGGGTTTTCATTGAGGACAATAGTTCTCCATTTCTTGTTCGGCGAATTCGATAGATGTAATCGCCCATGTCTTTCGGTCATGGTTCACACTTCACTCTCTTCAGGATGCCGGCATAGGTTATCTCTTCTGAGTGAGAAATGATCAACGCGTCGTCGCGTCTCGGGTCATCAGTGCTTCCTAGTAAGATATTAGTATGCCAACACAATAAAAAACTTACAGGAACAATCTAATTCTTTAATTTTCAATGAATTTAACTGTAAAAACCACGGACACAACAAACATTCTAATAAATTTAATTTAATGAAATACGCATTAAATTATCAGGTTTCCGGCTTAACTCTTTCGTTTTAGAGCAATATGCAAAGATTTATTGATTTAGGTGATATAAGAAATTACATTATTAGGAAAGTACAATATTTTTAATCGATTTGTATAAAGAGCATTTGCATTATATTTAATAATCAATTTGTCAAAAGCCCTTTTTTGCGCAGAAAAAAATATTTCACATATTTATTCAATATATGCAATTTTATCAATTTATCAATTTCGTTTCATCTGGATTTTTGTTAGATTAATCAAGTTTTTCTATTTTTATTTTGCAGGTAAGCATCAGACAAACCAGTCATAGAATATTTACTTCAAGGTCAGTAACATTTTTACGAGTATAAAACTGTTAAACGTATAATTCTCGCTGAGTAGCAACATGCCGTTCTGTGATGGAAGAGAAAATAATCGACTTGTTCGCACCTGCTCGTCTGCCAGTTTTGTCCTAGCAACTCTAAACGATTGTGTCCGCATAAACGGACGGACAAAATTCTATTTAAAGAGTTTTTTGCTTAAAAAAGAATCAGGAATTAGAAGATTGTGATTTTCATTTTTAATATCAAGTGTGGTATATTTTACCTATGAGCGGAAAAAGTATGCCTAAGTAAAGGGAAATTCCTTTCATTCAAAATGCTTTATCCTAGACAAAGTCTAAATACACTCTTTAAAGCAACTGAATCTACTCAAAATAAGTAAATATTGCCAAGAAAAAATTGTCTGATTTATCCGCAAGGTAATTGACCGATTTGTTTTTTTTTCTATCGTGAAAGCAAATTTCATTAAATGAACAAATTCAACACCCCAGATGACGGATAGTCAAAATATGCAACAATTCGTTGTTTTTTTTACCCCCTGTTTACTTTTCAATTACCAAACGATATCCCATAAATCTCAGAAGAGATTATTCAATTGAGATGATTAGCAAGAATCTTCATCTCATCATCGCCCAATTTGTCATTTGGCAAACAAGAAATCGTTCATTGATCTGTCGGTCGATCAATTTACAATAAATTACAAGCCAATTGTGCCAAAATAATTTTTTTATCCCAATTATAATATTGATAGCTTGATCTTGTTAGTAATTTCAAATGATTACCACCCCTAAGCGACAAGAAAAAATCGTTTGACATTAATCATAATTTAAGAAATAATTTCCTCAACCAAACTAGATATGTATAATTGAGTGAAACCCTATGGGCACCCTACAGTCCTCATTTTGGCGATCAACATTCTTCGCTAGTTGGCAACGCAAAAAAAAAAATCACTATTAAAGCGATACCGCCGTATACCTATACGAATCGTAAGTGTGTCATCTTCGGATCAAGTTTGTGGTTGGCATTTGGAACTTGTACACAACTCTGATGGTTGGTGATGATACTTTCCGTGCTGCGAGCGATTGGTAACGAAAAAAAGCCACCAAACAAGTGAGATTTAGCTTGACACTAAAGACGAGTGTGGTAATAGTTGGATTACGAAATTTATCTATTTTCGATTCAACTTTATAATTGGCTTGAAAAACAAAATGAGATGATGAAGATACTCGGTATTTATAGGGTTTTTTGGAGAAAAAAAATATTCGCATTAAATAAGCCATTAGGCAACTATACAAAGAGCTTATTAATTAATCATCTTTGGCCGTGATTTCGTAATAATTAAAGATAAATCTAATCACCATCATATTTGAGGCAATTCTATAAATTAATTTGTGAAATTTATAGTTTATGTATTTACTAGTATTTTCGGATTTCGTGTAATGTACATAATGTACATTTTCCTTTCATTAAATATTGCCATCCAATTAACATCAAGCAACTATAATGCAACTATCTAACTAAAGGCTATGATTGATGGTATCCCTAAAATATTCTACACTTAACTCTAGTGTTAATTTAGCTTCTAATATTTTCCCCTATTTCTAAGCATTGTGCATAGTAAAAAAATACATTTATCAACAGTTTTGTACCAGTGTCTTTCATATTATTATGTGCACCTATGGCACTTTCCATGAAAAATTCAATGGTCCAAATTCTCTGGTCTGAACATCAATCATTCGCAAATTATTCATGTAAAGATGAATGTATTGTTTTAACGATATATTTTACGCACTAATCATAAAGACAAAAAACATTAATTAAACGCCATAATGAGATGCCAAACCGTTGGAACATTAAAAAAATTTCTCGGCTCATTTTTTGCCACATCTATACTATCAGCTCAGACAAGCATATCTAATTTCTTCGTTATTGTTGGCTCGCAAGATTAAATTCATCCTGAAGATTTATCCGCAACACTACCTCACCGGACTACGCTAGAGCTAGACCACCATTTCTTCTCAACATCTTTGCTATGCTTCTTAGCTGGCTGTTTTTTTTTGTGCATCACATGCTTCACATTCCGGATCGCTCACTCTTCCTTTCTCTTGGGCGATGATGTGATGCTGTTGAACTCGTGAATGAAAGTGAAATTGATTTCGAAGCGAACGGGAAAGTTTATCTGAAACAGCTTGCAGCTTTGTTGTTTTTGTTGTGTGTCGATTTGAACGAATCACTCGAGATCGCAGTGTTGTTCGTTGTAGAGGTAAGCGCCAGATTGTCGCGGCTTCACAAAACTTACAGGTAACGCGAATCTCAGCGGCCGGCAACGAAGATGAAGATGTCGGGCAAAGAAAAGATTCAATAGAAGAAGAAATGGGATTCATCTAACGGTTACCTATATTGCGTGTATTTGACGGTTTGTACGTATGTACTCTTCCTCTTCGACAGATATGATGCCAGCTTTTTGAATTCGAGTGAATTTTTTATTTCATATTATTATTTTTGCACAATAGTGTTGGAAGACAGGTTTTCATTTTCAATTGAAAATTTCATTTTCAAAAGGTATTCTTCAAGAGTTTGACTGAGATAACGTCCGTCGTCGTGGTCGTCGTTTCTTTTCTATAGGCGCGTTTAGATGGCATCAAACTTGTTTGCATCCAACTTTTCCCACAAATTTATCCAAGTTGGAAGGCTGTTTACACGTACGATATTCTCTCAAACAAATCCTATCAAACAAATCCTATCCAACTTGTTGGCCGTGTAAACAGTAGTTGAAAGTTGGAGCGGTCGTAAAAACGTTATCAGTTTTTGCAATACGTATTAGTACAGGAAAAATATATTTGCTTTTTCTTTTATTTTTTCGTGAATATTTTAAACATTGAAGGAAACATACCCGATTGAGTATACAGCGTGCCCCAAAAGTCAACGGAACGATGATAGCGATGGATGATAGCGCACAGATATTGGTAATCAGGCGCATTAATTCTTTATTATTAGAAAGTATATTTATATTTCGATTGGACTATAATCAATGCATCTCAAAGAAGTTGTCCAACTTCTGTTTTCACGGTGGATTTGTTTGAATGCTCGTTCCACTTCAAACTTGTTGTCCAACTTCTGTTTACACGATGGATTTGGTGTCCAACTTGTTTGAATGCTCAAAAGTTGGACGACAAATCCATCGTGAAAACAGCGCTTAAGACTAGGTATGTTATTATTTAAGATATGAGACAATATTTCTATATCTTCTGAGTTTGCTTTTTTTTAGATTTATAAAGTAGATAATTTATTCATAATGCGAAACAATCAACAATGGTTTCGGTGCATGAGAACTTGTTTGTTTTTCAAAGACATATTGCATAATACGTGCGTGGTTGAGTTTCGAAATATGTAGGTACATAAGTAAATATACATTGAAATCCGATTTTTTTTTTATTTTATAAGAAAAACATACCTAACCTTAAAACTGTTCCCAAGTTCGGATTAGTGGAATTCTCCCAATTTTTTTTACACTGTGCGGAATACACATTTGACTACACCGTATTCAATTCAAAATTAGTTGAATCAATTTATTAGAAATTCAAGATCAAATGAAACAATTTATATGCTCTTTTTAGAGGTCAAGTTGCATTGTTCTTAGTCTGATCATTTGAAATTCATTAGGAGATAACTGTCGCGATTTAAAAAGTAACAAATTTTTTTGTGTATATTAATTTGCATTAAATAAAAAAAAAAATATTATTCTTTTTAGTTATTTATAAACAGATTTTCTTTGCTTTCACTAAGGCCCGTATTTATGAACATACCTTAACTCAAGGAGACCTTGAATCAAGGATGCCGAAATTAAAAAGCTCAAATGTCATTTTCCATAGAAATCACTTATATTTACGAGTCCATGAATCCTTGATTTATGAAGAAACTCAAGGAGACCTTGAAATTTTCTATATAGTCAACCTCACTTGAATTCAAGGTACCTACCTTGAAATATAATATTACAAGTTGTAATGAAAGGACTTGGCCATCCGAAGATGCCCAGGGGACGGAGCCAATGCCTCTAAAACCGTGCAGGTTAGGCAATGACAATGGGGCTCCTCAACGAGCGAGCAGCGGCATGCGCTTGCTGTAGCTCAGTTCGGGAGATACGGGCGGGGTTTGCGCCACTCGTTGCCCCTGTCCTTTTACAAAAAAAAAAGGGAAATCGCATGCCTGGGTGCACTTCACCAACAAAGGGTTTAAAATGGGGAAAACCGGTAAAATTGTAAGCCGACGCTCACAGGTGCCATCTTATTATGCTCCGTGGACCCGGATGGCGGCGGATCCCGGCCAGACTAAACCCACTAAAATTTATAAATGTACCCGTCCTGACGCGCCCGCGGCCGAATCAAAAATTGTAGGGCGGCTCCCTTGTAAATTAAAATTCGCCCCTGGAATGGGGTGGGGTGTTAACAGAGCACCACCATTTGGCCTTCATTCCAAGTCGAACACACGCGCGGGGGGGGGGGGGGGGTGTTAACAGAGCACCATTTGGCTTTCATTCCAAGTCGAACACACGCGCGGGGGGGGGGTGATTAGCTATTGCCCTCTAAAAAAAACGCGTATCTTCGCCATGCCGCCTGTCAACCAACTCCCGCAAAAAACCGCGTGTCGACCCGGTGACATTTGTCACCTGACTCCTGAAGTTGGTCACTTTTCATTCTTTGTGGACCAGCTGACCCAATAAAAATATTTTTAATTCCGACCCACAGATGTCTACTAACAAATTTAATTGTACTATTTTTATTAATTCTGATGTAGACAACTGTGAGTCAAAAACGGTCTGTTACAAAGTCTATTGAAAACTTAAGGTCTCCTTGAGTTTCGCCTTAAATCAAGGATGCATTGACTCCTGAATATAAATGATTTCTATGAAAAAGTATGGGCAATGACATTTAATTTTTTTGAATTTCGGCATCCTTGACTCATGGTCTCCCTGAGTTAAGGTATGTTAATAAATATGGGCCTAAGAGATAGAAAATAATATTTTCTGAATCGCCGTGTATACAGAATACCTTTTTTGTCATTTGCCCATTTTCGTAAGTTACTAGTGACGGATTTTTTTTCATGACATATCACTAAATAATGTTGGAGACATTTACCCGTACAAACTCTGAAAACGTTAAATAATCGAAATATTTCTTTAATGTCGTATCCAAGGATACCGTCCACCATTGACCGTAGCCTTGGATACGACGTTTTTTTAGTTTATCGCAGAAAAATTAATGCAATAACAACATATAACTTGATCATAACCAATTTAAGAACGAACAGTGTCGATTCGTACTCCACAACGGTTTTTACGACTTGCTCAAATTCTCTTTTAACTTTTTTTTTTTGGCATTTCATAAAATAATTTTGCGTTAACGCGTTAAAGTTACATTTTCATATTTCAATAAGATTAAAATCGCATGATTTTTCAGAAAGGGTGGCTGGCAATTGTGGTAGCATTGCAAATATTTTTTGTGTACTCAACTGAAAAACGTCGGGGACCACTTATCTACTTTGCTACTCCCATATAAGTTTTCATTTCCTCAGGCGTGACCCCTGCGATAGTAGAAAACTTTGTTTGAAATTGCCGATATAGGTAAAGGTGAAATCGACCAGTTTATCAACCTCAAAAACGGCGTTATCAAAAACTAGAGACGGAGGTTGCCTTTTATATTTCGTGATTGGACAACCCTAGTGTTGCAATCTGGCAACTGACAGCTCTATCGTAAAGTTTGACATTTTTGAGGTTATACGTACTCAGAACGTTTTGACATACGAGCGCTATTTGTGTTTTTTACAGTAATTTAAAAGATTCATCTCGGCCAAATAATGGTATTAAATCGTGAACATTTTTTCGTGCAATTATTTTTTACAGCTTTCGACGTGGCTTAACTCAACAACAGTGCATGGATGAACTGAATTCAATTTTTGGCGATGAAGCTCCATCAAGGACCAGTGTTTATCGATGGTATGGTGAATTCAATCGAGGTCGTAGTTCACTCCAAGACGAATTTCGTGAGGGTCGTCCAAAATCAGTTGTTGTTCCGGAAACCATTGATGCTGTGCGCGAATTGATATTGCAAGATCGGCATGTGACCTATCGTGAGATTGAGACAACCTTAGGCATTAATGGGACTAGCATACATTCAATATTGGATGAACATTTGACTGTCAAAAAAATTCGTTCGCGTTAGATCCCACACAATTTGTCAATCGCTCAAAAAAAAGGTCATGTCGATTGGTCGAAAGAAATGCTCAAAAAATACGATCGCAGTGCTTCGAAATACATCTATAACATCGTGACAGGTGATGAATCTCGGACTTACGTGTATGAGCCCGAAAGTAAACAGCAGTCGACTGTATGGATGTTTCAAGATGAGCCAAATCCATCAAAAGTTGTTCGCGCACGAAGCACTTCCAAGCAAATGGTCGCCTGTTTTTTTTTCGGAAAAACTGGACATGTCGCAATCGTACCACTAGAACAACGCAGAACAGTCGATACTGAGTGGTACACAATCATTTGTTTGCCAGTTGTTTTTAAAGAAATCAGGAAAACCAACCGCCGAAGACGGATCACTTTTCACCACGACAATGCGATCTCTCACACATCAGCTCAAACAACTGCATTTTTGAGCACTCAAAACATCGATTTGATGGGTCATCCGCCGTATAGTCCTGACTTGGCACCGAATGACTTCTTTTTATTCCCGTACGTAAAAAAACAAACTGAGAGGTCAACGTTTCTCAACACCTGAAGAAGCGGTTGCTGCGTTCAGAATGCATATTTTGGAGATACCTCAATCAGAGTGGCAAAAGTGCTTCGACAATTGGTTAAAAAAAAAAAAACTGGTCACTTAATCTGTCAGATGCATTGCGCCCGCCCGAAGGTTAAAAGCTATGAAGCTGAAATTGCACAAATGCTTCTATTTGCTGCAGGCAGTTTGTATGTTTGAATCGGTAAAATTGGACAATGGGGTCATGGGGCTGCCATACAAACCCAACCCCCAAGATTAGGTTCTTCTAAGAAAAACGTTTTTATTTGTGTACCAATTTCAACCAAATTTCACACAAATGTGTTTCTATTGATGACACAGAACATATATAAGAATGGATCAAATCGGACCATGGGGTCATGGGACTGCCATACAAACCCAACCCCCCATTTTGGTTCTTCTAAGGAACATTTTTTACACCAATTTAAAAAAAAAACTTGAATTAGTTGGTTTTTATCAAAGCAACTAAATGCTCCCGCACCCCCAATAAAATTTTAAATATTTTTATTTGCCCACTTATTTCAGCCAAGCAAAAAACTTTTGTCAAAACGGGAGAAAAAGAATGAAGAGGGGGATTAAAACAAGTCATAAGTACGCCCGAAAATAACTTTTAGCCCAAGGAGAGCGAAGGGTATCCAAATTTCGGCCGCGCCCGAAATAAGGCTCGCCCTCGGGGGTTGGCGAGCGTAGCGAGCAGTGGGCGAAGCCCCCAAATTTAAATTTTCATTTTGACTGACGTGGGGAGTGTTGATTATGATGCCAGATGTCCTGTCTTATACGGCTTTGTGTTTCCGTTTTTCTTCTCAGTACCGTACGAGTATAGACCCTTGTGGAGCCATGGTGCGTTAACTCAGTCGTTTATGGGTAATTTCGAGTCAACGTTACATTGCATATAAATTCGGAGTGTATATAATTTTGCAAGCACTATATATTTCCTATCCGCAAATGTACGGACCACGCCAAGTTTCGATCTCCGGACCTCTAGACTACTGGCATCGTAGAGTGCGACTCAACCAAGTGAGCCACAGAGCGAAATTTCCGTTTTTGGGGTAATGAAAATTTAAAACCCGTCATCAAGAAATAAAATACGGGACAATCAAAGGCGTGAAATGCGCTACAAATGCAATAACAGCACAAGTATATGTTTTAAATGAAGATGTTATTCGGTACTAGTGCTGCTACTCCTATTTCTGTCTATTTCTTGCAAAATTTAGCGGAACGAATGCAATCAAATGAAGTAGAGTTTGAGTTTCGTATTCTTATCCGTTTAGCCCAGGTCGATGTTTGCTTGAATGATCTTTATGATCATCATCATCTAAAAGTTTATGCTACTTCTTCCTCGCCCAATCGCAATCCCTGAGATAAGGACACAATTCTTTAAAGCTTTCAATAGGAGCAAAGGTTCATGTTCTAAATACAAAATCAGACAGGTGGCAACCCCAGTATCGATCCTGCTAGGTTGAAACTCGATTCAAGCCTCCACCGAATTTTTTTTTATAAATTAGTACGTACTCGAGATAATATTGGGTTGGGATAACAAATCGCGTTTTTAGAAAGCAAGGACATTTGCCAACACCACACTTTTCGCAGATGAAAAAGGACATTTCACATCAGTCGTACAAGGAGTCTACAAACAATCTATTCGTTAATAAGCAGGGGACTTATAGCATCACAACTATTACTCACCTATTATAAGGATGATGCGAAAATACGATTCTCTTGAGCTAGGTAATTTATCGCCATCATTTTATTATTTTAAGCGCGAACTTATTCGTAAAATTCCTGAATTTAATTTAAACATTTAATTTCTTCATATTCTTTATTATAACATAATACTTATGTTTTACTTGTAATTACCTGGATCCTATTATCTCTTAAATTTTTGTTCTATCTTGGTTTGTACTACTGTAATTATAGGACTAGCTCCTGCTCAGTGGAATATTTGAAATAAATAAAATAAAAAAATCACAAGAAAGACGAAAAATTACTATAACTTTGAAAAGCTCCGGTTGCATTAGAGGCTAAATAACTTAATCAATATGTACTTCAAATTCCAATTCTTGGGTTTCATTACATTAAACTTGAAAGCTTTATGAATTTATATTCATATAATGTAACAATTTAAATTTCCAAAATGTTCCGTATATCAGCAAACTATTCCAAAATGTCGTCAGAAACTGAATTTCCTTCTATATATTGAAATGCTAACTTCGGAAAATGCAATTGGTTATTATTGTTCTGATTGGCTACGATGAATCCCGAATGTACGTTCAAGCTGTCGATAAAGATAGCATACGAGAAAAACAATCAGTGCTGCGAGCGCCGCGAGCACTTCCGCGCAGAGCGTGGTTGGCTGGTGGCATGGGAAGGGGGGGGGGGGATAAAGGCAAGCCGAGCGAGCAGGGGGCGCACCTAATTTAGCTAAAAAACGCCTTATTCGCCCATCAAACTAAAAACATTATTGCTCGAGGTAAAAACACAACTCTACGGGATATTAGAAAAGGGATACCACATTTATAGTTGAAACAATGGGTTGTCTCGCGTGGGTATACTTTAAGCTTCGGAGACCCACGGGCCTTAAGTCGAAAAATAGGTGATCGGGTATTTCGGTAGTCGTGACTTAAGCATCCCCTGTCATCATCTTGATTGAAGAAATAAACAACTATTCCGACAGATTTGTGCTATGAGAAAGTATCGCATTAACTGCTGGAAATAAAATTACATATAACTATTGATTTGTATGTTAAAAATTAAAATAATTGAGTGTGAATCTCTTTCTTAAACCTCCTACCTATTTTTTTGAGCACGCCCCTGACCGGTGGTGGGGCAATATATAAAGGGTGCCCCAGAGAAATCCTACTTTCTTTCTTGAACCTGGAGAAGAAACTCAACGTTCGTTCTAAGTTAATAAATTCCTGTGCTGTAAAAATAATTGCACCAAGGCTTAGGGGTAATTAATTTTACAAGATTGTGCATTTTGTGTAAATCCCATAATGGTATCACTCACTTCCTTCATTATTTCTATAACATTTTAGTCGGAATATTTTTTTAAAAACCTTAAATCTATAACTGTATTAGTAATGGGCCGAATCGTACCAAAGGTTCACCTTCCTCCATGGTGAAATAGTGTAAAAACCTGCTGTATTTAACGAATTATTAGCATAGCAACACAAACAATTATTAGCACGTAAAATGACGGTCAAATTCTGCAACGAGAAAAATTCCAACATTTTTTAAATTTCCATATAAACAGCGCCCGCTCTAGGGAGGGGCAAGCCGGGCGGCCGCCCGGGGCGCCAAATTTTTGGGGCGGCATTTAGCACTTCATAGAAAAAAACTATGGAAGAAAGCTGAAACTAATGTTCAGTAAAAGAATGAAATAAATTAGTAACAAACTCTTGGGCGGAGTTTTAAGTGCTACTGGCAAAGGACAGCAACTCTATAAATTCGAAAATAGAAAACATAAACGTAAGAAATAAAATCGTAACTCGCGCAAAAAAAATTCTACCGTTCTCTTTCAGAACCTGTGTTTAATGGGATTCTAAAATTTTTCAAAAATTTAAATTTAGCACCAAATGGATAAAAAAAAATAGTTGTTTCAAATTTATACAGGGTTATTGGTTAAGTCGACCTATTCCCTGCAACACGTTATAATGAGGCCATAAATGTTAGGCCGATTTTCAATGGTCACTGAGATATATGTATGAATTTTTAGGTTTTTTTGAAATAACCTAGAATTTTGCCATTTAAAGTAAGAATAAAAAAAAACTACTAAGGTAATGGGATTGAACTTATTTTTGGATTTTAGTCAACACTATAGCAGACATTTCTTAATCATTTAAAATTTGAAAACCCCATCACAATTCGAAATTTTTAAATTTAAATAAAAAAAAAATTCTTAGATTTTTTAAAGATATTTTTTAATGTAGTATTACTAAAAAAATTATACGACATGGAGTCTGCAGACCACTGGAAAAACATACGCGTATTGTCAGCTTTCCAAAAAGGTGTCAATGTCAATACAAATATTTGAAATAATTGAAACAGCTATGTAGCTGCAACTTGTTCGGGGACCATAATTTCCTTTGATAGAACATGAAATAAATGTCATTAAATTCAAAATGCATCGTATAATGTACCGCTTTACTTCATTTTTTATCAAAGGAAATGATGGTCCCCGAACAAGTTGCAGCTAGCTGTTTCAATTATTTCAAATATTTGTATTGGCATCGACACCTTTTTGGAAAGCTGACAACACGCGTATGTTTTTCCAGTGGTCTGCAGACTCCATGTCATATATTTTTTTTTAGTAATACTACATTAAAAAATTTCTTTAAAAAAATCTAAGAAATTTTTTTTTATTCAAATGTAAAAATTTCGAATTTGATGGGTTTTTGAAATTTTAAATGATTAAGAAATGTCTGCTATAGTGTTGACTAAAATCCAAAAATAAGTTTAATCCCATCACCTTAGTAGTTTTTTTTTTAATTCTTACTTTAAATGGCAAAATTCTAGATTATTTAAAAAAAACCTAAAAATTCATATATCTCAGTGACCATTGAAAATCGGCCTAACATTTATGGCCTCATTTTGTTGCATTTTGACCCTATTATAACGTGTTGCAGGGAATAGGTCGACTTAACCAATAACCCTGTATAAAATTTCTATATTCGCCATTTAATTTTTAGTAAATAGTAGGCATAGGTGTATTCCCGTGAATTTGACTGACTAACAGCTGGAATTGTGGGTTAATGCTAGCCCTATTCGACTCACTGGATCATTTCCAGATTTATTATAAATCCCATACAAAATGATAATCCTGGAAGTTGATCCAGGGTATGACTTGGATCATCTGCCAAACTAATCCCCTAGATGTCTCCGCGAACAATTTCCCTAAAATTTCCCGTATGTCATTTTGTTATTCAGTATTTTTGGTTTGTAAACTTTATTCAGTGTTAATCATTTTAATATTTCTTGCTACTTATCCTTTCTTCTTTATCTCGCACGGTGCATAATTACACATGCAATTTATAATTCAGAATATCGCGTTGCGGCCAGATGACATGATCGATAGTCAGCTGTTACCGATTTGGGAAATTTTGATCCAATTTCATTCGACTTGGACAGGATCAATGTCCGGTTTAGTCGAATAGGGCTGCTATTTTATTTGTCGGCTATGCCTACTTCGAACATACAAAATTGTGGTATACTGTTTTGCGTACGGCAGGCAAGCGAATTTTTCATAGAAAATGTCAAAGCCTATTCGTCCTATCGTAATATTTTCAACGATATAACTCTCTAATATTTGGGTAGTATAGTGTGTACCCTGATTGGCATTTTTAAATCCTATGGATATTAACGGTTCTTAGATAATCTTGAAGCAGTGGCGTAACGTACGGTAGTCCTAGGATGAAGACCCCCACAGGCCATATTTGTTTTATGCTCATTAGTCAAAAACTTAATCAAGTACTGAAATATGTACTACCGCCAATTTATAAGATTGACACAAATTAGGGAATTTTTGAATCATGATGACGAATTTCCATTGCAAATTGATTAATATCAAAATCATATGTAAATGAGTTTCTATTTCTAATTAACGAAATTCCATGTCAAATTGATTAATTTCAAAATCATTTTGTCGAATTTTTAAATCAAGTTGACAAATTTCCATTACAAAATGATGAATTTCTAAATCACGTTGACAAATTTCCATTACAAAATGATGAATTTCCAAACCATTTTGATCATTTTCCAACTAACGATGTTCCAGATCGAATTCCGCGAAATTCCAGAAAAAATTGACGAATTTCAAGAACATGATTGCGAACTTCTATGCCTTATTGACTAATTTCCACATCAAATTGATGAATATCAAGTTCATATGTTACCGCATTTCACGTTGACAAAATTCAAAGTCATAATTGACGGATTTTCACTTCAAATAGAGACATTTTAGAATCATGTTGACAAATTTATTTTACCTCAAATTTCCACGTCAAAACTTTGAATTTTCGAAAGATATTGGCGAATTTCCATTTCAAATTAAATTCCCAATCACGTTGACGAAATTTCCTTATTTTAAACTTACGAAATTCCATATCAAAATACCAAATTTTTAAATCATTCGTTGTAAACTGTATTTGTTTGTAAGTTCTTTGAAAAGAGTTTACCTGCGTCATCGCATTGCAAAATGCGAAAATCTCCCGAATTCGCACTACTTCAACAATTTTCCATTCGTATTTTAATGTATTTTAATTAAACCGAGCAATCGAGACAAATTTGAAATGGAAATCCGCAAATTTGATATGGTAATTCGTCATTCGTTGTAATTTAGCTGTAATAATTGCTTATTAAAATTTGATCGCAGAAATAAAATTTCGTTTCGACAGATATTTAAATCAAAATAACGATTAAATAACAGAAAAAAGGCAATTAAAACCATTGGAATATGAATATCAAATAAATGAAAAATTCGACTGTATATAAAAGGACCTGCTTTGAGTTTGAGCACAAGAAAATTTAAAAACGTTACGCCACGTTTGAAGATTATTCCAGTTCCAGCAATTCAGTATTTCGTCGGCAGAATATTTTTCCACTAACGAGTAGTAGGCAGACCGGGGTCAAATTTATTCGACAAACTTAATTAACCAATTTGGTACAGTAGGGAATTTCTATTAGATTTAAATTTAAAATGAATCAATCTAACTCTTTCAAAATAAAAAAAAAATGTTAGGGGCGGCAATTTGTAGTCTTGCCCGGCGCGGCATAAGTGCTAGAGCGGCGCTGCATATAAACCAGATATTCAGGTAACAATGTGCTGCAATGACAGAATCTATCTCTATACTACATACTATAAAAACTACTCTCAGTTTCAGTTTGCTATTAGCATAAAATCCTCCTTGATTTATATGCCTGCAGCACGCTGTTCGTATAATGTTCGTATATGAGCAAAAAATATGCATGCAGATATACCGTTATTCCCAAACAGACTAAGTACATATTTAAATTGACACTTTTCGTGATTCATAATTTTTTTTATAAGAAAATAAAAATTTCAGTCTTCCAAAAATCATTTAGAAAGCATACACTTAACAAGTCTATAGTCTACGATGGAAAACCTTCAAAAATTTGAAGCATAAAATCAAGTAACCTTCAAGTGTCAGATATAAATTCACGAGAGGAAATAGAAACTTGCAAGTTGCCAGTCTTGTTACTAAGTTTTGAATGTTTTTCCCATTTATATGTATGATCTGTGTGTGAGTGAGTTTTTTTTTCGTACACTTGAAATGAAATGCCGATGACCTTCTCTTGTCAAATTGAATTGCTGAAAAATCGGACCGCATTAAATTGAAAATCAGCCTCAAATAATGGCTATAGGCGACATGTAATTTTTTTTAAATGTTTTCTTTTTTTTTAACCATTGATATGCCTGGGAGAAAAAAATTAAACGACATGGATATTGTGAAAGTTATGTGTATTGTAGGCATTTCTTCATGATTTCGGTATTTTGATTTCTTTTAATTTATTGGATTTGAATGCAAATTTATTGGATTAACAGGTGTTGAATTGAATTTAACGTGAAGAGTAAACTCATCGTTTGACATTGACCAATGATTTCGCAAGAAATAAATTATGGACAGGAAGTGTATCAGTCCAAACAAATGGTCTTCTTTTTTTGTAGCAATTGAATTACGCATTTTATTTTTTATGTTTGTGCATGGTTTTTCTTCAATTCGAACCTAAGTGGGCCACGAAAATATTTTTTTTTATGTTGGGCGTTTGGTTTTAATTTAAATCATCAGCTATTTGTTGTATTTTGTTTGTATGCAATCCTGAACATAGTTTTAAAAGTTCTGATGTTTTTATTCAGTGTGATGTGTTTTTATTTAACCCTTCTGTCGCACCTACTATAATATGCATATTCTATACCGAATAGGTCTGGCTGGTCCTACTGAGATTTTTTTTTTATTTCTTATTAAAAGTGGAATGTTTATCCGTAGTGTCATTCTGCCGATTCTAAGCTAGCATTTTTAAACAATAAAAATATTTAAAAAATCTGTTAAGAAAGTTGTTAGCAGGTCACTCATACTTATTGTTTATAAAACAAATTAAATTCTAATTATATTATTACATCATAAATAGGAGAATTTCAAGAGAATATTATATTTTTACTTTTTACCTGAGAAAAATATGTTTCTTAACCTTCGAGTAGGCAGGAGGCGTCAATTTTTTAGCTTATAATTTAGATGTTATCTGTTGTTAAGGAAATATGGCGTTGGGCAAAGAGTTTTAAGCCTTTACATTTATTTCAATCTTTTTTGAGTGGGAAAATATGAATTCTGCCTAAATCAAATAATTTTTATGTTAGAAGTTAAGCAATCACTAATGGGATTTCCTCCACCTCAGTAGAAACAGTTGACAGCGACAATAATAGATAATTACTATTGGTAACTAAAACTAATAGAACTCTTCATGCACTATCCAAAGACAATCCGAACAAGAAGGAAAGTTTAGCAATAGTTCGAAGTCAGATATAATTTTTATTGATCCAGCGGTGTTTGTGTTAGCCTGGAGCTAGGCATTTTGAATCCTACTGCTGGGCCTAATGCAGTATAATTTTTTATATTTTTTCTGTAAAATATACATTAGTTTCCTTCTAAATAAAATAGTTTATCATAAAGTTTTAGCATATTATCAAAAACTAGTACTCCAATTCTAGTCATCATTATAACATTTAAGGAATGTTTCTTATCAACCTCCATAACTAGCGGTTTCATTTCGCTTCCTTGAAAAGTTATAGACTTCTGATGGATACCTCGGCGGCATTAAATTGAACTGATATTTTGATCCCGGAGGAAATGGTCACCTAAACTGAGTTGTTCGGGCCGTTTTAGGTCTTTCGAATTCGGAAAATGATGTCCTCTGGGTAATGTTGTCGTTTCATTAGCGGAGGCCCACCTCCATTTATTCGTGGCACCACCTCCATAATTAGACGGCAAGTTAATTCGTGTGCTTTTAAACCGCAAGCGGCGTATAGGAATAAACAGTTTTACTATTCAGCCTTCAGTAGGATTCAGACGACAATACTGTTCCAGTCTCACTGACAACTTATGCCGTTAATCAACCATACATGAAGCTCCCTGTGGAGCATCGGACCCATTGAATTTCAACATCCCAACGCCCAGTGTACCAAAGAGTACTATGGCCAAGGTTCCTCCAGAAAACCCTGCTCAATTGTTTGAAAATATAATGTACTTTACTTAGTAATAATATTATAAAAATTCATTTAATGTGTATGCCAAATCAAATTGGCGGATATTTTCGAATGGAATCGCCATACAATTTTTATAAAGCTTTCAAAAGAAAGCGAAAACAATCTAAAAACGTTAAAATCATAAGATAGACTGGTTGTGACATACACGGAGAGAAATTTGTGTAGTAAATTTTATTAAAACGAGTAATAAAATTCACAAATAATTAAAAAATTAATATTCATTACATAATTAATAAACTTTTATCGGTTTACTACAACTTGATGTGAACTTGACATATCGGTTGCTAATACGATTTTCATTACATTGTAATGAAAAAAGTTATTACACTCTATTTCGGTTAAAATTAATTACATATACAATACATTTTCATCGAAATGTTGTGAAAACATAAATGTCAAAAACAATATTTTTTGTATGAAAATATCAGTTTGGTGTCGTGTCGTGAAACTTTAATTGCAGCATTTTTCTTCAATTTAGCCGTGGTAAGTAAATACAAATTTATAATTTTACGTTTATTTTCACTGATTACATTATTACAGAAAGTGCGTACATTGAATCGACTGTTGGAGTAAAAACTGAAGCATTACAAGAACTTAGTGCTAATTTTCAAGACAGTGCTGTCAATCTGTAAGCCGAGAATGAACGCGGAATTCATAACATCAAGAAAAAGGTGATTCATAGATTCATATTATTAATAATAATTTGTAGTACAGTACGTATTTTATAGTCCTAACCCTCCAAACATTGAATTTACAATTTGCAATCGAACTTTTTTATGCAGAATTTTTTTTTCAATCTAATGAATTGATTTTATTTATTCCTTCTAGGCAAAATCACAAAAATGTTTTTTTATACGAAGTTCTACGTATGCAGATACAGATACAGGTAGTCGATTCATTGAAGAAATAAAAGAAGCTATTCAATATTCTATTCCGGACCGACCCTCTTTTAATTAAGTGGATTGTTGATAATAAAGTATATAAACGAATTCAAATTTGATAACCATTTACCTTTGGAGTTAACTAAATATAACAGTGTGATCTTTTTTTGTTAATTATTATTTGTAAACAAAATCTTCACAGGATTCATTAAATAAAAAAGTACGGTACCGTTGCATATATGTAATTGTGTTTTTTATTTATTGCAGAAAAATATTAAAAATGCACTGGTTTCACTGTAAAATGTGGTTAAATTTTACTATTTTAGATGGTTGTATTTACTACTTTCGTGGTGAATTTTTACAGTAAAAATAGTGAACTTAATCAATATGTAATGAAGCTTGAACTGTCAGATGGTTAACTTTAATTATAATCAACGCAGAACTATTAGTACTGCTGTAGTGAATTTTTACAGTAAAGGAAGATTAATTTTATTACAACGTAATAAAGTTATTCACAACGCGAGTAGTTAACCCTCGGATGGTTCAGGTAAATTTTACATACGTAAATGGTTCAGTGGGGTCTGACAGACCCCAAGGCAAAAATCGCTCTAAAACTTAAACTTTTGCTTTTTTGCCACATTTGTTTGAGCTAGAAGTAACTTTGAAGCCTTTTGATTAAGTGGTATATAAAAAAAGTGTAATTCGGACAGTAGCTTTTAGTATGTGGAAGAAAAAATTAGGTGGTGTCAAATTTGAGGGTAATTTGAACTTATCACAAATAAATCAATATAAAAACTAAAATTTTAACAAAATTTTATTTTTAGTAGTCAAAACGTATTTAATACTAATTAACAAAGATAAGTACATCAAGATTTTTCAGCTAAGGTTAATATTTTTTCTTAAATAGGGATCCAAAGTTAGTCAATATTTAGAGCATTCTTCTTCACAGCTTTTTCCTCGATGGTCTTCGCAAATTGGCTTTTTGCACTCGTTGCAATTGTATTTTGTTTTCCGATCATTTGGTCGTGGGCATAGAAAACATCTTTGCCTTTTTGGGGGACCATCTGATCCCATTGGGGGACCTGGAGCATTAGCCCCATAGGGGGGGGGGGGGCAAGCTGAATAATGCACAAATATCTTCAATATTTTGCGCTGTGCTTCGGCGAATATTGCCCGATGATTTCCTCCTTCTTAGAAGAGGTTCGACAAGTGTATAGCCAAGTTCGCTGAGGAAGCTTTATGATTATGTAAAATACCCACCTAATTCTTAGGCTCATAAAAGTCATAAATTTATGTCTTGACTTAAAAAAACATAAGGTAATGACACAATATTGAAAGGAGATCCTCATAAATGAAAACCAGGTAAAAAAACGGCATAATTTTAAGTGAATTGAGTAAAAAAATTAAAACCCCCTAATTCAAAACACCCTAATTTTTCATTTCTTTCAAAATTAACATTTCTAATTTCCCAAATGTACTCTAATTACAAAATTTCAACACTTCCCGACTAATATTATTACATTTTATCGTTTTCCAAATAACATACTTTGGAAATTTCCCACAAAACGAAGAATGTACTTTTGTAAAAAAGACATACGTAAATGGTTCGTGGGGTCTGACAGACCCCAGAGCAAATTCAAAGTGCTATAACTTATTAACAAAATCACAAATTCAAACAAATGCATGCTTAAATGAACGCATGTGACACATACTTAAATTACATATGCATCAAAATACCATTCAACAAGTTTTTCTATAAAAAATTTAAGATTTAAATTTCTCTGGGGTCTGTCAGACCCCACTGAACCATCCGAGGGTTAATTTTACTAAAAATGCGATGGGGTCAAAATTAATTACAAATCTGTAAAATTTACTACGGATTTGATAAAATTTCACTACTTTTTTCTCTCCGTGTAGCCTTCATTTTCGTTCAAATTAATCGGCAAGACCGCCTCCCTTCGGGTTTTAATCAAATGACACTTGACAGGTTCGAACCCACTAAAACTAAAAAATAATGTTTTTTTTTTCGTTTTTCTTACCCCCAACTTAAGCATATATCAATGTTCAGGTTCAAACAAAAATTGGCCTACTCGAGGGTTAACCCTAGAGAGATAATCATATTTTTTACCCCTGAAAAGATAATCATACGTCGATTCGACGTGTTGCTAGTTACCATCCTTATAACGTCTTTGTTAAGAGTAAGATGTTGCTAAAAGGTAGATAAATAATCATTTGTATTTAATATTAATCTGTTAAGCTCGTGGTTTTGCAAAATTATCATTTGTTTGTTTATATAATATTAATTTTAAAAAAGTGGTACTAGGAGAAAGTGGACTGTCCTTTCAATAGATTAAAATAAAGGATATCTTTATCGAAACATGCTTTTAGTGGTTATATCCAAGTGAATACACATTCACATTATGAAGATTTATAAAAATGTCAATTCGGGGCAATTAAAATATTTTTCAGTACAAATTTGTTAAAGATAATCATACGTCGATTCGACGTATATTTGACTTATGACCCCCAATATCTTAGGCTATGTGGCACCCAAGCCAATAATTTTGCCACGTAATTACGCCTACAGACATGAATTGAGTTAAATCTTGGAACCAACAAATTATGAAGCTTCACTAATGAGATATAATAAAAAGAAAAATTTATGTACGTCGATTCGACGTAGATTATCTCTCTAGGGTTAACATAGGATATCATAAAGTATAGAATCGCTCCGACTTCTATACTTTTTTTACCGAAATATAGTGCCAAAGGTCTGGCTTTTTATTCACTCGCGGACTGATAGATTACCGATGACACTTTTCCCCTGTGAAATAAAGTGCAACTACATTGTTTCCGCCGGCGAACTGTCAAAAACCGGTGTGGAGACTTTCGTGTGAAGTCAGTACAACCAAGCGAATTCGATTTCACAACCATCAATATTTTGACAGTATTCGTAGAGATTTCACGTGAAATGCCGATGTTAGTACCTACTTTAATGGCGAATAAAATCTTTCTGAGCGTCAGTGAAATTATCGAATTGCGAGAAAACGAGCTCGACTTTGACGAAAATCTTTCCGTTGTTCAACTAGACTTTCTACAAATTATTGAAGATGAAGCAGAAGGCAGAGAGATTTAAAATAAGGACGACGAGCTAACCGAAACGGCAAGCACTAGTGGCAGCAAAAGGATATTTTTCGTGAAAAGAAAGGGCTCGCAGTCTCCAGTAAAAATCTTTCATGCATTCAAGATTCCTTCAAGCTCATAATTCGTGAAGAAATCGATATAATTGTTCGTAAGACTAATAAAAAAGGAAAATCCGTTCGACCAGACTGGAAACCCACGGATACTATTGAAATGTATACCTTGATTGGTTAGTGCTCTCTGCAGGCTTATATCAAAATTGAGATGAACCTACTGCAGAGCTATGGAGTACAAGAAATAGATCAATCTTTCGAGCCACAATGAGACTAAACTGATTCAAGGATTTGCTGTCGTTTCTCCGATATGTCGAAAAAGAACAAAGTATAAAGCAAGACAAATTATTCCCTATAAGGGATGTTTGGCATATGTTTCTATCCAATCTGGCCAAAATGTATCGACCGTCAGCATTCCTCACTGTTGACGAACAACTGGTAGCGTCAAGAGGAAGAGTTTCGTTTAGACAGTATATTATTCCGTCTTGTTTGCAGTAGTAAAAATATTTTGGCTAAACAGTAAACATTTTCAGGAAAATATGGAACTTTGGGCTCGCGACACTGGAAATTGTTATCCGTTGAAGGATGAAATATATCTTAGAAAAAATTTCGATTTCGATAAATCTGTATCCGACATGGTTATGTGCTTGGTTCAACCATGGACAGAAAAATGTCGGACTATTATATTTAATAATTATTTTAGAAGCTTACGTCTTGGGAACTTGTTATTCCCGTTTAAACCAACTTGCATCTGCACGATACACAGTTTGAATAAAAAACCAACAAAAAGCAGCAAAAAACATGTCTTTTCATTTTATTTGACTGAAAAACACCTATTAACGTTGAAGAGCCTCCATCGATTACAAAACAAGATTGGGTCTTATTGACCCCAGTTATGCAACTGGCAACAGTTTTAAAGTGTGCTGCGAAGGATTAAACATTCTAAAGCCGGCCCCACACCGACCGGAGTGTGACAAACACCGCGCAAAATTCCGGTCCAAGAATGATACGTTGGATTCTCTCAACCACACTGCTGCACTGCTGCTGCACGATATTTCATATCAAACTTTTGCGCGGAGTTTGCCACACTCCGGTCAGTGTGGGGCCGGCTTTAGGGGCATTGGCTACATATGTATTATAAGTATGATGAAACATACTTAGAGAAAGCATAGCAACTAGCAACCCATGTCATGCGTTAGTCCAGAGTGGCTATGTGATCACACAACCCCATATGTGTTTGACTCCAAATTTATTACACTACACTCCACGAAATAATTCAAACGTCAAAATAGTGTCGATGCAATTATTAACCCTTCTGTCGCCGCCTACGAGCTATTATGCCTGAGCTGAATCTTCTGTGAAATCAATCTTATTTTTTGAATAGGTCTAATTTTGGTTCTAGAAACAGTTTACATATGTCTTACGATGATGCGCCGTTTTTTTGTTTCTTTAGACATACACCCAGAGAAAAACATCCCATAACCTGTTAATGGGACTCCTATTAACTTTTCGCCTCGGCTATTTTAAACAAGTTAATAGTTTTATCCTATTAGTTTAATGAGATTATAAACCATTGAACTTCTAATAGGACGTACATTTTAGACTAATGGGATTATTATGGGAAATTTCGCATAAAAAATTTCTGAATATTGGAAATTTTGCAAAAATTCAATTCAAATGCAAAAATCAATCTGAGATGGAAAAATATTTTCACATATCAGTCTTAACTGATTTTTCGAAAGAAAATTAACTTTTTCGTGGAAAAAGTACAAATGGGTGGATTTCGCATTTATTTTATAAAACAGCAATTTTCGCTGAAATTCGCATCTATTTCGTAAATTTGAAATAGATGCGAATTCGGGACTTAATTATGATTTTCATATTCATACTGCCGTGTATTTATTTACCATTTTATATGTACAGTGATGGAAAAAAATATTGCTCACCTAAATTTTATTTCAAAAGACCGCGTATTAATTTAATGGGATGTCCTGTTATTGAGGTAACGGCATTTTCAAAGGAACATCCTATAAAATTTATAGGAAATAACTATTGTCCCAATAAGAAAAAAATATTGTTTTAATAGGATGCCCCATTATCCATAATATAGGATAAACTATAATTTCAATGGGAAAATCATATTAATTTAATGGGATGTCCTTTTATTGAGGCAATAGGATAACATGATTGCATTAATAGGATATCGTATAACATTAATAGTACAATATCACATTGATTTAATAGTTCGATCTAATTATTTTAATGATGTTCCATCCCATTGAATTAATGGTATCCTATTAACCCAATAATGGGATTTTCCCATTGACTAAATCTAATGGGATAAAATGGCCAATTCCTATTGGTCTAATGGGATTTTTTTCTCAGTGTAGTTTAATTTTGCCGAACGTTTGATCCATTTGTGGCCGTCGGTTCCTTTGAAATATAATGGATATGTGTGGAAAATATTGTTGAACGACATTTTTAATCAAGATATAGTACCAATGGTCTGTCTAGGTGTATGTGCCAACCGAAAGGTTAATTATCACGTTCGCATTTTGAGAGAGTAATAATTTTTACGCGGATATTATATTCCAAATTGTAAACAAAAATTTGACATTTGAATAAAAGTTTTGTTTAGATGTGTGAACTGCGATAGTGGGAAAACGGTGCCATTTTTATTTTCTGATGTCCACTCTGGACTAACGCATGGCATGGGTTGCTATGCTTTCTCTAAGGAAACTTATTAATTATTTAATTAAAAAAGTTATGAAATTAATTGAAAAATAATGAATTTTAACTTGTTAACTGCAAACGAAATTAACACTCATGCATCTCATGGAATCTCCTCGTGCTAGTATTCCTTATTAAAAAAAACAACTTTACTTTTTTTCGCCAACAATTTCAGATTTTTTTTATGAATACATATTGCATATTTGGTTGCTCAACAGCTCGTATTTTTAAACAATATAGCAAAAAAGATCCATCTTACAGAAAATGACACAAAATGTCTGTAATGCATGTATCTAACTCAAAAAAAAAACTTTGCCCTTAATGACTTCAGTGAACAGCATTAATAAAAAACCCCAAATTCACATGAACAATGTGCAGCCAAATTTATTATATCATTTTCAGCATAATGAAAGCACCTAATACTCATAAGAGTAAAAACGTCCATCAAACCCAACTGTCCGTCTACCTATTATTATTTAACATCTCTTTTCTAGCAGAGCCAATAAATAAATTATCAAAAAAAATATCAACAAAGTCCAAAAAATCTTACATAAATTTCACACATATGTCTGAAAAAATCAGAAGAAGTTAATTAAAACAACATTATAAACTGCAGTGTGAAGACGTATCTATCATTGAAATATTTACCATTATACAGATATCGTGTTACTCAATGGTAGAGTAATAACTTCGAGAAAAGATATACAATCTCGATAACCAAATATGTTTGTGTGAATATCTAGCCAATTGGCAATCTCAGTCAAACTGCGCGAGATATCAACCATGAAAGACACGAAATGCACTTTAAATATAGGAGACACGAAACGTTTGATTTCCTCGCATAATTTCTATAATTTGTTCGAGATGATCCGGCAAAAGGTGTATCATGTTTTCATCGGTCCGTTTCAGGAAATCATCTGAGCTAGTAGTTCGCTATTAGATATTTATGTACATAAAAAGCGTGTAGAGATTCGTATTATGGTCAGCTGCCGGTATTACTATAGATATTTGTTGAATGGTCTTTGCAATTAGCAAGTCTCTGTGTTTATTTACTTTTCCTTTTTGGGGAGCATCTTTATTTGGTCGACTAGATATTGATGACATAGCATGTATGAGGAAGCTGCTATGCAATTATAATGAAAGTTGAGAGTTGGGGATTGAAACTGTTTTTCGGATGTACTTGCACTTCAATATATATCTATCAATACTTGATTAATGATTAGTATACAACTAGTCTTATAAATGCAAACTGGGGATTTCATAGCGTTTTACCTATTCTGCAATTGTTATGGAGCGCGATGATAACATCTTGTTTTGCCCTAACTCCTTAAGGAGCGTGCTGCTTCGAATTTGAATTCGGAGTGTGATACAATTATCCGCTATACCACCTTCTAGTCGCATTTTAGTTTGTTATTCTACGATAAGAAAATGCCCTTCTGAATAATTAACGTGCGGCCGTACCGAGCTTCGAACACTCGTTTCTCTATGAATCTCTTTATCATAGACTGGAAACCGAATGATCATGGCCACATTCACTATCCTATAGTGCTGATGAGGCATCTCGACATCGATTGGTGGATTGGTGTACCGTTCTCTTCTAACTGATGACAGTCTTCATGTTTATCAAAATCATAATGCAATTTAACGGACTGGAAATCTTACTTGTTGTTATAGATTTAAATTACATATTTCCTCCCCCTAAGCCATAGGGCGTAGAAATTTTTTTTTGGCTTGCACCTCCCTCCATCCCTAACCGAAATCCTGACTGTGCCCATGATGGCACCCCTTAATAAAATTTAAACAAGTCAATGTCAAAAATAGGTTGCGTTTTCATCACTAAATTCTTCGACTAGTTTTTCGTAACTTCTTACCACTTATCTGAATTCATCATCATTTGTTTAAGTTTTGTTAGGTTTTTATTTTTCCTTTTTAACTCCCATCCAAACATTCCGTTTCTCATTAAAAACGTGGTATTTCAACCACTTTTTTAATTGCGGGGTTTGCCTTCTTTTTCCCCTATGTTCCAGCATGCCATCTGCCCAATACTCTGGTCATTCTAATGGATGGTTTGGGCTTGTTAATGGTACTACCAAATGGAGCAATAGAAATAATCGAATAGAAGGCGATTGCAGTATGGCTGCCCCTCAAAATCGACGGCGTGCGTGCCAATTTTAGAGGACAGTGAGAAAAAGGGATATCAAATCAAACAGTGTGCTATCTCCTCGATGGCACACTGTTTCCTTCTAAAATCCAACTCTATGGATGGGTATACCCACTTTTTCCTACTGATTTCAAATGGTGTAAAAAGTAACTCATGTAGAACATTGTCCTGTGTTAACATGTGTAGATTTACCAATTGTCAGCGCTATATATATATATATATATATATATATATATATATATATGTATATATAAAAGGTGGACCAAAAGTTATCATTCGATGTTCTTTTGCTGTATTTTTCTTAATAAAAAAAAACTTTATTTAATCGGGTTTGCTTATGTAATACGTTTATTTAATCCCTTAGAATTTATTGTATCAGGTCGCAAAAATGATATCGGGCAAGTGGCCGCCGCCACAGTTGACACCAAAACGAGAGATTAACCGACCCGGAAAGGTTTCCTTCAGAATATTGATTGTGTTTCGAGCATTGTGCGCGGTTACACCATCCTGTTGGAACCACATGCTCTTTAGTCCTAGTTCATCCAATTTAGGAAGAAAAAATTCGTTAAGCATGGCTCTGTAGCGCACGCCATCCACAGTCGTCGTTTGACCCGCGGCGTTTTCAAAGAAAAACGGCCCGATGACTCCTTTAGCGTGAACAGCACACCACGCAGTAACTTTGAGCGGGTGTGATGGCTCTTCGTAGGTGATACGTGTATTTTGGGTTCCCCAGAAACGAGTATTCTGTTTGCTCACGAAGCCGCTCAGATGGAAATAAGCCTCATCGCTCATGATGATTTTTGATGAAAAATCGTCCTCTTCTTTGAAACAAATTTCCCAGCGTTCCTTAGGAGTAAACCGATTCATGGCTTGACAGTTTGTTTACTTCAGAAATTAGGAAAAATTAAAGAAAACGAAGGATAAAAGTTACAGCGATATTCAATAGAGTGATTACTTTTGGCCCAGCCTGTATATATATATATATATATATATACATTAGCCTTTTTTGTAATGGTATATGTGAAATATTTTTTTCCATTATGTAAGCCTCATAATAGAAAAAAAAATTCCGAATTAATTCTTGCGAGGAAACTGCCGTTCCGGTAACCGGCTGTGTCTTATCGATATGATCCGATGCCCGCCAATTTTTGCGATTTTTGCAACGCCAAGTTAAAAAGTTTAAAACATTCGGTTGTGCTCATTCAATTTATATTTTCATCACCTTGTTTGTAGCCTACTCTTACTTTATTTTAGGTTTTTACGTATATCCGCCAGGCGATTGCTTATGGTACTGTACCGTTTTACCCTCCTCTCCAAGCCAAATCCTGGGAACGTCCAGGCTTCCACTTTAACCAGAAGATCAACTTCAACTCGTCCAATCTATTCGCCGATGGCCTGCTTATCCTTCCATCGAAACAGCTCTACGAAATTGTAGATGCAAAAACTGGCTCTCAAAGTTTTATATCCTTCACATTTTCAATTTTCTCAGAATATTCCGATTAAAATCGCTTCAATATTTCAATAACCACCAACAACTCGACAGCATAAAAAATGTGAGCTTCTTTTACTAAAAACACACTATTGAATGATTTCCTTACCCTATACATATGTATAGGTGGAGCAATTCCGAACTATGCAGCGCCGGTGTGGTCACATACCGCTTATGACACCTAATGCTGTCCCAGGATCATCTTCCTCAAGAAACCAGCATGTTACCAGGACGTGATCACAATCTTCTCCTGTCTATACAATATCTGGCCGGTTTCTATCGAGGGGATCACCCAAACCATTATCTCATGGACAATACTCCCCTTCCACGACATGTCAGGAGTGGAATCAGAGATCTCGAGAGAGACGTCCAGAAATACAAACGGGTATCTCTCGATATGTTTGATGAATGATGACCCAGCATACCATGCGGCCATCGCAGCAATTCAGCCAATAGGGAGACTAAGTGCGAATAGAGTCCTCTGAGCGCCCTACCACCTATATCACCTGAGGAGACTAGGCTCCCGAGAGCCACAAGAGCGACACTAGCTCAGTTTAGGTCGGGTTTTTGTTCGCGCCTCAATGCATACCTATCTCGAATAGACCCGGACATTCAGAACATTTGTCCGAGCTGCGCTGGTGCGCTTCATGATGTGGACCACCATGCCCCGCTGCACCTACTAACCTCACTCCGAGGGCGTTATGGGCCAAACCTATTGCAGCAGCTACGTTATTGTCACTTGATATACGCGAGAAGGACGACGAAAAATAGAGCACCTCCACAAACATGCACAGCGGTTCACTCCATTCTGCAGCGCTGCTACAACATTTCCTTACCCTTAAAGTATTATGCAATGTGACGAGTATAAGAAGTGTAAAATTTCATAGAAAAAGAGAGAATAACACAATCGGGCGGAATTCATCTGAGAGATTAATTCATCCCTCCCGCCCCTCAAACCTATAACCTTTTTTTCATATATGTACCTATAGCGTTGTGTATAATTGGAGACAAAACTACTCTTAAACACGGTCACTGTATGACTATTCAGCGACAAAAACACCTCGTTTGGCGGAGAAAAATTATGGAACCATTTTTAGATGGTAGTTTATAGAATTCCCACGATAATAAGTAGCTGCGCATTTTCATTTAAAAATTAGAAAGGTAAAAATTCCGAGGTGGATGTCGCTGGAGGTCCAACCAGGCCTTAAGAATAACACTACATTTCGGAAATGTCTCTCAGAGATCGGTTTGTCTATCGCTTTATTCTGCCACAAGAAGTTCAGAATCAATTTTCTTGAATTCTGTGATTTGAGCTACTTCCCATAGATAGAAGCATATAGCAGCATATTTCTAAGATCCACTCTGGTCCGGTAGGTGTGTGCCCACCATGGTTCACTAGAACTACATCCTGCTTTGCATACATATTTCTAAGAATTCACTCCTTTACCTTTTACATGGAGGAGGAGGATTTTGTTGAATGTGTTGTGTTGCTCTTACTGCGGTCCATCTATCCATCCGATCCCGGCAAATATAAACATTGATCATTGATCGTTAACTATTTTCATCATATTGATCTAGAAATTTTTTAGAGGACCGATGAGCCATATATTCTGTCTAAATTCTCATGTCTGAGTAATCGGTGGGAGATATTTTGCGACCCCCTCTAATACTCACGGCGACTCCTCAGGGGGTCGCGACCCACAGGTTGGGAAACGATGGTATAGGGTATATTGTTTTTGTTATGCCGATATTATGTAAGACTTAAAAGGAGCCACCGGAGGTATGGCAAAGTATACACATATAGAAATGATCAGGATTGTTCCCTGATTCGGCTAAACTATATCCCTCTGTTTGCCCGTCCGTGTGTCTGTTAGTTCGCATGATAATTCCTGAAATAATGAAGCTAGCATCAGATGTTTGCTTTGATAAAGTCTTGAATGGTATTGAAAATGGGCCAAATCCGACCAAGTTTTCCTCTACCTCTCATAAAAATGACCCCTTCAAAATACACTGCCTGTCAAAAGTATAGCCGCACCATAAAACAGACTGATCCTTTAAAATTGAAAGAGAGCACAGTTATTCCACTTACTGACTTGACTTCCCCTACCCTACCTCCCCTAGAAAGCTATATTCAGCCTTATCTTTTGATAGAATAGCTAGATAAACTTCAAATTTGTGTCAAATTGAAGCTGTTAGATACCGACTGTTATAGTCAAGGAGGAAGAAGCTGTTAGATGTTCATATAAAATATTAAAGGTGTGTTAGGTCCTACTCATTTACCTCTTCCTCTACAAAAGAATTTAAATTGGATATACATGTATGGTTTTGCCTGCCTTCTAGGTCTATCTACGGGTATAGGGTATACATTAGTCGTGCTATTCGCACGATTAGAACTCGGTCTCGTTTTCTGTTGATGCAATCTCAATAATAATAATATGTATGCATTCTCATACACATTAATTTTTATTAGTACACGAGTACACCATCAAATTCACAAATTCACGATTAATTGAAAGTGATAGTGAATAGACATTTTTCTGATGAATATTTCTTACAGTAATTTTTTGTGCATTTTTTACAATCTTATTTTTTGTCATGCTCCAATACCTGCAAAGTATTATGCCGCTCAGTGAATTCGTTATATAGCGTGGTGGCATCACGCTCCTTATAAATCCAAAAAGTTTTCAGTTACAGCATTCGAAATTTTATACCCTTGCGCTCATCGCATGATGGAATGGATGAATTCAACATTATTACCACTTGATATGATGTCCATTCTACGGTGTATGTATGGTTGGTGATGGTGAAGTCAGGTGAAATATGCATGGTACTCGTACATGTTCAAATATAATATTGTACATCAGGTTGATAGTCTGGTATGCATTAAATGGCCGCATTTTCTCTTTTGGTTTATGGTTTCATTAATACTAATATGCGCGGGCTAAGCTAACGATTTTGTAAAGAAAATTTGCATCAAATCTTAAGTCATATTACTCGTACAGTAGCCAGTGAAGAGTGAAGTGAAGCTGAAGTATATAATTTGATTCTTTTCTTGTAAATGGCATGCTTTCGCGGGCCTAAATGTGCAATTGTTCATGTCGTAGGCCATTTACTTGAACTAGACAATACATTCCTACATACAAAACATAAAACGGGTTTGATGTCAAGTTCTAATATTTATTTCAATCCAATATCTTGTATACCGTTTTAAGAACTTTTTCCAATAACCATTTAGTGTCTTAATTTACCAGAAATAACTCGACGATATGGTTCAATCGCTTGATTCAATGTAAAAATTCTAAAAAAAAAAACTCGTGTTGCGGACGCAGCCCTCTATACACTCGGCTTGTTTCATAATTTGAATGGATTTTTTGTTTTTCCCTTCTTTATTCGGGTTCAAATTATAATTTCTGTAAATTTATTACTTATGATTAGAGAGTTTTAGCAAGTCGTATGGAATAAAACGACATAATTTGACATTCCATATAAAAATTCGCTTGCTTACCGTATACGAAACAAAATATTTTAATTTTGCATATCCTAAGTAGGCATAGGTGTAAAAATCGACAAATTATTTCGCCAATTTCGACTGTTTCCAGCGAATCAAATATACGGAAGTCAAATTAAGATATTTCGTTTCGTATACGGTAAGCAAGCGAATTTTTATATGGAATGTCAAATTATGTCGTTTTATTCCATACGACTTGCTAAAACTCTCTATTATCTTTTAAGCATAATTACGACAAGTACATAACTACCAGCATCCATATTACAAATGTTATTGTTTAATTTTACAGTCATATCTAATGCTAATTTCACATAAACTCGAACTTTTTTCTGATTTAACCATGTTCCAAGTAAATACCCCAACCAAAATATTTTATGCAATAAATCACAAAACACATTTTTCACGTCTCATTAAATTTTCACTATCTCTTTCTCTACGGCAATTCCCGTAAAAGCCTATACGTTTTGAGCATAGTAACAAAATTATGAATTTAATTTAATTTCCGAAAAACTACTCAATCTTAGTGATGGCGGTTGAACGCATTTGAAACTTTTCTTCGGCTTTTTCATATTTTTATTAGAAAAATCCACTGTAGCGTGTAGAATTCCGTAACAAAATTATTACGTATTATTACAAAATGCATAGACTTCTACACGTGCAAATTATGAGTCGTTTTAGGCATTCATATCTAATAGGCAGTTTTATGAATGCGCCAGAGTACTACTTGTATTTAATAAAATATGCATTAGTCAAATAAATGAGTACTATAACATCTGTTAATTTCTCTCCATTATCAATTATCATTAACAAAAAAAAATTTCAGTTCAGTACACATATGTGTGAAAACCAAAGTCAATGTGAACATAAAGATCAAATGCGTTTATGTTTTTCTTTTAAAGACATCAATTATTAAATTGCGTGAAAACACCGCTGACCATGTCGAATAGGAATTTTCGTACAATACTGTTGATCAATGATTTGGTGTGCATTATGTATGGTGGTCTTTTCGAATAACGAATAATAGTTGTAATGCAATCATATTGGTTTCTCAGACTGATCTTACAGCATACCCGCATGTATGCAGTGCGTGCATCTATATACCTAATATTGTTCGTGCACTGAAATCATACATCATGTATTTATATTTATTGTAAAAATAAAAACGTTCAAAGAAATCGGTGAAAACGAACAAACAATTCATCATTATCATCATCATAATAACGATCACACATCATGTTTAGTCATTATCGTGCAGTAGACGCGTCCAACTTGGGAATTTATCAAACGCACAACATTACGATTGCAGTCAGGTACAGGTAGTTGTCCATCATCATCAGGTGAATATTGTAATGTGGTGTGTCGGTTGAAAGCCAAGAAAATGACTAAAGAAATCACTTCACTTTTTATATATTTATTTATTTTCAATACTTAGATATGTTTCTTCATTATTTTCACTTCATTGGTTTCGATGTAAATGTATTTAAAGCGCTTAATACCGATCGCCAAGACTCTGCCTAGGTAATATATTTGCTAGTTGAAAGTTCGAACATCGACTACTACAACAGGTACATAATGCCTTTTTGGTAGCAGCAACCCAGCAATAATAATGTAAATATTTTAGCTTTTTTGTGCTCTTCGAAGTCGTTTATATTATATACTCTTGTCAATCCGGATATTGATATCAGTGAAGAAGTATGATCGTATGATTACTGTGGTAATTTTTGTTAATAGTCATTATTTAGCATTCAAAAAGATTATTTCATTTAAAAATTTAGCACAAAACCATTTTTTTGCTTTTTAATCTATAGGATCGCAGAAATCTAAAACTCATTTTGCTAGCAAAAGTATAAGTTAAAAAAGAAAAGCACAACAAAGGACTTAAATTTATTCTTAATCGAAAATCGGAAATATAGATTTGTCTAAGAAAATTGGACCAAAATATGTCCATAGAACGGCAAAAATCCTACATCGGAAATTTTTTTGATTATGGTTGGGGATGGTCCCCAGATGATGGCATTAAAAGTCCCAATCGATTGGGGGTCCGCAACCTTAAAAAAGGGGGAAAGCGGGGATTTTTTTTCGGTTTTTTGCAATTATTTCAAAAACGACAAGAGATATGAGCTGATTTTTGGTGAGTGGGGTGACTATGACATCCAATCGCAACAAACAAAAATTTGGCACTCTGCTCCAATTTTGGGGGGAGTTATGGATATGCCGTTTTGAAAAATTTAAATGGGGGGATAATGGGGGTCCTTGACCGGAGTGACTCAATGTTTACCTTACATTGATCTTGAACTTATTGTGAATACTTATACAAAATTTGACGGCTGACCTAGCATACTTTCAAAAGTTATGGAGCTTTTAAAAAAGGTCTAAAATGAAAATACGAGTATTCTAATTTATTTTCTTCTCTAACGCCAAAATATTGAAATAAACTCTAATGTGTTATATATTATTGCAAAGATAATTTTATGTACTTTTTTTCGTTCTCAGATCATTTTTCTGTATCTCTTACCGTTTTTGAAATAATCGCAAAAAAAACGGAAACCCCCCCCCCCCCCCCCCCCTTTTTAAAAATTGTGGACCCCCAATCGGTTGGGACTTTTAATGCCATAATCTGGGAACCATTCCCAACCATAATCCAAAAAAAAAATCCGATGTAGGATTTTTGCCGACCAAATATGCCATTTTTCTTAGACTAGATATACACATATGGCAAACAAAATAAGTACACCCAAATACGTTTTTCTTAACACCCTGTACCCAAGCGGTTATTTAACCGTAGCACTCATGGTCTCTACCCGGATATTTTAATTTTCATTTTTTGTTAATAACTTCGTGAGTTTTTGGAAAACTTCAAAATGCCTTCGACTCAGTTATCAAGTTTTTCATCTCTTTATAAAGAAAAAGAAAAAAATATTTAGGACAATTTTTGATACTTTTTAGGGTTTTTTAGAAATTTTTTTTTTTTTCAACCTTTATGAAATCGATTTTGTCCGTCCCTACATCTGTCCGTCTGTTCACTAAGTAACTTGCGAACGGCTCAACCGATTGTCATGAAATTTGGTAGGAATGTGTAGAATGGTTACAGTCTTTGGTACAAATACCTTAGAAGCTGGTAGGAAGAAGATAACAGGGTGTCCCGAACGTTTGAAAAAAGTCAAATTTTTTAGTTTTTATCGGAGATTGACGTATGGGTATTTAAATTAAAGATCTAAATAGGGAAATCTCATATCAGTTAAAAATTTTCCAGTTTCCGGTAACGGTAAAAAGTTATTGGCGTTTAAAGTTAAACTTTCTTTTCAACCTCCGTTTTTCTAAACCGTTATAGTGATCGATATGAAACTTTGCACAAAGATTCGTCAGTATGGCCTTATATACGTAAAATATTATGACTGTTGACTTTTGCTAAGGAAAAGTAAATAACAGTAAATTTGTAAAAATTCAATTTGTTCGTGTGTAGCCCCTCTTAGGTTTTCAAATATGGAAATTCTGCTAAGGTTTTTTTTTTAGAAAATTACATAGGGAATATGTTTACGAATTTTCATTCAAATAACTGTATTCAAACCGGAAATATAGCCAAGTAAGTATTTAGTAAGGGCCTTCCACAATGCAAGGGAAGCCTCTTAAGCATTTCTTCAATGCATATCTTTTAACTTGATGAAGCAATGAACATGAAATTTGGTGGAAATGCATAGTATGGTAATAGTGTTTGCCACACCCACAAATATTTTTGAAGTTTGTAGGACCAAGTTAGCAATAGCTAATCCAAAAATAGATTTACTATTTACCCAGTTTGTATAAAAGTAATTCCAGGCAAATCTAAAGGCATTTTTCGATTTAAGATTTCTGATGGCCTTTGAGCAAAAAGAAACTCAGGCAAACGTAAGGATGGCTTGGCTTTATATAATGAACTGAATTATTAGCTATAAATCTACTGTCACTGTTTTTTAATCAAGGAAAAGCAACTTATATGAAATGATTCCATTGTGTCCCCTGACATAAGAGCCCTCGCAAGCTTTCCTATGAGTATTGAACAAGTATACTTTTGCAGCTATTCAGGGACACCCTGTTAACTTGATCCTACGAACTTCAAAGATATTTGTGGTCAACATTATTACCATTCTATGCATTTTCACCAAATTTCATATTCATAGGCTCATCAAGTTAAAAGATATGCATTAAAGAAATGCTAAAGAGGCTTCCCTGACATTGTGAAAGGCCCTTACTAAATACTTACTTGGCTATATTTCCGGTTTGGACAGTTATTCGAATGAAAATTCGTAGACATATTCAATATGTAATTTTCTAAAAACCCTTTCATATATTATCATATTTGGAAACCTAAGAGGGGCTACACACGAACAAATTGAAATTTTACAAATTTACTGTTATTTACTTTTCCTTTGCAAAAGTCAACAGTCTTAATATTTAACGTATATAAGGCCATACTGACCAATCTTTGTGCAAAGTTTCATATCGATCCCTATAACGGTTTAGAAAAAGGGAGTTCGAAAAAGAAGTTTAGCTTTAAACGCCAATAACTTTTTTACCGTTACTCGAAACTGGAAAATTTTAACTGATATGAGATTTACTCGTCTGGATCTTTGATTTAAATACCCATACGTTAATCTCCGATGAAAACTAAAAAAGTCCACTTTTTTCAAACGTTCGGGACACCCTGTTATCTGCTTCATACCAACTTCTAAGGGATTTGTGCCAAAGACTGTAACCATTCTACATATTCATACCGAATTTCATGACAATCGGTTGAGCCGTTCGCGAGTTATTTAGTGAACAGACGGACGGACGGACAGACGGACGGACAAAATTCATTTCATAAGGGTTTTTTGAAAAAATTCTAAAAAACCCTAAAAATGTTGCCTAATGTCATAATGTTACTATGAACTGATTTGAGTATGTTTAGACTTTCCAATGGCAAGTTATTACTTTTGGCATTTGGAAACTTAAAAGATATTTTTAGAAATGTTCGCTGGATTAAATTTTTTTCCTATATTGTCTGAAGTTCTGAAACATTAGCAAGAAGCCCTCCTCCAGTTGTATGTTTCACTAAAAGCAAAAGCACGTTTCGCCTGTTCCCCAAACGTATCTAATTACGAGGAGAATTTGGTCCATCTGATTTATTACATCTGATATTTGAATATTTACTTTGAATTCAGTTTTCCGCGGCTTTTGATGTGTATAACTGGAAATAATACCTGCTACAAATTAGCCACCAATTGCGGGGCTCAGGCACAATTGGCTGAAGGCCTGATTTCTGAGTCAGCGGGCAACTCAAAGAGCGCCCATGATATCCTACTAGAGTCTTAGTAAAATGCTCGACGATTACGTACTGAAGCTAGCTATTAAAAAAAGCAAGATAAACTGTTTCAGAAAACCCTGCGACAATGCTGACACAAACCCGTGGAAAATGGCGTATAAGGTGGTTATGAAGAAGATAGGAGAAAAAGCATCATAGCTAAAGTGCCTGACACTGAGTGCATTCAGCGAGCACATATTGAAAAAACCAACTGGAAAGTGTTCTCCCTCCGCGTCCCACTCACCCGCTAATCGGTCCACATGCGATGTATCGAAAATTTTCCCTATTTAGCGTTGAATTGGAATGCTACATTTAGATGTGTAGCTGCTACTTGGACTGCTCGATCAACTGTCACGCACAGCTGCTCGACCATCAATACTGGAAATTGTTTATTCACAGTTCAGCTGAAAAATGTCATTTCTGAGCCAGGTTTTAGTGAACGTTATAATATTGTGCGATGAGAGTACGTATTTTGAAAGAAAAGTTGCAGTTTTAGGTTTTTTGAATTTTTGATTGCCGCAATGTCTGCGGATGTATCAGCTGATTAGAGAGAACTGACATTTCGTGTAGCAAGCCCATTCAGCGAACACAAACTTAGCAGTTTTCCAATTTCTTGTGGTGGGGATATGTAGCATATCCCAATATGTGCTCGCTGAATGCACTCATTGCTTCAAAATATTGTCTCGGTGCTGTTTCCTCATCTTCATGAACTAATGGCCGTGATATAAGGTTTCATATGAGCTAGTGGTTCACATTCCTGCAATAACAGACAAGGAACTTTGGCAAGCTGCTTGAAGATTAAACGACGATTAAGTTTCAAGACCAGACGGAATCGCTAATAAAGCATTGAAGTCTGCCATGCGTGCTGTTCCTCGGAATTTTTTTGAAGTCTTTGAAACTTGATTGGTAGCAGGCACCTTTCCAATATAATGAAAACGGCAAAAGCTGGAATTCCTTCCCAAACAAAAAATATAGGTACTGACTGTTATCCATAGTGAAAGAGAATGTGCTTTAACAGACTGTTATTGGTAGTGATTTAATTAAATTAGTTACCGATTTCGCAAAGAAATCGCTTGAAAGTAGCACATGCTGAGGTGACACTCGATGTTAAGACCGCTACCGCAAACTGTGAACTAACTCACACCGCCTTACAAGGAATGTATTTTTTAGGCTACCTTGCAGCTATAATCAGACAGAAGCCACCTTTTAAATTGTGCCATCCAATACGATACAAGCGGCGGACCTACGGAGTATAGGGTCACAGTGCGAGCTCCACAGGTCTCAATGTTGACCCGGGTTGGCTTTACCAATGACATGGCAGTTACCATAGTTGGCAAAGAAAATAGAGTGCACCGAAGTCTACACCAATGAGCCGATTACAACTATAGAACTCTGGATGTTAAACTTTGATTGAGGTCAAAGTTTAACTTGCTTAGTAAAAATCGGAGGCTTTTCCTATCATAAAGTGCAGAAAAAGCTACTCTTTAAAAATCAGAGTAGGAAGCATTATCATATAACCTCCAAAAAAGCGATTAGTTTTTTTGGGAGCAATGCTTGATTTTAGACTAAACTTTGTAGAGTATTGTTTGTGAAAAAGCAGCGGTCGCCACCGTAGCTTTAGCAAGGATTACTAGGAATAGAGACGGCCCAAGATCAAGCAGGAGGTTGTTGTTCGCCACGGTTGTTACATCCACAATAATGTATGCGTCACCGGTTCTATTTTACTATATTTTCCTGGGAACAACCAAACATTAAGCTCGGCTTACCGCAGGTGTACATTGAGAGTGTGCCTTGCATACAGAACAATTTCGTATGAAGCTCCTAACATCGTTGCTGGAATGATCCCAATTGAAATTCTGGTGTATGAGTTAAGTAGATTGACAGCGGTCGGTAGCTATGTATAAAATAAAATAATAAACAAAATAAATTAATTAAGTTAAATTAAAATTATCAAATTTAATCATTTTGGAAAAAAATACTTTATTTTTTCTATGAAGCTTAAGTGGTTTTGTTACAAATTTAGAGATTCTTCAAGACGGAATCAAAATATACTTATAAAGCTAAGCTAAACTTATTGATCCTGACCCTGTCTCCAAATATTACTCTAATTTCAGTGGACTGCAATGTGCACTAACCACCACTCTCACTGAAGCGACTACGAAAACTTATCCTTAACTCACAGCAGTTCAAAGGCTATCATACGTTCCTTTTAACTGCCGACATTATCAGTCCAAGTGCTAATAACCTACAATTGTCATATTGCGCAAAATCAACAAACCGCATCCCGTTCAATTCATTTTCCGCTAATAAAGTGCATGGCGGCGTGGCACATTACAGTAATTTCATGATAAAGCGAGGATTATCGACAGTCAGTGCTTGTACGGATGCAACCTATCTATAAAAGTGCATCGAAAACTGAGTAACGATTGCTCTTATGGTGCACAATGGTGCTGAGTTGAGTACCTACTGAACTCTAGCAACAACCTTAGTAAAGTGCATTTCGATAAAGAGAGACGAAGCAAGAAGGTGTCTTGTCTTAGTTGCCGCATTGGAATGTATCAAGCCCCAAGGCAAATTATTATTATCGAAGAAGTTATGCAATCGATTAACTGCACATACTGACGTGTATGTATGGTATGGAGCTGTTAACCGTTTATATGACAAATTTATTTGCGGGCTTTATTATTGTGCCCATGAAAATTAAATATCCGATGCTGAAAAATAATTTTTTGGATGCCAATAAACACTTTATATCTTATACTTTATGTATGGCACTTTAGATTTAATTTTAAAAGTGTGAGACTAGTAGGCGCAATACGTACACATGTATATTGCACGGACTTAAAAATATAATAAAACTTCATAAAAGATTTATTTTGACATTAACTTTTTATGGTATTAATTTAATAAGACAACAAGAAAGAAAAACTAATTCAATCATAGCAAGCTCATTTCGTCACTTCAATGGTTAATTTTAGAGTCTCTCCATCGCAGTACACGATGCAAATTTTTAACTTCATTTGATTTGGTGCGGTTTTGTATGGGCATAATCTACTAAAAGGTCAATGAGAACATAGACGATGTTGTTGATACTAACTATTTTCATTTAGTAATTTCGCCCTCTGAACACTTGAAAATAATAACTGTTTGCAGTGCTGTTCGATTACGGTCTTCAAGTCGTAAGAATGCTTATTACATGACTTTATGATTATGCCGGTGCGAAGGATAATGAGGCTGCTATTATCTCTAAATTCTTGATTTAGACACTGTTTTTCTGCTTTTTGATGGATGGAAATTTTTGGATTTTAATTTTTAATAATGTGTTAATCAATCATTGTGATCTCTATATTCCCATATAGGGTGTAACCTAAATACAACTAACTCAATATTTTTCTCCTTTTCAGGCAGAAAGTTATAAGAAACGAGTGGGATGGTGTCACGTCGGAAAATTCTATCCAGGTCTAGAGATGATCTAAACCTGGATCAGACTTTTGTACCACAAGAAGAAGAGGAAGATATATGGTATCAAAAAGATAAATTATTTAAGGTAAGTTTCGCATTTTTATATTTACATTTATGTATTTAGTTTGGATTTTCTAAAATACTGTTTCAATATTTTTCAATGATATTTTAAATTTGGTGTGTCAAAAGCGAAGAGCTGACAAATTTCGAAATATAAAACGAAAGATTTAAACAAGTAACCTAATTAAACATAAATAAATAAATAACAGGCGCGACAATCCAGCATTGGACTAAGGCCGCAGGATGTGTTAGTGACATCCGATTTCCAAGATCTTATCTGCTTTTGTTGAGGTAATGAGATCAGCATCACGCTCAGCAGTGTTAGTTATCCCCATAAATGGGTACTCGTTTAACATCTGAGTGAGATCATAGTCCGTCACAAGCTCGTGAGTTCGAAAAACACCATGATCCACGGTGAGATTCGAAATCATGACCCTGTGCACCGAAGGTGCGCGCACTAACCGCTACACCAGCCAGACTATCTATTAAACATGAATAGTAGAATTATATTCAATAGCCCAGGAAAATTGAGGAAAATAGCCGGGAAAAATAATGTAGTATCAAATGTTTTGTGGTTTGGATGTGTATGCCAGAAGTTGCGCATCTGAAATCTAACTATGCTTACGAAACGTTTACCAAGCCTCGGATCAGGACTGACTTGCCCGTTACGACTTTTGGCTATCGCACAATGACAAACATTGGATTCTGGGACGTGTGTATTCTCTTGGACAATGGTTCAGAGGGCTCGCAAAACCCACGATTTCTTCAAGTGGAGAGTGAGTTTAGTCGATACAAACTTTACATCTTGGGATGAGGGAAATTATATGGTGGAAAAGTGGAGAATATTTTTCTCTTTCACGTAGCACGGTGTTATTGTATTCCAAAAAAGCTTCTGACAGTGTCCGGGAATCAGGCGTTGGGCTCCTTTTAACCAGAGCAGCTCATAGCATTCGGTTTAGTTGGGAACCAGTTTCTGATAGAATTATGGACGCCAGGTTCCGTATTAAAATTAGAAATGCTACAATAATTCAATGTTACGCTCCACCTGAAGCTGATAGCGTCGAAGCAAAGGACTCTTTTTACGAATAACTCAACACCATCCAGTGTAAAACACCTAAGGGTGACATTGTAGTGGTAGTGGGATTTGAATCCTAAGGTTAGTGTCGACAATGGTGGACGAAGGCACGTGATGGGGAGACACGGTCGGGGTAACCATAACGATAACAGTGCGAGTTTGTAGAGTTCTGCAACTTCCACCGCCTCGTCTAATTTATGTTTGAGCATATGAATTGCCATATGATCACCTGAACGTGTGTTGATCGGTACCGAACCGAGAATCAAATCAACCATTTTACCATTTCTAGCAGATTTCGAAGTTGCCTTCTGGATGTTCGTAATAAGAGAGGTGCTGACGCAGGTATGGGAAGAGACCACCTGCATCTGATGGTTGCATATGTTGGTTTGCGGATTGCTTCCGTGGAATCTTGGCAAGGTACTCCGTCCCGGCACCGTAAGTTCGACACCGCCAAATTAAAGTATCCAGCTGTAGCCCAACAATTTAACGATCACCTCGCACAGAAAATAGCTGCGATTATTAGTCGTACGGTTGATGACTTAAATGATTACTGGGATGCCCTAAAAAAATGCATACCTGGAGAGCGCTGAGACCGTCCTTGCCCAAGTCCGGCATCCAGGCCAAAGTCTTGAATGTTGGACGCAACATGGTAGCGGATTGTCGAACAGAAACAGCTTAGAGTGGGTCTAGCATCAGCAACAGATGAAAATCGTCACAACATTGAGTTCCTGTACCGTTCGAAAGCTCAGAAAGTCCGACGTAGTGTATGCCGTGACATAAGGGTGTATGCCGACTCCGTTCTTGCTATGGCAGAGGAAGCTGCAGGAAATTATGATTTAAGTATCGTATACAGTATCATCAAGAAGTGTAAAGGTGACCGTAGCTCCTATCAACACCCGGTAAAAGATAGTGACGGAAGGCTACTTATCCATACCGACGATTAGTTGAGGCGATGGAAGGAGCATTTCGCAGCAGTTTCAAATCGAGTGACTGATTGCGAGATCGCCCCTCATTTTGATAATTTAACTTCCCGTCAAAACGTAGGTATACGTTCAACTCCCCCAACGAAACAAGAAATTGAGGACCCAATTATTGCACTAAAACGTGGCAAGGCTGCTGGGCTTTGCCTACCGACACCGGGCGTAACAGCGGAGTTGTTGCACCCTCTCATCGGTAGAGAATCTTTTCGCACTGAATGGAAGGATGGTTTGATTGTCAAACTTCCAAAAAGGGCAGTCTTACAGAATGTAATAATTGGAGGGGTATTTGTGTGCTTCCTGCTGTTGCCAAAATATTAGCTGGGATAATCTTGAAGAGAATAAAGCTGCACTTTGAAAGCAAAATCGATGAAGAGCAGGCTGAGTTTAAACCTTGTTTTTTTTTTCGTAGGCCACATCAACACCTTACGAATTGTAATTGAGCAATGCGTCGAATATCTCCGTTGCACATGCTCTTTGTTGATTTTGAGAAGGCTTTCGACAGTGTGAACCGAGAATGTATCTGGCCGGCCTTACGCAAGAGGCGTGCCCCAGAGAAAATAGTGGCTTATATTAGGGCAACATACATCGGTGCAAAATGTCGCGTACTCCATAAAGGTTAGGTGTCGGAGGGTTTCGAATTTCATAGCGGGGACATGCAGCAAGACCGAAAATCCTTAGCCTCCGAGTCACTCCCCACTCTCCCTATAAGTATCAATAGACAATCTGTAGAACAGGTAGACGAATTTTTTTATTTAGGTTGAATTGTTGCTGTTGATGGTGACACTGACGTCGTTCGCCGGATTAACCACGCCAAGTGTTTTTTCGGGACTTTCGACAACACCAAAGTCTGGCAAACCAGTTATCTCAGTGTCAAAACTATACTGGGGCTACACTGTGCTCCTATACGGGAGCAGCACTTGGAAAGTTTCCGCTACAGTTACCAAGAAACTGTTACTTTCGTCAACACTTGTCTTCGTCGAATCAGCATTTTTTGGCCCGAAAGAATTTCGAATGACGATCTCCTTCGGCGCACGGATCAAATATCTATTGATGTTGCCAAAGAGTTATGACTACATTGCTGGTCGCGGTATGCAATGTAATCCCTTCTCCGAACGAGCTAGACAAAGGGGCCGCCTCAAAATCACATGGAGCAGATCTGTGGATGGGGAGTGTGCATCTTTGAAAAAGAACTGGGCGATACATGGCCAAAAACCGTAGACGCGGGCGAGTAGGTGTAGTGGTCGCGCTATGCCCCACAAGGTATTGAGGAAACTTAAAAACTGTAAAAGGTCCATTCGATTTTTTGTTCCGCGAAAATCAGAAGGGGGGTTGAACGGTAACTTTTTTTTATGGTTTTTCGTTAAAAACTAGAGAATAGTTATTTGTACGCAAAAATCATTTTCGGCAAAATGTAAGAAGGCACAATTCTCTACAGAATGGTGAAATAAAGTCAATCTTTAATAGTTTCCGAGATATTAAACCCATAAAAATCATAAAATTTTTGAAAAAAAATATTTTACGAAAGAAAAAATCTAAAATCATGTCATCAATATGTTTCGTTCGTTTTTCACCGCGGTTTTCGAAGTAACATCACTATGGTCCTAGGACGGCGACGGATTAATCCCAGCCACTTCCTTATCCACAATAAAATTATTAAGCAACAGTTCTTGTTCAATATCTCCCCACAAAATTTGAAATCTAAACTGTAATGTTTAAAAATTGTAAGTGTACTTATTGTTATAGCTCAAAACAAAAGAGTTAAGCGTGTAACCTATTAGATGGGTTTCCATTTAATTTCCGTTTTTAGAATAAAACATCTAAAACAATTAGTATGTATAAGTTTCTCGGATTCAAACGCCCTTAAAACAATTCCATGACTCAATCCAATTGCTTTTCCTTTCGTTTATGACACACTGAATACCACAGTCACATATGTAGTTGACCCAACAAAGAAAAACACTTAATATCATCTCATATCGTCACAATTTAATTGACAGGAAATAGCATTCGCAAAGACATTTTGAAAAACGGCCTACTTTACGAAACAGGCAGCTGAGAGCAACCATTTGCATTCTATGTCTTGCTGCTGCAAAAGGCGATCGAAAGACCGGTTGGGTTCCGTTACACCGTGTACGTATTCGCTATTTCTCGAGCTCTGACTGCTGCGCCCGCTATTTCACAATCACTTTAAAACGCGATTTTTCTTTTTTGGCGGTGAACACATTATGAAAAGCAGCGAGAAAAAGGAATAGCATTGCACAGTCAATGTGGCATAAGGCATACTATATAATGTACTTAGTACAATATGAATAAACGGGTACTGTTTGCAGGTCAGAAAAAAAAAATGTGTGCACGCGAATGCAATATAAACTGAATCGTTTGAAATTAGATCATAGCTATGGCTGGCGAAAATATCCAAGAGCAATTGACTAAGTCGATATTGAAATCGTGCTCGTACCAAATAAAGAGGTTCCGCGAAAAAGATCAAAATAGTTCAGAAATGCCTATGTAGCCGTCGTATTTAACTGCACGAAAACTAGATGGACTGTCTTAAGTTCAGACCACGATTAGTGCCTGGAAGTAAACCAGACCATTTTAAGAAAATCGCGTAGATTAAAGGCGTTATGTCGCCATTTAAGCCGTTGGCGTTCTCGCGTCAAGCTGTGGTTGCGTCTCGTTTGCAAATGTCCACTCAACGGGTACGTGAAGGAAAACGAAAGTTGATGTAATTTTGCGCTGCTCGCTCGCAGGCTATACCGCATCGATCAGCACGGGAAATTATGTATGTGGAAAATATTTATTGCAGTAATCCATTTCTTGATCTAATTAGGAAAATTCACTTATAATGCATTTCCAATAGATTTGTATATCAAACGATCCATTACATATTCATATTCGTAACCATACGTTTACTAAATTGATGTAATATGCTTGCTTCCCAAGTCTCGCCAGATTATGTGAATTTCAGGAAAATTTCACTTTTCATGACGGCCGGTTTTCATGCACGATTATGGGTGCTATTTTGTCAACCTTCCCGACTGAAGATGCTCGAGGTGGTGATGTCCGGTCTTAAATGAACGTTTACGATTATTACTGTCGGATGTCGTCTACGAACAAGTATTATGATACAAAGAAAAATAAATTCATAGAAATTGAAGAATAAGAAATAATCGCCGAATGCCTTGATAAATATATTGGGTTAACCGGTTTACCATATGGAAAAACAAAATCATGGATGAATTATTTTATATTATATGGTTGGCGCTTACGTCTGGTACTGGTTTTTCATGAAAAGCTACTGGAGATTTAAGAAAACAAGTCTACGGCATGAGGGGGAATGCTGAGTAATATTCAAGTGACGAAAATTGCCAGACTACGACTATGTATTTTGCTATTCATTTTTGGTGAAGAGACACGTCGGATTATAGTCTGGTCGTCCTTTCTTGTTTTTGAAAATCTTTCCATGACGATGATTCTGTTTACAAGAACCAATATGAATAAGCCATGGCGTGAAAATTTTATTTTACCTATATTTCGATTAATTATCCCTGCCAAAAATTTAATCATATTTCCAGATCTCAAAACTGAAGGTAGTAGCTAGAAATTTATCAGCAGACACAACTTTTGCAGAGTATTTCCTATCAAAGGAGGATGGACACTTCTGTATTAAAGCTGATAGTTGATTAAACAGTAATACAATTGATGTCAAACGAAAGGTCTCTATTGAAGAGTAACTAATACGTGAATTTTAGGATCGAACACATGGGCGTTCCACTGAAAATAACGCTTTTTTGGTCCTTTGTGACATTTTTATTCATTCATAACTTTTGAGAGAATTAAGTAAGAGAATTGAAATTTGGGAACCATACGAAATCCCCAATCACAAAATCCCCGAACGTAGAAAAATCCCCAAAATAAAAATCCCCATATTCAAAATCCCCATAATCATAATACCCATAATCATAATACCCATATACAAAATCCCCAATCATAAAATCCCCAAACACCCGAAATATGATGGTAAATGGTAGATGGATGGTAGTAAAAAATGGTAGATGGCTGGTAGATGGTAAATGGTTGATGGATGAAAGACTGTAAATTCATTCCCAATCTGTCATTCGTCGAGTGCAGATCGTGTTCAAAGCAAGCAAGTGTAGAAATTCAAATCCCGCGATAGTGCAGAAGATATCTATCTTATTATTAATCCGGATTCAGTAATTTCACGGTGTCAGACAGTGAAAGTGTTCGAAAACGCCAGAGGGAAGAAGACTCTTCCCCAGAATGCATTATTAGGAACAAGCTAAAACTTCTCCGACGCGAAGCTACTACCATGACAGCAATGTCTTCGAGTCAGAACCCATTCCAGCCACTGGCCAATTTGCCTTGCAATCTATCAGATATCGACCCAGCCAACGATCCACCTACACCGAAAACTAAAAAGGTAAAAAACCCACCATTTACGTTTCCAAAACTAAATCGGCAAACTATTGATGCTACAATGGAGGCTCTGAACATAACCAACTATTTTATCCAATACACGGCTATTGGTAACAAGTTGTTCGTTAACAGCTACGACGATTTTGAACGAGCACACGAATACTTGAAGGAAAAGAACTTTCATTTCTATACTTTCCGCCGCGCGGATAAAAAACCAATTAAAATCATTCTATCGGGTTTGCACGATATGGAATGTAAAACCCTCTTAAATGAATTGAAGAAGGAATTCGACATTAATTGTGGTGAAATTAAAAAATTCCACCCAAAATCGAACAAGTACAGCAATGAAACGTACTATATCCTCTATTTTGACAAAGGTACCATCAAAATGTCAGATTTGCGACGTATTCAGGCTATATTCCACACAAGAGTCCATTGGAACTGGTACACAAAATCACGTAATGGCCCTACACAGTGCCGCAATTGTCAGCATTGGGGACATGGGTCATCAAATTGTCACTTACCACCAAAGTGTCTTGTATGTGGACAAAACCATGTCTACACTAAGTGTACAACACTCGGGAACGAAACACTGGAAGTAATAAGACCACTAATGAAGTGCGCGAATTGCGGCCAAAATCATATGGCCAACGATCCATCATGCCAAAAACGAATCGAATACCTTGCGAGTCGATCTAATGGGCGAAATCGAAACAAGATTAATACGAAAGGTAAACATTTTGAACTCCATTCGAACAACTTTCCAGCACTATTCAACAGCCGAACTACTATCAATCCACCAACAAACAACAATCCCACCTTGCCCCTTTACTCTAACGTTCTGAGATCCGAGCAACACAATACTTCAAACAACACTCTATTCACTGTAGAGCAGCTTTTAGAATTATCTACTCAACTAATTAGCAATCTCTCAAATTGCAAAAGTAAAATTGATCAGTATCATGTAATTATGTCTCTAGCACTTAAATTTGTGTACAAATAGTGAAAATATAAACATACTCTTGTGGAATGCACAAAGTATTAAAAATAAAGCAATTGAGCTTTTTGAATTTGTTCATGATTTAAATGTAGACATTATCGCGTTAACCGAAACCTGGCTCAAAAAGTTAGATAAATTCACGAATCCAATTTATAATATTTATAGGCTAGACAGAATGGGAACTGTAGGAGGAGGAGTTGCCGTCTGTATTAAAAAATCATTTAACTACCGTGTATTACCAGAGCTTCGAACAAAGACTATTGAGGCAATCGCTATTAAATTAGACAATCAGATTACAATTGTTGTATGCTACTTTCCCGGCACGAGAGTCGATAAAATTATGCTTGATAATTTTGAATATGATATTAAATACTTATTAAATTTAGGAGAAAGAGTTGTTATGTGTGGAGATTTTAATGCAAAACATCGTTTTTGGAATTGCATGAATTCTAACAGAGCTGGCAATAGGTTGTACAAACTAGCCTTAGACAATAGTATTGTAATACATACTCCATCTGAACCAACGTTCCTTAACTGCAAAGGGTATGATTCAACTTTGGACCTAATACTTGCTAAAGGCCCAATAAATATACCTCGACCTACTACAATAAAAAATCTATCATCCCCCCATCTGCCTGTACAATTTCATCTTGAACTTAACTCTTACTTTGATCGCCATATAGAACATTTTTATACTAAACGAGTTAACTGGAAGAAATTCAAACAGTATCTGAATAGAAACATCAATTTGAGACTTCATGACTTATCTTCCGTAGTAAACACTTATCAAATAGATCTATTACTAAATGAGTTCTACAATTCAATTAATTCGGCATTAAACTATGCCACAACCATAGTTGAAAAAACCCCAAGGAGAAATATTATCATCGACGACCACATTAAAGGACTGATTCAGACTCGGAACTACCTACGCCATAGATGGCAACGTTATCGCGATCGGTCCACTAAAACTGCCGTGAATACAATTTCCAAAATAATTCAATATCAAATTTTTATAAAACGTAACCAAAAATGGAACATGATGCTGCAGCGTCTACCTAAAAATTGTAAAAAAATGTGGAGGTTAAATAAAATATTTCGTCGTAGCAAGTCAATGCCACCATTATTTGCTGCTGATCGTACTTTGCTGTTTGACAATACGGACAAGGCCGAAATTATTTCTGAGAAATTTGAGGAATCACATAAAACATCTACCCACTTGGGAAGTTACCTATACAACCAAATAGTAAACGACAAGGTAAAACTTCTAACAAATCTTGCAAGCGATTTTCACCCTATGTATTTGTCCTCTCCTGAAGAACTTAAAAAAATAATAAAGAACTTAAAAGCCAATAAGGCACCCGGCGAAGACAAAATTGCTAACAATGTTCTCAAAAATTTACCTCGGAAGGCTATTGTAAAGCTTAATTTTCTAGTTAATGCATGTATGTCAATCTCATACTTCCCGTCAGTTTGGAAACTAGCCAGTGTTGTTCCTATCGCCAAATCTGGCAAAGATGCGAGATTCCCTGAAAATTACAGGCCAATAAGCCTACTCCCATCCATGAGTAAGATTCTGGAAAAGGTAATACTTTCTCGCCTAAATGAGGTAATTGAAAGGATGAATATCATACCAGACTTTCAATTCGGGTTTAGAAAGCAACATGCAACCACACACCAACTTTTTCGCTTTCATAAGCATATAAAACAATCCTTTACTAACAAAGAGTCTGTGGGTGCAGTAGCTTTAGATATCCAAAAAGCATTTGACTCAGTCTGGCACGACGGGCTTCTGTATAAACTTATGCACCTTGGAATTCCAATATATCTAGTCAAAATTGTTCAATGCTTCTTGACAAACAGAACTTTTTGTGTACGAATAGGGGATGCAAGTTCAACCACTAAACCGATACCTTCAGGGGTTCCTCAAGGATCGTGCCTCAGTCCTGTACTTTTCAATCTGTTCACAGCAGATTTACCGAAAACCAACAATTGTCACTTAGCATGCTTTGCTGACGATGTATGTATTTTTTCCAATGGCAATGATCCCAATGAAATCACTGCAAATCTTGAACAGCAGCTGGAATTGCTATATCAATATTATTTCCGATGGAAAATCAAATTGAATACGTCGAAAACCCAAGCAATTTTTTTCACTTTAAAAAGGAAAAGAGAAAATCTTCCAGGATCTCATCTTAATTTTCTAGGAGAAAATATCATGTGGAAAAAAGATTTAACATATTTAGGTATAGTTTTTGACAGAAAATTAACAGGACATGCCCATACTGAAAAAACAATTGAAAAAATGAGTAAATCCTTTTATTCGTTATATCCCTTATTGAACAAAAAATCTAAACTTTCTATAGACAATAAGCTTCTATTATATAAGATGGTTATTCAACCCATTGCGTTATACGGTTCCCCTGTATGGAACCTCTATGCCAACTCTGTAAAGAAAAACCTGCAAATCGCACAAAATAAAACTCTGAAGCATATTCTGGACAAACCATTCTTTTATTCGACCAATAAGTTGCACAATGAAACTAAAATTAAGACATTGAAAGAACTAGCAGATAAAAGCAGTATTCGTTTCCTGGCTTCATGCCTCAACGTAAATAATAGGTTAATTCGAAATCTGGTAATTACATGACTCCTTCATAGGTTAAGTTTAGATTTAAGGTTTAGATTAAGTTAGAGTAAGATTTTATTATTAATACATTTCACATAAGGTTTTTGAAAATTTTTCCTTAATAATCCCTAATAAGCTTCAAAGTTAATTATAATTTAATGGGCATCGCCCAATCCTTGCTAATTTAGAGTTAAGGCTATAAGCTGGTATCTTTATGTATTAAAACTGTAATTGCAATGTTTGATCGTAACATGAAATAAATTGAATTGAATTGAATTGACTGTAAATTGTTGATGGTTGATGATAGATGGAAGAGGTTAAATGTTAGATGGTAAATGGCACTAGGAGGGACGTAAATCGATACTAACTTATTTTTTGATTAGCACAAACAAAATATTCGAGTCCATTGCATATATCGTTCTAAACATATTAGGTTTTCTTTAACATCGTCGAGACAAGTCCTCATCCGAATATTCGCGGAAAACTTGGTTGGCTTATTGTTGGAACCGATTGCATATTTAATCGCCTGCACACTATTTGCTGTTGTTCTGTGTTACTTCAAAGAGTTTGCCGTTGATTAGCATATATATCAGTCCACGACGGTGATTTTTTTATTGCTTAGTAGGACTATTCAATTACAATAGTGTAAAGCACCTACCATTTATTATCTACCATTTACGATCTACTATTTGCTATTTACCACCCACCATTTGCAATTTACAATCTACCATTTACCATCTGGCATCAACCATTTACGAGCTACCATTCCTCTACCATTAACCTCCTACCATTTACCATCTACCATTTATCATCTGCCATTTAACATCTATCATTTACCATCTACAATAGCCTAAAGAATTTTGTTTGGGGATTTTGGTTTTGGGTATTTTGATTTCGGGGATTTTGATTTCGGGGATTTTGATTTTGGGGATTTTGATTATGTGGATTATGATTTGGGGATTTCGGTTTGGGGATTTTGTGAGTGGGGATATCGTATCCAACTCGTTCCACTGAAAATAACGCTTTTTTGGTTCTTTGTGACATTTTTATTCATTCATAATTTTTGAGAGAATTAAGGAAGAGAATTGAAATGTTTCACTATTGGTTTTTATAGAACTCCCTATAAAACCATTTGTAGAAAATGCTTCTTTGCTTTAAATATGAATATGATGGGGCCAATTAATCACTTGATTCCCCTACAAATTAAATGGATTTTCTGCATTAAAATCAGCATAATTCCCATTTTGATGAAAGTAGAATACTAAAATTGAATCAAAATACAGCTAGAAATAGGATTGTACTAATGTGGAAAAAATAGGCCGATGAGGCGACACATACTCAAATTACATATGCAGCATCAATACCATCCAATTAGCTTTTCTATAAAAAATGTTGAGATTAAAATTCCTCTTCCCACCCAACCATCCGCTAGTTAAGAATATTTCCTGAAAATATCTTGGCCGAGCTTAGATTATATTAGATTAGATTTGTGAAGGGCAAGGGCAACAAGGTTGCCCCGGGCACTGCGACCGGTGGTCTATTGTACTACTGCCCGCATACTGTTATATTACATAGTTGAACTCATCTAACCGACCTTCGATAAATCGATTCAGCTGGCCCATATTCAGAGTGGCAATATCTTCCTCCAAAGAGAACGCAATACTGAAGCATTCCAAGTGGCGCCTAGCGTGTACTTCTGCCTGAAATACGGTCGGATGTATTCCTATAGGAATACATATACTAGTATCCGGGCCATAAATTTCTGCGTTAGAGTCCATATCGGTCTTTGAACATCATCATCAATGTGGCACGATAGCCCGACGTCGGGCCTTGGCCGCCTGAATCGTTGACCTCCAATTGTCGCGGTTACGTGACCTTGTCCTCCAGTTTCGGAATCCCAGCAGCTGGTGGGCGTCTTCACCTACGGAGTTCTCCCAGCGAGCTCTCGGTCGTCCACGCAACCTCGCTCCGTCAATTCGTTGTGCGTTCATAATTTTCTTTGGCATGCGATTGTCGTTCATCCGTTGTACATGCCCCGCCCATTGCAGACGTTGAAGCTTCACGATTTTCGATACTTCCAGCTCATCGTACAATTGATACAACTCATGGTTGTATCGGATACGCCATTGGTCTCGCTCGCGAACGGCCCCGAAAATTCGCCGAAGGACCTTTCGTTCGAATCGGTCTAGCAAAATTTCGGAGGCTTGGGTAAGGGTCCATGTTTCGCAGCCATAACATAGCACGGGTCGGATGATCGTTTTGTACACGCGGAGCTTCGTGTTCCTGTGCGCAAGTTTCGAATTAATTATAGGGAGGACCGAGAAATATGTCTTATTGGCTAGTTGTATCCGTCGCTTAATTTCGTCGGTTTCGATGGCGTCCTTTGATAAGTTACAACCCAGATAGTTGAAGTTGTCTACATACTCGATATTAAGGTCCCCCACTGTGATGCTTGAATTTGCTGGCGTCCTTGTTTTCGATTGCATCATGGCCTTTGTTTTGCTTTCGTTGATATGTAGTCCAACTTCCTTTGCGGCGTTATTGAGGTTATGCAGGAGGCTTTCTGCATCACCCAACCTTCGAGACATGATGTTGATATCGTCGGCGTACGCTACTAATTGAGTCGACTTGATGAGTAGCGTTCCGCTGCTGTCCATATTCATGGCTCGAATTACATACTCCAAAGCAAGGTTGAAGAGCGTCGGCGCCAGCCCGTCGCCCTGCTTGAGTCCAGTATGAGTTTCAAATAGGTCAGTGAGTCGGTTCTGCACTTTGACCTGCGAGACGGTATTAGTCATCGTCATCCTTGTGAGTCGCACTAACTTTGCCGGTATACCAAAATTCAGCATAATGTTGTACAGTACACTTCGGTCGATACTGTCGTATGCCTGCTTGAAGTCGACAAAGATTTGGTATACGTCGATGTTGTATTCCCAGCACTTTTGGAGTAGTAGCTTCACTGTGTAAAGCTGATCGGTCGTTGAACGACCAGGTCTGAAGCCGCCTTGATACTCGGCAATGATTTGTTCTGCGTACGGATTGATTCTCTTTTCAAGAATTTTTGATAAAATCTTATAGGCCGTACAAACTAATGATATGCCCCTGTAATTCTCACACTTCAGCTTGTCACCCTTTTTGTGGATTGGGCAAATTATGCTTTTGCGCCAATCTTCGGGGATTACCTCGTCGTTCCATATTTTCAGCAGTAGCACATGTACAGCGTTGGTCAGGCACGTTCCACCATGCTTCAGCAGTTCTGCTGGGATCTCGTCAGCGCCGGGCGCTTTATTATTTTGAAGCGACTGTATGTCAAGACTCACCTCCTCTACTGTTGGGGGTAGAACGGGAGGGCCTGGTTCGGCTAACTGCTCAAGAGCTAGATCCGCGGGGGATGTTGATGATGCATTGAGGAGCTCGGTCTTTGAACCGTCCGTATAAAATATGATGGTACTTGGGTGAAGTGATCTGAACCTGCCAGGCCAGTCTTCCCTTTCCCACATCACTGCACTAATCCATTCTTGTTGAACTGAGTTCATTGGGGACGCCACATCAGATGCCTTGAGCCTGATGGCGGCTAATCTTGCCACTGCCTCAATGTGTATGTGGAGTAGTGTCAGGTTCACCAGAAGCGGCGGTGGGGCTGGAAATGAAGGCTCCAAAAACAGCTAGACAGGCCACCCTCTGAAATTTGTCGAGACTCATCCTGCCGTCTGTGGGGGGTACCCTTTTCCACCAGACAATCGCCCCATATTCCACAATAGGTCTAACGATTGTCTTGTAGATTCATAGAACTATGTAAAGCATAATAATACCTTCCCTATATCTTCTACTGCCACAAGGCCTTTACTGCTTTCTCTGTTACCAAACTAAGATGCTTTTTCCAGAGTAATTTCTTGTCAAGTGTGACCCCCAGATACTTGACAGTTTCTGGCATTGTTAACTCTGCATTAAACATTGAGCGACACTTCAGTGCTTGAAGAATCCCCTTCTTGTCGAATGGCATCACGGCTGTCTTTGTTGGATTAACACGTAGTTCGTTCGCTGTACACCATTCCTGTACTAAATACAGAGCGCTTTGCAAAATATCCGGTAAGATCTCTTCGAATTTGCCTTTAACAGGGTTAATTACCAGGTCATCCGCATAACCATGTGTGGAGGTAAGTCTCCACATCAATGCATCAGCTACCAAACACCACAGGAGGGGGGGGGGGGTAGTACTCCTCCTTGGGGGCAGCCAGGAGTGACTAGGGCAGAGAGGGTAGTCTTTCCTATACTGGTAAAGATGATTCTAGACGAAAACATTCGCTGCACCCAGGTTATAGTGGTATTGTCGGCCCCTTTGGCTCTAAATGCCGTCTCGATAGATTCGAAAGACGTGTTATCAAAGGCCCCTTCTATGTCAAGGAATACACATTGTGCCATCTCCTTATTAGACATGGCCAAATCGATCTCTGCAACCAAATTTTGTAACGCCGATTCTGTTGATTTTCTCGGTTGGTAGGCGTATTGTTTTGGGTGCAGTGGCCGCGTCTTTAAAAGTGTGCCCCTAATATGAGCGTCCAGTAGCTTTTCCATGGCTTTCATGAGGAAAGAGGTCAGACTTATAGGGCGGTACGACTTAGGGTCGTCCGCCGGTCTTTTTCCCACTTTGGGGATGAAGACTACCCTGACTTATCTCCAGGCTGTTGGGATATATCCCAAAGCAAAACTACTTCTGTAGATACTAACCATGAGTGGAATCAGCTCGTCTTGCCCTCTTTGCAGGAGTGTCGGAAAGATTCCATCTATGCTGGGCGGTTTGAAGGGATCGAAGGTACCACCTTATCCTGCCATACGTGAATATATCTGTTCCTGCTGCCCAGGCAGCTCTATTTGTTCTATTGGACGGATTCAAGCGACTGTGGCCATCAGTCACGTTATAGTCTAGTGTTCAGCCGGAAAAATTGGTTGCTAAGAGCAGCATGCCCGTGCTTTCAGCATCCCTTGTGATGTCCCCGTTAACTCCCTTCAGAGTTTTGATAGAGCTTCAGCCGTTTTTTGCCAGTACTTTGTGTAATCTAACCGCTTTGGTGGTACTGTTGACGCTGTCACAAAACCCAACTTCGTCTTTTAGCGTCTCTGATCTTTTTGTTTTATTCCGTGAGGGTGGAGCGATACAGAGCCCAGTACCCGATGTGCTTGGCCGAACTTACAATTCTTACAGAGTTATGGTAAAAAGTGTAACTGTAAAAAATGACAAAAAAATTTCGGTCTAGGATATAATCATGTCAAAATGGCCTTGTGTATTATTTATCGTTTCAAAAAATATTTTATGTAAGTTTAATTCGTTCTAAGGCCATTTTTATGTAGCTTTTAAGATTAAAAAAATAACCACGAAAAACAGAAAAATGACCCTTTCGTAAATATAACGAAAATTCTCTCGATAACTTTGTACAGGAAGCAACGGAAGGCACCCTTAATTTTCATCGGATTATAATGGGATTTCACATTAAAAGAAACCCATTTTTTAACCACCTACTATAGTTTGGGGTGCTCTGTGGCCGTGATCGGTCGGTCGCCACTCTGTGGTATAGAGATTCATAGAGAAATGAGTTGACCCGCGCCGCAAGTTTATTATTGAGAAGATGGTAAGAAATATGCTTATCGTAGAATAATAAACTAACAATGCAGCTAGGAAGTGGTAGGGCTGACAAGCGTATCACACTCCGAATTCAATTGTCTTTGAATCGTTGTCGACTACACACGGTAGTCGTCGATGCATGCTCCACTAGGAATTAGGGTAAAACAATAGAGACAGATAGTTTAGGGAGCCGCAAAGGGCGTATGCAGGGGCGGCGCGTGACCGGGGGCCACCAGATTTAGGGGCTCAAATACCACATGAATGATTTCTCGAACCATAAAAACACTCCGAAGTCAAAACAAATGCTAAATTTATTGTTCCTCTTTCACCAGGTCCGGGCATGGCTGCGCTATTTGCTGTAACTGTAGCCGCGGTTTGTAGTTCGGCCCACCCTTTTCCTAGCCAAGTAGCATATGGGCAAAAAGATTCTTTCTGATTCCCTTTTTCCATTTTCGATAACTCAAGAGCTCTTTCCGATCTATCCGAAAGTTGACACACTTGTTGAAGCTCTCATTTCGTTTACACGCGGTCGTATCTATCCGGAAATGCATGAACGAAAAATTTATAAATTCAGAAAACTTGTAGAGCACCGTACTGCTCACATTTGGTAAAAATTTCAAGGCTCAAGCCGTCAAGGTTAAGAAGTTACAGCCGTCGAAACATGCAATTTAAGGAGTAAAGTTTGATTCATGTGCAATCGATATTTAACGAGATAACAACTCTTCAATCGTACATTTTTGAACCGATCAAAATTTCTTAAATTTGTCACACTTGTAGAGCATTTTGGCGCACATTTCCTCCAAGTTTCAACCTATCCCGTTCCGGTTGGAAATTAGAGCTGCCCAAATCGCATTTTTGTGTTTTCAAATCGAAAATTGCCCATAACTTTTTTTGATGTGAATTTCGAAATTAGGCAGACTTGTAGAACTTCGCACTGTCCATATTTTGGTGAACATTTCAAGGCTCTAGCTAAGCAAGGTTCTATGAAGCTCCATCCATCCGATTTCCCCATCAACATCTATGGGAAAATCCGAAATAAAAAAAGGACTCTGCAAGGGTATTAAGATAAAATTTTGCCCACAATATACCCTTCGAATCCTTTAAAATTTGCGAGCACAGGGAACTGGTATGGCATCACTAATATCACCATAGAGAAACACATATTCTCCTCCAGAAATAGTATAACTGATGATTTACCTAAAAACCGAATTCCGCAAGTATGTGTACAGCATTTGGTCTTCCGGTGTCTGGTCATCTAAAACATCAACAAATATCAATTTTTTTAAACCAGTAATAATTTGATTGCCATTTCCTTACTATTTCCGTGTATATGCGTCTATGAAGTATATTTTTTGGACTTCCTGGCTATAGCGTTTTCCCGGTTACAGCGCTTTTTTAGCTTAGACCCCAGAAGAGCGTTATAACGAAGTTTTACTGTAATTCTTAAATAAAATAAAAAACTGTCCGACCAGCCAGCTTTGCATACATATTTCTAAGATTCAGGCTGGTTCGTTAGGTGTGACCACCATGATTCACCATGTAGGCCTAAAGCTTCTTCTTCTTCTTTGTCTCGTTATTTAAACCGATCCATGGCATCGCGTCGCTCGACCTACGGTGTAGGCCAATAGCTACGAACTACGAAAAGGAAGAATTTAAAATCGACTAAATCCCGCGATCTTTAGATTCCACTGTTGACATGGGTCGAAAACTTCGTTGGATTGCGATCCATCTATCCATTCAATCTCGGCAAATACAAAACACTGATCGTAGTAAATCGATTTCGCCATTTTCAATATATTGATCTAGAAATTCGTTATAGAACCGATGAGGTATATTTTGTCTAAATTATCATGTTTAAGTAGTCGGTTAGACGTTAGAGAGGGATATTTTGCGACCCTCTCGAAATCTCTCTCAGTAAATTGTTCTGTCCCGAAATGCAGTTAATAAAAAATTGGTTGGCTTTACCGAACATGAATTGAGATTTATTTGGAAAAATGGCAAAGCTCTAAAAACTACAGATATCTGGGAATTGTTAACTAAATCACCTGAATGTGAAACTACAACATAATAGTCACAGTCCAAGTGCCTGATTTTTAGACCTATACTTATCAAGCTGTATTGGTGCATGCGTTTGTACCATTCAAATCACAAACAAATTATTGTCTCTTTTAGCCACCATTCTGCTTAAATTAATTTAATCTGACTATTTTGTTGTTTTGGGTGACCTGGATGACTGGTGCTAATATTTTTTAATCATCTCTCCAAATTTGACGCAAATCAAGTTATTCACAAAAAGTGGTTACTTGAAGCTCAATCATATTTTCACGTTTTCGCTTTCTTGTCGTTATTGTTTAATGCTCTTGAAGTACATTTTCCGAAGTAGGAAGTTCTCACGGATAATCCCGAAGCCGCTAAACGTGATTCCCTAACGGGGGCGCGACCCCCTAGGGAGGCGTGGTGGCTTGGGAAGGGGGGCGCGGGCACAACTCTAATATTATTACCATACCATTAATAAATTAGGGCTTGCTTGCCATAATTAATTATGGTTTTCTTCCGAACTTCTTTCGAAATATATACACCAGGAGGTAGTCGGTTATTGCAGAGCTTTGCAAAATGGAAAAATTGTATTTTCGTCGATTAATTCGCTGCTACAAAGTCCATTTGATGAACACCGCTGAGAATATATTAGGTCGAGAAAAAAATAAAAAATCTCTGAATTTCGTCATGAGCAAAATTGATATAGATATTACTGGAGCGACCAAAATCCGTAAATTTTATTAAAAAAAAAACATTTATAGTCTTTATATGTTTTTTTTAAATAAAATTTTGGAAATTCAGGATGCGGAAATCATGAAATTCAAATAATACTTCCTAAAATTCAGTAGTTCCAAAATATGGGCTGCACTAACAAACAAATGTTCAAACAATTTAAATTGCGGCAATGGATTCCTGGATTAATCTTAATAATTTAATTAAAGCATTCCTTGCCCATGGCATGGGGGGGGGGGGGGGCAGGATCAGCCGATCTCGCAAGGGGGACACAAAGTGGATCACCACTGCACTAATGTGAGCCAGACTTTCTGTGACATTTTAAAAGTAATATTCTGTAATCAACTTTCGTAATAAGATTATATAAAAGTTTTTACCATTTTCCTCCTGCGGCCCACCTAAACCTGAGGAGAGTCTTATTTGGCCCGGGGCAGGTTTCGAGTTTGACACCCCTGCTCTAGAGGGTTTTTTACAGTCTGCGATTATGCGCTGTGTCGTGGTGAACAGCTTGAAGAAGCTCGGCGTTTATATTAAAGGCAATACCCAGATAACCGCACGAGCCTACAGTCAACTGAAAGTGTGGGGGGAGCGCTTGACCTATTGCATTCATCTGATGTGGAATGTTCGGTCACTGCTTTACGATCTTTGAGAGAAATATTTGGATATTCCGGAATTAAGCGTCTTGACATACTGACGGCTTCTAGACCTTTTCTATCCGAGACTCGAATACTCATTACTTGATTACAAAATTGGGTTATGTATATGTTGTCTTTTATAAAAATCTTGGTGCTGACCACAATTTGTTGCCTCAACCAATCTCAAATCTTCCAGCTACACCTTTTCCTACTAACTTTTGACTAGCGTTCCCGACGGAATGTTCCGCCAAAATCAATATGGCTTTCATTTAAATTTAATTTGAATCAAGATTCACACCTCTATTAAATCATGGATATGATTGGGAGTAAAATGCCAGTATCATTGAGCGTCCGAGACTATTTTAAGGTCGAAAGTTCAAATCACAATGTAAATCTTGATTGTTTGTTTAGATTCCAGGCAATACCTCTCCCCCTTGAACCAAATTTCTGGCTACAACTATGTTGTTTCTCATATTGATCGGTTATAGACGAAGTCCACCGCGCCGTTTTGACAGAAATAGGAAAATAAATTTGCCAGTAGGACTATAACGGTTAAATAACACTGCACAGTTAGCATTCCCGATGCACAATACAACGAAAACTGAATTTCGAAATGAATTTGTATAATGCAAATAATACCTTCGATAGGAGTATTTCACTTTACTCAAAACGAAACTTCAAACCGTATTCATTATTGTCAATTCTCTTCCAGACCAAACTTAGCCATTACATCAAGGTCGCGTGATTCTTATTTACTACAGTGGCATTTCCACTCCTCTTAGATGATTCGTTAAAAAAATTTCGTTAGAATATCCAATTTTGGATAATGGAATTTTTAATTGTCTCTTTCATCATCTTCCACAAGAAGTACGAAAATTCAGCTTTTCAATATTTTCACACCTCATAGGGTACTCGGAGGGAAGTTAATCCAATTGCAAGGTAAAAATCATCCAACCGTAAACGGAAAACGTCTTGAGAAAAAAAAACACAAAGAATACATATCAACGCTTCGTACTTATAACAAATCTCCGTACCACGGAACGGACTATGGTTAAGACTCAGCGATATTAAAAGTAAAAGTTATATCGTGTGCAAGGCCGTTCAGTAACTCTTAACTTTAATTTATCAGCAATATCATACACATAGCACCCCACCATTGCTCGCATACAAGTGGATACGCCATCATCAACAAAAAATAACTGAAACCAAGAAAAACAGCAATGAGATCGGTCTCTATACAAGAAAGAAAAAAAAACACAATTTAATGTTAAGTAAGTAATTTGCTTGTCTCAAAAGACTGAAAAACAACGGAATATGTGAAGAGGCCATTGATACAATGCACATGTTGATATGTTTGTACGTTTGAGTGCATACTGCAAAAATAAATTGTACCGTACATATAAGAAAATAACTATCTTTATCCGCACGAAGAGTCAGCCAGGTGAATTGTTGTGAATGGGTGTTGGGTGTCGTGTTGCAGCCAACTTTATATCGTGTAGTTGTAATTATTGCTAAGCTATCAGACAAATATAACAGAAAATATAACACGATGCCTACCATTTTATGAGACAATGAACATTTTCACTTTTATTTTGATACATATGTAGTTGCAAACGCCACATACGTTTGAACAAACACTACATATGAGTAATTTGATTATGATGTGATGTGAACGTCAAAGTAATGGTCGAAAGGAATTAGAAAGGGAAACGATTAGATGCATTCCAGTGTTGATTTATTTCTGTATAGTATGTAATTTAAATGTTGGGCGAAACTAATATGCATACCCTCTGTTATATCGTTTGGCTTCATTATTGAAAAAAAAAATGTTCCAAACAATTACTTTGCTCGGTTTGTTTAATCGTTACATGTATAAACATATGCCACAAAGCACAGTTAGGTTGATCTACTTTAACTCGAGATATACTGAACACATCAATAGTACAACCCATTACATACTTCCTTACAATAAGGTGACCAGACTCTCGAGGGCCCAATGCCAATGGGGTACACATACTTGCGGAATCCAGTTTTCAGACAACTGCTCCAACAATACTAACCCCCCCCCCCCATTTTCACGACGATTTGGAGAAAACCAAACTTTGGTACAGGCTCCAAAATTTGAAATAAAATATTTTCCTGTAACAATGAAGTCGTTTTTCTCAGAGCCGTGTAAAGGGAAGGCAAAAGCGGCACGACACTGGACCCGGATACGCGAGCCCAAGCATACTTTGCATACTTCTTCACTCAAACAACAGTCAGTGATGCTTTAATTTTTTAGGCAAGGTAAATTTATCTACGGGCAATAGAGTTGTGGTTCACCTTATAAAGGGAGAAAATGTCGTATGTTGCGATTGCTTATGTAACCCTAGGCTTGCTGCTTCGAGCCCTTCGATAATAATTGTACATGAAAAGTGGGAGAGGAGGGATGTACTGTAATGGGGCAATGCCGAAAATAGTTTCCACAGTTCACAATATTCAAAATTTGTGAACCTGAGCGTTGGACTAGGACTTTGTAGAGCTTCAAGATGAACTTTTCAAAATACAACAGTGCATAGGGGACACAATTTAATTATGAAAAATGTATGAATCACTATAATATAACGGTAAGTTATATTATATTTATTAATTCAATCAAGTATCACAAATTACAACGCCTAACCTGCATGGGTGGGCATAATACATTTTCTTACAATACGTTTTCGCGGGTCAGATCACATAAATGTGCTGGTGCAAATATACCGTACATACCGATCTTCATAGCAGGAAAAATTACATGATGCTTCACAGATCCAAAACTAGTGGTACTAGCTCAAAGCTTTTCGAAAGTTACAGCTGTTCAAAGATGCGACCCAAGATCAATAAAATTTCATAGGAGGTACCAAGGGCAATAGGAGACTATTTTTCGATTTTTTATAGGGCGGGAATGAAGCGGCCGATGTAGAGGATTTTGGTGCGAACATTTTGCTGAAAACTTCCGTAACCTTTCGAAAGTTACAGCCATCGAAAGATGCGACCCTTCTTCTTCCTTGCCTCGTTCTTTATACCGCTCCATGGCTTCGCGTTGCTCGACCCGCGGTGTAGGCACATCGCCCGTTTTGGCGATAATATCTCAGAAAGATGCGACCCAAGGCCAATAAAATTCATAGGAGGTGCTGTTTTTGGATTTTTTTTTTATAGAGCGGTGATGAATCGGCTGATATCGAGGACGTTGGGGCGGGAGGACATGTTCTTTTGTTTTGGCTCGATCGATTCAAGACACAAAAAATCACTAGGACCAGCATAATTGGATCATTTTTAAAATTTAATCTGTAATCGACGGTCTTACAAAACAAAACAAAAAACAGCTGCTTAAATTTATACATATTTTGAAATCGTACTTATTGATGACGATTCGAAACCTTAACTGCGCCTTTGTGAGTTCCTTGATTCTGTGAATTTCTACCACAAAATAATCCAAACAGATTGAAACATGGGCTATAACTTTTATACTACCATGGTCACTCAGGGGTATATATTTTAAGCAGATAACGGTAAATATGTTTTTTTTAGAATAATTTGTGCGAGAGTTTGAAAATGCTTTGAGTCATCAAAGCACACTAAATAAGTCAAAGAGCCGCATGTGGCTCACGAGACGCCCTTTGTCGACCGCTGATGTAGTGAAAAATTAAAAATGCTGTACTGTACAGCAAAATGCTGTACGTCTGGTCAGCTTACTTTACAATGTTAGGGAATAGCCACGTCCATTTCAAAGTCTTTTTGCGGTTCATCTGCTCCAGGCCATAATTGTCTACATATACCTATAGATTTGAATCCGTCCGTACTCGTCTTCATACGAAACCAAATATGTTACCGCAATGCCATTTTTTTGTTCGGCAGTCTCATGATCCAATTTTCGATCATTAACGTGGTTTTCGTAGTACGAAAGGCAATACTATTTTTTGTAACACGATGCGGTTTCAACCTTGTTACACTTGGGATGCATTTAACGTCGTACTAGGTTCTACTCACATGCCATCAAGCAAAACTCAACAAGAAGAACCACGTACCACGATACGTGCTACTCAGCAATCAATCAAAACTGATTCTTATTTACTATGAAGATCATGAGATCGACAAACAGGGTTTGTTGTTACATACACATCTACTTTGGAGTTGTATCTTTTAACATATGATGCACAGTACGATTGTACGAGTATCCATATGCTCTGCTGATGTTCTACCTATCATGAATAAAAATCTACACAAGATGCCGTTATATGCAGTGAAGTTAAGAGTTAAGATTAATTTACACATCAATTTGGTTGGTTGTTATATAAGTGGAGTATCGATTGGCTAAGCTAGAAAACTGGTAACATTCTTTGTAGATGTGAAAGTGAAATCTACACGACCAAGGCTGGATAGCACCCCCCACGTTCGAATAAAATATTAGCTTCTTCGGGGCACGTACTGTTTTCTTCTCCTATTTCATCCGTTTTGCGTTTTGGTAATTAAGTGATGTTTAGTTTATTCAGTAAAGAGAAAATCCACAGACACCTATTTTTGAAGATGACACTTCTTTCGAAGCTATATGACTTCTATTCCGATCTCATATATTCTTGTATAAGTTTTTAGACCTAGACTAGACCTTTAGACTAGAATACATTCTATGAACATTAATTGCGGTTGATTTGAAGTAGCTAATTTTGTGGTTTATTTTCTATGAAAGCTCTACTATGACGCACATTCATGTTGTGAAAACATTGCAAAACAGATATGAAAGAGAAGAAAAACGTAACTGAACGCAAACTGAACGTGCTTCCTTTACTGTCAATATTGTGTTGGGCAACTTGAAAATTCTACAATTTGGGGATAGGTTAGGTAAAGGGGCCGCCTGACTAGCGCCATGCGCACTTAGACCAAAAATTGGTCCATTGTGATACCACCGTAATTCCTACGTTCCGTTTAAAACCAGCCAGTGCTAACAATGTATTTGTTAAGCAAAGTAGGGCTCACATCTCGAAGATCATCTGTATCGTAAAAATACCTCGAACCCAGTGCACGCCTCCTTCTCTCGGATAAGGCCGGACATTCACAAAGAAAGTGATGCACACTCTCTTCCTCCTCTTCATCATCACAACTTCTGCAGAAGTCGTTGTAAGGAATTCGGAGTCTCCTGGTGTGCCCCGTTGTAACACCCACTTTGTTGCGTATATATTTCCTGTCTAGCGACAGTAATATGGCGGAAGGGGATATATCTAGTATAGGCCAGATTATCCTCGTCGTAGCACAAGTATATCCGCAATTTGGGGATGCTTGCAACCATAATTTTCGAATTGTCACACTTATGCATTTATAAAAGCAAGCTTAGCAACCAATATAAATCCAAAGATGGGATAGTCGCAGCTAAATTTAGACAATTTCCGTCCTACTCTTCCCAATAGAATTTTACGTTTAAAATTTTTTAGATACGTTTAAAAAAGTGATAGATATGGAATTATGAATCTTTTTCTACAGAAAATTGGTACTGAGTAAGAAGGTTGGTAGAAGATTTATAAAAAAAATTTGTTTTTTCAAGAACCTGGTTTCTAAGGTGGAAACACTACCATTCGCTCCAAAATTTGTTTGGGCCCAATCACCCAATCTATTTCTCTTCTCTTAGTCATGGAGATAATCCCTTCTGTGGGTTACAAACTTCATGTGAAAGTTAGTATACTCTTTCGCATAATGTGAAGTGTATATGAAGTAACCTTCCGTTAGGCGCAATGTTTCTATGTATAATAGATACATTTTCTATAATAGATACATTTTTTAAATTGTTAATTACTACTATTATCCAAAAAAAATAAGAGTTTAAGACCAATGTATGTGCATCAAAATCCTAGTCACATCGAGTCGTTTTTTTTTTTCTCAACGATTCTTCTTCAAACTACCTATATTTCGGAAAATATACCCGGAAAATCATTTTCTGAATACATGTTGTGTTGGAATATAAAACAAAGGATTTGAGCGAGTAACCCGACCAGGAACTGGTCGAGATTATTTTTATTGACATAGAAAATTTGGATAATACGTGAAATATTTCATATTCGAAATTCTAATCGATCGCATAAACAACTTTAAAGGGCTGTACCGTTATGGTCTACGAGAACGGAAAACCCGAAATAGTCCGATGATGATGTCTGGTCTGGTCAAGAATTGAGTTTTATTGCTACAACATTGAACTGGTAGAAGTACGAATTTGTTGGAGTGTAAACGCGTATTTATATTTGACAGATGACATACCATTTCAAATTTCACCCTGTAATGGAATTGTCATATATAGATCGGACGTGTCTAGTTCCACTTCAAGTCATTTGGCCCATCTGGTTATGGGCCTTTCCGCGACGCGAAAAACACAATCAATTATGTATGTAGATAATTAAACTCGATCATATCGATATTTTTATTAATTTCGACGATTTTTTCCCATAAAAAAAAACTGTGTTCAACTCCGAACCATAACCTCAAAATGTTGCAACAATCGCAAGAGAATACATTTGAGAATCTAAGAACTACTCTGATTGGGCGCTCGAAGCAAAAGCCTTCATTGTATTACAAGGCTGACATCATCGTCCACGCAAAAGGAGAAAGACGAGGAAAGCACTTTCAATTATACAATTGTTGATAGAAGAATCCAATTATTTGCATATATCTCAGTATACAGGGTGTCCGGAAACTGCCGCATAAACGCACCGGACTGTGATTCCTTATGTGATTTCCAGCAAAAAAATTATATAATACATCAAATATCCCCTCAGCTTAACCCTTTAGCTGACACAGGCAATTGAAGATTTTTGAAAAAATCAATTTCTTGTACGACTTCAATATCTCAAAAGCTAAACTAGCTACAAAAACAAGATAAGATGATTATTACAGCCAATAAATTTACCTAGAAAATAAAACTACCTGCACTAAAATCGGATAAGAGGTTTGGTTTTTACAGAACTTTAAAGTCACATTTTTTTATTCGACCCAAAAACAATCTATTTTTCCATCTCAATTTTCTCCAATGTCTACCAAGGTGAGGTGCTTGTACGATTCTTTTAAAAATTGGCGCATAGTGTAACGATTGTTTCTTTCTCACATCATTTTATTCTAGCTTCGTTATTTCTAACAGTTTTAATGCCTTAAGTGCAGAAAACTAGGGTAAATTTTGCATATACATAACTGGAATCAATTTTACCAAATTGCAGATCTTTAGAGGCAGTTTGAATTAAATGGAATTGAATTGAAATCTAGCTAAAATTAACCCTAGTTTTCTGTATTTAAGACATTAAAACTGTTAGAAATAACGAAGCTAGAATAAAACGACGTAGAAAGGAAATAATTGTGGGACTATGCGCTAATTTTCAAAAGAATCGTATAAGCACCTCAACTTGGGAGAAGTTGGAGAAAATTGAGATGGAGAAATATATTGTTTTTGTGCCAAATCACGAAAATTTTATTTTAAAGTTATGAATATCTTATGTAAGATTTTATTGTGGTTAGTTTTAATTTTTAGGTAAATTTGTTGGCTGTAATAATCATCTTATTTTGCTTTTCTAGCTACTCTAGCTTTTGAGATATTGAAGTTTTAGTCGTACAATAAAATGTTTTTTTTTTTCAAAAATCTTCAAATGCCTGTGGCATCTAAAGGGTTAAGCAGGAGCCGATTGATTGATTGGTGGGAATGAAAGAGGCAGCAGCAGCACTCATTACCGTTAGTACTTTTTTTTCATGCCGTCCATAGGCGTGGTAGCCGCCCCAAAAGCAGCAGGAGTATCGTTAGGTTAGGGTCGCCACCCAGGTAGGGAATAGTAATCGTAGTTTAGTTGTAGTGCTATATAAGAATTGGATAAAAATAGAGAAAATTCTAAAAAGGGTCAGCGCATGCAGCAGGTGGAGCAATTTGATTTAACCCTAGTCCTACCAACAGGGGTACGGTACACCTGTACTGTTTTCACTTTAAATTTAAATATTTCCGACTTGCCAAAACCTAATATGTTGAATCACTCTGACATCTTTCTTAAAGTAAAGGGTTTTTCGTTATTTGAACTACTTTTTAGACTTTTGGTTCGATACACTTAAGAGAAAAAAGAAAAAATTGTGATATGACATATTTACCGGCACGGGTACACCTGTACCCACTTAATTTTTTCAAAGAAATGACTGAAATACAATACAGGATTTTCGGAGGTACTCGTTTGTATCTCTGGACATCTCTCTCCAGATCTCTGACTCCACTCCTGAAATTTCGTGTAGGGGGAGTATTGTCCATGAGACGATGGTTTAGGTGATCCTCTCGTTAGCAACCGACCAGATATTGTAAAGGCAGAAGTAGATTGTGATCACGCGCTGGTAACATGCTGGTTTCTTGATGAAGATGATCCTGGGACGATATAAGGTGACAGCGATACGTCGACCAGCGTTCTGACATGCCCGGATCTTATTCCAGTTTGTGTCACAAACGGTTTGAGACCACACCGGTGCTGCATAGCTGGGAATTACCCTACCTATCGCTTTGAAGGTGACCAATATAGTTTCCTTATCCTTGCCCCAGGAGCTCCCAGCCAGTGCCCTTAGGACGCTGTTTCTACTGTGCATTTTGACGACTACGTCTTTGACGTGGTCCTCCTGGCGACCATTCCGGATGGCAGCCCCGCTGCCACACGGAAGTTACAAGCCTCTTCGGGGCGAGCCACACACGTTTCCAACAAGAAACGGCCAAGATTTGCCAAAAAAACCCTCCCTGAAAAGAGCCATGAAGGTTCGATGCAGCAGGTTTGTGTATAAATAACGATCATTCCGCTTGTTTGTGCTGCTTCTTTGAGGAGTGGCGAACCATTGCATTCCATCGGATTCAGTAAATACTGAAGACACAGGGGGAATTCGAATATCCTCGCAATAACTTCCAGAAATATCGCTTGTTTCTATTTCGAAACATTCTTGCCCAGCATCAGACGCAATATATTTATCTGGCATCCATTCGTCATCATAATTTGGAAAGAAAGGTTCTCCGTCATCGTCCCTACCATCTGGTAATTGATTTTGTGTCCTGTACAAAAATAAATCAATAAAAACATACAAATGGCAGCAATAAGCAAAATGACGACATGTGTACTTTTCAATGTGGATTTCCCCTTTTCCGTTCCATAGTAATTATATTAAATAAAAATATTAAAAAATAAACTGATTCATACAATCGATTGGATGGTCCTCGGGTTGGCTCCTATAGCATCATGCCTGGTTCTAATTCAGATGTTGATGCACTCACATTCGGTGTTTTAATACTTTACACTTCCACTTTTTTTCCACTACTAGACATATTTTCACCTCACACCAGACACTTTGCGTATAAAGTCAAGAATGTTGCAAAAACATGCGTGCATTCATTCAATATATCGAATCTAGCGGTAAATCGAAGTTGGGTACAGGTGTACCCATGTCGGTAGAAATAAGAATAAACTTTTGTCGGTAGGACTAGGGTTAACAAAAAAAGTGTAACTAAGGAAGAAATATATGATGAAATATACGAATGTAACGGCAAACGTGTTAGACAGGCGGACATGGCTTATTCGAATCAGGGACCGATCCTTATCATTTATATACTTTGTCACACCTCCCTAGACTCATCTAAGGTATTACATAATACCGGCGTAACAAAAACAGTATACTCTGTACTGTATAAAACTTTGGACAGTATTGCAAATGGGCCAAATTGGACAAAGGCCTTATATTTGTGTCAAATGGTTGCTTAAGGGTGTACCGTACCGACCCGTCTACCCCTTCCTTCCATACAAAAATATTTTGTATTTGGAATTCCTTCTAGGTCTATTAATAGGTGTAGGGGTATTCATTCATCGTACTATTCACACGATTATGGGTCTCGTCTTAGGGCATAATCGCAATACTCTCACTATGCTAATTGGGTAACCAAACTGTGAAACTTACAATGCGCTCTCCTTCCTAGAGCCTTGATCTAAGCTTTAGCTTCCAATCGGTCAACACCGCTAATCACTTGATGGTTTGCTTAGAAGTTATCACATTACCTCCTTTTCGGATATTCAGATGGCATCTTTTATTACACTTACTTACCAAATTATTTTATGTTGTTGGTTCTACAAGATCAAGAATTTTTTAGTTGTGATCGCTTCATTAGCTTAAGCTTTGATGCACTCCGTATTTTTTGCTAAAACCACAACTGCATCATCCTAAAGGGATGAACCTAGCACCGTCACCCCTTTAGGCATGGGAACTTCCATGATGATATTATACATCCACATCTGCGGGTCAAGAACAGATCACTTTGGATCATGCGCGGTGACCCTATGTTCTGTAGTCCCTACACTCAGAGAAAAAAACGCACATTCATATTAAAAGATCCACATTTAAATTAAACGCAGTATTCGTTTGAAAAATCTCGTTTGATTTGAACGAGTTCTCATTTACGCTAAGAGAATTTCTTTTAAAACAAAAGAGCAGCCAAACCGCAAACGACGGTCGTTTAAATCAAAAGATTCCGCATTACATAGTAATGTGCATACCTTCCTTTACGTAACAAATACACATACCTAAAGGACGCGATGCCAAAATATCATTTGTTTCAACGTAGCACAACAGGTAGTTAAATACTTCCGGCCGGTCCGATGAGTTACACGTTAATTCCAAACAAATGTGTAGTGTCTAACAACAAACGCGTATTAGAATCTTCGTCGATGTTAAGAGTGTTTTCGATAATGTACTTTTGCATTCATCTGGAGGAATGGACGCTTGCACACGTGCAATTTAAGTTTAGCGGGTGTTAGAATAAAAGTGTAATGTATTAACCATATTAAAATTAGACCTAAATAAAAAATAAAGTGTTTTTCTAAAGTTTTCATAAGTTTTTTTCTTTATTGATTTGTCAACCCAGGTAACAGTAAGTATCTAATCGAATGGAGAATGGACAATCAAACGGAATGTATTATTTTATTTCAGCAGAGTTTTCTTTTAATTCCATGTAAAACTCAATTATTTTGAATGAGGTAATTTCTATGAAATGAAAACGCGATGCGTTACTTTCGAAATACATACCGTTTCATTAAAAAGAATGCTTCGTTTATTTTAAATAACAAAAATGTTCAATATAAAAACGAAGACGTTTGATACAATTACCGACTGGCTCCTTCTTTCCAGGTAAATTCTTTTAATTCAAACGCTTTTTTACAACTCATTATGCTTTTGAAAGAAACGCCACTCGTTAGAATTAAACGCATTTGCGTGTGGAGCAAAATCAAATGCGCAAATCGTTTGTATTAAATATATTTCGTTCAATATTAGTGAATATTTCTCTGAGTGTACTTGGTCATCATCTTTACGACACTTCCTAAAACCAAATGTTTCCAAGCAATTGTCTCAGGGGTTTAGATGGATATTTCCATTTTCAAAAAATTTGTCGCGCCACTCCTCCCCATTAAAAACTACCCTTAACCCTTAAATGCATAGCGTACCATATATGGTACTTGGCTAGATTCCTGTAAAAGTCTAGCGATTATTATATTTTTGAATTTTTATACCCTATACCCATAAGATGGTATAGGGTATATTGTTTTTGTTACGACGATTTATGTAACACCTCAAAGGAGCCACCGGAGGTATGGCAAAGTGTATATATAAATGATCAGGGTCGGTCCCTGATTCGAATAAGCCATGTCCGTCTGTCTGTCTGTCTGTCTGTCTGTCTGTCCGTCCGTGTGTCTGTTAGTTCGCACGATAACTCCCGAAATAATGAAGCTAGCGTTTTGAAATTTTGGTGAGATGATTGTTTTGATAAAAGCTTGGATGGTATTGAAAATGGGCCAAATCGGACCATGCGTTCCCCTACCTCCCATACAAATAACCCCTCCGTGATAGTGTAATTCGGTCATATTTTTCGACAGAATATCGCTATGGACCTGAAATTTTCATCAATGTCCAATTGTGACATATTGTTGAAGTTAGTGGAAAGTGGAGAAGGTCCGACTACCCCTACCCCTACATCCCCTACAAAGCAATATTCCGTCATATCTTTTGATAGAATGTCCCCAAAAACTTGAAATTTATATCACATGATAGCTGCTGGATGCCGTAATAAGATATTAAAGATGTGCGAGATTCGACCCGTCTACCCCTTCCCCCTTAAAAAAAATAAATTGAATATTTTCGGTTTTACGCGCATTCTAGGTCTGTACATGGGTATAGGGTATACACTCATCGTGCTATTCGCACGATTAGAACTCGGTCTCGTTTTTTTTACTTTTTCCAAAAGTAGACAAAATAAGCTTGCACATAAATTCCTGAAGCTTTCCTTGAATTGTCTGTGCGTCGTCAAAATTGACGAACGTTATTTTTTGTGAAATTTTAAATGCTAATCTTTACAGCTAAATAATTTTGCGAAATTTACCGTTATTCGGAAAACGAAAAATACTGCTGAGTAAATTGGAATATGTTCTTGAGATTCTTTTGAGATTTTGACCAAAAAAAGTCACAAAAGGTATTGTTTGCACCAATTTTGCAACGTACCATATAATATGGTACACCATGCATTGGGGCACATTCAGAAATTTCTATACATACATTCTGATCGTTCTTAGTTGATAAAATTTGTCTCCTTTAGCCTTAGGTAAAGTTGGATATGTTCATAAAATATTAATTATCAGCTCTTTCAACATGATGGTATGTTTTACTGGACCCAGAACAGGTCCAAATAACCTAAATTTTCGTACAAATTATGTCACCGATGCATTTTTCCAGGACATTTACTGCCATTTTTTATGAAAGCTAGGTTAATCAGTCCTGGTCAGGATCCAAGGAAACGGAGCTGCCATAGTTGATTTAGAAGGATCGTTTTTGCCATTTCGTTTTCACACTGGTCAGGGCTTAGTGTTTCTGTAGCTGCTTCTTTTAATTCCAGTCTTTTTAGCTGGCAAGTATACTGAAACACATCTTTTGTTTTGTCCTTAGGACACGCCACTAAAAAAACGAGCTTCTGTACTTGACATCTTAATAAGATATTTGGACTTTCACCAGGACTCAAGCAGCTGCGCCTTGATATCCAAACTCTTAAACCATTTGATTATGACAAGTATTGTCTTGGGTGTCCACGGTCAGGATCCTCAGAAAATGTGCTTCTAGGGTTAACCATTTCATATGGAAGACTAAGTGGAGTACCACATTCGATAAACAAAAAATTACATGGATGTAATTCTTGTGGACATGTCCTGGGACCTGCACAAATTTGGGTTATAAAGCAAAGCAGGCAGCCGTTAATTTCCATATTTAAATCCTAGCAAAGTCAATCCAATCCATATACTTTTCAAGAAAGGAATCACATGAGCTATGCTAAGTCAAAAGAAGTCTCGAGATATAAGTTTAACAGTGGAACATGTTTACAACGAAGTATTATGTAAAAGATTTATTTAATAACAAGACCGAATTCTAATCGCACTAATAGCTTGATGAGTGCATACCCTATACCCACGTACAGAGCTAGACGGCACGTAAAGCCCAAAATAAGCGAATCCAAGTTTTTTATAGGGGAGGAAGGGGTACATGAGTCTACCACTTGACACACATTTGAAGTTTTTCGCGACATTCAATCAAAAGACATGGCTAAATTTTAGTTTGTAGGGAAGGTAGGGTTAGTAAGGCCTACTCCACTTTCCATCAGCTTTTAGGATATGTCACAAATAGGGATCGATACAAATTTTAATATGGAATAGGAAACTAATCACGCACCTACCCGAGCTGCCTTTTAAAAAGCTGAATATTCGCGATTTTCTATAGAAATGACAACATTTACTTTACCGAAGAGGTGTTCATTATATCGAGTTTCCACTATAATTTCGAACAAAACTCTCAATAATCATTATCTTTTCTTTTTTACACTGTTCCTATTAAAGTAAGAGGCAGATTAACCCATTTTGTACCGGTACCAGAAATAATTTTTTTATGACGATATCCTTGATATATATTGTTTATAAACACACTCTGATGACGATTCCGAAGAAAACAAAATTTTCCGATTTGTTGTTTTTGTGTTCTGGGGTGGTTCGAAAACGAACCGTTGGTAAGTAAGCGACATGGTATGTGTTACATGCAATAAGGAAGGTGTGGCGTGGGTTTACATGATAAAATACAGTTTTTATTAAATTTTATATTTATTTTGGGGTTTGAGGGTTTTTAGAACATTTTTCAAAAAAAAAAAAACACTTATAAAATCGATATGTTTCAGTCCGTCTGTCCGTTTGTCCGTCAGTCCGTGTGTTCGACTGTTTACTAAATATCTCGCGAACCTCTCAACCGATCGACATGAAATTTGAAAGGTATGTGTAGAATGATCGCAGTCTTAGTTTCGAATACCTTAAAACTTGGCAGGACGAAGATAACAGGGTGTCCCCGAAGGGATGAAAAAGTTGATTTTTTTATTTATTTTTATCGTAGATAGGCGAGTGTGTACTCAAATCAAAGGGTACGACGAGTCAATTTCATATCAGCTTCTTTTTTCCGGTTTCGAGTAACAGTAACGGAGTTATTGGTCGTTAAAGTTGAGTAACGTAGCAACATTTAGATACACCATGTACCAGCGGTTCGTTTTCGAACCACCCAAATATAGAAGCTCATAAACTAAAAACTTCTCGTGATTCTTATCAAATTATAATTTTAATAGAAAAATACATGCTTTTACTTATTGAATGGAATCATTTCAATAAATTTCATGGATTTTATATATACTTTTTTTAATTTTGAAAAATGGTCGAAAAAAGATGGTCACCCTATTTTCTAAAAATATAATGTTATTAATAACATATATACCTGCAAATGACCTAAATCGATAGACGACAGTCTAACAGTGCTGATAACATCAAAATAAAGTTAAAAATATAAATTATTCAATATAAAAAAAAATATTGAAAATGGTGGTTCGAAAACGAACCACCAGTACAAAATGGGTTAAATAAAGTTTGAAAAATGTCTTTCATACAACATAATGGCCTGAATGCATGGCGTACCATATTTGGTACACGATACAAATTCTACTATTTTCGCTTTGGTAAAACGGGCTATTCCCTGTAAAAATAAAGGCTAATTGTTCAGTGACCGATTTTACATAAGAGGAGGTCAGTTACGATAATTGGTTCAGACCCCATGCATTTAAGGGTTAAGTGCATGTGGGCCTCATATCAGCAAATTCGAGTTTTATGAACCGCCGAGTACTAAATATGTCCAGTTAGTTGTCACAAAGGTTGCTTAAGTCATTTCCACCTTCAAAAATTCGTCGCGTCGCTCCTTCCCTTAAAAACTACCCTTAAATAAAATTAACACTCATATATCAGCGTTATCCTTTAAAACACAAGTTATCAGAATCACCTGAGCACTAAATGTGTCCAATAAGTTATCAGGTTGCTTAAGATATTTTCACCTTCAAAAAATTGGTCGCGCACCTGGGTTAATTTTACTTAAGGATAGTTTGTAAGGGGAGGAGGGGCGCGACAAATTTTTTGGAAGTGGAAATATCCTTCTTAGCCCCTGCGACTTTTTGAAGGTGGTAATAAATTTGAGTCAAAATAATTCTCCTAATAGTGATATTATTGGGTGAATCCCATATTGCTGTACATGAACGGTTACAGACTGATTTTATAATAAAAGTAAAAGTCTTTGAATTTTATAACTGAAACCTTTTCGATCTCTATCGCTGAATACATGTAATTTATTACTTAAGAAATATGTAACACGATGCATTTCTATATCTTGCATAAATTACTGCAAATTATTACATGTCAACTTTGCACTACCCATTCCGTGACATTACTCATCTGCAACACGATCGAAGTCTCCTGTCCGATAACAAACCATGTTCACATATAGAAGACGTAGATAAAATAAATATCATTCACAGCAATCCAGCTCAGTCAATTGACTTGTCTAGTGATGGCATGGAATTGTTGTATGATGTGTGTGGATGCTGGAGGCATTTTGTTGCACTATAAGAAAATATCAATTTTTTACAAAAAAACGGACGTGTGGGCTTTTACAATCTGAATAATTTGCATATTGCAATTTTTTACATTGCCAGCTAAGCTGTGTTTCATGTTTTCAGTTTTTTAATACAAAACAAAGCTCAAAGGTAAAACGGCCTACATACCAAATAATGTACTTTGTACTATGTAGGATTGTGGCAGAAACAATGTAGGAACATATAGGTGAATTGTACAAGAATACGATTGCGAACAGCAAGAAATATTAAACGATTTTAAGCATCAAAATTCATGATATTTATTTGATTTGCAATAAATTATTGAGTGTTAGTCATCTTAAAATCATAGGTACACTTTTTTTTAATTAATTTATTTTATACTTTTTGTAGCTCACGTTTAACCAATCAAGTTGGTTTTAAAAAGTTTTAAAAATGTAATTTGTTTCTGTCATTTAGCTCTAATATTGTTTAATTTTTGAACGGCATATTTCAGTGGTGATTTTATTACATATGTACACTGTCAGCAAACACGTCTCAAGTCCTTATATTAATAAAGAAAGAAGAATTTCCGGCATTGCTACAATTAGAGATTAACTAAGAATTATATGAAAAATAGTGAGAAGAAACCTAATTTAATTATAAAAAAAAATCGTTTTTTACTTCCAGGAACACATTCAAGAAGTTTTAGAAAAATGGACACAAATAGACGACGAAATTTGGGCCAAAGTCATTGTCTTCGAAAAGAATCGAAGAGTTGCAAAGGCATATGCTCGCGCACCGGTACTCACGATAAATGGATCGGACGATGGATTTGACGGAATGAGGTAAGCTCATATTTCATTATACAACTTGCCAAGTATGTATTCACTAAATTCGAAACACTAAGTGTTAATAATATACTATGTACAAAATATAATTACACATTATTATTGAAAACAAGAGGAATCAATTTATTAATGCACAATGACTAGCCATAATCATGAAACTATGCCAAAGTCAATACAACAACTTACAAGACTGAAGACTGGCGAAACTTGTGTATTTTCTCGCAAAGTACAAAAATAAAATAAATAAAAATAAACACTTCAATTAAACACGATACATTTCCTTGGGCAATACTCGTTAAATATGTAATAATTGTTTAGACAATCCGATAAACGCAATCAATGCAAAAGCTTAACAATTGATCTGAAAGATTTCGCAGATATTCGGGCCCTTGTTCAACTCATAATAGTCTCATCATTTCTTTTTTATCTTAAGATATTCAGAGTTGTGCAAATGCCAACATACCCATCTAACATTTGAAAACGAGCAACAGCTACTGTTGTTAATACCAAAATGATGCTAACAACCAATGTGTTTTTTTTTTTGCCTGTTTTCTTTGTGTCGTTTCATTGAATATTGGTGCTAATTCAATTCACTGCCGGATAGTTCAAAGAAGACACAAAGAAATTTGTTTCGATTCGAAATTATCTTGTTAAAACTTTCAATTCATTGGAGTGGCATTTAATAAAGCAAAAAAAATAACAATCAAATGTTAATATTGGTCATTAATCATTTGGTCATTTTTTAATTTATCTTAAGATGCGCATTTTAATCAGGCACAAACCAAAATATATTAAATACACTTGAAAGCCTGACGCGGGAGTAGTCTTATTGCAAAATGTATACATATTTAACACATTTTTGAAATTCACACAACGAGGCAGGAGAACAGAAAATTAACATGTTGTAATAAATTAAATAAATTTTTCAATTCATCAATGCAGCAACTGCATTATGATGTGCTTGTATCTTTGTTTTGAATACCTATATTTTGACATGATTGCAATAACTCAAATTTTTACTTTGTACAATTTCTTTCAATATGTACAAACTGTGTATTGAGCTATACATTTTGAATCATGATGTTCGCTTATGTTAATAGCATAAGTCAAACTTTAAAAAAATTCGCTTGGGGTGCAAACAATTAAATATTACAGCCATAGAAAAGAAAGACGTTGATAAAGTGTATTTTAATTGTATAAAAAATACCGTTACGCTTTTAAATTTGTTTATTGTATCGTGAAACAGATCCCATTTAAATGCAAGCAACACTTGATGTTGTAGGTATTGACAATTTATTATTTGCCATATCGCACAGCTCGAGCGGATAGAACTTCTGTTCCCCTGTTAAAAACGCTCTTCTGTACTTAACAATAAATTGCGTCGAGACGTGTGAATCTGACCTGACATGCTGACCAAGAAACCTTCTCAGTCTTACACAACAGCTTAATCTAAGAAAACAGTGTTGATAAATCAATTTTTATTTGCTGTCAAAACGAAAGACTAAAGACAGTAACCTACTTTTTAGATTAATGACTTAGTTTTATATTAACGAGCTCGAGTCCTCTTTCGGGCGCAGCTGAAATTTGAACACCCTTGACATTGAATTAACCTTAAATTTATTTTGAGTTAATAATTTGTACAGCAGCCCTATAACGTAGTGTTCCAGTTTCATCCGTTCCTCTATATGTTAACTGGGTGAAGTTAAATAAGATTGCGGTTCGTAAAGAAAAACATTTTTATGAAAAGGAACTAATTTTAGATTATGGTTTAAATGACAGCTCCGACAGTCCTATTCATCCATCCGTCCCTGGATATGGTTTAATGGAAGCCTTAAAATAAACACACTTTAATTAAGTTTTTCGGTTGCATTCTTTTCAATTCTTTTTAGGGTTTTACTAGGTACACATTCGACTAAAGTTTGGTTAAGATCGGTTCGTGTAGAAAAAAAAATTTCTTAGAAGGACCTAATTGGAGGTTTGATTTTTATGACAGTCCTTTGATTAAGTGTTTCAATTCCATCAGTTCCTCGATATGTTTCGACTCTTTACTAGAAACACACTTGATTGAAGTTTAGTTAAGATCGATCTATAAAAAAAAGTAAAAAATTTCCTTTTTGGTGGTAACAGACTTTTTTTTAATTCAAAATCAGTTCACAACAGAAAAAAAAAGAACTTTTGTGACAAAGGTCATAATTAATGCCGATACTGAAATATTGGGGACCCCACCACTTAACTACTATCCAAGTTTCGTAAAAATCGGTTCACGAGAAGATCGCTCCATGGGAAGATCGATGACGTCACGTAAGAGCAAAAATGTTAGCCCGTATATCCTTCATGTTGTGTTTTTTTTTTTGTCACAATATAGAAGGGGCTGAAACAGTTTCCCTAAAGTATTTGTCATATTTATCTTTTTACAATTTGACCCTGTAAAACTACAAGTTGAGCCTTGAAAGTAATTATAAGTATTCACATAAAATTGTGGATGATTTTTGCCCAAAATTCAGTCGTTCCAACTTAGGACGTTAATCACCCCCTATCACCCCATTTAAAATTGACAAGATGGCGTCTCCATAACTCACCTAAAGTTACACTAGGAGGCTAAATGTTGGCTTATCGCCAAGGGAGACCGCCATTAAACAAAATGGCTCAATTGGATTAAAACTAAGGGCAACTGGCGTACAAATAACCCGTCAGGAGTTGATTCTACGCACTAGTTGTTTCACAAGTTTATTGACTGTGGTAGAACAATGTTAACCCATTTGTTCCCAGCGTTGCGTATACACAACACGAAGTTTGACCTATGTAAACACCACCAAATTTAAATTGAAATGGAAAATGAATCATGTAATTTTTAATGGACATTTCTTGGCTCTATTTCTGCATATTTGTTATAGCAAATCTCCCATTGGGTCCTTAAGGATATAAAGTAATACTATGTTTTTTAGGACATTTTTCGTCATAATTTTAAAAATATTTAAATATCTTAAAATCAATATCCAAATGCACTTTCTATACGAAAAACAATTGCTAATTATTTAATTCCACTTGATTTTGGAAAAAGGTTGGTCCTTGCTGCAGGAGCATGTGTTAAACATAGGTGATGCGTTCACGCAACGTTGGGAGTTTCCCGGTACAGTAACACTGGGGCAAACGCATAAAGAGCAAAACATTTTCTTGCTATGTAACGCAGGTTTCGCATCAGCAATATCTTAAAATGAGTTCTAAATACCTCACTATCCACGAGACACATGTGACTCATGGTATTCATATCCAGTACTCTTTTGTGAGTCACATGTGTCTCATTGAAGAAAGGAAAACGATAAAAGAAGTTGCGGGACAATGACAGTTGGATACACTTGTCAGTTGGTCTAAAGCAATTTTCCAAATACACATTTCATGATTGTGTCGAGATTTCCAAAAATATTTCAAGGATTTCTACAGTGGGTAAAGCGGGCCTTTGTAGTGAATGTATATGTACCCTGAAAAGTCTATGAAATTATTGGTACAATCTTCACTCCACGGTATGGTCTGAAGTCAACAAGTATGGGATCAAAAACCTTTTCCATTTAAGGACAGTTTTGTTAGAACAGAGCTACTAAGCAAATGTTTGCTAAACTTTTGTATAGTAAATTGTTCTCTTGCACTGGATGCAAGAACATATTTATTTCTAGTCAACTTACTATTTACTTTTGTCACAAGGAATAGTGAAACAATCCGGAATTGCTAAAAGGTGGTAAGACAGACTTCCCGGCGATAATTGTGGATAGCAGTCTACATGTTCAGCAGTTCCCCTCTATGTATTTTGGCTGTTGACTTAAGCACCTAAATTGTAATATGCCTGTTCAAATCTGAAATAGAAACTATCAAAAACAAGCGAAATCCGGGACAAAGTTACTATGAATTACCACCAGACGCTAACGGCAAAGTACGGCCGACCTCCATTATATAAAAAATGGTCAGTTACTCGAACATCTTATCTAATAGTTAGCCTTTGCATATAGAGAAGATTCACACAATTTTCAGAAAGCTTTACATTATATTGAAAAGAAAATAGTGTGCGTCTTATCTATATGACATGACCAACCACTAGATAAGGTGTACGAAAATCCCGCCCATGTCATCTATATCGCTATAGTGAGTGTTTCAGGATTTTATCACTAAATTTATTATTCGCCATATAAATCAACAATTTTTTGCAACACAGAAGCTTAAAATTTAAATTTTTGTTTACATTTTTTTTTTACCAAGAAACTCCCAACGTTGCGTCAACGCAACATCACGTTGGGAGCCACTGGTAACACTTACTTAAATTTTTCAAATTTTGTTTTCTTAATTGTATTGTAATTGATTGGAATTTACCAAAAAACTTCATAGTTTCAGCGTATTTTTATCCTTGGGAAGAAATGGGTTAAGTTGGGTCACTTCGTATGAGAAGGTTTTTGGCGTTTTTGGGACCTTCTTCTTCTTTTAGCGGCACAGAAAGGTGTGAAACTACGATAGGGTTTTCCCACAGTGATAAAAGGGCGCAGTGGGCTTTGAAATAAATGACGTAAATCGTATTTGGGCATATGTTATATATACTCGGGTCTATACAAGGATGGGTAGTAATTAAGGCGTGAAACCTGACCGGTGTTTACCTAAAGTCACTCTAGGGGCTCTCGGGAGACTAATCTATCCTCACTGGTATGTTTCTTCGCCTAAAGGATCTCGTTTATGTCCCTGAACCTCTCTCTCTCTCAAGATCAGGTAAACCACGTGTGATGTGACGTGGTGGAGCAATTCAGTCCATAGGATCACGATCTTGATGATCCTCTCGATAGCAAGCAACTAGATACTGTTTTCAAAGTAGGAGATTGTGCTCACGTATTAGCATCAAATGTGTATAAGTGAGTGATCCTGGGTGAACATCAGGAGGCACACTATGCTGTGCGTAGAGCAGCATTATGACAAACTCGGATTTTACTCTCATTTGTGTCACATAAACCATGCGACCAAGCCGGAGCAGCAAAATAGGCCGCTACTTGATCCACCACTTTTGTAAGTGACTAGCATAATTTCTTTATCTTTGCTCCAGGTGCTACCAGCAAGCGCTTTAAGAATGTTGTTTCTACTGCGTATCTTTTCGCATACTACTGAAGCGTGACGTCATCATATTCTCCATTTCAGTAGGAACAGATTTGTTACTAATCCATCGGCAATTTCCTGACCAGGTGATGAGCAATGTCGCATAATGTTTTGACACTGAGATAATAAGGTTTCTGATTTCACAAAAGGGCTTTTAATCGTGCTTAGTAATGATTAATAAGAAGGCGCATACCAACCTTATCCAACCCGTGTCGAGTATGGTGCAGACGTCTGCGCAGGAATTCACTTCAATGCCTTCCGGTGGTGCGGGAGCTGTAAACACCGGCCATATAGATGTTGAACAGAGTGGGATAAAGTAACCCGCCCTGTGGAACTCCGAATTTGATTTTCCCAAGCTTCGAACGTCTGCCTCGAGACCCAGTGAAGGATAGATACATGCTAGATATTTAGTAATCCTGTACCAGGAATATTCATATTCAACAGGTTTACTAATAGCATTGCGTCAATCGCATTTAACCCTGGAAGGTCATGCTTCATCGAATCGACGACGCATCATCACATTTATCCCGTTAATCTTGACAATTTTCATTAGTTTTAACTGATTTTTCGTACAGCACTTACCGTGTCGATGTACTTGCCGGGTACATTGCGGCTAATTGAAGTAAGCAGGGTAAGTTGGATTTTTGGAAATTGGCGTCGTCGAAACGACGAAGGATGAACTTTGTGTAACTTTCAGAGCTCCAGAATTTCTTATGGCTGGTTGTCGATTCGACGATAAGTCTGTGTCCATACAACTAGCTCGTAACAAATATATTTCTTTATGAAATGTGGGACGTATTTTTTCAAAAATTATGGAAAAAAAGATTACTTGGACAAAAATAGGACAAATCAGGAAAATGGCTCAAAACTGTTTCTCATTTTAGAAAGATTTCATTTCGAACTCATAAAAATCGCCTGCAAGGCACTTAACGTCAAAACCAGACATCATACATAGAATAAGAATCAGTCAAGGGCAGTGGCGCAACCAGAATTTTGTCCTGGAGGGGGCTAGGTCCAGCCATATTACTGGAAACTTGGACATAAGTTGGGTCATGGCGTTATCCAGTAATGACGCTATACGTTAGAATACGAGTTAACATCACGTTCTTTCGCTTGTTTTCATGAAAACATAATTTTCAATGGCTCATTCAAGCACTGCAATTGGTGTGATACGGAATCGTTGCTCCTCAGAATATTGTTGGATTGGATTTGTTAGTTTCGACTTGGACCTCTGTTGATTTTATTCCTATGTTGCCGGTGCATAAAGAGAGTGTTGTCATTACAATGTTAGACCCCGATCAATTTTGTTACAATCACCAAAAGCTGAACAAAATTTACATTTTTTTACTGTTAGTTACAAAAAAAACATCTTACGTAAAATATTTTTTAGTTTCCTCCTTATGTGCATGCATCACTGATTTGGCGAGACGTCCCATCAAAGATGGGCTCCTGTTTGTTATTTCTCTATTCACCCTTATCACCCAGGTTTAGAAAGCATTCAATGCCATAAGCAGGGTTTCAAAGAGTCCGTCAGTTCAATAAAAAAATTGATCTTGAAACGCTCTAAGATTTGAAAATAGTGAAGTCACCAAGCCATCTACGGCAGGGGTGTCAAACTCAAAACCTAGCCCGGGCCAAATAAGACTCTCTTCAGGTTTGGGTGGGCCGCAGGAGAAAAATTTCAAAAACTTTTATTTTATCGTATTACGAGACTTGATAGCATAATATTACTTTTAAAATAAATCTCAATTCATGTTTGGTAAAGCCAGCCAATTTTTTATTAACTGCATTTCGGGACAGAAGAGTTTTATGAAAAGGCTTAGTATTGTCCTGTACAAAAAATGAGCACTCTTATAAAACCAAATAACCAGCAGCAAATTGTTTGTAGTATTTGGAGAACCATTTCTAAACTAATCTAGCATATAAGCTACTGACGAGTTTTAGTAATTTTTGTGGACTTGAGTTCAACGACTGAGTTTGTTCACCTTACCAATTTCACAATTTTTGTGTTGATAGACATTGTGCTGCTTCGACATGGCCGCAGGCCGCACAGAACTGCGAAGTGGTCCCGCGGGCCGCGAGTTTGACACGTCTGATCTACGGTAACCAATTTTATTTCTTCGTAAAGAAAGCATTTAATTTCATACCCATATATAAAATAAAATGTAGTTAGTAAGAAGCTTGAAAACTTACTTTTTTAACATGAAATATCTTAAATTGAGGATACGAATAAATGAGGCACAACAGCGCTGAAGAGGTTAAGCTTTAGTTTGTTAGCCACAAACTCAAGTACTGCGCTGTCCCACCAGGCTTTTGTGGAGATGCCAAATCCGATTCCTCGAGGAATTCCTATCAGGTTCTAGTATCGTCTAAACAAGATGGGCCTAAAAAACTCGACTTTGTGGGTGGTCGAAAACGATTAGAACCTTGTCGGTTAGTGGACTATGGAACTATGTACCTATTTAGGTTGCAGTGCTAACCTTTCACTGCTCACCGATTAATGCTAATGTTCGTGGGGGAAACTGAATATTATCCTTTTGTAAAATACCGTATCACAAACATGTTTAGTGCAATTGCTAAATTATAGAATTTATGGAAAATGTTTTTAATTTATAACCAAAGATAAAAAGAGAATAAATAACCTGAATGATCACTGTTCGTTGAGGTTTAAGTCACATTTATTACCGAAAATTTCAGCGATACTACTGTCTTTAAAATTTGTAACACTGAACCTATAAATATTACAAATTTATGAAGTAAATATTAAACTTCGAAATTTGGTAACCCTGATAAAGAGTGACACCTCTGCGGATCTATTACGCTGATTTGATATTACTTTGATTTGTTTAGGGGTTGTAATTGTCATACTCACTTTTTTGAAAAGTCGAAATATAGGGAGGTATCTCACAGCGTTTTACGAGAAAAGTCAAAGGGTGCTGCGGGATATTGAAACAAATGGCCCACCACAACTAGATCGGTTCTGATTGTCTGACACTACACGAGAAAAATAGGAATTTAGGCACAAACTCGAGCTCTGTGGCCGTGATCGTTCGGTCGCCACTCTGTGAAATAGACACTCATAGAGAAACGAGTTTCCAAACTCGGCACGACTCGTCGCAAGTTTATTATTCAGAAGAAGATTATAAGAAATATTCTTATCGTAGAATAATAAACTAACAATGCGACTAGGAAGTGGTATGGCTGACAACCGTATCACACTCCGAATTCAGTTGTCTTTGTAACGTTGATGACTACACACGGTAGTCATCAACGCACCATGCTCCACTAGGAGTTACGGTAATCGAGAGAGAGGCACAAACTAAAAATGAACCGAAGTTGGGCCCCAGGGAATCCTAATCTTCTCTGTGGCATTGATAATTGATATTTCGAATGGAATTGGCTTCGTATATTACGATATAACATTGAAAAATAAATGAAAGTTAAATTTCATTTTAATAGAAAATATTTGTGCAATATTTTGGTTTAAAATATTTTTACTAAGTATCGTACAGAAATATGTTTAATTGGGGCATATTCGATTTATACCTTTTTCAAGACAAATTTCCGATATCTCAACACAAATTCACGATCCACCAAATGAAATTATCGGTATCACAAATGAAAACAACGCTCTCACAAATGAAATCAACGGTCTCACAAATGAAATCAACGGTCTCACAAATGAAAACAACGCTTTCACAAATGAAATCAACGATCTCACAAATGAAATTAACGGTCTCCCAAATGAAATTAACGGTCTCACAAATGAAAACAACGCTCTCACAAATGAAATCAACGGTCTCACAAATGAAAACAACACTATCACAACACAAATTAAGCATTGTTAAACACAAAATTCCGATCTACTAAGTCAAAACAACGGTATAACAAATCGAAATAACGATTTTGCAAGTCGAATTAAACATCATCTAGGAAATATTAAAAATTTGTAATTATTAATAAAAACATTAATATTCCGATTAATATAACCATATATGATTAGATTATAATATTAAATATTCATTGCTTAACTACATAAATATAACTATGGACTAATCAGAAGTATCAAAGTAGTAGCAAACTTTAGTTACAATGCTGAAAAAGTTCGTTCCATGCAGTACTTAATAGAAATGCTTGGGAAACCTTCGCAAGACGAATAAGTAATTATGGGCAATGGAAGAATCCATAAGTTTAAGCGATTTGCTCATATGTTTACATGTTCGCCCCCAAATTCGGGAAGGGTTTCTCTAAAGTAAAGCTACCTATGCAGCAAACAATGGGTGGTATTTCCAAGGAACCGACTTTTAGGGACGATATACAGGGTCTCCGCAAACTACCGCATAAACGCACCGGGTTGTGATTCCCCTTGTGATTTTCAGCAAAAAAGTTGTACGGATCATACCCAAATTCTTAACCCTTTAGCTACCACATGCATTTGAAGATTTTTGAAAAAATCGTTTTTTTTTCGTACAAATTTTGGCTAAAAAAATGTTGCCGTGGCCGTTCAAACTAGAAATTTTGTGACACAATAAACAAATTTGGAGAATATTTCTTATAACAACTATTAAGTAGGTACCTGTCTGTACTTGTTTGTTGATAAGAATTTAGTAAGATTTTACGGTATTGAGATACAAGTGATAACCATAAAATTAATATTGAGATTCTACCAACAGCTTTTATTGTTAAAGTATAGAGCGTAATACCCGATACAGACATATCATAAAATTTATTTTATTTTGATAGAACGAAATTAAAAAAAAAAATGAATTCGGATTCTCCTTGTGTACCTATGGCATAAGAGAAAATTCACACTTCCGAGAGGATTTATTAAAATCTGGATTTGATCACGATTGTATTATACTGCGTACTTTGAATAATGTATGTAAATACATTATACGGTGTGTTTTAAATTTAGTGACATACGATTCGATTTTGTATCCAGGATTTCGACTGTATTAATCATAATCTATACCTAGGATTTGTTGGTAGTATGTATGGCCTATTCTCCGTATTCGGGACAAATTAAATTAATTAAGCAATGTTTTCGCGTTGCTTTAGTACTAGTTAATGGTCCTAGGAGTTCTTGTTGCAGTATTTACATTAAGCAAACTTTCAAAATACGGACTATAGAGTGTGTAATGCAACCTTTTTTTGTTGTACATTGACAATTATCCTCGATTGCATGATTTTGTTAACATATCCTTCTTATAATACTGACATTAATGTAAAAATCAGCAATTAATACAAAAATATCAATGTTAATATTAAAGTGCTTAACATCACTTGTAAAATCGTTATTTCGATTTTTTATACCGTTGTTTTGACTTGGTAGATCGAAATTTTGTGTTGAACAATGCTTAATTTGTGTTGTGATAGTGTTGTTTTCATTTGTGAGAGCGTTGTTTTCATTTGTGAGACCGTTAATTTCATTTGGGAGACCGTTAATTTCATTTGTGAGATCGTTGTTTTCATTTGTGAGACCGTTGATTTCATTTGTGAGATCGTTGATTTCATTTGTGAAAGCGTTGTTTTCATTTGTGAGACCGTTGATTTCATTTGTGAGAGCGTTGTCTTCATTTGTGATACCGATAATTTCATTTGGTGGATCGTGAATTTGTGTTGAGATATCGGAAATTTGTCTTGAAAAAGGTATATATAAATCACGCACACAAAAAAAAATGAATATAATGCCTGATCTATGACATTTTATTTTCGGATCGTGAAATCTTCCACAACTTCAATTACGTGTGAAAAATTTTCATTTTAGTCGATATGCTGTAAAAAATTGTTTTTTCCTTTGCTTAAATCATATCAGAAATAAACATTTGTCTTTTTGTACAAAGATGTTTCTCAAATTACATTTTTATAAAATTTGCAACGATATGGACTGCCTAATATTTCTCTTTGCATTTTTTTCCTTTTCAATTTCTGGGTCTGGCTTAAGCCCCCTTAGCCCCTCCCGTGGTTGCGCCACTGGTCAAGGGAACTCGGGGAGAAGAAATTCCTAAATGTATTGTAAATAATGCTAAAATCTGTTCTAAAAACTGGAACATGCGAAGTGAAAGAAAACCAGTGCTGGGACCCCAAAATCGATCGCTGTGCCGCTTGTATTATCATCAAACCCAATTTTGTATTAAGTTTAGAGTATATATTTTGTGATTCAAGCTAATTTTTTTAATTATATCAATTAAATGCTTATTTATTTAATTTCTAAATGTAATGTTTCATATTTTCGGCTAAATAACATTAAATTGAGAAAATTTTATTTGTAAATCAATTTACTTACAAAATTACTCCAAATTTATGTTTTTCCATTCTAAATAAACTAAAAATTTAAAATCTGGCAAATTTTATAAATATTTTGCGAAAGGGAGATTTTTATGAGGCGGCAAAGTTGAGTGTCGTTGATTCGACGAAGCATGACCTTTCCGTACTAAAAATAAGGTTGACCTTCCAGGGTTAAGAGGCCAATTGCAACCAAGATGGTTTTATGGCACGAAAGACGTTGATTTAGCGCATCTCTTACGCGTCTAGTGATCACATATAGGGCAGTTGTTGTGATTTGCATCTTCCTGAAGCCAGGTTGGTGCCTGTCTTTGCGACAGGAGACAGTAACATGTGAATTCCAGCAAAAACCATATTAATATTAAGATATTAAGTTGGCGGGATTTTGATTTTGCGGGATTTTAATTAAGCGGGATTTTAAACTGGCGGAATAATGAATGTCTGGATTTTGAAAAAACGCAATCATGCCTACATAATCCCGAAAAACAAAATCCGGTCTATTCATTATCCCGCTTTTTGCAAAAAAAAAATCCCGCTTTAAATTAAACCGGGATTACTAAATCATCATCCCGCCATCATAAAATTCCGCCAGTACAAAATCCCGCCACCTCTAAATCCCGCCTACTAAAAATCTCGCTGGTGGATAGTGAAAAAATCCCGCCAAAAAATTATTATCATTGTTAACAAAAAATTAAATTCATTGTTATGTTATGGGATTCCCAGCAGATAATGCACAAATCGATCAGAAGCAAAACACGCGGTTAACTTTTCTGGTTAAGACCAGCTGTTTGCTCAAAGAGTTGATAGCTGACAGTTGTTTCATATCTGAAGTAAATAAGTTTACTTCAGATAACCAGACAGAGAAAAAAATCCCCAAGGATCTTACAGAAATTAAATTCAGTATCACATCATTGTTTCGCCGTTGCTATTTTGTCTTTAGTTTATTTTATATCTTGATTCGATAATTCGCTTCAAATGCCAAACCCACTGAAAATTCTTTTCATCGTTTTACAATTCATTTTGGTAAAGTGTGATTTTATATATTTTCTTTTGGTGTGGCCACTGCCATTTATGCTAATTTGAATTCAATTTTATGGACATTATGCATTTAGCGTGTGATCATACACAAAAAGTAAGCTATGTACATAGTTATAATTTCTGGTCTTATGGACCTCTGGCCTTAATCGTTTATTTCAACGGCTTTCATTAGTTTGACGTTATACAAATGTTTACTCATGTCTACTAGTAATTCGGCAGATATTTATGTACGAATATTCTTCAGGCAGACGATTCGTTTATTGACTTGAATTAGATAGAAGTTTTTGTGAGTTTTTTACTCAACAATTGTTTTTATCGATTTGATTATGACTTTCTGATGAATGCACTTGATTTTTTTTTAATATTGAGATGACTAAGCCGGAACCACCAAATTTAATTTGCATCACCTGTAAAAATATGGAAATCGTTACCTGAAACACAAATATTCACTGACGTCATAATTTAAATTACAGTGCCGATGCTAGGAAGTATAGGATATAGTTCTCAAATGTTAAATGTAAAAGCCCGAACTCCTTAGAAACCCCTAGAGGTTAAAGTGTTAACTATCAAAAATATGTCTCGAATTTTCTACAAGTATTCAATCCAAACTATTGCAAAAATTGTAGCGTCTATTGATTGGGCGAATTGCTATCATATACTATTCTAAATAATGACATCATTCCGATTGTGATTAAATGAATAACCATATGAAACTATTAATTAAAATAAAATGCAAAGATCCCCATATAGATTGACAACCATACATTAAGTTTTATAATCTAATATAATAATTCATTATCAATATCACTATTAGCCTTATTTCAAGCAGAAAACAAGCTTTACTTATAAAATAAGTAGTGCAATGATAAATACATGGCCTGTTCAGTAGAATACCTTGAGTTTACTTATTCAAATTAATAGCATTGATTTCGAATCTTTTAAGGGAAGTCATCTAATAAAAATCATATGTATCTGTCTATAAAAAAAACTGGATACATACAGTCCAGTCTGGTACACATAAAACCAGATCTATTTGCTCATTGAATTTCAGATCTTGTTATGAGTGCAATACTTCTTGCGTATTTAGAGCTTTTTTGCTGTCATTTTACTATTTTTTCCAACATACAAGATACTAGATACACGCATTATGCTCGTATGTTGTTTGTTTTTTTTCTTGGATTTTTCTTTTGCAATTTTAGGTTGAACTAGGTCAACAATACCAGTCAATAAATTTTCAAAAGATATAAATCTAAATTGTAACTATATGTCCATTTAGCAGACATTTTCAAAGATACTAAAAAATACTATTATATTGAAAAATAAAAGCAATATGAATAAAGATATCTTTTAAAGTATGTAGTTATGTATTTAAGATATATACTGTCTGTACGGTGGTGGTTTGTCCGTTTAAACAAGCATAAGTACCTAACTAGCCAGTACAGACATAAGAGCTTGCTTCAATTACATCTGATAAATGTGTACATACTCTGTAAGTTAGCGAACACGAGTGGCCGCAAGATATGTACATGCCCGGACTATAAATGTTCGCGGATAATGTGAATAATGTGTCTATCAATCAAAATTTGAAATTACAATAAAAATCGAAAGTGAACGTAAAATGTACTTTTGTACGGACATTGTGTATGGTCATAGAACGAGACAGTACTGTAACCACACATGTATTGCGATTTTCCCAAAAGATTTTAATTGATTTGCTTGTTATGAGAAATATTTTTTTAATTGATGGGGTTTATGTGTATAATATGTTCACATTATGGTATTGGTCAATTCTGAGAACTCTCAGGCCTAAAAAAAAATGTGCGGTGGGAATCGAGTCAATTGTTGATGACATTTATGCACTTCCCATTCAATTGGACGATGGCTGAATTAATTTCTTGTTGTGGCGAAGACATCATTTTAGAAGTTTCCAAAAGAATAAAAATTAAAATTTGAATTTGAAACTCACCACCAGATGTTTTTTACCTATGGCGATTCATTTTATTGTGAAGCCAACGCAGTTAAAGATTGTTACTATTAAACCACCGCCGTCTATATATTAAGGCCGCAATGTAGAATCTTAGACGTCAAAATCAGCTTATAGTTTTTGGTTATGTTTGCCAATGTTGCACTGTTTTGTTTTTGCTTTTTATTACGTCATATGCTTGTTTTTGTTGTTTGTTCGTGTAAATCCAAAATTTAAGAGCTAAACTATGACGTCATTGTACAGCTGAGTTGCGGCTATGATATTTCTAGATGGCGTTGGTTGCGGCTATGATATATCTAGATGGCGTTGGTTAAACACACGATTTCGTAATGACAACTCACTTTTATTTTACATGACGTTTTACAATATTCGTTCAATGTCTAAGGGCTCCATGACACAGTCATATTTATAGTCATATTTATAGTCATATAATTAAGCCTACTCGATTCATTCAGTTAATTTTATACACGTGCACTAATTGAAATCAAGTAGGCTTAAGGATATGATAATATCTATTATAATATATATTACCAATATATGACTGTGTAATAGCGCCCTAATATAATGGTAATGCTCTATTTCATTACAGCGGCTTATTATTATTAGGGTACATACATATTTATAACATCTCTTTCGCTCCTATTAAATTACATAGCTAGAATATAATGTTATTGTTAGTTTATAGTTTGTTTTATAAAAGCATTGCAATATAAAATTAAAATGTTGTCATAACATTTTTTTTAATAAAGATTCAATTCAATTACAATTCATTATTAATTAGGTTTTTTTAATTATGTTTTTTTTTTGTCATACAATGTAAATAAATTTTTATTACAAAAATAAATTCATTTAAACAAAATTAATGTATGCTTATTCATTTGGCGTATATCTTTCAGGTGGCTTTCTAGTTCTTGTTGATCGCCTCAACACAACATTTTCCGAAATAGGCTTCCCAATATTTTCATTTGGAACAATAATAACCCCCAAACTGCTACACGATCTCCTATTTCAAATTCCCTAACTTTTTGAGGAACATACTTTCCTGCAAATTTTTCAGGTCCAGGAACAATTAAGTCGAGTTTTGAGCGGATTTGCCTATTGAAAACAAGCATTGCGGGTGATTTACCCGTGTAAGGATGAACTGTCTTTCGGTACGAGAGAAGAATATTGGCGAGTTCTTGTTCTAAATCAGCCTTTGTACATTTAATAGCGCTCAATTTCTCTTTTAAAGTTCTTACATAACGCTCAGCTAGCCCGTTTGAAGCAGGATTATATGGAGCAGTTATCTTATGGTTTACTCCATTATTAAGTAAAAATTCCTGAAATTCAAATGAAATGAATTGCGTTTCATTATCACTTACAAAAACGCATAGAATACCGCATCGACTAAAAAATTCACGAGTTTTTTCGATTGTTGTATGAGTTGTAATATTTTTAACAACATATACTTCCGGCCATTTCGTGTAAGCATCAACCATAATGTAAAAGTAAACACCTAAATAAAGTCCTGCGAAGTCAGCGTGAACTCTTCGGAAAGGTTCCTTTGGATCTTCCCAGCAATGAATAACCTTATGCGGATTTGGACGGATGCTTTGACACTGTGCGCAATTTCGAACTAATTCCTCAATGGCTTGGTCTATATTTGGCCACCAGCAATAGCTCCTAGTCTTCATTCTTGTGATACCGAAATGCCCCTGGTGAAGTTTCCTCAAAATAGTATCTCTGTATTTTCCCGGTATATAGACTCTAATACCACGCAAAATGCATTTATTTTTAAAACTAAAATTTTGCTGGTCAATGTTGAATCTATCTGCAGTATCAACTATTCGCCCTGTTCGTAACCCGTTAATCAAATTCTTAACAGATTTATCTTCTATTGTTGCTTTCCCAATTTGTTCGGCTGTAAGGGGAAGTGTTTCGATATGATTTAACACGACAATGTCACTTTCCTCCAATCCATCTGCATTAGAATGTAATTTTGAGACACGATGACGAATTTCATAGTTAAACGAAGATAAATATACTGAATAGTGCTGCATTCTATGTGCAGAAAGCACTGGCAATTGTTTATCAGGTGAGAATATCTGGGATATAGCTTTATTATCGGTAACTAAAGTGAATTTCCGGCCAAACACATATTAATATAACTTACGAACGCCAAAGATGATCGCGTACGCTTCCCGATCGACTTGTGAGTAGCGTCGTTGCACGTCGGATAAAGATTGAGACGCGTACATGATTGGTCGTTCAGTTCCGTCAGGAAATATGTGGCTTAGCACTGCACCAACTCCAACCGGTGATGCGTCGGTTATGGCAATTCCTAAAGGTAGCTTAGTGTTAAACATGTCTCAGATTGAATCTCCTCCTTGATTCGCATAAATGATTTTTCACACTGTTTATTCCAATCAAACACAATGTTCTTTTTAAGTAGGTTATTAATAGGTTGTAATGTAGTACTTAGGTTCTGAAAAAACCTTTTGTAATAGTTTACCAAGCCTAGAAAGGCTCGAACTTCATCTTTGTTTTTAGGCGCAGGCATCTCACTAATTGCCTCTACCTTTTTCTTAACCTTGTGGATGCCATTCTTATCAATCACATAACCACAGTATTCAATTTGGTTTGCCAGGAAATCACATTTTTCGTGATTAATTCGTACATTGTAATACTCAAGTCTCTTGAAAACTTCTGATAGCCTTTCAAGGTGAGAAAAATCATTGAACGAACGAATCATTGGGAGCAGTAATTTTAATATCGTCAAAAAATACCGATACTCCATCAATTCTCTGAAGTATTTGTTCGATTTTCCTTTGCCAAATAGCGGGCGCAGAAGCAACTCCCTTCACCTTATACCCTCCCTCTCCCACTCAACTAACTCCTCTTCAACGGCATCTTTAATAGCAAAAGGTACACTTCTTGCTTTGATGAAGACTGGCTCAGCAATTGTTTTCAATTTTAATGTTGTTTGTAAACCTCGAATTTTACCAAGCGAATCCGAAAACAATATTTCATATTTATTTTTGATTGATTCCAATTGATCCTCAATTTTTTTAGAAGCAGAGACAAGATTCACAGCAGGTGCATTATTAAATAAATCATTCCAATTGAGTTGTAAATTATTTAACCATTCGCGACCTAAAAGTGGTAAACGATCGGAATCAGCAACGTATAACTTCAGCAATTTTGAATCAGGCCCCACCTTAACAATAAGATAACCCAAAAGATTAATATGATTATTGCAATAGCTTACTAAATTTAAATTAGTTGCCAGTAATGGATCATTTTTGAAACACCCATTTCTTGTAGCATTATTAATAATTGAAACTGGAGAGCTAGAGTCTACTTCAAATTTTATCAAAATATTATTGACTTTAATTTCAGTAAAAAATTTTCCGCGTTTATCATTTTTCTCTAAATTGATATTAAGAATTTCCTCAAAATTACTATTTTTCGCAAAATCTGTATAATTAGTTTCGTTACTCTTATAATTATAATTTTTCTTCTTTTTGTTAGTAGTATTCGACTGTTTAGCTTTAGCAGTTAGACATACGTTGGATAAATGTTCAATTTTGCACCAAACTCGACACTTAGATTTGATGTGGCGGCACTTGTTCGCCAAATGGTCATTGTTCCCACAACGAAAACATTTCAAATTTTTACTCGCAGGGTGTTCACACTTTGTAATTTTACTATTGTAGTGCCTTTGCATTGAATTGACCTGATAATTTGTGCCAATTTCTGAGTTACCTCGTTGGGAGAGCTCCATAGCCTTCTCGACAGCAAGCTCCAACGTCAAATTTGCCGTTTCCAGTAAGCGACTTCTAATTTTGGAATACCGCAACCCGAATACGAACTGATTCCTGAGAGCCTTCGTTAAGTATGCATCGAAATTGCACGATATGGACAACTTACGCAGGCTTACGACGAAATCCTCTACACTTTCCGCTTCCATCTGCTTTCGCAAATGGAATCTATAATTCTCGACGATTTCGAGTGAAGTCGGCTCGAAATGTTGAGCACTAGGTCATTGTACCACTTGGACGATCGTTTATCCGGTGTCAATTTGTCGCATAAAGTGCAGTACGTTTGCTGGCCCATGTAATGCAGAAGTAGTGGAGCACGTAAATCCGTAGGGGTTTTCAGAATAGAAAATACTGTTTCCAACCTTTCCACCCATCGCGACCATGTGCAAGTATTCGAAAGTAAGGTTACCTGAAGCGATGCTTGGAACAGGTACTGATGGTCCAGCATGGTCCGTCTTTTTCGATGTAGATGCACTCGAACTTCCTTGTTGCTGCTGCTCCAACATCAGAAATTTTTAATAATTGTAATCCGCAAGTAGAATAATCGGCAATCGCAATATAGTAATAGCAGCAATTCTCCGAATCCTCGTCGCCAGATGTTTAACACACGAGTTCGTAATGACAACTCACTTTTATTTTACATGACGTTTTACAATATTCGTTCAAAGTCTAACAGCGGTTTATTATTATTAGGGTACTTACATATTTATAACAGTTACACGTCTATATTCAAAAATACTTCAGTGAGTTATTACAATAATAAATTATTACAATCCAACCAATCCAATAGCATGTTGACCCGTTCTGTGAAATGGTCCAATTTTTGATGTCATAACCATAAGAAACATCTAATGGCGCTGCTGTTAGTTAAGATACCAGTCACATTGTTTTTAAGGGGTTAGGATTAAACTTTAAAAATTTTACTCATTTTAGGGAAACAAAAAAACCTCATGAAAAATTACTTTTCATTGACGTCTGTAGTATTGATCATATATCATGAATGCGAGTGCAAGCAATTCAATTTATTTAATTTTATTGTAAATTTTTTTCTGGGCAAAGCGTAAGTAAGATGCCACCAGCATACCTTTATTATTCTCAAGGGAAGCACATTTCAAAATGAAGGTATGTACTATAGGCACATAACAAATTTGATGATTGCATTAGCACTTTTATAATAACCACTATTTTCCCTAAGGTTGATAATTCATTTAGTTTTGTCTTGCCATCGTAGGCCATACCTACAACCTAAAAAAAAAACCCTCGAGATCATGAAATTAAGTCCGGAATAATCCTTCAAACGTAAATACTTTTTCCTTGAAGCTTGTGAAAATAAAAACAAAAACAATACTCTTCTAAAGACATCAAATCGGAATCAGCTATTACTCTTCTACTACACCTATAAATAGCATTATATACTTATACTAGTATTATTTTTTTTAAATAAAACACCAACAAACCAGTTAATATAAATTTCACGGTTTCTTTTCCGGAAACAAGTCATTTGTCTATACGTATATGTACGCGATACGACCAAACAACAAAGGTCGCAGTTACTTCCAAGACGAATTAAAGAAATTATCACAATATATCTATATCTAAATACCCTCCGGACGAAAAAACAAAAACGACCGAATGAATGTTCAAATAGATATGGAAAACCTTTAAGACATGTCTCGCTTGCTGTTTCAAAATTGAAGGCAACAATTTAATATAGTAAAAATACACTCTTGGTCATATGTGCATTATAACGAAATTCTTGCAGTTTGTACTCGTATCTACATATTTCACATAATAGATTTATTTCAAACCCTGCATGTCTCAGTGTAAACTTAATTGCTTGATTGTTGATGAATTTGAAGGTTTTGTATCTTTCAAACGATTTTATAATAAATGTATGTACAAAATCGTTTGAGCAATTGCTTAGGGGTAGATTGTGAGAAAGTATTTTGTTATTCCACATGATATACCAATACATGATCGTAATCAAATTATGTTTAAATATTTAAGTTGAGCCGATGTAAATGACTTGAAAGCTGTATTTAAGAAGCCGTTTCCATACTATGCATATAAGGCTTCACACTAGCCTTTTTCTCTGTGCTATAACTCTATTGAAACTTTCATTCGTCGCTATCAATTTGGCGCATTTCCAATAGTGTCTAGGCCAGTGGTTCCCAAACTTTTTGAAGACGCGGAACCCCTGAGATCGTCGAATTCGTTTGCGGAGCCCCAAAAATGGGTCGTTAAGACAAGACGAGCGTTGATAGACAAGACCAACCAAACGTTCATCGTACCCATACAAGGAAAAAAATGTGTTATTAGTATCAATATTTAGTTGAAGTTTACCGTTATTAAAAAAATGGAGCAATTTAATGAGAAACATGTACCTGGTGATTTTTACATATTTCAGTAATATTAGGCCGAATATATGTATGACAGAGCCACTCGCATATCCTCCCCCAAGTTCCTGAGGCTTTCACGTTTTCATGGTGTTATATTGAGCATAGTTGAAAATCCGATTTTTCACATAAATATGAAGTTAAAAACAATAGCAGGATTTTCGGATTTTTGTTCTGTCAAAACAGGGTATTTTTCCTGGATATCAAAAATTCTTCAGGCGAACATTCTGCAAATTTTAATCTTAAACCTCGATCTGAGAGATGTTAATTCTTCTTCTTCCGGCAAGGTGAAATTTGAAATATTGGATGCCACAAAGAGATTTCTTATCCAATCAAACTGATGTGTGTTTAACGAGGGGTAATATTTCAACCGTTTTAGGTTTCCAAATGCTCAACTATTAGATTTTTTATTTTATCACTTGCGGTGTTTAGGGATGGAAACATTTTCAGGTTTATTATTGTCCTTACCTTGAATTGACCGACGTGAAAATATCAAAAATGTCTGCCGAATATGCCAAAATGCAGCGCCAACTTTCATCTTGAAGGTATGCCATGAAACTATCTTACAGAACGAGCAAGTAAACTATGTACAACGGTTTTTCCATAGTGTGTCGGCGTACTATTATGTCTATCACGTATTTATACACAAATATGATTATTGAAGGCAATAATTTAAGAATTTGTGTGTGTTTACAGTATAGGTATTATTGAAATTTTCAGAACATCATATTTTCACAATTTTTTCGTGGAACCCCTGGGCTGGTCTCGCGGAACCCCGTTTGGGAAGCACTGTCTAGGCAACCAAAAAATTTTTGCTCGCATTATTTTGTAAACGATACAATTTGTCTCAATTAATTGTTTAAAGATAACGTAAACTATGTTGCATATTTTTTCAACTACGGGTAAATGCAATATTTCAAAAATTCATTTTAAAATAAAATAAAAATATATTATTTTTTATATACATATGTGTATTAGTTCAATACTTACTTAAATAAAATAACGTTTTTTTTATTTTTACTGGTATGTATTTTATATTGTCTCATACGGAAAACACAGATTCATTTCAATAACAGGTAAATTCGTAATATTAATAAAACGCGACCTAGGCTAATTTCGGCAGCAGTTGCAATTTGCATACCCTTTGTACTGTTACCAGTTGAAGAAACTGCTGCAAGGACTTCTTCCGGTTTTGCTTTCATCTCATCGAATGCCGTTTGTCCTTTTTTAGTTTTACCCAAAACATAGAAGTACAAAGGTCGTAAATCCGGGCTCCTGGGTGGCCATGGGACTGTCCCAAATCTTCCTATCCATTTTTCTCCAAATTCTTCGTTCAAATAGTCTGTAATCAAACTTCCTAATATTTGGCGAAAAGTCTAGGAATGCAACCGATGTCGAAGAAAAATGGGAACAAATCAGTTTATTTCCAACAACCCTCAACCAAACATTTAGACTGAATTCATGCTGGTAAGTGCGAATCTAAATGCGACTGTTCCGACTATTGAAAACGCCACTTCGAGAGAAATTCATCTCATCCGTCCAAAGATTTTTTTTTTACATTTACAGAACGTAAATTCTTTTCGCATAGTCTGTAGTGAGTAGATCCTGCACTCTGAAATGGGTGAAAGGACATAAGGGGACCGTAGGAAATGAGAAAGCGGATGCCCTTGCAAGAGAGGGTTCCGAACTACCTTTAACTGGTACTGAACCTGCAATCGGGAGCAGTAAATCTACTACCAGAACCGTTGCTAGACAATGGACCGAGGATAAATTCCAAGACCGATGGAGACTCGCTGAAGGGCTCAGGCATAGCAAGCGCATGCTGGAATCTAACTGGAATCTATCAGCTGCACCGAAGCCCTCAGTCTTAGTAAAACGAGCCTCAGGGCAGTGACAGGCCTTATAACCGGTCATTGCACCCTACGGAAATATCTGCATACAATAGGGGTCTACACACAAGACCCACTATGCCGCCTCTGTAACGAAGATGAGGAATCAGCCTCGCACGTTATGTCCCGCTCTTATGAGCTGGAGACAAAACTTCTTTGGGGCTCAAACCACCAGTATGGGTGCACCCAAAGTAAACCTGTTTAACTTTCTTCTTAGCCTTTTACGAAGGACAGAGCTCATAACCTGAAATTTTCTCGCTTAGATGGGAATGGGATGGGAAATACAATAAGCCAGCAGGCTGCAGTATTGGGCGCAACCAGCCCAACCTATCTCAGCGCCATATCCATCCATCCAGAGCCTGCACTTCCATAAGATGGTATGTGTGACGAATATGACAACGAAGTTTCCGATGGATCGTTGTTCGTGGAATATCTAGCCGAATCGGTCCTCTTCTTGTGCAAAGGCTAGGATTTTCGCTGAACATCTGCAAAATCTCTTCCCCCTTCCCCCTGATATTTGTACGCCCATGACACTCGACCGCGTTATGGTTAGATGGTATCTCACTCGAAGAGTGCGATAAGAATTCTCAAAATTGTTCCTGTTCGGTATTCTTCTCTGTGGAAAACGTTGTTGGTATTCCCGAACTGCTTCAGGCCGTTTCCGCCACCAACAACATACAGTGCTTGTCATCAGATTAGCACACCCCTTCGCATAAATAGTTTCGGCTGATTTCCAACCAAACTAAAGGAGCTAAAATTTCAAAATTATAATTGTTAATAGTTTATTCAATTCTGAGTTAACTAACACAAAAAGAATTGTGTTCACTTTTTTTAATATTGATTTATAATTGTTTTTCGAAAAAGAACACACAAAATTGCCATTTAAAATTTGTCATCAGGATAGCACATGCAATTTCTTTTTTGTCTCACTCAGAGAAATATTCACTCATATTGAACGAAATATATTTAATTCAAACGATTTGCGCTTTTGATTTGGCTCCACAAGCAAATGCGTTTAATTCTAACGAGTTGCGTTTCTTTCAAAAGCATTATGAGTTGTAAAAAAGCGTTTGAATTAAAAGAATTTGCGTTTACCTGGAAAGAAGAAGCCAGTCGATTTAAACGTATTCTTCATTGAAATTAACACTTATTCTTTGATTTTAAACGGGTAACACATTTTGAATAAATGAAAGGCAATTGTATCAAACGTCTCCGTTTTTATATTGAACATTTTTGTTATTTAAATTAAACGAAGCATTATTTTTAAAGAAACGGTATGTATTTCGAAAGTAACGAATCCCGTTTTCATTTCATAGAAATTACCCCATTCAAAATAATTGAGTTTTATATGGAATTAAAAGCAAACTCTGCTAAAATAAAATAAAACATTCCGTTTGATTGTCCATTCTCCATTCGATTAGATACTCACTGTTACCTGGTTTGGAAAATCAATAAAAAATAAAACTTATGAAAACTTCAGAAAATATGATTAATATATTTCACTTTTATTTTAACACCCGCTAAACTTAAATTGCACGTGTGCAAGCGTCCATTCCTCCAGATGAATGCAAAAGAACATTCTCAAAAATACTGCTAAACATCGATTCTAATGACATACGCGTTTGTTGTTTGTTGACACTACACACTTGTTTGGAATGAATATGAACACGCGAGACTCATCAGACCGGCCAGAAGTATTTATTAACAACTGTTGTACTACATTGAAGCAAATGATATTTTGGCATCGCGTCCTTTGTTGTAGAGAGCGAATGTATTTTATCAATGCACAAATTGACTTACACGCATTTATGGCAAAAAACGAGTTAGGGATGTAGGTATGTATGTGTATTTGTTACGCAAAGGAATGTATACACATTACTATGTAATGCGGAATCTTTTGATTTAAACGACCGGCGTTTGGGGTTTAGCTGCTCTTTTGTTTTAAACGAATTTTTCTTAGCGTAAATGAGAACTCGTTAAAATCAAACGAGATTTTTCAAACGAATACTGCGTTCAATTTAAATGTGGAGCTTTTAATATGAATGTGCATTTTTTTCTCTGAGTGTATCTTCCACAATTAAAGACGTAGGACCCCCAATTTTTTGTGGTTGTTTCAGTAAGATATTGACTTTAATATGAATAAGGGAAAATCATTATCTGCGGAAGAGGGATCAAAATTTAAGGCTTACAAGGAGTCAAGGTGGTCAAAAAGTGAAATTTCGAGAAAAAATTAATAAAAGTCGATAAGTTGAATCCGAATTCGTGTGTAATAAGTAGCGTTAAGATAAAAATAACAGAGGCGATAAAAATTGAGTACATGTCTATCCTTATGGGAGAGTAATTTTGAGAGAAACATTTGGCACTCATGACTCTGTCGCAAGGATTAGGGTAAATTTTGACATTAAGGCGATCTTATCTTTTGTTCAAACAGTGATAATAAAACTCCACATTTCAAGAAACTGAAACTAAAGAATAAACTCCAACTTAACTTTCCCCGATTATACGTTAAAATTAATCATGAGAACATTTGATATGGAACAAAGATGGCGGTATGTTATCTTTTCGGATAAAAAAAAGTTCACTTTAGAAGAGTAACACAGTTATAATGTCTACTTCCAGGATCTTTGATAGGAAGGACACCATTATGATCGCATTCATTGTCGGACAGATTGTGTAATGGTCTCGAGGGCCAAGTGATACTCTGAGATGATACTTCTTTTTATTCGAAAAGACAACATAGCGCCATTCTTTATGACATGTCAAGTGCTCTCGAGTTTCATTTAAGCGCATTTCCCTTTAGTTTTAGTTTCTTTAGATGTGGAGCATTTTTGTATCACTATTTGAACAATAGGCTCGCCTTGATGTGAAAATTTACCCTAAGCCTTGCGATCGAGTCATGAGGGCTCGATGCCTCTATCAAAATGACTCTTTCATAAGGATTGACAAGTACTCAATTTTTATCGCCTCTATTATTTTTACCTTAACGCTACATATTGCACACGAGTTCGGATTCAACTAAGCGACTTTTATCAATTTTGTCTCGAAATTTCACTTTTTGACCGCCTTGACTCCTTGTAAGCCTTAAATTTTGATCCCTCTTCCGCAGATAATGATTTTCTCTTATTCATATTAAAGTTAATATCTTACTCAAACAACCACAAAAAATAGGGTTCCTACGCCTTTAATTGTGGAAGATAAGCAAAAAAGAAATTACATGTGCTATCCTGATGACAAATTTTAAATGGCTATTTTGTGTGTTCTTTTTCGAAAAACAATTATAAAACAATATTAAAAAATGAAAACCCAATACTTTTTGTTTTAATTAATTTAGAATTGAATAGACTATTAACAATTATAATTTTGAAATTGTAGCTCTTTTAGTTTGGTTGGAAATCAGCCGAAACTATTCATGGGAAGGGGTGTGCTAATCTGATGACGAGCAGTGTACACGATTATCATATCAGCGAACTCACGATCCGTAAAATCAGCCTTCAGCCTTCAAGCACAATTTATTCTAAAAAAGAAACACTTCTAGAGTATAATTTCAATAAATCTACATTTTTGGTAAATTTTGCAATTGATTTTATCAAATAAACTTGATTATTTACAAACCAGTAGAGGATATAATTCCGTTATAATTAGTAAACTATTGCAAATATGCACAGCGGCAGCATAAAGTGTTATTCCATAAAAATAATCGTATCCATATCCATGTTTTATCTCACTCTCTCTCTCTCTCCCTCTGTACCGTAACCCCTTGTGTGGCACGGTGCGTTCTTCTTCTCTGTACCGTAACCCCTTGTGGGGCATGGTGCCTTCACTCAGCCGTTTATTGGCTTCTTCGAGTCAACGTTACATTGCATATCATTTAGGTGTGTATACAATGTTGCAAGCACTCTATTACCTTCTCCGCACATGTACGGAAATGTTGGACCACGCCGAGATTCGATCTCCGGAACTGTAGGTTACTAGCATCGTAGAGTGCGACTCAACCAAGTGAGCCACAGAGCGTGATCCATGTTTTATACTCGATTTTTAAAGGGGTTTTCCAATCAGAGCGGGTAAATGCAGCCTGTAGTGGCCTGTTTGTTTTGGTGGCGTTGTCGGTCTAATATGTTGTTTACTATTTAGTCACTCATGCCAAATCATCATGTCAAGTTACACGGCGCTATGTGCCACTTAGCAGATGCCACGATTCACATACTGCAAGAAAGATTTGACGGTAAGGTTATTTCTGGCAGAGGTGACGTGTATTGGCCACCAACATCGTGCGATTTGACCCCGCTAGACTTTTCCTGTGAAATTGCAGCTCTATACCAATAAGCCGCAATCGAACGATGCCCTTAAAGTCATTATCAAGCAAGCACTCGTTCAAATTTAGCAGGATCTATACGGCAGAGTCATTGAAAATTAGACCACTCAGATGCGTGACAAGTCGCAGCGGACAGTTGAGTGATGTTATATTCCATTCATAATGGCATAAATGGGTCTTTCAAATAAATAAAAAATAATCGTGTATAGGTACCTCACACACAGCTTATTTTATTATTTATTTTGTTTATTTATTTCAATATTTACCCGTTCTAATTGGAAAATCCTGTACTTATTTTTACAGATTTAAGTTACCATACTTTTTTCCTTTTATACGTATTATGCAAAACTGGATAAATATGTCTATTGTTTTCATATGCCATTTGAAAGCAAAGATAATGCGCCAACTTTTGTAAACTTTGCAGAGTTGTCACTTCAATTTACCGTTAGGAACTATGGGTTTAAGTTTAGCATAAAAACTTCGAATGGAAATTTTCGCAAAATTTAAACAGTTATATCTCGGGAGATACGAAGAACTTCGAAACATTCGATTAATATGCTTTTATCGAACCATAAAAAAAAATGTAAAAATAAACGAAATCGTACTATGGGAAACATCTTGGATACTACTCAGAAGGACAACTTTCTTGTTAATCATAAAGACACTGGCTACCAAAGCGTACAGAGTGCCCCAGGAGATGCTGTTGATATAGTATTGTTGAACACGGCTAAAAAAAGGCTACTGATTTTCAAACTGTATTGATTTAATGAAGAAATTCACTTTATCATCCTAATGATAGAATTGACGCTTCTAGGCAGAAATATGTTTTCATGGAATATGTAAGAGGATGAGGACATGATGTACTATACCAAATAACTTCGAGAACTAGCCATTTACGGTAAAATAAAATTAAAATAAAATTGCATTAAGCATTTAAGTAAGTATTCTATGATTCAGCTTCAACAAGTTGCAGTTTGGACAATCTTCGATATGTTGTTAATCCAGGTGAAAGCCACCCGTTAATCTCGCCTATCCCGTCTGCAACATTAGCGGGTAAATCTGACTCGAAAAAAAAAACGATCGCGGGTAACATCCCGGTTAAGACCAAACAGCTGACATTTGACAGTTTTTGCGCATCTTTGACTCACCTTCGTCAGCTTATTTTTTAGATGTGGTGGATTGGATCACAAAAGATGATTATTTCTTTGCAAAATCTTTCCTCGTGATAAGAAAAACTCTCACATTTGGTTAAAAAAAAAAACAAATTCCTTCATATTTCCCCTATGCGTCCGCCATCTACATTGGATTCATCTAAGCTCTATCCCGTGTAGGGTAGATGCACGCGTGAACTTTACCTGGGTAAGTGCCATTTTTTTATATGAAGTTCTACCCAAACCTGCACGGGATAAACACAATAAAACGTGCCTATTGTAACCATTCACTCAACTCTGCACATAGAGTTTTCTCCCGTACACTAGCACTAAATGAGGAATTTCAAGAGGAATAACTTTAATAGCTATGACACATATCCAAATCATTATGACGATAATCCGTCATGATGAAGAAAGTTCGAAATTGAGGTGACACATATGTTTTCGTCATTAGAATTCGTCATTTACTTTTGACGTTTAGGTAAATGATCCCAGCCAGCATTTAACACATTTGTAATCATTATTTCATGCAACACGCGTAAGCACATATTGCTTATTCATTCATCACGTTTTCATACAAGCAGTATATGACGATGTCCCCCTATTTCATGTATATACGCATTTCCGCCTTATTACGGATAATCATTATAAAATCGTTATTCGTAAACATTATGTAATAGTTAAGTATCATATATATTCAATGCATCAATTAATAATTAAAAAAAAACACGGGCGACGGAGAGTCTCGAACTCATAACTCTATGCACCGAAGGTGCGCGCCCTAACCACTGCTCCAGCCAGACTAATGAATGATCAATATTTTATTCGTGATTCTAATCACCCCAGCAACAAAAATCACACTTGAGGAGAAAACCATTATATTTCCTATATGCATGATCCGTCGACATTCCTTCAGCTGACCATCATGTATGTAACTTTCAATGCGTCCTATCGATACATAATGCCGATTCGTAATTCATGAAGTAAAGCTTATTTGTGGCTATGTTCACGGTACATGACGCCGATGCTGGCTGGGATGAAAATGTCCCTAACAACAGCGATATGTTGATGAATATTCTGTTCAATAATTTAAAGACACACTTTTCTTGAAGAATTTGAATAGAAGTGTGTAAAGATTGATAACAAATTTAATATTTTTGCAAAAATTCTTATTCTTCCATTTTGCAACAGATGGCATCCCTTGTCATTATTGAGCAAATGATGGTCCAAATGTGTAATTAGGAATTCGTGCTAATGATGGTAAATTTTCGTGACAATGACGTATTTGCGTCATTCGAAGATATGTGTGTCAAGCTTGTAAATCTGCAGGTGCAATTATATTTAGTAGTTAGTATAGAGAGAGACCCAAAATACGAAATTGTCTATTATTTTTAAACGACCCTATTTTTCGTCCAGGTTGAGTTAAATGACTATGTATGTTTTTGTCCTCATTTCCAATAGTGGGCTTCATATATTTTATATAGAACATATATGAAAATAATATTGCTGATTCCACAAATTTGACAAAAAGCTTGCAAACCGTAATAAGAGTTGCTTCTACAAATTTTAGAAGACTCCGCTTTTATAGGATACGCGTATAACGGCCGCGACAATCAAAGCAAATAAACAATTTCATCCGCTTAATTAGCTACCTATAACATGGGAAACATTCTTTTTTGTATGCCCACAATTCAAAATCAGCGCATATACAGGTTATCCAATTACGAGAAAATTCTCCTCATTTTCTCATCTATACGCAAGCGAACACCAAACATGTTTACATTTTTTATATGTATTCGATCCACGAAAGGATGCTACTGTTGCTATTTTTAGGACCATTAATGCATCATCAATAAGAGAATCTTATATTGCAATAATGCACCTTGTGTTGAGGGCGTCCATATTTAGAGAGCACGACCGATAATGCTAAGCTAAACCTATACACCAAATAAGCCCAACAAGGAAAGAAGTGCCAACAACATGGAGTTAAAGGACACATAATGCGACTTCAGATTTTTCTAGTTACAATAGTATAATCGCACTTACATAGGGAGTATATGCTCGTACAAGGAGCAGTCAAGGAAAGTCCATATAGAATGAAACACAGTGCACCGAATCATCGATAAGGATCATTTGCATCGTAAGGTCCAGTACAATGCTACGACAAAGTAAGTCTATTCGATGTCGCCCATAGTACATGGCGACTAATTAAAAGCATTGCATCATCTAGTTAAAAAACGGATAATCACAAGAAATCATTTGGAGTGGGTCGCTTAACTAGCGTACTTCGCACGTACGTATAGATATACAATTTTACTGACCATTGCTCACTTATGGTTTCAGTGAACTAATGAAGGTTCTGTCTTCTGTATACCATAAGACACCGCACCACTAAAACTTATCGCGATTTTGTCACGGTTGTAATTTGATTTGTTGTAGGTATAGAAGTTTTCACGTAGCCATTGCATACGCCTAAATTGTTAAATGGCACCTAGTCCTTTTCAATACATTTTGTTGCAATCTATCGATGCACAATCCCTTTCTAATGAGTCAACTTGCACTTGGTTGTAATTGTTATTTGACTATGAAGTAGTCTGCAACACGATAGATTTCAGTATGTTAAGCGGAACTCAGTCGGTAGAATTTTAGAGAGACGTGCACGTGTGGTCATTGGTAACGATAAATGTAGTGTCCAGGCATGTATACAGGGGGTCCCACAAACGGTTCGCCATACACATGCGCTTACAGTTTAATATCGCCCGAATTATTTCTCTCACTTTTACCATTACGGAACTGCATTTTTGCAGTTCTTCCCCAAAAACATGAACTTCTGGGGAAAACTGTAATTTACAAATTTCTTATTCGTTCAAATTCAATAATTAACATCATCTTTTAGAAGTACATATAAGTTCCAATAAAATGACACTTTGGACGTATTCTAGATTTCCATATCATCCCAGGTACACCCGTTTGAATGTAGCAAAAACATAAAAATAAGTTCTTACTGTAAGGTGACCAGACTCCCGAAGGCCCAATGTTGTACAAATAATTCGGTAACTTCTGAAAACTGTAACGACCGGTAAGACCTTGTCTCTCTCTTCATTATCGTAACTCCTAGTGGAGCATGGTGCGTTGATGACTACGTGTGTAGTCCATCAACGTTACAAAGACAACTGAATTCGAAGTGTGATGCGGTTGTCAGCCATACCACTTCCTAGTCGCATTGTTAGTTTATTATTCTACGATAAGAATATTTCTTATCATCTTCTTCTGAATAATAGACTTGCAACGAGTCGTGCCGAGTTTGGAAACTCGTTTCTCTATGAGTGTCTATTTCACAGAGTGGCGACTGAACGATCACGGCCACAGAGCACGACCTTGTAATTGGGAGGAAATGTACACCGAATAGCTCTACAAGTGTGCCAAATTTCAGAAACATAGGTCAATGGTCCCCCGAGTTATCGAACGATTGGCAATCATAAAAGTGCTAATATCTCGCTAAGTACCGATCGTATAGGGTTGATTTTACACTTTAAATTGCATCTTCCGACGAGAGTTAGATCCTTGAAATTTTTCACCAAATATGAACAGTACGAGAAAGCTACAACTACCGAAGGCTGATAGGTGGCCGGGCAAATTTGGAGGAAATATGAGCGCCAAGTATCTCTACAAGTGTGATTCAGAGAGACCGAGAAGGATTCCTGGTCTATCGAAAACGAACGATTACCAAACATAAAAGACCGATTATCTCGCAAAATATCGATCGTAAGGGGTCGTAAAAGCAGACAAGACTGATCACAGGCCGCACTGAGGAGCTTATTTTGTAGTGAATTAGATTTCATTGTGTGACATAGGGAATGTTGTAAATTTTTCCTGTACATTTCCCAGTGATGTACGACAGGTCAAAATATTGTACTGTACAGCAAAATACTGTACGTCCGGTCGACTGATAATTATCGACTTCTTCCTTCATCACTGAGTCCCGTGTGATGCAGCATACCTTTGAAGCTAATTTCCCTCATGGATTCCACACTTATTGTGGATTTACCTTGTATCCTTACCTTCCTACTGGCTAGTGCTGGGCACTCACATACAATGTGTGCTGCCGTCTCAGCCTCTTCCAGTCTGCATACATCATCCTCCACGATTTTCATCTTAGATAGATGCGCTTTAAAATTACCATGCCCTGTTACTAAAGCGGTTATCCAACTTAGGCTACTCCGTGTGTAACTGAGTACTTGTTTAGCTTTCCTCGTTAGTGGACTGGTAATTGCGTTACGAGCCTGTTTACAAGTGCCTTATGGCCTTAGCCATTGTTATGCCGATGGATGGAATCAATCCAGCCATGTATCCTGGCTTTAATCATGCCGTTTCCCAAAGCAATTTTGGGTTTCGGTCCTTGAAACATTTCTGCTGATCCCTCTTTTGCTAAGGTATTGGCAATTTCATTCCCAATGTACCTACGTGTCCTTTAACCCACATTAACGTAACTTCGTTGATTGAAGCACACTCATTGAGCTTCTGGACACACTCATATGCCAATTTTGAATTGATGTTGGATTGCTGCATGCGCTTGATCACCGATTGGTTGTCGAGTGCTATCAGAATTTTCTTCCCAAGTTGGTATCCCGCCTTCCAGAATATGATCCAGCGCGTGCAGGAATCCAAGCATCTCCTCCTGAAATACTGATACATACTTTCCTAACCGAAGTGAGCATGCAAGGTTTAGCTCCTCGGAGTATATTCCAGCCCCCGCTCTCCCTTCTATAAGAGAGCCATCAGTAAAAATAGCAATATCACGTGTATGCTCCTCGTGTATTCTACCATATTCTATGAGAGTGGTGTGATATCTTTCGACTACCCTACATCTTCTCATACCATGCAAAGGCATATGAGTTTCCCTGACATTATCACAAACAATATCAAGGATCCTCTTATGACCTCCGTTACTACCAAAGTGATGCCATGTGCCATCCCTTATCATTCTTATTGCTGTGAGCGCCGCACTTTGGGTTTATAAAAAGATCCAGCGGCGGTAATCGCAGTATAACCTCCATAGCATGTGTTCGCGTGGTTCTCATTGCACCATATATGCTTATACATGCTATGCGTTGAATCCCATCCAGCCGTTGCCTAGTAGTTTTCTGGCTACCCTTGGGCCACCAGACCACTGCTGCATAGAATAGAATGGGCCTAACCATCATATATCCAATGTGACGCTTTTAGTGATATACCCCAACTACGAGCACACACTCTCTTATACTGATGCAAAATCCTCGCTGCTTTTTGTGTCTTTTCGTTAACATGAGAGTTCCAAGTAAGTTTGGGATCTAAGGCTACCCCTAGGTACTTCACTTCCTTGGACTCTTTTATCTCCGAACCAAAGAGTAGCATGGGAATGGTTTCTACATCTTTCCTTTTCAGATTAAAGAATATGGTGCTTGACTTGCTTGCAGTTATAGTTAGCTCTTGCTCATTATACCATTCTTCAGTTGCTTTGAGAGCTCATGCAACCTTGAATAGTGTGCATGAATTTTAGAGTCAACGGTGATGTTCCAAATTAGAGGCGAGAGTACCCCTCCTTGTGGACAGCCCCTGACTATCCTTCCCCTTATTCTGGCACATCCATTACTAAGATTTACTGTCCTCTCACTAAGCATCAAATCGATCCATGTTATTATCGGGGTTCGATCTCCCGCTCAGCTAGGGCATTTCTTATAGTTTGCTGTATGAGATCTTATCAAAAGCACCCTCTATGTCCATAAACGTTGTCATAGCGATACCGTTGTTGTTAATTTCTCTTTCTGATACCCGCACTACTTCATCAAGAGCGGACTCAGTAGATCTACCTGGTTTATAAGCATGTTGACATCTACTCAGACGTCTATACGTTAGCAAGGTATTCCCTAGATGGTCCACCAATACTCGCTCCATTGTCTTTAACAGAAATGAGGTTAGGCTAACCGGCCTGAATGACTTCGCTTCCGTATAATCCTTTTTTCCCGGTTTTGATAGAAAAAAATAAAAATAGTCTCTCCCCAAGACATTGGGAGATATCTGGTCGATAATCAGGCAACGAATATGTTCCTGATCTTCTCCAGCAGAACTGCCATGGCTCAAAAGTATTGATAGGACTCCTGCTGACACCATTCGAAGTTATTATCCTCTCAGCTTCTTGTCGTCCGGTCGCTCCTACCAATTTACAGGTTTGAGTCCACAGATTTATTTGACTTGAAGCTTCGTGGAAAATGAACTTCCATAAGCGACTGCAATGTCTCCTCCATTGTTTCCGTCATAGTGCCATCCGCCTTTCGGATTAGTCCCATTTTGGAAACGCTGTCTTTCCAAATCATCTTCTGTAATCTGCATACCTCGGATGTATTCCTCATATTCGAGCTAAATTCCCTCCACGAATTCCTTTTACGTGTACGTAGAGTCTTCTTCAGCGCTCTCTTTTTATCCATATATAGATCCCAAGAGCGAGTCCCATGTACCTATTTAATGCTTTCCTTGTCTCTTTCTTCATAGATTCCAATTCACTGCACCACCAGGGTGTTGGATCCTTTCCATCTATGATTGCAGCAGGAAAAGCCAGTTTGAAAGAGTGGGTTATCGCAGAACTCATTTGTTCCACCTATCGATCTATCTCAGTCTAAGTTGAAACCACTTTGTCCCATTTGCAGAATTCTTTTTTTTTTTTTGCTCCCTAAATTGATAGACATTTTTTTAGTTTACCCATATCCTTGATATGCCGTTCGAAAGCTTACGTAACTGGACAAGTTTTGTCAACTTCAGTTTTGTCAACTTGGCAGGTTTGTTAGTTGAATTTACCGTTACATAATATTTATAGGTTTGAATTTGACACTAAAGATTGGTTGTGACATTTTTGCGACATTCAAGCAGTGGTAGCTCAGAAGACACGAAGAGCTCAAAGCGTCGGATGCTTCCTTTTATTTAAAATGTTATGTAGTTCCTGAAGAGGATGTATGTTTTTGGTTTTCCTAAGTCAGCAGCCAGTTCTTAGAGGTATTCCTGTTTTCGATAAGACTCTGTAACGGAATAAATTGAAGGCGAAATTTTGGCAGTATTTATCCAGTAACAAATTTTAGACACTACCATAGGTCTATGGCAAACTGGTTGCGGGACACCCTGTATAGAACGTGGCTTAGAATTTATTTGTATAGTATGTATAAGAGACAATATAAATTATTTCAGCAAGTATCATTCAATTAAAATTTTGCAGATTCAGAATAAATTCAAATTTATTCGTTAAAAATATTCAAACATCTCCGTCAAATACGAGTATAATGTTAAATTCCATGTTTGAATTTGGCATTTACCACAAATAACAACTAGTATTTCAAACATATTCCTTCAAGCACCCTTTAGAAAATGCTAATCTGACACAAGTACAAGCACATTGACAAATTCGTTTCGGAAAAATATGTTAATCGTTCCAAACACGCATTTATAAAAAATGTATACGAAAATATCTATCTACCTATATATTCAGCACAATCGAATAATTTATTAATATTAAAAAATATTCGAATAAAGGCGTAACACATACATACGTCAATCGAAACGCCTTTAAAACCAAAGAGTGGACAATCAACCAAGCAAGCTCTGTTTCAATTTCAGTTTTCAGTCTACTTGTTTCGAAATTCTTGCTATATACACGGTCGGATTTTGTCTTTGCCAGCTAGCGCGAGCTAGTTAGCTGGCAGAATGACTACATTAGTTGGCGACAAGAAGTGGCTGGTATGGCAAGCGGTCGACCTTGCAACATTTACATGTCCCGCTTATAACTGTAGAGGCGCGACTATGAGCGAGTACTTGAAAACAGTCAAAGTAAAAGTTGTTTTTAAGTAAAAAAAAAGAATAATAATAAAACAAGAAATCTAAAGAATTAAACTGACTGAAGTAAGATATATGTAACAATGTTTCCCGGACAGAGTTAATCCTGTACTTGTAACGATTTTCAATGATTTTAAAGTGGAATTTTTGTGTCTACTTCAAAGGTTTGATTAATTTTTCTTATAACTTAAACTGAACAATAAATATATTGAAAATGAATCGGTACATACCTTATGTAATTGAAATAAAAAACCGAAACGGATGTAGAACACACTTTTAACATCACCTGATAAACATACAACATCGTGATAATGGATTAACAAAAAAAAAGTACTTTTCTTAATAATCAAATTGAAATCGGACTAGGAAATTCAAAAAAAAAATACCGTATGGAACTAAACGACAATTTACACAGGAAAATCTTAGGTTACACTATTGCTAGCATCACATGAATGCGTGTTTTAACGAGACACGCATGCGTGTCCAATTATTATTAACAACATTGACTTCCTTATAAAGACGTACTGCAAACTGCCTATTATATGCAAAATGAAAATAAATGCATGCAAGACACAATAAAGACATCTTGGGTGTGGTTTAATTATAAAAAATACTCGTATTGCACCATGCAAGTACATGTGTTCATGTACCAACTACCTATTCGTACGAGACGAGTGTTGTATCAAGAACGTTATTGTTCATGTAATGAACGACTACGTAAGTCCATATAGTTTCTTAAGTTTTAAATATGTGATTTATTATAGTGTCTTTCTAGCTTACAAAGCGACTTTTTAACATTTTATATCAGGCGCGCTCAGAGGATTTCAGGGGCCTGGTGCAAATAAATTAAAGAATTTCTTTGAAAGTAAAGCTTCCCAATAACGACGCTTGAAGACCCATCTACTTACCCTATCATCTAGTATATGCTGAAGATTTGTGATAGTTTGTTTATATGAAGTGACATAACAATGAGACCGAGGCTAGTTTCGGGCGGCTGAAATTTGAATACCCTTCACTCTCCTCGTGCTAAAAGTTTTTCCCGGCGTATCTATGATTTGTATTTATTCCACCACATTATTTCATCATTATACAACACATTGTATTTGGGACCCTTTTTTCAAGAAAATATTTGTTAAAATTTGGGTTAGAATATTTTTCAAGAAATGTCCGTTAGAAATAGGTTTTAGTAATGCCTCCTGCTTTTTATAACGTTCCTATACTAAGACACCCAATTCTAAGTGCGTGAAGGTCTTCTTCATTTTCGCACAATGATGGTAAGAATGCTGTAACTTGCACAGCGATCGTAACTGGCAGTTATTGTATGCTCCAAGAACATGATTAATGTTTTGTTATACCCTTCGCTCATAGAGTGAAAGGGTATACTAACTTTGTCATGAAGTTTGTAACGCAGTGAAGGAAGCATCTCCGACCATATAAAAAGTATACATATATGATCAGCATGACGAGATAAGTCGATTGGGCGATGTCAGTCTGTCCGTCTGTTGCACGCGTTTTACTCGGCCTGTTCAATAGCAATGAAGCTGAAATTTGGCATAAATGCTTCTTTTTGCTGCAGGCAGTTTGTATGTTTGAATCGGTACAATCGGACAATGCGGTCATGGGGCTGCCATACAAACCCAACCCCCCAAATTAGGTTCTTCTAAGAAAATTTTTTTTATTTGTGCCCCAATTTCAACTCAATTTTACACAAATGTGTTTCTATTGATGACACAAAACATATATAAGAATGGATCAAATCGGAGCATATGGGATCATGGGGCTGCCATACAAACCCAACCCCCCATTTTGGTTCTTCTAAGAAACCTTGAATTAATGTGTTTTTATCAAAGCAACAAAAAAGGTCAAAACAAATGGAATCGTACCATGGGACCATGCTCCCACTTCCCCTAATAAAATTTTCTGAGTAAATATTTGTATTTGCCAACTTATTCCAACCAAACCCAATTCAAATATTGAGCAAAAGAGACTGACTTGTAAGGATCTAGGAACATTTTCGACAATGCAGGGGATGTAAAATAAAATATATTTGACATCAGTTCTGTACGCGGCTGTAGCCAATTCATAGGTGCACAATGTACAGTGCTGGGCTTTTTGTGCTACATAATCAGCAAATAAATAAATAAATAACAGGCGCGACAATCCAGCATTGGACTAAAGCCGCAGGATGCGTTAGTGACATCCTATTTCCAAGATCTTATCTGCTTTTTGTTGAGGTAATGAGATCAGCATCACGCTCAGCAGTGTTATTTATCCCCGTAAATGGGTACTCGTTTAACATCTGAGTGAGATCATAGTCCGTCACAAGCTCGTGAGTTCGAAAAACACCATGGAACACGGTGAGATTCGAACTCATGAGCCTGTGCACCGAAGGTGCGCGCACTAACCGCTCGACCAGCCAGACTACACATAATCAGCAGCTCTGATATAAATTCGGGTATGAATGATAAATGTTAATTTGTATTTTAATCAATACTTACTGGCGATAGTATTGCGCAATACATTTTAATAAAATAATGCGCAACGTGAGTATTCTATGGTGATAAATCAACGGTGATTATTAAATTTTCAATGTAAATTGCACATCGTTCTAAATACATAAGCCGTTCAAGTACATTTTTACACTGTTTATTACAGAAAAATATTCGTAAAGTACCGCTGAACATGTTTATATATTTAAAAAAACTCACTAAAATATTAGCAAACGAGATGGGACTAATTCAAATTAATCAGGTCTTTCCAAAAACACTAAATATGACTACTCTTGTTGCGCAGACTAGGAGCCAATTCTTTCTGTAATGACCCTCGAGTAGTATTTCGGATATTCGAGAAAGAGTGAAATAAAAACGACCATCCAGTTCGGGTTCACAGACAAGAACGAAGTTTATTCAATAGAGAGAGGCGAGATGGGTTCCATATGATTTAGAATGTTGGTTTAGTATTGACAGTTTCTACCGTTACTGACAGCTTAAGCGGGGACAAGCGCGGATGACATAACTAAAGGTCAACTTTTCTGGTCTCGATAAAACTTCACAGTAAAACACCTCTCATTATTAATGTTTTATTTTTCGAAAATAAACAGGTATCGGCATTAAACAAATCAAGTTACTTAGTTAAATACTGAAATATTTGCAACTTCTTCGTTTATATGTCACAGCAAGTAGGGTAGGTAGGGGCAAGGCCCCGCAATTTTCAGTTTTTTCAAATTTGTTGAAAATTGTTGACCTACACTGCCTGTCATTACTATAGCCGCACCGTAAAACAGAGTGATCCTTTAAAATTCAAAGCGATCACAACTATTCCACATAATATAAACATAAGGGATAATAAAAAGACAAATAAATTCACAAGAAGTTTCCTTATATTTCAAACCGTTATTTCTATGTCTGTCATAACTATAGCCGCACTTGGAACAAGTATGGAAAATACTGATTAAAAAGCGAAAATTGAGGAAAATAATAACGGGACAGATAATTTTGGAATAAAATAGACTCTGAAGGACTGTTTTGTTTATTTTTCACGAAATCATTTTAACAGTTTTTCGAGTTTTTTGCTTATTAACCTCTAAGCATCGATAACCGCTGCTTTTACATAAAAACAAAACTCTTCGAAATCGCGTTTTTTTATAAATTGTATGTAATAATGTTTCTCCAAGATTTGCTGTCTAATTTCGAGAGATGGGAGGCCCCCTCCCTAAGATTTGTACCATTGGAACCAACTTTAACTACGACGACTGGTGAGAGATGATGCAATCTTTTGCTTCAAAACCCGTTATGTGTCCTATCTTATGTATAAAATTGAAGCCGTTTATCGTCAGGACATTCCCATAAAATTTTTCCTATGCTTAAAGTGACGAAATCAACTGTTTTGTAGGATATCCTGGCTAATACTTTTAATTAGCACTTGCTGGATTTCCATAGATCTCAATACAAACTTCGGTCAAAGCCAGAGCTCCTTAATCGTATTAATTAGGGTTGTTTATGTGTTAAAAAGTTGTTGCAACCACTTCTAATACAGCGGAAATTAATCTGGAATATTCTGAACATAAACTGTTTTCGTTTTAATACAGAAGACATGACACATAACGGAATCGTTGCACTTCGAGAAGGTTTTAATGTAACAAATGTTACGGAGGTGGCCCCTTCCTTATCAAAATTAGACAGGAAATCTTTAAAAAACATAAAATCCCTAAAATAACTAAATAATCCCTCGGAGTCAATTTTATTTAAAAAAGATTTTTCCCGTTATTAGTTTCCTCAATTTCCGCTTTTTGATCAGTTTTCCCCATACTAGTTCCAAGTGCGGCTATAGTTATGACAGACGGAAAATTTAGATTTTCTTTTACAGAGAAATAACGGTTTGAAATTTAAGTAAACTTCTTTCAATTTTAAAGGATCAGTTTGTTTTTTTGGTGCGCCTATAGTTTTGACAGGCAGTGTATATACAATTAATTTAATATTTATAAGTAAGACTGGGATGTTACCCATAAGACATACAAGTATAATTTATATGTGATAAATAGTTTCATGGAAAATCCAAATCTGACAAAGGAGGTCAAAGCAGGTCCTTGCCTCTAGAAATGAGGCAACTCCCCGCAGTGTGGGACTTTGCCCCAGTATGAGAATAAAAGTAAAAAAAAAGTAGGTGTGCAATCTCTTTAATACTTTTTATTATTTAAGTGGTGATAATTATAAGTGTTAGTTCATTGTAACAAAACAAACATAAAAAAGTTTATAAATTCGATAGATCTGCTTAATAAATACTAAAATTTGACATGTCATCCTCAAAAGTAATGGTGTTGTGGAATCGTGCAGAGTTTATTCCTGTGGGCGCCGACAATTTAAACTCAATATCTCCAAAGTCTATGAAGGATTCTTCATTAGTTTCCGTGAATTTATAAGCCCCTGGTAGTTTTTGGTAAAAAACCCCTTCATAGCCATTGTTGCAGACTGAAACAATTTTTGCTACGTAGTGACGATAAGACTTTTTTGTTTTGCCGTGGACCTTAACAATAGCATAATCATTTACAGAAAGTGAGCTCTTTTCTGAAGTACCAGGCTCCTGTGTTAAGTGAACCTCGCCTTCCGGCTCATTTCGACTTTCATTGAAGACCTCATCCCAATCAGAGCTAGTGTCATGAACAGAAAAACCCGCCTCTGACTCTGACGAGTCAGTGTCTCTCTTCTTGGAATTCCATATATTTGCCGGTCGCCCTATTTTCTTTGAAGCTGCAAATTCCAGTTTACGTTTTTTGTTTTCAATTGCCTTTTCTTTTCTTTGCTTGGCACGCTTCTCTTTCTCATTTGCTTCATTTTCCATGCGTTTCTTGTTAGGTGTCGTGGTTAAAAGAACAGATTTTAAACCTTTACCAGAACGTTTTCTTGCAACTTTAATTTTTGGGAGAGGAATTATATTCTCAGGTAAAATAATATCGGACAGCGTGGTGTTGTTATTTTTCGAAGGAGTGACCATTCCAGTATGGTTTTCAGTGTTGTTGAGGACTGGTGAAACACTGGTAAAGGATGGTTCCCGGTCAGAAATAGATGGTCCCTGATTGGAAGTCGATGGTCCCGAATCTAATGTTGATAGTCCTGAAATAAAATTAGATGGTTCTCGATTGAAGATAGATAGGTACTGATATACTTACTGGAACCAGCTGATCCATCTTCGTCCTTATCATTATCGAACATAATTCTTACATCATCCTCGTCCAGTTCTTGTTCGGGACGAGCTTGATTAGTGACTTCCGATGCAAGAAAAGCTGCATCTTCAAAAATGTTTCTATTGAATGGCTAAATGCCTGTTGCTTTAAATACTTGGGTAGCGGTTGCGATCATTCTTGCTTTCTCAAAAGCGATCTTGAATGTTGCAGCAACACTATAAATGTCGAAGGTCTGTCCAGGATTAGAGACATTCCATGAATCTACTGCATCGTCATAATACCCCTTAAGTGGGCAAAAAAAAACAACGGTCCAAAGGTTGAGTCTTGTGGCTACTATGAGGTGGTAAAGTTAGCAGATGAATATGATGTTTTTTTGCGAAAGTAACAGCTTCTAGACTTGTATGTGATATATGGTTGACTAAAATTAAAAATTGGGTTCTACCTGCTCGGGTTTGTATGTTTTTGAAAATGTTGTAACCATTTAATGAAAGTGGGGCTATTCATGTATCCCTTGTCCGTCACTGCCATGTCGCACCCAATTGGGTCACCTCGAATCAACTGGCGATTTTCCCTTTTCCGTGCATATATAAAGTAAGGAGGAACAAAATTTCCAAGTGCATCGCGCACACAGCTGTTACTGTTTGCCCTTGCTCTGCTGCAACTGTCTTCGCAACATCTTTTTTTCCCTGTGCCACATGCAAAGGAAGTCTATTGGGTATCTCTACCAGCAAGCTGAGATTCATAACGAAAATTGATGTGCGATGCCATTTTCTTCGGCATATTTGAAAAGGAGAAATCGTAAGGATTTTAAAGTGAGGCCGAAAAAACGCTGATCCAAAGCAACGCAATGAATAACCAGTTCCTTTTCCTGATCGACAGAAAAGGTTTTTTTTAATCGTCCAAGCGTTTTGCCTCCTTCTCCTTTCTTTAGTCGATCCCTCAGTGTTTTTTCATGGAATCCTATTTCCTTTGCGGCTCGACGAATAGAATATCCTCCTGTCATTAATTACCTTGCCCTTTGAAGCTGCTCCTCTGACATCGGCTTGTAACCCGTTTTTCTTTATAATTCCTGAAAAAGAAGTCAGAACGGAATATATTTTTGCAAGAGGCAAAGACCCGTATGCAGGGATTTGCCCCAAAACAGGTGCGGCGAATTGCCCCACTTCGTTATGATTCAAATCAAAGCACATTTAGGTGTTAATCAGTGAAGTAAATCAAAATGACACATTCGCGATAAGCCTTTACACTAGCACTTAATAGACGGTAAATTGATCCATTCAATTATCATAACCCCACCTCCGAAAATTATGAAGTGTCATGTTGGAGATATTATATGAAAATGACAAAAAATAAACAAACCTCATTTTCTCGGTTGATATCTGTCCGTTGACTTTGAATTTCGAGAACATACTAACTGTCATAAAGACCAATGTACTGTCTGGCAGCCAGCATGTTTATTAAGGCCGGTGTATAAATTGAGTGCAGGGATTTGCCCCACGCGGGGTTTTGCCCACACCTACCCTATGCGACAATATTTTAATAAAAAAAATGTCCAAGTAAAACCATTTACCGTTAAATAATTTGCACTTGTCTATGTTCAGATCGCTTTGGTAAAAAGCTTTCTCTTGTCGTTTTTATTCATTCATATTCATGTTGTTTTCGACCAACTTAATGGTTTGTCCCCTCTTTGTCCAGGAAATTATTCGCCGCGGTTATTTAATATCATAATTCACGTTTTCAGTGAAAGATGGCCCTCTTGGCATTGAAATTATCGAAATATAATTTTCTTCTGGCTAGGAAACGTGATAAATCACAAAATTGCATATCAATATGCAAGTCAATAAAATGTCCAATCGACCAACTTGATTGTGGTGACTCACTATCAACTGAAACGATTGACGCTATGCAATATCTGTCTAGTCTAAAAATTTTATTCGATTCGATTCAAGTGTCGATACTTTTTCTCAGCCCTGCCCGCAAGGATTTCATTTCACTATTCCAGTGGATCATTTACTAAATCATCAAAATGTACAAAAAAAGAAAGAAACTTATATATAAATTTATTCTTAATTTCTAACAGTTTACTCGCTTCAGTCTTTCGTTTTAACTTCTTTGTACATAATATGCAAATCCGCTTGAAAGTTATAGGTAATAACCATGAAAAATGAGTAACGAAACGAAAAATGTAGAAAATTTGTTTGAAATAGTTCGAATTATGTGTTTGTCGATAGTACATATCAAAGTGTCGTTTATTAAAATATTAGAATCGATTTTCTATGCAGGACATTGAGAGTAAAATAGAATGAGACTGGAAGCTTTAAATTCCTCAATTACGTCGAAAAACTTTAAATATTTGTAGGGATACAAAAACCGCCTAATTGTGTAATACTTATTCAGTTTCATAATGAAATGAAAAGGATATCTTTTGCCAATCAAAGGTTTCTTTCACCACTTTCTGTCTGCATTTACAGTCTGAACTAAGAGTTTTAACATGGGTGAGAAGTCCGTGCATTAATAAAAACTATACCTAGCCAGATAGTTGCACAATGCCCTGATCAATTTCTCCATAACAACATGATCAACTTCAATGACATGAACAAGAGCAAAGGCCTTATTTCCGCTATAGCACCTTTCATCCACACAGAAAGAAAACCTAAACAACTCAAAACATTTGCATAAATTCAATTGTTATTATATGCTCATATTGCATAATTTGTGATCATAAACTTTCATTAAATCATAATCAACAAAGGCAAAATGAAAAATTAAACTATGTGTCCAAGATAGAGTAAACTTATCCAACCAAGTAGCCTTGCATTTTGCATAGCCCATAGTTGTCCTATCTAATATGCATATTGTGCGGATATTTATATCTTATCCAGATCAAACCATGTGTGTATTTGTAATCGTAAATACTTTTTGTCATATTTATCTGCGCCTAAGTGTACATTACTTTTGTGTAAAAATATTCCGAATTGTCGATGCAATGGTTGTTAAAAACTACCTACAAACAATTGCACAAAATTGTAACACACTTTGTTGTCGTCAGCACCTTTTGCTATAATATAGGAACAACAGTGCAGTGAATTCACGTGCAGTGTGTCAATCTTATGCAATATGTTTATGTACGTACGTTCCACGTACTTTAAGTTCGCACAACAGTAATAAAATATATGAAAGTGCTCGACTTTACCTCCTTTTTTTGCTGCAGTTATACAGAAAGTGCGTTGTCTTTGCATACATTTCACTTAGGTCTGATCTAAAACCTTGTTTCTTTTTGCTAAGACCGAACGCTCCATAGTCAGCCCAGCACACAGTAGTGTTAGATTAGAAGATATATATGATCTCACTCAGAGTGCTCCATAGAGATTAACGGAACAGACTCCTATTCGATATAAGGCGAGACTTAGTGGACTTACCGTTTTATAAAACGCAAAAGTGGCAAACTTGTGGGAGTTGTAGCGATTATGCAATACAATTTTTGTAGCTCTATCCATTTTTGCAAACAGTAGTAATGTTAAGTACGTATATGTGTAGTACAGTAGACTTATCGTGACATACGAGCAACCGCCTTTAAGTGACATAACATACTATCTATTTGTCAGCGTCCCGTTTTCGTCTAATCGGCATGGTAAAAAGGAAAGATATAATTAAATTTATTTTTCAAATGTGACAGTTGTGTGGTTGTACGAATAAGAACGCCCTCGCACACACACAGGTATTTAGTAATAGTGCTCTAGCTCTAGTGAAGGAAACAATAAATAAGTAGTCCGGAAATAAGATATACTTACACTTCGCACTTAACCCTCATCCAGCGGCAGATTTTTACAACGCTTGCCGGCGGCAAAGGTACACCTGTACCTTAGTACATTTTGTATGAAAATCTTCACTATTTGTATGAATTTTGACCGTAAAACCGTTATATTATGCTGACTAGTCACAAATTAGTAACTGTTTTTGCCGAAGTGGGTGTTTTAAGAAGTTGGGTTAATGTGGATTTAATTTTTGGAGTTGGTAAATTTAAAAATAAGCAAAATTTTAAAAAGAAAATTGAAATAATGGGTTGCTTGGAATTTTAATTTGACGAAATCTAAAATTGATTTACAAATTAAAAGTAGAAAACGGTTCAAATTAAGTCATTAATGATTTTTAGAAGAATTTGGTATGTTTGATTTGCGAATTGTGGAGTCTTTGGTTTAAATTTACCCCCTTGCCCCCAACATATTATTCTGTTACTAGAACTTGTTACCGCTAACGAAAAAACGTCAATAATTATCACATTCTCGTTATTTTCCATAAAACAACAATATTTGAAGCAATAAATATATTGGAGAAATTAGTAAATGTGTTATTATACGAAAGAAAGGTCCTGTCAAGCAACAAGCAAGTAGAATCAGTTAGTATAATTTTCAGTCTCTAATCTTTGTAAATCTAAACTTAGGCCAATTCCTATAGTATAAAAATATCTAAAATAGTAATTCTGATTGTTGTTGGTTAATTGTAAAAAATTTTCTCGTATATGTAATTAAGTCCAAGGATCGATTGAAAAATTAAAACAAGAAACCGAAGAAATGTGGCATATTCTATAGCAGTTATCTATATATGCTACCGACATACAATCCAACCAAGTTCATGTACCACCCAAACATCCAATTTTAGAAATTTGGTTGGAGGCTTCTGCTGGTTTTCAGCTGAAACTTCAAAAGGAACTCGGGTGGACGTCCCGAATTACACAAATAATAAATATTAGGTGATTGAATACAAATTATGGGAATTTGTGGTAAAGAAAATCAACCGTTAAAATCCAAAATTTTGGCATTTGCTACAAACCTAATTTTCACTAGATGTTATGGGGGGAAAGAAGGCGTAATACATTGTATTGGTTGCCCCAAGCCATTACTTCAAAAAGTTTGGTATGCCAGTAAAAGTCTTCAGATTGATGTCAAATAACCAAAAACCGCTGCATGAGTTAGCCTAGTCCTTATAGCTCGATATCTCCAAGGACCTTGATCATTACAAATAAAAATCGTAAATCAAATACTTCTGTACATCACTCAATTCTCAACTTACTGATGCTATAATAAGTCTCTCTAAGCATGAGCATTCACCAAAAATATTTTATTTTCGTCTTTTGTAAATTTTCTTTCATACAAAATATATGAAGGTACAAATGTACCTTTGCCGCCGTTAAAGGGTGTAAGATTAATTTTGCTCCCTAACTTGGGGATGGGTGGTCACACATTTCTGAAATTTGGAATACATATTTTCAGCTAAAATCGTAGAGATGTCAGAAAATTTCAGACCAATCGGACACATAGCAAAAAAGTTACTGTGTTTTAAAAACGAAAAAGGTACACCTGTACCTATCCCGCTGGATGAGGGTTAAAACAAATTTACTTCAATTGGTTCTGCATGCATATCATTTACCAATTTGGAACTGATTTTTCTATTTGTGGATGCAGTTTCATTTCACTCTATCAATCAGGGAAATATTATTAGCTATGTAGCTACGATTTTGATTATTTACTTTTATCAAATTATAATTCACATGGGAATGATTCGCCTCCCAGTCTGCCTAACTTTTTTATTTACAAACTCTTTTTTTTTTTGTTCATTTCAGAATCGGTCTTTGTGGCTTCGATAATCCAATGCGCGATCAAAAAACCGATGAAGTAAAACGACACATTGGCCAGGTAAGTTAAAATTCCTATTTGGAATTCTCTATTCTTATTAACTGCAGGCAAATATATGGCCTCAAAAAATTAATAACTAAAATGGTTAAATTAAACAATAATGAGGATAATAACGATGACTATACAACTATACTAAATTTAGTAAGCTTTACCAGAACTCCGTAAATATTAAATTTTCTAAACAAAAAAACAACTAATGGACGTTATAGTCGTGGGTAATATAACGCATACACATTACGAGTATCTTCTCACTGTTTCACATATTTTGTTAATTTGATCATTACCCTAAGCAACTATGTCTGATGTCCGTCTTTAAGGCATATTGCAAAAATAATATTCTCCTCCTTTTTATACACCTAACCGGGATGCATGTGTATATAATTTGTCATTGGCCGGTAAATGTTTGTTGTACCCGCATTACATCATAAGTCATTAAAGGCGAGTATTTTGCATAGTTTTGGCACGTTTTCAAGTTGCTGAAGGCAATTAAGACACTGAATTAAGAATGAATTTCAAACAAAAACTGCAACAAGCCAAGATTGTAAACTAAGTTGACACACAAAAAAGAAACAAATTACGTACTCTTTTTAATTGAAGACATTTTAGGAAATCATCGACCAAGGAAGTCGCAGTTTTCTGTGAGAGATATTTTACAATTTTAACACAATATCTTTGATTGAGATCGAGATAAATTTATTTATCAAAAAATGCAAATACAAATACTTCGTTCGTATTTCCGACACTCCCAATGATGATTGCATTTAGTTATTGCCGAAAACTCGTGGGAATATGACATGCATAGATTGTTTTGTTCCACGTAGATATAGTTATGCTGAGTTGATTATGATTTTAGAGAAAAAATATGATTAATGATGCCAAATTCTTTGAAACATCATGACTCGATTATTGAATAAATCGCTTTAAGCGGAAATTAGTTCCATTTCTTAATGGGCTTGTGAATAAAATTCTTTATTGATGTTAGAATGATTAACAAGTAAGCGAAGCAAAGAACAATATAAAATCACATTCAAGGACAATATTTTTTAATTTACTACACTAAAATAACGATGACATTTTACTCATAATATAACATAATTGTGATTTGTTCTTGAAAAGGAAGCAATGATATGACACTGAGTATTCGAGGTATGCTTGTCCTCGTACTTTACAGAATTAATAAATTGGTAATAAAAATCTTTTCATAGTGCAGTCATATTAGCATTTCAAATAGAAAAAAAATCGAGTAAGGCTAATTCTTGTGGTTTTTGAATCAGTGGGCTCCGATTTTGCTAAAAACAATTTTGATCGGAAAGGTCCCAAAAAGGACAATAACGGATACTCTTTAATCCTTGACCGGAGCTCGGCATGTGGGGTATCAAATCAAAGGAGACGTCAAGTACATTACATAGCCGGTGTTTGTTCCATATTTCAAGGACCCTCAACGGAATAAATTGAGAATTATTGTGTTTCCCGTGTATCGTTCCAAAGCCATAATTACGAGAGTAATTCAAATTATCACTACGTTTCTCTCTTTTCCGAATCTATAAAGAATCTACCATAAAATTTGCTAAGAAAAAAAAATGATCAAAAAGCTCTCAAAAAGGACATAAAAGGACACTAATTACAAACCTTGATCGAACGTGGGCATGCGGGTTGTCATATCAAAGAGGACGTCGAGTACATTCCATATCCGGCGTTTATTACTTGTTTCAAGGACCCTCACAGGAGAAAATTGGGATCCAATGGAAAATTTTCGTGTTTCTCGTATATGCATCTGTCCAAAGCCGTTATTTTTCGTTTAAACCCGAATTATTACATTTAATGTCCTTGAAACAAGAAACAAACGCCGAAAATGCAATGCACTCGACGTCATCTTTAATATGACACTCCTCATGCTCACGTTCCATCAAGGTTTGTAATTAGTGTTCTTTAATGTCCTTTTTCAGAGCTTTCCGATAATTTTTTTGTAAGCAATTTTAATGGTAGAATCTTAACCTATTATAGATTCGGAAAAGTGAGAAACGTAGTGACAACTTGAATTATTCTCGTAGTTATGGCTTTGGAAAGATACACGGAAAACAAAATAATTTTACATTTAATCTCGATTTGTTCCGTTGACGGTCCTTGAAACAGGAAATAAAAACCGGATATGAAATGTACTCGACGTCCCCTTTGATTTAATATCCCACATGCTGACCTCCGGTCAAGGATTAAAGAGTACCCTTTTTTGTCCTTTTTGGGACCTTTCCGATCAAAGTGTTAGCAAAATGAGTTTTAGATTTGAAGTAAAATAATACTTTTTAATGCTATCTATTTATTTGGCGATGATAATTAGTCAAGTGTAGATATTCGTTGGTGTAGCATATTTTGTACGACACGATTCAGGTGTGTGTACTCGTTGTAACATTCCTCTCCCCCTTGAAGAAGTCCGCAAATCTTGCGGGTGGCACTCCGAGGTTGGATCTTGTTGAACGACGTAATTCAGGTTGATCCGATGCGTGTTCAGCTTGATCTTCGTTGTCTTCGCAGTGGGTCGCATCGCCATGATCTTCGTCGTCTTCGCAATGGATAACAGCTGGACCGTCGGCGGTATTACCCTCTTCAGGAACATCAAATGGAACGATTACTGGGTCGGCCTTGCCTTCTGGGGTCTCGAGAAGACCAAAATTGTCGATGAGCTCATTTTTGGTATGACGATACTTGAGTTGGTTAGCGTGAGCCTTCACTTCCCGAGAGGTGTCATCGAGCTTGATGAAGTAGTTGACTTCGCCGCATCGTCGGGTGACCGTTGCAGCTGTCCAAGTCCATTTCTCGGTTGATTGGTGGAGCTGATAGTAGACTTTGTCACCAGCTACGAATTCGCGCCGCACAGCACTGTGATGTAAATTGTTCCTTGAGGCTGTCGGTCGTCCGGGTGGCATTATGTGGTCGAGGTGAGACATCATTTTCCGATTTGCCATGAGTTCATGCGGAGATTTCATCCCAAGGGTATTTGATGGTGTACTGCGGTAGCATCGGAGGAACTCGCGGAGTTTCTGGTCAGTATTTCCTTCGGCCTTCTTTAGTCCTGTCTTCAGCATATCCACGAACCCCTCGGCTTGGACTGAGGACTATATGGGGCAGTCCTGATGTGCTCAATTCCGTGGAGCTTGCAGTAGTGTTGGAACTCCGACGATGTGAATTGGGTGCCATTGTCACTTACGATTGTCGGGCAGATCCCGTGACGCGCTCGCAAGTCCTCTAAGAACTCAAGTGTCTTTGCTGTTGTGATGCTTGTCATCTTGCAAACTTCAGGCCATCTGCTGAAAGCGTCAACGACAATCAAGTAATAGAAATTGTTGATGGGCCCAGCGAAATCGAGATGGATACGTTTCCAGGGGCCGCTTGGGTGAGGCCATGCTCGAAGCGTACACTTGGGTGGAGATTTCGCAGTAATTGCACATTTCTCGCAGTGCTTTACGAAATTTTCGATATCACGGGCGATAACATGCCAGTACAGTCGATTACGGGTGAGGAGTTGCATACGTGATGTGCCCGGGTGCCCATCATGAAGCTCTTCAAGGATTTTCTTGCGAAATTGTTGAGATTTTATACCTCAACAATTTCGCAAGAAAATTCGATCACGCACAAAAATGCAGTCTTCAATGATTATGAGCTCATCTCGTTGATCGAAAAATGCTGCCACCTCTTGATCGATGATTTGGTTCTTTTTCTTCGGCCATCCGGCGCGCAAGTACTGAGATACCTGCTGAATTGTGGAACTGTTGCGAGATGCCTGCTGGACATCAGTGAACTTCACAGGGAGCTGTTTTGTTGTGTCTATTGCGAAACATGATGAGCGGTCGTCGTCGAAGATAGCAGAAATGATCGTGTCCTCATTTGGCTTCGGGTGCGATGCAATGAGGCGAGAGATGAAATCGGCATAACCAAAACTTTCGGTATTCACGTAGCGAAGGTTGAAATCGTAGGCGAGCAGAGTGAGGGCGTAACGCTGCAATCGGCTGGCTGTGTGGACTGGTATGCCATTTTTCGATCCGAAGATGGACAATAGGGTCTTGTGATCAGTCTGGAGCTCGAACCGTCTGCCATAAATATATTAATGGGACCTCTTTACTGCGAAATCGAGGGCGAGGGCTTCACGTTGGACCTGAGGGTAACCTCGCTGTGCACTGTTTAGTGAAGTTGCTGCATGTAAGATCGGACGAAGGCTACCATCTTTGAATTCGTGCATTAATACGGCACCTACGCCATAACTGGAAGCGTCTGCGACAACCACAATTTTTTTATTGGGATCGTAATGTGTTAAAACCAGATCGGACATCAGCATTTTTCGGAGCTTCTGGAACGCTTGCTCATGCTTCTCCTCCCAAACGAACTTGGTGTCCTTTCTAAGAAGCTCGTCAAGTGGGCCACGAAGGTCATTCATGCCTGCGATGAATTTGCCGTAGTAGTTAATTACACCAAGAAATACTCGCGTTGAGTGGACATCTGTTGGTCGAGGCAAATTCTGAAGTGTCCTAATGTTGTCGGGATCGGGGCGTTTTCCTTTTCCATCAACAAGGTATCCACAGAATGGAATCGAAGTCCGTGCGAAAGAACACTTTTCGATACAGAGCCTGAGGCCGTAGTCCTGAAACCGGCGAAGTGCTTCGTTGAGTTGCTCATTGTGGTCTTTCAGATTAACGCCGCTAACGATAACATCGTCGATAGAAGCAAAGGTGCCGTCCAGTCCAGCGAGCATAGTGTCCATCAACTGTTGAAAACAGCCTGGTGCTGTCTTTACTCCCGGTTGCAGGCAATTTACAGTGAAAAGGCCACAATGCGTGTTGATGGTTAGTAACTTCTTCGCATCATCGTCAAGCTCCAGCTGAAGAAACGCATCCGAAAGGTCTATTTTACTGAAGATTGTTTTATCAGCTAGTCTGGCGAAAATCGATTCCGGGGTTGGAAGCGGATATTTGTTGGGCTCCAGAATGTCGTTGAGGCCAGTTGAGTAATCGCCGCATTTGCGAGTCTTGCCGTTGTGCTTGCGAACGGCAACGATAGGTGCGGCTGATTGAGAAAATTCAACAGGGCTGATGACACCCAGATGCTGGAGCCGTGTTCATCGGCGATCACTGGTGCAGCAGCGAATGGTACCGGTCGAGCTTTGCGGAACACAGGCTTGGCTCCCTGTTTGAGAGTGAGGGACTCGGGAGCTCGCTGATTCAGAAATCACAAAAAATAGCCTTACTCTATTTTTTTCTATTTGGAGGCCTGAAATGGTATATTTTGACTGCACTATCAAATGAAGACTAATTTGGCTTCGATCACTCCCATAATACACTGGAAAGCATGATCGGAAGTCATAGACAAGGTAGTGACCAACTATTCCATTGATATTTAACCGGATGTGTTCGCATTAGATTTCTGCTCATCACCGGAAACCAGGCATCCTGTGATAAAAGTTGTTGCGTAAGCAACTACCTTTTCTTTTACAATTTGCCGGGGTAGAATACGTGTTAAGGGTGTAGTTTGGTATCACCTCAAAAATCCACGAATAAAACTAAAAGTTCGTCCTTTCTTTACAATATCGGGCAGCGCTCATCAAGTGTATAAGTGCCAATATGTAGACAAAATTAAGGATGCCAGTGTAATTAACTGTGAGTACTCGTAATACAAATATTAAAAAAAAAGAAACACACACACTTTTTATATAAATTTAATAAATTATGCTATTTCGTTCAGTAGAAATGTGTTAGTCGCTCTAAAACCTGGTCTCACTCTGGATTTCGACAGATCTCAATGCATTCTTCACCTAGTGACTAGTTGACTAGTTCAAATCTGGACAAATCTTACCTAAGACCTTCTTCTAAAGAAAACGTGCCTACTGTCAGTGATACGTCATTTCTTCGTTAGTTAAACAAATATTTGAATTGGAAATCGAATATTTAACGTTTGAGACCGGAATGTTCTTTTCAGTCTCGCAAGGAGACCGACAGAACGAATTTAAATCGAAGGCGAAATATTCTGAAGAAGAAAAAGAAACTACATCAAATTTCCATTGTAGTGATATTTAACACTCTTGAAGACATTTTCTCAGAAAACTAAACCCTTAACCCCAAAAATATTGTAGTGAATATACATTTTTTTTTTCAGTTTTATATTTCGCACTGTAACTCTTGATCTAATACACCTAGAGTCATAAGATCTTGCCCATATAACAAAATTTGCTTGATTTTTACCAAAAAATTGAGTGCTCCCACGGAGTACCCCTTAACTTACCCATCCTAACATTTTTCAAAATGACATACCTGTATCTTCCCTCCAAATTACGCCAGGCATATCAAATTTGGTTCAGTGCCTACTCTAAGTACCGTTATACTCTCCACCAAAAATTAGTATCATACGGTCAAAACTAAGGACAGCACCCTGCAAACCAAACCCTACTAAATCTAAAATCCAAATCTACCAAATTTCACATTTTTGCATTTTGAAATTCTATGTGCCTACACCGAAGGTCGAGCAACGCGAAACCATGTAGCGGTAAAAAGAACGAGGCAAGGAAGAAGAAGAAAGCATTTCGAAATTCTATCTAAAATCGAAAAAATATATTTATCCCATAGGAGGTTTTCACACTTACGGCTAGATTACGTAATCTGAGCAAATTACTTAATTTGAGCTGTCAAACTACATACATTTTTAAACTCACCACACCGCGCAGAGTACGTAATCTGGCCACATTAAGTACAAGTGTGAAAACCTCCTTAGAATATTATTATAAAAGTTAATTGTTGTGTTTTGAATGTACATACATATTTCAAATGTTCGAACTAGGGCGTGCCTTACAAACTTTTGAACATACATATTCCAAAGACTACAATTAACTATTATATTTAAATATAGAATTTCCAAGTGAAAAAATTTGAAATTTGGAAGATGTTGGGTTCATATTTTACGCGGGTACCCTTACAGGGAATCCACAGGGACAGCGTTTCGTAAATCCTGGAATTGATTTGCGTAGCAAAATTTGAATGATGCAAGTACATTCTACGATCCGTTTTGAATTTAGTGACATACGATTCTATCTAGTATGCAGGGTTTTGGCTGGATTAATTTTAACCAAGTCCAGGACTTGTTTGTATTCTGTATCGGCTATTCAGTGGCGTACAATCCATAGATGTGGATGCGCCGCATCCCTTAAAATTATTCAGGGTGTCCGGAAACTGACGCATAAACGCACCGGATTGTGATTCCTTTAATGATTTCCACCAAAAAAGTTGTAAGAAACATACCCCCAATTCTTAACCCTTTAGCTGCCACAGGCATTTGAACATTTTTTGAAAAATTAACTTTCTTGTACGAGTTACCCCTCAATATCTCCAAAGCTTCACTAGCTAGAAAAGCGAAATAAGCCAACAAATTTACCTAAGACATCAAGCAAGACAAACTGACCACACTAAAATCGGATTAGAGGTTTGGTTTTTGCAGAGCTTCAAAGTCATTTTTTGTGATTTGACCCAAAAACAACATATATTATTCCAACTCAATTTTCTCCAGCTTCCGCCAAGGTGAGGTGCTTGTACGGTTCTTTTAAAAATTAGCGCATAGTCTTGCAATCATATCTTATGTACATCATTTTATTCTAGCTCCATTATCTTTAACAGTTTTGATACGTTAAGTGTAGAAAACCATAGGGTTAATTTTAGCTTGAATTCAATTCAATTCTAAAGTTCTGCAATTTGATAAAATTTATTCAAATTAAGTCAACATTGAGTCAAAATCAACCCTAGTTTTCTGCACTTAAGGCATTAAAATGGTTAGAAATAATGGATCTAGAATAAAATAATGTAAGCACCTCACTTTGCCAAAAGTTGGGGAAAATTGAGATGGAAAAATAATAATTTGTTTTTGGGTCAAATCACAAAAATTTAATTTTGAAGCTCTACAAAAACCAAACCTCTAATTCGATTTTAGTCCGGTTAGTTTTATTATTTAGGTAAATTTGTTGGCTATAATAGTCGTCTTACTTGGCTTTTTTAGCTGGTGTAGCTTTGGAGATATTGACGTTTAACTAGTACAAGAAAATATATTTTTTTTTTTTAAATCTTAAAATGCCTGTGAGCTAAAGGGTTAAGAATTGGGGGTATGTTCGATACAACTTTTTTGCTGGAAATCACATAAGGAATCACAATCCGGTGCGTTTATGCGAAAGTTTCCGGACACCCTGTATAAATGACAAAATTACTCCATATTACTTGGTTGGACTAACTGATCCGGTGTGGTCTGATCCCAACAGACCGAGTCAAATTAGATGGCGTCGCTGATGATGTCATTCGGCGCAAAATGATGGGGTTGCCAGGTGTGATTGTTTGCATCCTAGGCATGATTATGGGCTGACGAGCAGAAAGTGGCAAACAATAGGCGGCATCCACTCTCCCCTTCACACGAATAACTCCATTCTGTCCAAGTTTTGGTGTAAGCTGATACAATTCGATTACCTTCAGCACCTGGACTACGCCGACGACATTTGCCTTCTCTCAAACACACCAGATAATCTGGCTCAAATGACGGATGCTTTGCATCGTGAAAGTCGAAGCGCTGCCTTAAAAATTAATGCCGCTAAGACTAAATACATGAGCTTGTCATCAGGAGGGCAAAACACCATTTCTATCTCCGGACAACCGATAGAAAAAGTCGAGGACTTTACTTACCTTGGAAGCGTAGTGACCGCGGATGGTGGGGCTGATGCCGATGTAGAGTCGCGAATAAATAAAGCCCGAGCAGTATTTTTCAGCCTGACTCCTCTCTGGCAAAACCACAACATCTCCAGAAATACCAAACTCCGGATCTTCGAAAGCAATGTAAAATCTGTGCTTTTATATGGGTGTTCCACGTGGAAGGTGACCAGTAACATTACCACCAAACTGCAAACTTTCGTGAATCAGTGCCTACGACGCATCCTACAAATTCGCTGGCCTGAGGTTATATCTAACGACGACCTCCTCAAAATTACTCGCCAAAATAGGATAGGCATCGACATCAAAAGGCGAAAGTGGCAGTGGATAGGTCATACTTCGAAAAGAGCCAAAAAACATTGCTAAACAGGCTCTAGATTGGAATCCTCAGGGAACCAATGCTAGCCGTCGTGTGGGACGACCCAAAAATACATGGAGAAGATCTGTTGAGGCAGAAGGAAAATCTATAGGCAAATCGTGGGACCAGCTAAAGGCGATGGCTGCTAATAGGCAGAGGTGGAAAAGAGGCGTAGTCAATGCCCTATGCCCCACTAGGGGTTAAAAGGAACCAGAGAGAGAGATACAAATCGCTCGACTTAGGCACTCGTCGTTGCGTACGAAGAGAGTCTGCTTCGGCAAAAAAGACTTCATATGTTGAACCAGGCGTCATACAACAGTTTCGGTTGAACACATTTCAGCTGCAGTGATTTCCCCTTTGTAACGATCAACGACATGGAACCTAATGTGCTTCGCAAATCTCAAAACCCAGGGTATGACTCGAATTAGCTTAGAAAGGGATGGAAATTTGTCAAATTTTATTAGACGGTCTGCATCACATACCACAAAAATGCGTAGCGGACTTCCTCATCTCGGCAGTGATGTCATCTCGCATGGTTCCTTCGGCTTTGATAAAGAAAGTCTGGTCCTTTAATCCATATCGTCTATTATCGTGATTCTCCTTGACTTTGGTTGCATCGTCAGCAACATTCATGGCACTCGGCAGTCAACACCACTAGGCTGGCGAGGATGATGATAAAATTTCAGCGATACGACAGGCAACAAATTGTTTGTATTGTCGCGCCGTAGATTTGATCCAAAGCACAACACAGTTTTTGAGTCGCACCGAAATACGACACTATTGACGGCCGATCTCCACGCTCTGAAGAATCTCCGGAAGGCGACATCCTAAAACGGCGGCTTGCAGCTCAAGTCGTGGTATGCTATAGTGAGATTTACTAATAGTCCAAAAGGATCAAATATCGACATGATTATCCCCAAGATTTCGCGCTTGATTGGCGATCGCTTCATCAGCACGACTTTTTCGGGGATTTTATAAAACTTAAAGTGAATTTCAAGTGTATCGTTTTTAGTGTTCCATAAGAGACCCAAAATCTTATTAAATGATTTTTGGCTCTCTAAGTTGACGCTATCAATCTGCAGCTCTCTTCCATTCAAAGGTCTCTCTAATCCCTTACAGTTCGAGACGAAATTACGTAGTGTAAGTCCTGCATTGCTGTTTATCTGAACCGCTTCAAGAATAATCTTCTCGGCTTCGGTCTTGCAACTTTCCCCTACTACTATGCACTATCTTGAGATGGTCTTTTTTGAAGACCATTTGTGAATATTATGTTAATAGTAGAGTCGCGTTTTTGAATTGTTTGAATTATTGAAAAAGGTAACTTTTAGATTTAAAGGTTTGTGTTCGTAGAGGCGACTCATGGGATCATCGCTCAGCGATCAAAGTGAAACCACCGGTTTTGAGCACTATATGGGTATATTTTCTATACAGACATGTTCCTTTAGTCCATAGTCGATACTAGGAAAGCAGAACCAATTAAAAAAATATTTAAATACGGCTCGAAATTGGATGTAAAATTACGATCGCTGAGCGATGATCCCATGAGTCGTCTCTACGAACACAAACCTTTAGTAAATTTTGTTTAAATGTACTCGCTGAAGATGACGGGTTTTTGTCGAAATGCATCCGAACACATAAAAAGTTTATTGTAAATAATTAAATCTTATAATCAATATTTTAATAAAGCAAAATCAATCAGGTGGCTTTTAAATTTAAAACATTCTATTGAATCTTGGAATTTGCGGCTTAAATCAATTTTGCTACATTAAAAATTAAGAGTAGATAGGATTGGACTAAGGGGTCATGGGGAACTGCCATAAAAATCCAACCGCCAATTAGGTTCTTCTAAGACAAACTTTGATAATCGTGCACCAATTCCAACCAAACCTCACATAAATGTGTGTTTTTTTTTAATGCCACAAAACATATGTAAAAATAGATGGAATCGGGTCATCGGATTATAGGGCCGCCATACAAACCCAACTCACAAATTAGGTTCCTCTAAGAATGTTTATTTTTGCGTAAATTACAATCAAACCTTATATTAGTGTGTCTTTATCGAAACTTCAAAAAATTTGAAAAAAACGAGACCGAGGCTAATTTCGGGCGCGGCCGAAATTTGAATACCCTTCACTCTCCTCGGGCTAAAAGTTTTTTTTGGGCGAACATATGACTTGTGTTCAATCCTTCCCCATTCTTTTCCTTCTGTGGCGTCGATAAAACAATATTTGTGTGTTTTTGGTTAAGTGGGAAAATACGAATATTTACTCAGAAAACTCTATTGGGGGGATGCGGGAGCATGGTCCCATATTATGATTCCATTCGTTTTAATTTTCTTTTGTTTTGACAAGAACGCATTAAGTTGTTTTGAAATTGGTGTGGAAAAAATATTTCTTAGAAGATCTAAAATGGGGGGTTGTGTTTGTATGGTAGCCCCATGACCCCATAGACCGATTCCATTCATTTTTACACATGTCTTATGGCATCAATAGAGATGCACTTTTACAAGTTTTGGTTGAAAGTGATGCACAAATAAAAAAGTTTTTCGTAGAAGAACTCAATTTGGGGGGTTGGGTTTGTATGACAGCCCCATGACCCCATTGTCCGATTCCATTCATTTTTACATATGTTTTGTGGCATCAACTGAAATGCACTTTTATGAGGTTTGATTGAAATTGGTGCACAAATCAAAAACTTTTTCTTAGAGAAACTCAATTTGGGGGGTTGGGTTTGTATGACAGCCCCATGACCCTACAGTCCTATTCCAACCATTCTTACATATGTTTTGTGGCATCAATAGAAACACATTTGTATGAAATTTGGTTGAAATTGGTGCACAAATGAAAAATTTTTTCTTAGAAGAACTTAATTTGGGGGATTAAGTTTGTATGGCAGCCCCATGACCCCATAGTCGGATTTTATCCATTCTTACATATGTTTTGTCTTATCAATAGAAACACATTTGTGTGAAATTTGGTTGAAATTGGTGCACGCATGAAAAAGTTTTTCTTAGAAAAACCAAATTGGGGGGGTTAGGTTTGTATGGCAGCCCCATGACCCCACGGTCCGATTTTAGCGATTCGAACATACAAACTGCCTGCAATAAAAACAAGCACGTGTGCAAAATTTCAGCTCGATAGCTTTTAAACTGGCCGAGTAAAACGCGTAGCAACAGACGGACAGACGGACAGACAGACAGACGGACATCGCCCAATCGACTCAGCTCGTCATGCTGATCATATATATACATATTTTATATGGTCGGAGATGCTTCCTTCGATGCGTTACAAACTTCAGGACAAAGTTAATATACCCTTTACTCTACGAGTGAAGGGTATAAAAAGAAGATTTTTTTTGTTTGTCCAGTTATTCTGACCAAACCTCACACAAATATATTTTTATGGAGGTAACAAAACTTATGTGAAGTACCCCACGACACCGGTTAATTTATAAAATAGCCACGACACCGATCGATGGTTAAGGCCAACTCAGAAGTAGTCGACAATCTAGCAGAGGCATAAGAGAAAACAGTTAAACACACAAAATAAGTTGGTTACCACTATCTGAAACACTCTGCGGATTCTTAATTTTCTTGTTGGAAAATGTTGAAAATAAAAGGAAATTAAGAAAGATGCAATGGGCAGACGTCAAGCATGCCCGTTGAAACGATTATTGTGCAATAGTACAAGCGGTTAATCCTATTAGCTAATCCGCCAACATACGAAGTGACAGATTGTTTATTACGATATTATGCTTAAGAATAGATTTTAACAGATGTACAAGATAATCTACAAAGTCTGAAAGTTCGATGCACATTGTTGGAATTCCTTTTGTAGTCTGACTCATGTCCTTTTAATATGGTATCCATATACGGTTTGTTGGAATATTAATGCATCTTTCATATGCCACGGACTAGATTAAACTATCATCTCGAGTTATGACCATGATGAAGACAGAACCATGGTGGGTATGAAGACTGATTTAACCCCATGTGTAAATATTCATTTCAAAGTTGCTATTTATAGGGACTTAAATTACGCTTATTACAATCTTAAACGTATACAATTAAATATCAGATTAGAGCATAACGAATGAAAAGTTCATTTCTGATATCTTCATCGCACCGGAGGCATTGCGAAGTTGAATTCTTGTGTCGTATTCATCACCATGGTCCATTGATTTCAAGATTATCTATACAACTTACATATAAACATTCTGAATAAAGTACTACGGTGTGGAATCATTTTGCATGCCTGCACAGAAATAGTATGGCTTCACTTCGCAATAAGTAATGGTATAGTACAAGCTCGTCTTCAAGGACGTCAATGGATCTTTTAACAGAAGTGCAAAATCGTTGATCTGACCTGACAAGGTGCACTGCGTTCGGTTTGATCTTTAAGTCATGCCGAGAACGTGACTCTTGCTACGGCCGTGCTAAATGTCAGGCCATTTGGAATTTGAATAGATATACGAAGGTGAACTGAATTTTTTGTGTCGAATTGGGAGCGAATTAAAATCACTGCAAATTTATTAATATTAACTGTTTAATTTATAAAACGTAGAACTTATGTTTAGGAGGGAGGAAACTTATCTATAGATGCCTCCGCGAGTGCAACATATCACAATAGCTAAAAAATTCACATGCAATGTTTACTTGAGAGTGGGCATATGCTATGACTTACTGCCCATCAATAAGGTACTTTATTGCCTTGACCTCAAACAATCCTATACGTATTACATTTAAATTCACCATTAACCGAAATTCAATTCTCTGTATTTCCAACAAGTCACAGCTTTACCGCACATAACTGCCACAAGTACTTGAAGTCAATTGCAGGTCGATGACTATCAACCTGATAATCATCCTGTACTTACCACGGACGTATGTAGTCATGCAAAATTTAATTGGCAATTAGAAGTTGGCGAAGATCGGATGTTTAGCCAACATCTTCATCGTTCATCATTGATTTAAGACCCATTTAGATTCTTCTTCAGTCCAATTTCATATAATGCTGTTTATAAGACGGCCGCTTTGTTTTCATTAAATGTCCAATCGTGTATGCAACAATAAGGTAGCCTTGGCCTTAATACGTCATCTCCGCGCGTATTCCAGATATCTAAAGATTAAGATGAACGTGCACCTCCGGCTAAATAGCTTGTTTTCGCTATTATATTCGTAAGCGGCATTCTCGTTGTCGTATCTATTTTTGCATTTATTTTGGACTATGCAAAATCTTTTATCTGTATTTCAGGTTCCATTTATTTTTATGTTTTTTTTTTTTTTGTAGCGTTGGTTCGCTTTTGTTTTAACTCAAATCAGTTTTGTTAGTTGGAATAAAGACAATAGTCTCTTGACATTGGCGGGGGAGTTGGATACGAGATCATCTGTTATAAGCTTTGCGAGTATTATCAACTTGTCTATGAAATTCATTCACTGAATTTCGGTCACTTCGAGTAAGGGACATTTGGATACGGAATGTTTATTAATCAAAAGCGAAGTATCGATACTATTCATATGAATACCTCAAAAGTATTAATACGATTTACTCATATCGATATGAATACTGGGAGTCGCTAGTGAAAATAAGAAGACAATGAAGCCTTTCATTAACACAGGCTCAAAATGTTGTTACTTGGGGGCTATTATAGGTCATGCCATTAATCCTTACGTTAATCCTTCAAAATGGGAAGTAGGAAATGCAGTCTGACCACCGGAATAAAGTTTAGATGAGAAATGCCGGTAAAAAAAAAGTACGACACTAACGTGCGTTTCGGTTTCTTCATTACAGAGCAAATATTGCTTCGCCGGCTTTAAAAGAAGAATATCCTTTCTTTTTGTGAGTTTTTAAATGTTTTTATTAGAAATTTCTATAAATTTTGTTAATTTGCTATTTAGATCGACGATGCACCTGTATATCATCATTTAAAATTGGAAACATCATTGCGCAATTTCATTATATGGCGAACCGAGCAAAATATGGCATAACTATGCAAAATAAACAAAAATTGAAGATAATATAAAAGCCTTCTTTAAAGTGTGTGCGTCTTCTCTATACGATAAGCCTAACCATAGATAAGATGTACGAGAAACTGGCCCCAAATATATATAATTTAAAGTTTTGTTATCGGGAAGCATGGACGTGCAAAACGCGCCTAAGATTTAGCCAAATTTTTCATGTAGGTTTCGACAAGTTATATAATGTACTGATCAGTAAAAAAAAAAACTTGGAAAGCTAAATCTTTTGCCGGTTACGCCTCACAGTTACGTTTTTATAAGAAGGCATTTAAGCAATATTAATAAGATTTCACACGTTTCAGTAGAAAAGTACTTTAATTGATTAAATTCTCCAAAATTAAGCATCTGAATATGAAATCGGAAATATGTTTTTTTTTGTTCAGCAGTAAAATAAGCTTGCAATAATTTAACTTGTGATTCGAATGAATCCATTGGATCCATGAACAGATGGTATAGGAACACTACGTGCAAGGACTGCGGTAGAAATTATTAGCACAATAGAATAAATTACAGTCGTACACGTATATTTTTGAACAAAATTTTGAGTATCGGTGTTAATTATAATGAAACGAGTAACGGTATATATTTTGCACGGAAAGTATAGGATGATTGTCGTCAAATCACACGTAGTCATATTTTAGTCATCCATATCCTCTTTGCCTTCACTAAGAGGTTTGTATTAAACTTCTGCAAGTGAATCGTCACTTTGGAGTTGACCTATGTTTCCGGTCATACGGTACTTTATTTTGTACTCCTTTTATAATCAAACATCTTCGCGATTGATAAGGGGCTGTTTACTGGCAGAAACTTTGTTTATCCTCCTTAATCCTGCGCAGGAGCGTTAAATTTCACCTTGTGCCATAACTCGCACTAAGCTGCTAATTCTCAATTTTTCGCCAAAGTTTGGAACCGAAAATTTATTTATAATATGTAAAACGATAATTTAAACGATACGGAGGCTAATTTCGGGCGTGGCCGAAATTTGAATACCCGTCACTTTTGAATGGAACTTAAGCTTCTTTTGTGTTAATAATTTCTACCGCCGACCTATGACGTGTTCCGATTCCATCTGTTCGCGGGTTTGTTTCTTTATGCAGTCCTTTTAGCTTAATATATTTTTTACTGTTGACCCTACAGTCAACAGTTTAGTTTATTGGGTTCCAAATTGGAATGTGGTCCCCTTATCTTCGATTTTTTAACCAGAAAATATTAACAGAACCCGTATTTAAAGCAGTCCACCAATAAGCAAGCGGAACAAAAATTTTCTGTTTGAACAACAGGTTCCAAATTTTCGTTTCTTGTTTTTTTTTTAATTAAAATTGAAGAATAATATACGTGAAAACTTTTAAGATCATCTACTTGGCCTATTTAGCTGAATATCACTTGATTCAAGACAAGCGCCAATAGAACACCATACCTTGAGGAGCTCCGCTACATGCCAGTTTCGTAACAGTCATTGAATTAAGAGTAGAAGTGCTTACCCCAAATTTGAGGATGACATACACATATGGACAAAAAAATAAGTACATCCCTCATGTACCTTTTTATGCCAAATTTGCATACCCTTTTTAAAATTGAATTAATCCAAATAGATAGCTATTACAACAATTAGGATACAACAATACCAAAGGAACTGAAAAACTAAATGGTATCCCCTTATTATCTTAGGGCCGTATGTACAATCATGGTTTAACTCACCGTTTAGTTAACTGTGGTTTAATGTTAAACTCCGTTTAAATAACTGGGGAAAAATACACTACGCGATAATTGAAATTCCTGGCTAAGTAGCAATTTAATTTTTTTTAAAATCGTTAGTTTCCATTAGCAACTGGATATTTCCGGATAGTAGCTATTAATATCTTTAATTTTAAAATAAAATGGCCCGAATGAAAATTCATGGTTTAACTGAATGTTGTCGGTTTAGCTAAACTCCGTTTAAGGAAATTGACAAACAGTTAAACGGTCGTTTAAACTGCAGTTTAACGTGAAAAATTAAACGGTCGTCGTTGGCCGTTTAACTCATGGGTTTTAGCCAAAGAAAAATAAGCAGAAATAAAGTCATCGGGTTGCAAAATGAATTTCTGAATTTTTGCTGGGGGTGGCCCTCTAATTATGGAAAAAAAGTTCTGACCGGTAGGGGGTCCGCAATATGGGGAAAATAGAGAAAGGTTGTAAGTTTTGGAATTATTTCAAAATCATTTAATTTTCTTTACATTGATGTATTTTAAATAGTTCCCACTTTCTCTTTGAAAGTTATGTGCTCAGGGGTGTCCAACTTATTTTTAACCAGGCTTACACTATTGGCTTGCGATGGCAGGTCAAACATTTTTTTTTTTCAAGAAGACATCAATTATTTCATGTTTTTTTATTTGAAGCGCACATGAGAAACATTTTTGACGATGCAAACGTTCACTGCTACGTGAACAACATGTAATGGCCCGATCTAGGCACATCTGAGTCAATTTTCCAAATTCGTCTCCTTCGCAAATATCTTTGATTTGATTAATCTTAAATTTTATTGATATTTGTAAAAGTTGACAAATTCTAAACTTGACAGGATGCCGTAGGACCATTTTATAAGACTTTGCAATACATGAGACTTTGCGGCGATATAGTGAGTGATCATATTAATATGATATGATTTATTTTTTACCTAACCGCATTACGGGAGCTAAGAACTCCATAATTGGCTGATGAGGTGGCTACCCGAAGTTGGGTTAGTTTTGAATAGAGAAATAGAAAGTAAGGACCCGACAACCGACATAATCCATCCCACTTTCATAAGGTTTATCTGCTCAGTTGAAAGTAGCATATCAAAAATAGCAGCCATTTTTTATACTGTTATATGCGATAATAGGTAATATTTATTTATTTAGAACAGAAGCTCTGTTCCTTATAATTAACTTTACCAGAAATTTGATGTAGACATATTCAGATCAGGGTTAGATTTTGCGGAACTACGGAGGTGAGGGCTTGTTCGGCAGAAAAACTGGAATCCAGATTCGATCTATGAGCTTTATCGGACGTATAACTTCAGCCATACAAAACCTAACATAAAAGTTTGTGGACATTTTTGCTACAGGCGCGTATGACCGAATATTTGACAAGCTTGGGAGGTCGCCAATGTACTTGCCACCAAAATCAGCTCAATCAGATAAAAACTAAGGTCTCTTCCTTCCATACATCATTATGCATCACGACATGATATTCCACAGTACGCGTAGATTAATAAAACGCACTGAAATAACTCCTGATGGGTTGTTATGTACGGGAGGTATTCTTAGTTAATCATTTTGGTCGAGCCGTGAAATCAAACTCTTTATTTCGTCTTAGTCCAAAGAAAAGAAAATGCAGCAAGAAATCTGAACAAAAGTTAGCAATTTTCAATATTAGTAGATACCAACATGAAATTGGAGCAATGAAAAATAAACAGGTCATAATTATAAAAATAATATTAACCTAAAAAAGTCTTTCGTACTACTATTTGTTTAGTTTCGCCTTCTAATTAAAATCCGAAGCAGAAAATATTTATATTTTGCTTTGCCTATTAATTTATATTGTTTCGTCTACAAGTTTCCATAGAAATATTGCTTGTTTACGATTGAGCGAGCTGATTGTTCAACCAATCAGCCACTACCTCGCTCACTGAAATCGTTAAACTGCGTTTAACTTGTGTGTGCTGACTGCTGATTGGTTGAACAATTTTAAACTGTAGTCAACTTCCATGGTAACCTTAATATTGTTTACGATTGAGCGAGTTCTATTTTGCAAATTTCAACGCTTACTGCTATTTAACTCATGAAATAATAAAAAAGAAGGAAGCGCACATAAACTTCTGAAATTGTACCGAAGACGGCTGGAAGTATTTTCTGTGAAAAGATACGAATTTCACAAAAGTCAATTACTTTTAATACTTTTAATTTGCGTGAGACAGATTCAAAATTTTCATAAGTGATTTTGATGCTGTCCCAAATGTCTTCACCCGACCACCGCGTAATCATTATTTCGTGATTTGTGGTGTAGCTGACAGCCAGTTTACGCTACAGTCGAACTTGGCATAAACGAACACCGCATTGGGGAATGGAATATTATGTCACCGACCGTGCTCTTAAATATACATATTTATTTACAGTTCCGAAAGGTTCGCTAATTGATTTTTTTTTTTTCAAAAAATGTTTTGTTCTTGTAAAAGGCAGATTATTATCTCACTAAAATATAAAAAATATAGATATTATCAGTGGACGAGAGGAGTCGATTGGGTTGCCGATGTTCGTATGCGACGTTTTTTACATACTGGTCCAGTTTTAAACCTATGAAGCTACCAAGTTATGTAAGAACAGAAGGAAAAGAAACTAAGGTGGAGCTGAAATCGCACCTAAAAAGCTAAGTTGCAAAAATGATGTTCCGAATCGGAACACAAGTAATAGGGAAGGCCGAATGAAATCTAAATTTTGCCCGGCCAGAAATTGGATTTGGTTCCTTTTTTTTTTGAGTTAGAATATGACTATTACTTTTTCTTCAATTAACCTTAAAATGCTTTCTTTGAAATACAATTCTTCTTAAAATTTAAAAGTTAATTTTTTGCCAGCTTGTTTAGTGTATACGTTTGCAGCTATGAGAGTGTCAGGCTTCAAAACTTAATTTTCCTTGGATGCTATGTAAAAAAAAAACGTTAGTGAAAATAAAAGTTTCCTTTTATGAGAAATGTTTGGGTTGTAGAAGTGTCCGTTAAGGCAAGTTCGACTGTATTCGTACACATATTTCCATGGAAACTTGGTTGTTTACAATTGAGAGAAATTAAGTTAAACGACTGTTTCACACTGATTCACACTGTTGACGAAATTGATTGAAATCTAAATTTAATTAACAGTTGTCCCATATTGTAATGAAACTTGATTAGTTGAAGTGCACTCTATAATACATTTTGATTTTAGTGACATACGATTCAAACCCATCTACTACGGTTTTGACTGATTTAATTTAGACCAAATATGATTTCATTTTAGTGTGAACCAGCTATAAAGATAATTCGTAGTTTAAACGGCTGTTTAACTTTTTGCACACATTTTTTAACCGTCGACGGTTTAACTGACAACCATTAGTTAAACATCCGGCCCTTAGTCCCTCCCGATATTAGCTTTGAAGTGGGTTTTAAGCTTGGTCAAAATAATAAGTACACCATCGGTTTTTTTAATTTTTTGACAACAAGTTGCTATTTTTGGTAAGGATTTGTTTTTTTTTATTTGTTGGTCTATGCAAGAAGCGTTAAATTAAAAACAAACAAAAATACTTAAGGGGCGAAAAACGCATGGTAGGTACGAAAAAAGAAGTTTAAGTTCGAAATTTTGAAATAGCGGACAAATTATTCTCTCAATAACGAAATAAACCAGCTAAACATTGTATTTACTGCGTAATTCATTAAAAAGTGAATAAAAGCAGTTTCTAATGCGGTTAAGTCCATGTAAGGGCCTTAAGGACAACTGTCGGTCTCATTATCACTATGGCGACAAAAGTTATCTTGACATGACTGATGATTTTCGCGGCAAATATTGAAAATATAGAATCCCTTTAAAAAGTTAATCGAAGAATACAAGAAGTAAAGCAGTTTTGACAAAAAGTTTAGAACTTTCCATGGCGACGTTAAAAAGTGTTGACGGTTCAAGAAAATTTGGGAGGGATAGTTCTTCTTGTTCCAGACCGAACAATGGAAAATCACAGAATATTCTGTTTTATTTATGAGATCGCAATAAATTTGATCGGGAACTAATCTTATCATAATATTCTTCATTCAGGAAAAAATAATATGATACACGCTACATCAACTGGCTATTTCCAATGGAGGCGAAAAAACATGGTCTATGGTTTAATTTTCATAGTTTGATTTCGTTCAAATAGACCTAATAACCATTACTTTGAGGCAATTTCCATTAAAGAAATGTTAGTTGAGAGTCCTAGAATATTTCACTGATGAACCCTCACACTTTAAATGGGGATTTCAGCAGGATATTAACCCTAACCATACCTCACAAACTGGTCAAGGATCCGCTTCAACCAAATCGGGTGGCTTTTCACGTTGTTACTAGAGTTAAATTAAATCCGGAATGTTTAGAGAAAGTTGAATCAATGAACCAGAAACACAGTTTTCACAAAACGGACCAATTACGGAGTTTCCTGGAAGTAACTGGATATATGGATGTATGGGAACATGCCATAAGAATTATCTCCAGAGGGCCAACAAAAACCTTTTTTTTCCTTCAAAATAATGGACCATTTACTTTTATATAATAAAATAAATTAAATTCTTGTCGAATCAGAACTTAATATTTTAATTAAAACAAGTTTTAATCAAATTAACTGACATGTACTTATTATTTTGTCCTGCCTATTTTAGTCAGTTCGTACTTTTTCATGTTAAATGAAAGCTGTTATTTATTATAATATGCTAATTTACATATTATTTGGTTCCTCACCAATTAAGTAATTAAATCGTTCCATATGATTTTATTTCCTCAAATAACTACTTTGCTACAGGGTGATAAGAAAAATTCGTATGGGTGTACTTATTTTTTTGGCCATATGTGTATGTAGAGCTTCACCCCATGGGTAAGTTCAACTAACACAGGTCGTTAGCGTATCTAGAATTAAATCCACTGAAATCAAATTCGTGGTGAAGCTCCACCAAAGATAAATGCGTCATGCATTGGTGGATCCAATATATGGACAAAGTGGTATATCGGCGGGTTTTTTTCTTCATTTCATGAGTCCTAGTGACAAAAAGTTCTGACTTGGACCTTATTGAACGATCTTTCAGTTCAAAAGATCCACAGTTTTCCTTTTATATAAACGTCGTGAATACATTTTTCTTGATGCAGGCAGCAGTCACTTTTTCTTCAAAAGTCAACCATTCAAAGAACTAAATCACAATAGCTCAATTTGACGCAAAACCCTTTATGTAAACCCACAATTTGAACCTTTAAATCCCTTCAATATTCGTTTTAATAAAAACTCAGTAACTGTAATTCAGACAAATACAAATCCCCACTCAACCAGCTTGAAAGACGTTATCCTTGTAATCTTTTGATAGTTTTATTGCAAGATTAAGCTAATTGTAAAGTTGTGGCCCCACAATGTTGTTCAATACTACGAACTTCAAGCTTCTTCTCCGTACACGAAATTGAATTTTCGGGATATTTTGTCTCCATCTTCGAATCTGCAGCTAGGAAGAAGCAAGTTAGCCAGTTTGATCGTCAGTAGCAGCAGTAATCAGTGATCAGTGGAATGCCTTTAAACGAGCATTTAGCCAAAGGATGTAGGTATCAAAGAAAACAATTGTTATCAAAAATATTGAAGAAACATAAAGGTTCGACTTACAAAAGTGCTTATCAAAGATAAAATTGAGTCATTGTGATCCAGTTCGTTGAGTGTTTGGATATTAAAGGAAAAGGGACTGCGGCATCAAGCAAAATATGTTCATAATGTCGTGGATCTACTGGCCGAAAGATCGTTAAATTAGTCAAAACACTTTTTGTATCTATAGGAGTCATAAGTTCAAGAAATGCCTGGCACTAAACCCCTCTGTCTAGATAACGGATCAGTCGTTTCTCCTACAGGACGCATTTATCTTTGGAGGAACTCTATACCATGGATTTCATTTCAATCGATCAAATTCGCCATGGATATGCCAAAAACTTAACTTGGTCAGGGTCGTCAACGCTGTAAGCTAGCTGACGGTATTCTCAGATTTAGGGTAAAAACTTTTAGTCTAGGATCAATGACTGTTATACGAAACAGGCATGTAGGCACACTCCTCGATGTGGTGTTTGGTAGGGTCTATATAACATAGTGGTAAATAGTTACATAGGACATGTATATGATCTTTACAAGTTCGCCAGGATATTTATTCAAATTTAAATTTTTGTCTCAAATTGAAAATTGATGGAACATGTTGCTTAATCAGAAACTTTTCTAGCTTTTGCTCATTTGTGGTCTGTTGTAAATACGGTTCGGGAATGGGGGCCTCCATTCCAATTTCGAACAAAGAAAGTCAGAAAACGCTACGCCACTGACCCCTACAAATATGAAAACTCAAAGTGCGATAACTATCCGTACAGGACAAAAACGTACAGCTTCCACACAAATTTGACTGTTTTCTTCTATATACAACAACTCGTATCCAACTTCATGTCCGAATTAGTATGAAAGTTATGCTGTTCTATCCTATTCTGGATACTTAAGAACCCTCCTGGCTCATGCGATGTTCGTTAAAAAATAAAAACATTTTAAAAAATCAAAAGATTGTCGATAAAATGCAAACCTTGATGCGATTGTTTATGCACTGTCAATACAAATCATAATATTTTTGAGATTTTTAGAAACACGCACAAAGTTGTTTCTTCTTCTTCTTCTCAGTACCGTATAGCCCCATGTGGGGCCATGGTGCGTTAACTCAGCCGTTTATAGGCAATTTCGAGTCAAAGTTACATTGCACATCATTTCAGAGTTGCAAGCACTATAATATATTTCTTATACGCATATGTACGGAAATTTTGGACCATGCCGAGATTCGATCTCCGGATCTCTAGATTACTAGCATCGTAGAGTGCGACTCAACCAAGTGAGCCACAGAGCGTGACAGTTGTTTCTACAAAATACGAATTAAATTTTTCCTTGTCTTGCTCCTCACTGCATCTCTCCTAGAAAACCGGTATTAGTTTCTTTGCAGACAGCTACATAGTAGCAATTCGTTCAAAAGTTGCTAAAAATCTTTTTTCTCTTAGCACTCAATGGGAATAATAAATCACTGCCTAAGATTATAATTTAGCGGTACGGTCAGTGGCGGCGCATAAGAGTCCGCAGGCCCGCGGGGTGGGGGCCCAAAAGCCACATGGAAGATTTCTTGAACCATAAAAACAGCACAACCGCTAAGTAGTCGCCATTGTAGACATAAAGAGATATCCACCTTTCGAAGTCAAAACAAATGCTATATTTATATTTCACCAGATCCCTTAGATAAGTCTCTACGATAAAAAAAATTGCATATTGTCCTTAAATTTTTAAACGCTGGATCCTCAAATTTTCACCAAAAGAAAGTCTTCTATGGTTGAAAAAAGTCTCTTTATATTTTTTTGTCATTCATATACCGGACGAAATTCCGGTCCACTTTGAGGCCACATTTGGTTTGAATGGAGTCTTGCCAAGTCAACGCCTAGCTAGGTGTTTCAGGCTGTGCTACAGCGTGTAATATTTAGAATGAGACCCACTAGTATCGTGGAGAAATTACCAAACTGGCTGGGCCCACAATCGTGATGTGGTAGTTTATGCAAAAATTTTACGAAAAACTGAGGTCTTCACAGAAAAAATCGAAGACATGCCATGCCTAATTTCGGGCGCGGCCGAAATTTTAATACCCGTCACATTTGAATGAAACTTAAGCTTCGTTTGTGTTAATAATTTCTACCGCAGCCTTATGACGTGTTCCGATTCCATCTGTTCCTAGATGCGTTGAGGTTAGTCAAGGATGAATTTTGGTTAAAATTTAAAAAGAAACAAAGTTTCTCTTACATTAACCATATATTTGGAGGTTGGTTTGTATGATAGCCCTATTACATAATATTCCGATTCCATCGATTCCTAGATATGTTTTAAGGCTTTGCTAGGAACCCATTTGGGAGAAGTTTGGTTAAGATTGGTGGGTAAAGAAAAAACTTTTCCTTAGAAGAACCTAACTTCCAGGGATTTGTTTGTATAACAGCCCCATGACGTGGTGTTCCGATTTCATCAGTTCCTAGATATGTTTTGAGGCTTTGCTAGGTAGGAACACGTTTGGGTAAAGTTTGGTTACGGTCGGATTCAACAGGAAAAAGTTTTTCTTAGCAGAATTTTCAGAGGATATAGTTTGTATGGCAGCCCTATGACGTAATGTTTCGATTCAAACCGTTCCTAGATATGTTTTGAGGCTTAACTAGGAACACATTTGGGTGAAGCTTGGTTGAAATTGGTCCATAAAGAGAACCTGATTCTCAGGGGTTGGTTTGTGTGGTAGCCCCATGACCCCATGGTCCGATTCCATTCGTTCCGACATATATACAGCGTATACTAAAAAGAAACTTGCATACAAAACGTCAGCCCGATAGCCTCAAAGCTGAGGGACTAGTTTGTGTTGCAACAGACGGACAGACAGACAGACGGACATCGCTCAATCGGTTTCTCTCGTCACACTGATCAATAATATATATACATACTTTATATAGTCGGATGAACTTCCTTCTATGCGTTGCAAACTTCATGACAAAGTTAATATACCCTTTCACATAGTGACGGGTATAAAAACGTTAGATGATTAAGAAGTAGGCGGGAGGGAATCGAGTGAATTTGTTCCCCCGCGGGTACGCGGTATCTGTAAAACACCTTTTTTTAGGCGGCGTAATTTTACACATCAAATTAAATTCCATGTCTTAAAACAAGGAAATGGCTCTTTTGATTGGGGCAAATGGTATTTTGTTGTGACGAATCACTAAATAGAAGTGGAACTGCTATATGACCGTAAAGGTCTTTTGAATAGTTGATATTATCAAACAGAACTGTTACTTTTTCGCCTTGTCCTTGCGCTAACAAAGATTTTAGTCATTTCTAGCCGCTTTCCAGACTGGAGAAGTGAAGTTTTTTTTTTGTGAAATTCAAGTACGTTCGAAAAAAAACAGTTCAGTGCAGATTAGCACATTCAAATAGTAGTAGATTTATATCTGTCAGTACAGTTTAAAAATAGAATCTTTTAAATTTCCCAGATTGAGTGGTAACCTATTTTGAGACATACTGTAAAAAAATTAGTTTCATTTCATGCGCCTGATAGTTTTTGTCTATAAAAATAATTAGCAGTCCAAAAGTCCAACATTGCACTAAGTCCGTAGATTTGTTAATGACATCCTATTTCCAAGATATGAACTACGTTGATCTTGGTTGAGATCAACAAGCATGTTCAACAGTATTTTTTTATGCCGATAACATCTGTGTGAGATCATAGTCTGTCACATGGGTCGTGAGTTCATTCACGGTGAGACTCGAACTCACGACCTTGTGTACCGAAGGTGTCCGCTCTAACCACTATACCAACAAGACTTTCCTCTATAGCTTAGAACAAAAAAAAAGTTATCCCAATGTAAATTCTACAAAGTAAACCTTTTTCATTTCAGGGCGTAAAAATTAAAATGGACGATGCTGGAAACATACTTATCAGACGTTATGCAAAAAGCAACGTTTACATTAAGAGCACAGCCAGCAGCCCAAACGAGGAGACCGCCATTGGAGCAGAAATTCTAAAATTGCCCAACCAAGCCTTGGAAAGTGAGAAAATAGTCAAAGTAAGTCATCATATCCATATTAAATTTTTAAGAAAGTCTGAGTTTGTTTTCATGTCGAAACTTCAGTTGTTTATTAATTTTTTTTTTTAGTATAGATTATGTAATTTAATTTTCGAATAGGAATCTAGAAGTACCTACACATAATAAAATAAAAATTTTATCGCAAATATACCTTCCATAATGAACCTGAACAAAAATCAATCCATCTTGCACCACGGAAATATTTTTAAAAATCAACCACCCGAAACAATATTTATCAATGCATAATTATTATTACACTGGCACAAGTATGAATTGATTAATTCTGTCTCTTTAACGAACGAGTTCGTTAAGAAATCATTTAGCGTTAGCCGATATATGCATACTAGTTCTTCTTATTAATTTTATCGTTCAATTAATCAATTGATTGATTATCGTTCGCGGCGATTTAAATCATATTGCTAAATGATCATGTCGCCCTCCAATGGCGGTGCGATCATGTTTTAGATCTCACACTCGTGTTTCTCGTACGTACATACTACATTTTTGTTTTTAAAAGACGCGATGCGACGTACGCAAATCTTAAATGTACGTTCGTTTATTCTACTTCCCGGTGTTTCGTTTATATTTATTATACATTTAAGTCATTTATTAACGCACGATATAATAATGTAATTTGTTCACATATACTCGTATCCATATTTTTAATTTTCTTTGTGTTCTCTCTTCTTTTTTTATTTTTTGTATTTAGCTCTTTGATATGAAGAAATTTCAGTCGAATGTTAATCGTGAATTAAGACGCGCATATCCGGATCGTCGACGTTTGGAAACTCAATGTCTTTCGGCGGTGGCTTTTGTTAAATCCGATAATGATATTTTAGATTGTCCGGTTTGGGTACTTATTGTGAATGTTGTTGCAATGGATATGCTCAAAAGTAAATTGCCACCAGGTAAGAATGTTTTTAAAGATATATTTAACATAGTAAATTAAATTTTTAATTTAAATTTAGTATTTAAGATAGTAAAAAGATTTTTTTTGGTGAAGTAAATGAATAAAAATCTGAGTGCATAGGAAAAAAATGGTAAAAATGTTGTTAAAACTCTTCCAAATGTCCATAAACGAAGCAATATTCACAACTTGATACTAATTTAACTTTATGAGCGATTTTAAATGCCAATCAAACTGCTAACTATAATTTATTGGGATCGACGTATCGATGGTGAAACGAAAGTGGATATGGAAACAAAGCGATGGATTTACGTCGCGACAATATACTCAACCGCCTGACTGACTGATGAGACTGCACTTGCCCTTAAAAAATATTGGGAGTGTTATTATTAACGTGAGTTATGAGATGGTAAATGAAAATACTCCATGTTTATCGACCGATAGATTGTCGTTAGGGAGGCATAATCAAAAACTAAATTTCAATTACATATGAACGTCAGTTTAATTTGAGGAATTAAACACAATTCACTCGTTTTTATTCCTATAATCACGAAACACACTCATTTTACACAGTTTTCGCCAAATTAACTAAATTGTGCGCGCGCCACCTATTGAACACTGTTCACACTAATCCAGAAACCATAATATATCCAGGTTCACGGTTATCTCTGACCATACTCTGTGCACTGATCAGAGGCTCCAATATCCCTTTAGGCAATTTTGTGGCGAGTCCGCCGACACCTCAATCGTGTCGCTCTGCCAAATGATTGCGAAGATATCGACGGATTTCCGAAGTAGTACGAAGTTGATAGGGAAATTGATGTGGCCAACATCCAGGATGTAAGTACAGAAAACGTAGTCAACTTGAATACAATTTATCGGAGATATCGAAAGATTTCCGACCTGTGCTCTAATCGGGGAATAGGGTCCAATGACCCTTTAGTCAACTTTGTGGCGAGTCCGGCGACAACTCAATCGTGTCGCTTCACCAAAGGATTGCGGAGATATCTACGGATTTCCGAAGTAGTAAGAAGTTGATTGTGAAATTGCTGTGGCCAACATCCAGGTTGACGGTTATCTCTGACCACTCTGTGCACTGATCGAAGAAGAGGGTCCGATGACCTTTTAGGCAATTTGGTGGCGAGTCCGGCGATACCTCAATCTTGTCGCTCCGCCAAAGGATTGCGGAGATGGCCAACATTCAGGTTGACGGTTATCTCTGACCACCCAGTGTACTGTTCGGAGAAGAGGGTCAGACGTAGCGAGTCCGGCAAAGGATTGCGGAGATATCGACGGATTTCCGAAGTAGTACGAAGTTGATTGTGAAATTGCTGTGACAACATCCAGGATGTATGTACGTAAAAACGTAGTCACCTTGAATACAATTTATCGGAGTTATACTGTATTTGATCCAATGATAACTAAATTTTCCCATTAAATTTAAATGTTGTCGATGAAAATTTGATTGCAACAGGTGACTCTCATACAATATGGAATTTCGATTTACCGCCACTTACTTTTACATGTTGAAAATTTTCTCAGTCTATAAACCTTCTCCAGCATAAGACCGATTAAACAAAAAAAGAAACTTCCATATCGGTCCAGCGGCTTAGACGCCTATAAGAAGCAGACACAAACACAGGGTTTAGGTTTAGGGTTTCTTAGATTAAAAAAAAAACCCTTATGAAATCGATTTTGTCTGTCCATTTGTCCGCCCGTCCGTCTGTCCAACCGTCCGTCTCTTGACTAAATAACTCGGGAACGGCTCAACTAATCGTCATGAAATTTGGTAGAAATGTGTAGTTTCGAGTAACGGTAACGGAGTTGTGGGCGTCTGAAGTCAAGCTTACGTTTTCACTTCGGTTTTTCTCAGTGGCGTGGCGTGAGCTTGGAGTGAAGGGAAGCATTACAGACAAAGTATTCTAAACCTCGATTTCAAAATGTAGACAACTAAAACACTGTATTAAATATGGGTACATTACGCTTTCAGGTCCCCAAGTGAAATTTTTGATGTTACCGATATTTTCCGCTATGTGTCCGCTATATGGCGGACGGTAAGATAAGTGTCGCTAGTGTCGATAAGAAGAACAAGAAAAATTTCCCTTGGGGACCTGAAAGCGTAATATACCGAAAAATTCATTAGATATGTACTTGATTTTTGGTGCGAACTGTACTCGCCATTCGGTTATTGCAAAGAAAGGTGGAAGTAAATCCACCTCCAACGGCGAATTCATTCTCGCACTAACTTCCCACCACCGCCCAGTCCCCCGATAAACCTGCCCCACAAGCTCTCATCATTCATACATGCATTGTTTCGCTCTGCTTCTGTCTCGCCGTGGCTGTTGATTGTAAAATCTCTCGCTGTTGATTTCTTACGCTAGTTTCGTGAGACGGGTGGGTTGGTGTATTGGGTTTGATGGAGAGTGCGCATGCTGAAGCAACTTATACGTTGCGTATAATTCATAATCTACATACTTCCCGTAAAACCGTCTTACAAGTAACAAAATAATACGATATGCTTCTTTCCTTTTTATATCGAAAGAAGAAGGGAAGCAATGCTTCCCTTGCTTCCAAAGACGCCACGCAACTGGTTTTTCTAAACCGGTATAGGTACCGATATGCAACTTTGCATAAGGATTAGTTAATATGAGCTTATATACGCTAAATACGAAAACTGTTGACATTTGCTAAGAAAGAAGTAGATAACAGTAAATTTGTGAAATTTGAATTTGTGCGTGTGCAGCCCTTCTTAGGTCTGCAAATATGAAAAAAAAATGATGAGAGTTTTTAGGAAATGACATAAGAAATACGTCTGCAAGTTTTCATTCGAATAACTTAATCCAAACCGGAAAGGTCTGTGTGGGTTCATATATCAACGGGCTAAACGAAATCATTTCATATAAGTTCCTTTTTCTTTATTCGGAGAAACGATAACGAATTTACAGTTAATGCATTCAGCTTATATGTATAATAACGTGACCAGACGTCCCGTTTGTAAAGGGACAGTCCCGTTTTTGAAAGATGTGTCCCGACTGCTTCGGGACGCCCTTCTGTCCCGTTTTGGAAAGGTAAAAATTATTTTCACAACATTTCATATTACAAACGCTTGATCACGAAACGTATCCGGTTTTTGGCTTCTAACGGATTATAGATATAATCGTTTTTTTATATTTATATGGTTCGAGTTGAGGTTCTAAAGGAGTTCTGTGCCGAAACTGAAACAGAAAACCAGAAAATACTAGGATATAGCAAAGCCAGGTGGCTTGCGCTCTTGCCTGCCGTGGAAAGGGTTTCAAAAATGTATCAGCCATTGCACTTCTTTGAGCATTGAAAAATGCCCTCAAAAATAAAAAAATTAAGACCGCACATGAGAATTGTGGCTTCATTTTTTACACGCTCAGTCGGCAAGCTTTCATCAATCTATATTGAAAATTGGAGGTCAGATTTTATCGGCATCTGAAACTGCAAGAGAAATTAACCAACTGTCTCAGAAAGAGACAAATCAGTTTCTTCCATTTGCAGTCCGTAGCTTGATGATGGAATTGAAAAACAGTGGCACTGATATTGACGAAGCGTTTGTAAAAAATAAGGCTACTTAATTTTATAAAACAAGTCGTGAATATTGGGAACAGTGGACTAGCTTTTTAACTAAAGAAGTGGATATATTTCATTATGCAGATTTAAAAAAAAAGTATCTGCATGGGGAGACGTTCAAAAAGCATTGATAAGGGATATTGATGGCAATAAAGACACAGAAGTATTTGACGAATTTTCGATGGTTTCGAAATACGTTACGTCGCCAAAAAGTAACCGAATAGAATGACGTCAATGTTCGGACAGAAACCCGTTGGGTGGAAGTACTCAAACACTTTCGCAGCAACAATCTTAAATATGAAAACTTTTGTATTTTGGTTAAATTATGTTAGGTCTGCCTAGCACAAATGCACCAGTAGAAGGAGTATTTTCTTTGATGAATAAATTGTGGACGGCTCAAAAACACAGTTGCAGGTCCCGGTCCTCACGACGATGACGAAGTAAATATTAACCCTTAACTGCATTCGTTATTTTTACAAACGTATCTACATTCGTGGGGTAGATTTCTACCCCAATAAATATTTTGGTATATTTTGTAAAAGACTCTATACATTGAGAAGTTTGAGGGTGAAATGCAACAAGTCTTTCATTTAAATTCAAATTATGTTTATATTGTTTCAACACATATTATTATTTCAAAGAATATGGAGTTTCTTCAAGCCAGTCACTATTTTTTAGTAGAAAAAAGAGTATTTTTCCTTGTTAAAAAAAAAACATTAAAGACATTTTAAGTGTCTTTCATTTAAGAAAAACTAGAGTAAAAGTTAACAAGAACAATTTTCTAATTTAACATTACATAAAAATTTTGACATGAGGTCTTTTTATGATTTTATATTTTTGAAAGAAGTACCGTTAGGAAGTTCCTTATCCTGATTTAGCATTTTATTTAAAGAGAAAAAATACATTTACAACTACATCTAGAAATTCTTCTTCCAAAATTTGTGCAATCTCTCCTTGATATATCTTAACCTTCATAGGACCGACCTCAAAAAATTACGTTAAGGACCACGTGGGGTGCAAATGCACCCCAACGTTTTTTCATATAAAACTGCTGAAAAACTTATTATACAGTAAACCAAATAGAAGAAAAAAATAACGGAATATGTTTTTGATATATTTTATTCGAAACAATTGTTACAAATTGTATATTCTTTGGAGGGCTCGGCACAAACGTGTTGATTGCAAGGAATACAACATTTTTTGGATTTTCTGTCCTTTCCTCTGCTGCATAAGTAGCATCTTCGTTGAGTTGCAGCCGCGGAGCTCTGAAGCTGATTGGGTTTACCCAGTGCGGGTAGAACGGTTACCATATGCTGTTTTGTTGTATAGCTTGAATGAATGTGTCACTGTTGTTGTATTTCCTAATGATATTGCCTCTTATCAACTCTTGGCCTAACTCCAACAAAAATAGTCTCCGGTTGTCCAAGCGATTTTTCTGCCAATCCGGATATCAATATCAATTTCTTCATTGTCACTAGCTATATCGCCCAAAGCATAATCATCTGAGTAGCATTCGTAGTCATTTGCTTCAAGAATATTCAAGAAATATTTCATCGTCCGATAATTTTTTTGGTCTTGCACTCATTGTAACGACCTATCAATGTACTTACAATTGACTGACTGAGCCTCTCCATCAAAAAGACGACAGACAAACAGAAATTTCTAGTAGTATACATACACAACAACCGGTTGGGGTGTATCTGCACCCGGTCGGTCTTTAGTGTATGCGGAAAATATACCTGGCGTTAAAGACCAAGTGGGGTGCAGCTGCACCCCAAGCAATAAAATGGTCTACAACTACCGTTAGGGTACATAAATATTTTTTATGTTTTTTTGTAACAGAATTGTAAAGATATTTTGGAAACACATTCCAAAGGAAAAAAAATTGAAAATAATATTTTCGAAGCTTTCTTGAAAAAAGTGTGTCTGGGGTGCAGCTGCACCCCGGTCGGTCCTATGAAGGTTGAAAATAAATACTCAAGGTAAAAGATGAACAATAGGCTAACGTAACTACATTCGCGGGGTATTTTCATACCCCACCGTGCATTTACCGAGGATACTATTGCATGTAGAAGGACTCAATTCTGCACTCAGAGAGAGCACAACGTCAGCAGAGATTACATGAAGTTTGCACGAACATCGTGCAATACGAACTTAGTTCTGACAAAAAAAAAAATTACGACTGAGGTAGAAAACTACCCCACGAATGTAGTTAAGGGTTAATACAAACGTGCCATGAATATTATTCGTATCTGAAATCATCTTCCGCTGTTTTGAAACAAATATGTGTGCCTCCGACAAGTATATGAACCATGATTAATTTTACATCACTTTTTCAATTTATTACCAATGCAAAAAAAAATGTGTTTTCTTATTAATCATTGTGTTGTTTTCTACGGTGACCTCACTACTGACGAAATAATCCGATGTCACGTTTTGAGTTGAAAGAAAAATGGTCACCTTGTATAACCATCCTTACGTTTGTCTGTCTGTCATTTTCCGTTGAGTACTTTTATTTAAACTGGATACAAAGTAAATCTATTTTTTGGATTGGTCTAATTAAAAGTTTTAGCGTTAGCCTTTCATTCTGTAACGCGTTTATTTCGACCAATCCAAAAATAAATTTACAGGAAGCATTTCATTAATGTTATGCACAATTTTTATTTATTGCTTATATATAAAAATATTCACTATGCATTAAAATTCTAAAAAAAACCTCGTATTGCGGGCGCAGCCTTCTGTACCCCGGTATTTTTATATATGTATATATAGATTAGGTAGTATGAATGAGTGGTCTGGCTGGTCGAGCGGTTAGTGCGCGCACCTTCGGTGCACAGGCTCATGAGTTCGAATCTCACCGTGTTCCATTGTGTTTTTCGAACTCACGAGCTTGTGACAGACTATGATCTCACTCAGATGTTAAACGAGTACCCATTTATGGGGATAAATAACACTGCTGAGCGTGATGCTGATCTCATTACCTCATCAAAAAGCAGATAAGATCTTGGAAATAGGATGTCACTAACACATCCTGCGGCCTTAGTCCAATGTTGGATTGTCGCGCCTGTTATTTTTTTTATTTTTAGTATGAATGAAAAGATTCTTGCTGAATACTTGGCGGCTAAACATGCACAAACAACAACAATACATTTAAATCGACCAGTTTAGCCAAGCCTAAGCAAAGTATTTTTTGTTCATGACGTAATGGATATTTTTAACTTAACCTGGTTTGCCACCATCATAATTCTTCCTTATAAAATTTGTACACTCAAGTTGTCAAAAATTTTGAGATACCCCATTAATCTTTTTGAAACTGATTCTTTCGGTAACCTTCTCAAGGCTATCTGTCTAATTTATTGTCTCATATTCTACATCCACCTATGGACATTCTAATCGGTCAAATCGATCTCAATAACACTAGTAGCCAGTAGGTCCATTATCCGATTATTTCTTGGCTTCATGTGCACATTGCTCGCAAATGTTATCATACATATAATCGTGGGTGTTTCATCACACAAATCCAACGACCACTCTCACTGTGTTCATCCCGGAATGGATTAAAGATATCCGTGCACGATCAGAACCTCCAATCCCAACTATTTGATATAAAACCGATATACCGCACACTAGCGCTAATGATGGCAAACCTTCTTCACCTCCTACTCGCATGTTGATTGAATCTAGATAAATTCTTTTGTCTTATGTCGAATTGAAATAGAAAACAAGTCCTCAAAACCATTTAGTCCAGCATGTACGTAACTTATACGTACCATATAGTACACACATATTACTTCACCAATGGCATTGCTATTATTCTAATCTTGTATATCTTTACATTTGCAGTTCAACGACCCATGGTCGATATTAAGAATCGCCCGCGGATACCAATACCCGACGAGGATCCATACAGTGTTGCTGGCAATAGTGGTGGCAGTTCTGGAAGCTCAGGTTTTGGTGCTAATGGTGTTGCGCCAACATCATCGGGCCATGTTGCCGCCACACGTGAACAACTATTGCTACAAACACAACAGTTGGCTGCACGTCGCAGCGAAAAGCCACCAAAATTACCACCACGTGATATTTATGGACATGATATTCCTAAGGTAAGTACAACGTACCACGTACATACGCAGAAACAGCAAATTTTTCAAAAGATTTTAATCAAACCAACTCGCGCATAATTGGCTAAATTACAACTCGAATATTATTCCCCGAACGCGAAATCCTGGCAGTTCATCAAAAATGTTTAATGTGTTCTTGTAATAAATTTTGCTTGGCGATAGCATCTTTTCAAAATACATAATCCACTACGCCGGAAATTCCAATTTTACACATAAATATATTCCGTACGGCATCATTACTCCGCGACAAATTCTAATTCCGAATCCGGGTCGGTAATGGTACATATACACCAAAATCACATTATTCTGTCCACGAAATAGATAAACTTATCTATGGCTTCTATCATTCATAGACCACAGTAACATGTCCATTAGATAGACAACGACAACTTTCCTCTTTGGTGCGTTGGAGATGATTTATATCACACGACCCACTGGAGATCTTTATGACGACCATTGAAAAAAGATGGATGACCTTAACTTTCGCACTCACGGCTTCACGTCATTTTCATGTCATCAAATATCAATTCACACAGGCCTATTCCCATTTCATCGTATACTAATCACGGCACTGCGCACTCGTCTACATACACTTCATTTATAGTTGCCAAAATAGCCGTAATAGTCGTTTTCACCATAAATAAATAAATGCGAAACGATATTGTAACGGCTATTAGCGGTCGTCATTATTTTTTAAGGGTGATGCACTTCGTGTCGGAATTTTTTGACAACTGTGACAACGAATTTTTTTTTATCTCTTCTAGCATCATCTTGGCAATCCTACGTGCGATAGACCTAACCGCATGATTGCATATACGTCCGTCAAGGTTAGTTTTCGCCAATTGCAAATTGGTCAATTTATTATAGGTGTGTTTTTTTGGTTATCCCGTGTAGGTTTGGGTAACGAAACTCCATATAAAAAAAATGACAGCTGACGCACCTGTCATTTTTTTTATATGGAGTTTCGTTACCCAAACCTGCACGGGATAACCAAAAAAACACATTTTATATTTGAAGGGCAAATTGTGTGAAGACAATGATTTGACGATTGAGATACATGAAACAGTACGCGCAGGAGGCTCAATTCGATATAGATGCTCTTCATAGTCATTATCAATTTAACTAGTAGAATGAATTTACGGCCACCACCACCGGCTAGTGCAAAAGTCAACTGTAATGCAATTATGTATATAGCTGACCGTAAGGTAAGGTATGCGGAAGTTAGACGTATGCGGTTAGCGAATATCATTGGGGGCCATTTCTCGTGAAACACGACAAGTGAGTTTCTGGTAATGAGTATAAAATTACTTTGCGTATTGTGTTTTAATGTGATTTTTATTACGATGTTAAAAAAGTTTTGACACATTGGTAGTCAAAAGGTTACCCGCTTAACACTTATGATTTCGTTTTAAAGTTGATTACTTTTATACAATGTACAATGTTCACAATATTTATTTTTTACAGTATCGGTAATCTGATACTAAAATGTATATTGTGACTTGAGAATAGTTTGTGGAATTAAATTCACAAATGTTTTTCCTTATCAGGGTCGGCCGTAAGTGCATACAGTATTACTCGTATGTCTGAATATAGCAAAACCAGTGTCTTTGATGTAGCTAGGTGGTGACTGCAGAGCTAATGAGAAGTGGCAGAAACAGACAACAAGGCAACACATCTGTAATAGTCGATATAGTTACGTGCGTTTCTGTTTTTTACCGACATTAATAATTTTGAGATACGACAAACTATTTGAATTACGAAGCAAAGTTCCCCGAAAGTATCCTGCCCACTAGTACTACAAATTTGAAGATTTTTTCCAATTCATTCATTCAATTTAAAATTCGTTCGGTCCAGTTTTACGAAATTATCCTTACTATAGCAGATTTTGATTGCTTAATTATTGGAGGATAACTTCTCCACAAAGTAAGGATTCTAAAAAATTTTCCGGAATCGGTACTTGTATTCGGTGTACCGCTACCGCACCGCTCGTTTGATGGAAGCTATTAACTAATTCAATTACTTTTGAACATGCGTATTGTTACGATTGCGTTTTACCTAAAAGGAAAGAAATGAAAAGAATGTAATTAGCTAGGGTTAGCTTTGGCGACGTTTAGGGTGGTGGCGTACTCGCCTACTTTGTACTCTGTCCATCATTATTTATCCAATTCCAACGCCATACTCACCAACTGCGATTCGCCGTCCGAAGCCATCGACGTCATCCGTGTGGACCTGCTGTTGCTGTTGTAGCCGACACGGACAAACTCCTGGCCGCGATACGAGCAGCTGAGCAGAACAATCGTGACGCCGACAACACCCTGTTTCTTCTTCGACAACTCCTTGAGCTCCTTCAAATGTTTCTCGCGCAACGCCTCGATATCGTCGAGATTCATATTGTCCAATTTATCAATTTCATTGTCCAGTTGCCGCTCGAGTTGTACGGCGGCAGATATAAGATTGTTCTGTACCACTTACTCCATTGCGGGGGTTCAATACTAAAATTCACCGAAGTGCAGCTGAACGGATTATTTCGAATTTATTTGAAACAGCGGCGTGATGGCTGTAAAGTAAAACGATTTTCACAAATAAGGTAATAGAAAAGAGCTCAGGAATGTGTGAGAAATGCCGAGAGTCGGCAATCTGACACTGGGAGAAATGTCATCGATACGTTATTAAAATGGCAGTTACGAATCACGTAAAACTGCACTATCGACGTAATCGGATTCTGATGTTGGAAATAGCTGATCTGAATTTCAACATATAAAAGCGGGTGAAATCCAACGGGAACACTCTTTGTTCAATTCTTTGTCAATTACAAAAGATTCAAAAGAAACGGATTCGGAACATTTAAGCGAGAGAGAGAGAAACGATTTAAGGAGGAGAAAACGCTGGAGATTAGAAGAGACGACACGGCGAAGTTTAGTTTTGAAGAGACGGAACGGCGGAGCTTTTCTTCGACAAAGATACGGCGATCAAGGCGGTGCTTGTCCCCGATATTGTTCGAAGAGGTTTGATGGCGAGCGTAATACGTTAGCGACGAGTAGGAAGATTTCAACGACGTAGAGAGTCGCCACCTAGGTAGGCATAGTTATTAAGACATCATCATAAACGAACTTTTGGTTTTATATTTGTCTGATCGATCAGAATTGATTTAGATTCGCCGATATAATAATAAAATTTGAGAATATTGTGTAATGCCTTGGTTACACAGTGCGAGCTATCGTGCGAGTTGGCCTAGACAGCTACTGCAGAGCAGCTACTTGCACCATGTGACCGCATCATACGAGTTACTGTCATGTGCGATTCGGTCAGTAGCTCGCATCCGAGTTACTACAACATTTTTTGTTTTGACTCGGCCACTCGCCCCCAGTCAGCGTCAGCTGGTATCGCATACTACGATTCGGACATTCGAAATGGCACCGATTGCGAAATAACAATTGCTCGAAATTAACCGCCGGGTGCATTCGTCTGTAAATTTTGTCGTTCACAGTGTGAGCTTATTGTGCAACAATGGATAGATGGACTCCGGAGCAGAATTTGAAATTTGTCAATTTATACAAGGACCAAACAAACCTGTGGAATTGTTTGGATCCGAGCTATAAAAACTGAGATTTGCGTAAAGCGTCTCTGGAATTTATTCGTGTAGAAATGGCATTAAAAGACATAAGTGAAATAACTAAGAAAATTACAAATTTACGTTCCACATATAACCATCAGTAGCAGTAGCTCTCTACTCTGCCAACAGCTCGCACTTGTGTGACCGGGCGATGCGAGTCGAGCTACTTTCATGCGAGTACACAGGTGCAGTAGCTGTCCACTGTCAGGTCAGCAACTCGTACTGTGTAACCAGCCCATAACGGATATTGAAATTGTGTAACGGTGATCCCCAACGAGAAGTGATTTGGATCGAAAATAATAAAGTGTCATATACACGTCATATACTTTTAATTAAATCGCGCGCTTTAACCGTACCCTCAATTCGTACTTGCGAGGAACGGTCGCGGACGGCCGAGATCAAGTACGTGGCGCCCACGACCTTTTTGATTTCTCCATTGAGCTGGTCGGCCGGCCGTATATATTGGTTAACTTGCGGGTTTCCGCGGAGGAAACGTAACAGTATCATTGAGACAATATGCGAGTATTTTGGCGGGATTGTATTTATATATCAATCTTTTTTACGGCTGAAGAGTTCTTCTTTGGCGGAAAACATATCAATAAATGATGAAGACGATATTCATTGCACGAATTTGTTTGACAACAATAATTATAATAATTATACCCCCTTGCTAACCTTTGTCTCTTTGGTAGCCTTAGTGACCTTAGTCCCCATAGTACACTTGATAACTTTGGTGATCTTGGAAGCCCTTCGTGACCTGAGGGCCTTGGCCTAACCATGGTATCTTCATACATCACATTAAACTGATTTTTAACCTTAACTTTGACCTTAACCTTGGCCTAAGCCTAAACCTCAACCTTAATGCAAATCCTATCTTTACATTTAACCCTAATAATAACGTTAACTGTGACCTAATAATAACTTTAACCCTATCCGTTACCCTAAATTTCATTTTGACTTTAACCTTAGCCCTAACTTGAGTCTACAGCTTTACTACATCTCTCTATTCCGAAATCTAACATTCATCCTAATCTTAAATTTAATTTTTAATGTAACCATTAAGCCTCACTGTGTACTGAATATATGGTTCAAATTACATCCATACTTCCGAAGTTCCAAATTGGTCCTATCAATACGATTCCCATTACAACAGACCCAAGACTGTCCTTATATCCAGGTTCCTTCATTCTCCCTTTTCAAATACCCCTACCTACTACTCGTACTTTTGGCTTTCCGATTTTCATCGTCGTTGCGGCGTTACGTTACGCTCGTTAGTTACGTTACAAAATGAATACTAGACCCCCAGAGAAAAATCCTTTTATCCTTTATCAAAGGTCCAGAAAAACTGTTCAGTCCTGATTAAACGATTTTACCAAGTATTGCTTTTACAATAATAAAGTGGTTTTATGACCAGGAATCAGAGATAGATATAGGTATCAGGACCAGTCTCTGTTTCAGTCACTACATAACTAAGAGTGCCCTTTTTTGCCAACCACACAAGATCAAACCGATTGGAGTTACAAGAATAAACATACATGCCAAACTTTGTTAAAATCAACTCATCCGAATTCCTTGAAAAATCGATTTTGCAAATGCCTCCAACATGTAACTCTGGTTAAAACACAATAGAATACACCGTTAGTCTAGTTAATCGGTTTGGTGCCCCAGTGCCATATTTACGCTTCCAGCAAACCAGTGCGGTGCGGTAGAGGTACGTGTCAGAATATACGATATAGTTTCCGACGCGGTACACAATGGCGAAATTGTTGTGTGGTGTGTGTGTCGTGCTCTGTGGCCGTGATCGTTCGGTCGCCACTCTGTGAAATAGACACTCATAGAGAAACGAGTTTCCAAACTCGGCACGACTCGTCGCAAGTTTATTATTCAGAAAAAGATGATCAACGCATCATGCTCCACTAGGAGTTACGGTAATCGAGGGGCTAGTTTGCTGAAAGCTTTACGATCATCGGGATGTTAGTTGATCATCCAATATTATATTAATATATGTACGTACTTGCATATGAGACGAACTAAAACAGGAACTTTGACCCCTTGCCCCGCTCTTGCGGACGCTCTAAAACTAAAAAAATTGGAGCACATACAAGGGATTGTTCTAAACAGTCCTGCCAAATCACAAAATTATATGACTCTTTTCTAGGCATTTTTCGGGCATATCCCCTCTTTTACAAAATGCTTCCTTTAAATCATATAAAAAGACTTAAGCGAAGCGAATTTCTAAGTATTTTTACATCTTTTTCGCTGTATCTTTTTATTCTACTGCATGGATCGTTGCAAATGATAGCCTATGCACAGCTTCAGGATAGACTATCAATGGGAAAAGAGAGAATCCCGAGATGCTCCCTACGAGGTTGTAGCTCTGTCAATAAACAACAAGAAGAACGTGAACGACGAGAACAAAATTTTCGAAAAAATGCGATTTTCAAACTCTTATATCTCCGACATTTTTCATTGTATCATCTTGAAATTTTCTATACTTCGTAAGACAGTGCGACAACGTCTACCGAATGTGAACACTCAGTTTTAATGCCTTAAGTGCGGAAAACGAGGGTTAATTTTAGCTCGATTTCAATTCAATTCAATTCAAACTGCCCCTAAAGTTTTGCAACTTGGTAAAATTGATTTAAATTATGTCAAAATAGAGCCAAAACTAATCCTAGTTTTCTGCACTTAAGGCATTGAAACTGTTAGAAATAATGAAGCTAGAATAAAATCATGTAAGGAAGATATAATTGCAAGGCTGAGCGTCAATTTTTAAAAGAATCGCACAAGCACCTAACTTTGGCAGAAAATGGAGAAAATGGATATGGAAAAATAATTTGTTTTTGGGTCAAATCACAAAAATTAGACTTTCAAGCTCTGTAAAACCCAAACCCCTTATCCGATTTTAGTTTGGTTAAATTTAATTTTTAGGTAAATTTGTTGGCTGTAATAATCATCTTATTTCACTATTCTAGCTTCTGAGATATTGAGGTTTTAGTCGTAGAAGAAAATGATTTTTTTTTTCAAAAATCTGAAAATACTTGTGGCAGGCAAAGGATTAGGAATTGGGGGTATGTTCCGTACAACTTTTTTGCTGGAAATCCAGTGGCGTGCAGTCCATAGATGCGGTGGATGCGCCGCATCCCTATAAATTTTATCCTTGTAACAATTAAAAACATTTTTCCTTTTTCTATAATTTTTCAGCTTTTGAATTCAGCATAATTATATATTAAAACATATCCAAATTTTAAAGTAACATTTAGCTTAAAAAAATTTAATTCAATTTGAAAAATATGACTCTCAGTTTCGACATGATTCATTGTTGTCGCCTTTCAATTTGTAATCAATGATCTTTAATGGTTCTCAGCTCTGAATAGCAACACAAACATCCCATGGATGCGTTGATAATTTTTCGACCATAGCGATTCCGATTTGCACTCACAGAATGTTCAAGGTCATATGATACACTTTAGATAGCCGAGACACACTGGATTCATTTTGTTCTCACCAGAGCTTGCGCTTCCCTAGAGTGATATGTTGTGGGATGATGTTTCTCACCTCATCAGAGTCACTTGAATAGATTAGGGCTGTGTGAAGTTAGCCAGTCATTTTTTTGAAATTAGGTCCTTTTGCTCTGTGAACCGTTTGTTCGACTGCGGCTACCTTTGTTCTTGATTGTTCGCCAATTAATATCGTTTGTTCTTCTCTAATTATTTAATTATAGCAACTTTAAAATTGTGAGTGTGAACTTAGCCAGTCGTTTTTAAATATGGGTCGGAAAGGTATAGGTTTGGTATCAATCGAAAGCCAGACGTTTGTTCATTTTGTAGGGCGTTTGTTCATCCTGGAAACGGAAGGATACAGGAATTATTAAGGAAAAAGATATTAGTTGTGACGTCATCTTCACTCAACCAACGCCATCTACTCAGCTCAGCTGTACTATGATGGTGTGGATCTTGCATAAATTGTTCGCGGGACACGGGTTGCCCGTACAGCTGAGCTGAGTAGATGGCGTTGGTTGAGTGAAGATGACGTCACAACTAATCTGTTTACATAAACTGAATTGGGTACCCTTTCTGATTTTTTCAAACGCATCCCTATTGTTAAATGTCACCGCACGCCAACGTGGAAATCATATGAGAAATCACAATCCGGTACGTTTATGCGGCAGTTTCCGGACACCCTGTATTGGAGGGGTTCTTAGGCTCCAATTTTCGGTCCAGATGCGTCTGTACGTGTGTAGCCATTTAAAACAAAAAAAAACCTCAGAACAAGACAAATTTTTCTCGAATTTGCGAAATGTGGACATCGAACTGAGCATTTCCAAATTTAAAGGGATATCTGCTTATATTCTGTCGCCCCACAAGGCACACAAATAAGAATTTTAAGAAAAGAAAAAAGTAAAAAAAATGGTGTTCTACAAATTAAGGGGCAGATTATGATTATCTTTACATTTTTATGATTGATACCATGCTAATATGACAAAACCTTTTTGTAACAAGTGTTTTTTGGTTTTGCTGATTTAAGCATTCGGAGACCTTTTTAAAATTCTTCTTATAATAATGAGTCCTTTTTAGAATGGGTAGGGTGACTGTAGAATGATTCGGATCGCTTGCCATACTATTTGATGATGTATGAATACGAATATATTTGATAAAAATTTAGGTCTTCACTTTACTGAACTATCTGTTGGACGTAGAGCACACAGTTAACCGAGAAAATCAGTGAATTACAGATCAATACTTTTATTGCACATTTCTTCGGTGGATTTGGTGGGGTAGACAGATTTTTGCTTACAAATGGATTTTTATGATATTCTGGGGCATTCTGCAATGCATAATGAGTGTCTTATCCAGAAACTCGTATACAGGATCTGTTATCAATGCGCTTGATTTTTTTTGTGACAATGCAACCGGGCGCCGCGGTGAATATGTAGTCTTGATACCCTTAGCTCGTCCACATTTTCCGTTCATGGTTTTGTAACCCAGAGTCTCCTACAGTCAAACGACATTTGTTGTGATCAATCCCGTGACCGAAAGCATAACCTTGGAGTTCACACAGTTCCTTAGAGTATGGATTTGGGACCATGGGTTTTTTTCCTCAATTAAAGATGGGAAATTAACAAATTGAGAGTCGCAGGACAACATTCGATAGCACTTAACTATGATTTTTTAGAAACAGTCTCTTCAAGGAACTTCAGGATGCACGAAAGACATCTCTTTGCAAGTGGATTGGTGTTCAAGGAGAGTGTTTTGGAAATTTTTAAGCATTTGTACCGATAAAATTAATCAACCTTATAAAAAAAATATTTATTTATACTTCAACTATTCTTAATGCTTTTTGTCAAGACCGTATTGAATTGCATCAGTATCTGTGCTCTCCTCAAGAAACACTAGTGCACTTTTAAAGCATTTATCGTATGACGAATTGGCTACAACCTGTATCAATAGAATAATTTCTCAACGGCCAATTACTGTCAAGGGCAACATACGGTTACTTAAAAACAATGCATGCTAATTAAATTAATACATGCATGCGTATAGTGTCCATGGGGAAAAAGAGAACAAAACCAAATGATCTTGATAACAATTATGATTTAATGCAGAACGAATTTGAGCCAACCCAAAAGTCGGTAACATGAAGCAAAGAAAGATATAGCCCATCGCAATTAAATTAATATGGTTATGCGGAAATTTTAAAAAGTAAGCGTAGTAGTTTTTAATTCCCATATACTTCCGGGTAATATAACTTAAAGTAAGGTTAAAGACAATATGTTTGGAGAGAAAAGCAAAGTAATAATTTTGGGTGTGGCCAATAAGCACCACCTTTGAAATATGCCTTAGAATCTCTTGAGCTTCTACGGCAGCCCTATGTCATATTGTTGCGATTCCATCTCTTCTTACATTTTCTTAGTGGTGTTTCTATTGCAGCTCCCTTTGAACCGAATGCACTCATTCTTAAGTATATGGCTGCCACAACAGACAGAGGTCATTCAGCTTCTAATTTCAAATAGTAAGAAAAAAAATATTCCAAAAAAACGTTCTCTAAAACTCTCGTTTCTTAAACTTTGTCAAAAGGATTTTGTATTAAGGTGTGACAAGGTAGCTCATTGAATGTTAACATTTAGCACGATCACGTCAACCAGTGACGCAACCACTGGAGGCGCTAAAGCTCCTCCCAGACCAGAGAAATTCGGAAAGTAAAAAATGCAAAATGAAATATGAATCAAGGCATTCCGATGTAAATTTTAAAATAAACAAGCTATGAGAGCTCGCTTCGCTCGCACTAACAATCCCTCTCAAATCGAATAAAATTGAAATACTAAATTCGATTTAAAAAAATAGTAGAAGGGCGCCTAACGGTATGAAATATACTTAATTTCTAGTAAATATTTTGACTGTTAAATAAAAAAAAATTGTTGACGATGTGGCTGGAATTATAGTTGCTGATCCGGCGAACTTCGTATCGCCCCACCTTTTAGTTAAGATGGTTTTCGGGTGGAGCAAAACTACTGGAATCCGCATATTTGTTCAGGATAAGTTTCTCATGCTTCTCCTGAACAAATGCCTTGCCTTTCTCCTGAGCTGCCATGATGATTTTTTCTTGGCCGATTGGCCAGGTGGGGAAGTTTACTGAAATACGAAAATCCTTTTAAGAGGTGACTTCATAAGTTTGTGGCTGGCGTCGAAGAGTTATTCTTATTGCTAGGGCTGGAAACCATTCAAGGAAGAGTGTTGTAATCTTATTACACACCAATACACACCAATCCGCTGGAATCTTTTGACTGAAATCTGGTAATTCCTTCAAGGAATACAGAAAGAAATATACGAAAAACAAATCGTTATAATTTTGTTCATGGTGATTTTTTGTATGTTTCAATATTATTTTGACATTCAGGGAAAGGACCAATTTGGCAGGAAAATCTTTCGAAAATCCGCCAAGAAGTTCAAGAATATAAACAAAAATATGTGAAAAAAAAAACTCATTGTGAATTGTTGCTCGTTGTGAATTTTCTGCTTACTTCAATAGAAGTATAGATATTCCGGTCAGATCTTGTATAGGCCCATAAGGTGGGGTCAACTTACTGAAATCCTGTAATTCGTTTAAGAAACACAGAAAGAAGTATAAGAAAAAAAAATGTCTTCATAATTGTGCGCCATTGTAAATTTTTCATATGTCTCGATGGTTGGATCGATGGGTAGATACCAATCCTGTGGAAGAAATTCACGCAAATCCGCTGGTATGTTAAAGAAATACACGCAGAAATAGGTGAAAAGAACTCATTGTGAATTTTAGCTCATTGTGAATTTTTTGCATGTTTCAATAGTTATTATGCTATTCTGGCCAGAGCCTATTCAAACAAACCCAAAATCATGAAAATCTGTCCAGCCGTTCTCTAGTTATAAATGGTGTAACTAACACGACTTTCTTTTATGTATACAGGGTGTCCCGCATTGGGTGGTCAATACTGTAAGGGTTGATAGCGCAATTTGTTTCAGGAAGAAAATTAGCAATACAATCGGAAATTTTTTTACCGTTACCTTGTTATCGCTCTTTTTGTGAAAGCCATCGAAAATCGTGACTTGTCATGCAAAAGCATAATTTGCAGCCCTCCTGATGACTTAATCCAAGATTTGATTTCAGTCTCAGAAACTACATAAAATTTCACAAAAACTGAAGGTTTTCCAGTTGCCAACATTATCGTGACTTCTTACATATGTTTTATGACTTCGATAGACAAATTTATGTGAGGTTCAATTAGCAGAACAATTAGAAGAACAATTATTTGGGGGCCGGGGTTTGTATGGCAGCCCCTTGACCCCACGCTCCAATTCCTGTAATTCGAGCATACAAGCACCTTGCAGTAAAAATAAGCATGTGGGCAATTTCAGTTCCATAGGTTTTATATCGACCAAGGAAAACGTTTTGCAACAGACGTACGGACATCGCTCAGTTGACTGATTGATTTCTCATGTGATTTCCCGCAAAAAAAGGTTTACGGAACATACCCCCCAATTTAGCCCTTTAGCTGCCACAGACATTTGAAGATTTTTGAAAAAAAAAATATTTTCTTACATTGCTTACACCACAATATCTCCAAAACAAGACTTGCTAGATATATCGAAATAGGATGATTATTACAGCCAACAACTTTTCCTAAAATAAAACTAACCGCACTAAAATCGGATGAATGGTTTGGTTTTTACAGAGCTTCAAAGTAAAATTTTTGTTGTTTGACCCAAAATTAAATGATTTTTCCATCTGAATTTTCTCCAACTTCTAACAAGGTGAGGTGCTTTTTCGATTCGTTTAAAAATTTGCTCATAGTCTTAATAGTTTTAATGCCTTAAATGCAAAACACTAAGGTTAATTTTAGATCGAATTCATTCAAACTGCTCCAAATATACTGCAATTTGTTAGAATTTCTGCAAATTATATATCAAAATCGAGCAAAAATTAACCCTTCTGTTTTATTGGAGATATTGAGGTTTAAGTTATGAAAAACTGATTTTTTTTTATCTTTAAATACTCGGGGCAGCTGAAGGGTTAAGAATGCGGCGTATGTCGAGTACACCATTTTTACTGGAAATTAAATTAGAATAATTTTCCAGTGCGTCTATGCGGTAGTTTCTCGACACCCTGTATATACGAATTCTGAAAATCAGCAATTAGTTTGTGTGTTCCGCTCTAGATTACTGATTTATATGCACATCGATGCCTGTACCACAAAAATTAATGAAGGGAGACATAAATTTAAAATAAAAGTTACTGCCTTCAGTCTTTCGTTTCGGTAGATAAAAAAAAAATTAAAAATTTCGTTAGATAAATCGGGACCAAGGTCGAAAATTACTTTGATGTTTTAACACGTTGGCTGCGGCAGTCATTTTCGGTATTTCCTTTTCTGTGCGGCACATGCCCCCGGGATATGTAAGTCGTTATTATTCAAGTGCGGCACATGCCCCCGGGGGCATGTGGCTACTGCAACAGTAAATTAGCTCTCATATCCCGGAATTTAATTTTAATCGATCAAAAATTAAATAAAATACTTCCTTAAGTACAAACCTGTCTTCAATTAAGCCAGGAGCCGATTCCAAGTAAGTATAATAATAAATTGTAATTTTTCGTTATTTTTCACCTTTGCTTTGGTCAATTGACCATATGACGCGAGCGTTCCGACATGCTAACACTAAGAAATGTATTTTCGCACTTCAGTTCAGCAATAGACTACACGGAGAGAAAAAATGTAGTGAAAGGTATTAAAACTGTAATAAAAACTATTTCATTTGTAATGATTTTTGACCCTATTGCAACTGATGTAAAAGTTATTACTTCTGTAATGAAAAATGTCATTGCGCTGTAATTAATTTAACAATTGGTTGGTAATAAAATTTGCCAGGAAGATAATTTGGCGATAATAGAAAAAAATACAAAAAGTGATTTTTTTATTTTTTCCTTTTTTTATTTGTACCTTTTTTTTATTTTTACTTCTATTTTATCCTTAATTTCTTTTTCCCTATTTTAACTTTACTTTTTTACAATTTGCTTCTACTGGGAATTGAACCGGAGACCTATCGTTTCGTAGTCCTACGTCCTACACCTAAGCTATCGACGATTACAAGTTATGCGAATAAATTAGTCGTCTTATTTTTGACAGTTTCATAATTATTACGCGCTCTTGTTAATTTCATGTATACACCATGCAATAATTATTATTGCAGACAGTGATGAAAATTACCATAAACACAATAAATGTTACTATCCATACAAATATCATGCAATGATTTTTTTCATTACACTGCAATCATTTTTACAATAGGCCAGCACCAGTAAAAACAACTGAATTGTAATCAATTTCACTACATTTTAATAACTCTCACTACAAATTTAGTGAAATTGTATGTTGTGAATTTCATTGTATGATTTTGTTGAATTCATTGCACATTTTTCTCTCCGTGTACTAAATGAAGACGATGGAACCAAAAATTAATTCCAACTGTGTTTTTTTCTGGTACCCCATTAACAAGAAATACACCCCTCCGGGGGCATGTGCCGCATATGAGTAATAATTGATTACTCCTGTGCGGCACATGCCCCCGGGGGCATGTATTATGTTTTTATTATAATATTGTAATATAGAGCGAACTAAGTAAAATGCTTCTGCCTCGCTAAAATCGGTTGAAAATTAGAGATTTTATAGCTTTCGCACCTGGAGAATGAAAAGCAAATTTTTCAGCCGCACACAAATAATAACTATCACATGCCCCCGAAGGCATGTGCCGCAGCCAACGTGTTAATGCTTTGATTCATATTTTTGTTTAAAGCTTGAATGAAATATCTCCAATGTGGTTTAACGTCTTGCTTCTTTTCTTTTGACAATTCACAGGTAGCTTCTCGGTAATATTTATATAGCAAAAAAAAAACGAGATACAAACTCTGTCAAAATTGTATCGTTCCAAAATTTGTCGTTTCATTCTTCTATATAAACTTGCTATAAGATTATAGACAAACTAGACATATATTACGACCCAAAAACCAAAACTATATCTGCCCACCTCAAGATCATCTCTCTTTTCCATGTTTGTACTCGTACATATATTCTTTGTTCGAACAATGCAACATATAAATCTCGTAATTACCTTCTTCCATTCCATTCTACAATACCATTCGAAATTTTCTAATCGTCGATTATCATTTTTGTTCTATTGCCATTTTCAGCCTGATTACGATGACATTGAAGTCGATAGCCAATTGAAGACCTTCTCGAGGAGCAGTAAATCGGACAAAGGAAAGGACAATAAAAAATACGGCAAGTACTATTATACACTCATCCGTTTGCAATCATATAAACATTTATAAGCTAAATAGTATAATCATACAAATTTGAAATTTATTATATTGTGCTTTTGTTCAAATCCGTCTTTCTTATTGGACTTCTTGATGGTCGCATACAGACAGATATAGGAAGGCCCATGATGTTAGGCCACAGCGAAGCTCGCTGTTCTTCGCCAAGTCAGAATGTATGCCACCACAAATCGTAGAGACATAAATAACCGAAGAAGATTTCCTTTGAGCTAATACGTACATGTGAAGTTAACATCAAAGCCCATATGTGTACTATTATTGGGAACGTTGTAGGTCTCATCAATACACACAAACGGCCCCCGTGTAGTGCTTTTGGCCTCATTTCAAATATGAACCTACTACTAATACTATTATTCGTAGTAATGCGAACAAACGAATTGAAAAAATAGACATTGATACTATGGGTATTTGCAGAATTGTTGAAGGCTTTGGCAATACTGCTGACATTCAAAAGATCATTTCAAATGCATATTTGAATAGCATAGAGGCATATAGAAGGAATCCGCAAATTGCAAGATATATCTTTTGGCCAGATGATGATGAGACTTTGGGAAAGAAACTATACTTAGTATGATAATGCCTATGTTTTCCACTATTCGTGGTTTTGCTTGAAGTACATCTTTCGTTGTACATATACGTATCATAGGTGTACGTTCTGTGTTTTATCCGTACTATCGAGAAAAACTAACAAAAGAACAATTGAATTGAAATTTACGGAATTATTACTATCATCATAATAGTGGATATATGCTCTTCATACTGAGGGCCGTCAGTCAACTATAAAACTGTTTTTTTCGTTTACTGTGGTGTAAAAACATTAAATTTTGCTGCTATGAAGTACCAAAAAGGGTAAAATAGTCCCCCAAAAATTTGGCAAGAAAAAAAAATCAAAACTATCAAATTCATAAAAAAAAACTTCGATTGCAATCGACAATGCCAATCATCATATCTAAATGCGCTAAATATACTCCGCCTCGTCGTGTCTTTTCCAAGCACTATATGCCTCTGTATCTTATGACATAATAATAATAATATCAGATAAGTTTCTTTCTGAATATTTGCACAAAATTGCTGCAAATGCCAATTTTCATGATGATTTTCAATGTTTGCTCATACATACAATGGCAAAATTGAGTCTCGAATTATTGCTTTAGTTTTTTCCTTTATTTCTTCTCTATTTGTTTATATTTACATTTGCAAATGCCCAGACTATTGTTCATATACAATAACTATAAATATTTCATAGTAAATTTAAGTTTGGTGATTTCGTTAGATATAGATAGATTGATGTTTGTCTTGGCTTGTGTGTGTTGTACGCTTGAAAAGCTATTATTTCGATTTCCAAATGTTCCAGTAAATTTAATAAACTATGTATATGCAATTGAAATAATTTTACGGCAATTCATATTGAAATTATTTGTTTTGGCTAGTCATTGAGGTTGAACATATTTGAGAAAAGATATAACATTACAAGGATATTTGACACACATTCTTTTTAAAAAAAATGAGTAATTTTATATCGTATTAATATTCGACAAAAAAATGACTTTCTTCTGCAATTTTACTTGCACATTTTGAAATTTGATTAGGTAAGGAGAATCTGACCAAAAACAACAAAGTTGTAAAAGTTACCCCGCCAAAGAAAAATTCATCTGCCGCAAAAAGAATACATATCACTCCAATCCGCTGCTCATATCTAATTTTGTTTGCTGGATGTACTTTTGTTTTAGGTGTAAATGCTGGAGAAGTTTAAATGTACAGGACTACTTCTTAAAGTAATTCCCAATGTCTAACTGTCCTAATGTCCCAAGGTCCTAATGCCCCAATTTCCTAATATCCCAGTACCCCAATGTCCCAATTGTCCCAGTATCCTAATGTGATAATATCCCAATGGCCCAATGTCCTAATGTACCAGTGGTCAGTGTCCCAATGTCGCAGTATACCAAGTGTCCCAAGGTCCCAATAGCCTAATGTCCTAATATCCAAGTGCCGCAATGTCCCTGTATCTCAGTGCCCTAATGTCCCAGTATCTCAATGTTCCAATATCCCAATGTGCCAATATCCCAATGTTACAATGTCCCAATGTTTTAATATCCCGATGTCCCAGTGCCCCAATGTTCCCACGTCCCAGTTTCCCCAGTGTACCTAATGTTCCAATGTCCTAATGTGTTGATGTCCTAATATCCCAATGTCCTAATGACCCAAGACCCTAATGTTCACATGTTCTTATATCCCAGTGCCCCTATGTGCGAATATCCCGATGTCCCAATGTCACAACATTCCGACGTCTCAGTAGTCCAATGCCCCTATGTACCAGTGTCCCAATGTCCCAATGTCCGATTGTCCCAAGGTCATAATGTCCCAATGTCCTAATATCCCAGTGTCCTAATGTCCCACTCTCCCAATGTCCTAATGTCCCAATATTCAAATGTCCCAATGTCCCATTGTCCCAATATCCTGATGTCCCAATGCCCCAATATCCCGATGTCCCAATGCCCCAATATGCCGATGTCCCCACGTCCCTGTTTCCCCATTGTGCCTAATGCCCCAATGTCCTAATGTCCCAAGACCCTAATGTCCCAATTTGCTAATATCCCACTACCCCAAGATCCTAGTTTCCCAGTCTCCCGGTGTCCCAATATCCAAATGTCCCAATGCCGCAGTGTGTTTTAAAAAATGGTCAATGCGATGAGCCGATAGACGCAATTGTTGGAAATCTTTTGTTAACTTTACCTATTAATTTACCGTTATTCCATCCACTTATCTAAATGGAAGACATCGATTCTTTAGAAGGACCACCAGAGGATCATTCGTTCCAAATTTCATAAAAATCCCATCACGAAGAGCGATAGTAGAAGCAAGTCTTTCTGCAACTGTAGACTTCATTCTGAAATTGGGTTACTCGCTTAAGTCTGTGAGGGTGAAAATTTCACCTTTTATTGCATATATCTTACCCGTTATTGTGCCGATCGAAGATTTTATTTGGAAAGGCACTAGAACAGGATATGTGGAATATTTTGGTAAAAAGATTTTTTTGGGAGATTTTGCCTGGAAGGCTGTAGCCTGATCAAACAAAAATGCAAGTTGTCTCCGGTAATCATAGACTTGTTCGCTTTCGTTTTTCTTTTTCCTTTGGCGGGCGAGACGCTCTCGCGTCTCTTGATATTTTGATATTCAGTATAAATTATAATTTTATAACTTTGCTAGAAATCTAATATAAGGGCTGTGAACTTGCTCTAAATAATGGTAAGGTTAGTTCTTTTAACAAGCAAAGCCGTAATTTAAACCGAAAGCGTTTATTCTGTTTAATTTCTTAAATAAGGTAGGTTTCTACTATATTCACTGAATGAAAAACTTGCATTTGTATCTCCAGTGAAAAATGTGTCGTTGAGACTTGCCTTTTATTCAATCAAATTAAGATGAAAATGCACTTTGCAGTCTGACTTATTCTCGATGGTACGTTTTCCCTACGTCAGCAGTTTAACGTCGGAAGCCGACATATTTCGTAAAACCCATACAAATACATACTACCAAAATTTTTATTATCGTAAAGTTGAATTTGCACGGTGGTAAATGTCACAAATTTCATATCGAGGGGTATTTGAGGGTTCAAACCATACAATAATGGATTTTTTTCATTATTTTCGTGAATACAGTTGTAACGGCAGCGTATATAAAATAAATGCCATGAAGTAAGTGGCTTTAACGTCTGTGCCTACAGTTAAGGTTTTACTAGACGGTCCTCGGCAAGGACGTTTGGATTGTTGATTTTGTAACGTCAATCAGCGCCGCTTGAGCATGGGCGGCGCATAAGGGCCCGCAGGGCCTGCGTGACGGGGGGAGGCCACGAGATTTAGGGGCCAAAAGCCACATGAAAGATTTCTCGAACTATAAAAACAGCATGACTGTGAAAAACAACACTTCGACGTAGATGTTTTTTGTAGACAAGAATATATACACTTTTCGAAGTCAAAACAAGTCTATTGTTCTTCTTTCACCAGGTCCCTTAGATAAACAAATTTAATATTGTCCTAAAATCTTTGAAATTTCATAAGACAATCCGAATCCTCTATTATAAAAAAAAATTGCTCCTGTAAAGGCTTTCCTGTAACTGTTGCCGTGGTTTGTAGTTCGACCAACCCTTTTCGTTGTTAAGTACCATATGGGCAAAAAGATTCTTTAGGTCCCTCTGCAAATAAGCTATCTTAAAACAATTTTGGTGATGGTATACCTTTTCTTAGCTTTTGTACTAATTCCAATCCACTTTGTCATGGCCTGTCAAACGCAACAAAATATGTAGTTTGAAAGTGGTTTAAACTTAGTTCAAACTAGTTAGTAGGGCCTTTATATGTCGTTGAAGACTAAAATATTTTATCTTGCTTGCGGTGTATATACGGTTATTAGGGCTGTGGTGCACACGCCACATTTGGTGTGAAAGGAGTCTTGCCAAGATTGCTGTATTGAATTTAATGTACAAATATACAAAGTACAAACGTTCTGAATATTGAACGATTTAAATTAGAGCACACTTAAATAAGCTGAAACAAGGAATAGAGTTGAGTTAATAACGTTTCGCTTTTTTCAATTGTCTAGCAAGTTACAAACTTAGGCCGTCTGAATCCATTTTTTTGGATTTTTCGTCATACATTTTCCTTGATTTTGACAAAACGAAAATAAAAAAAGGATTCGGATTGATTGTGTCATTGTGTGTATGAGGCATTAGGGTAGATAGGGCGCTCGTCGTCAAATCATAGGTTCGCGGGATAGAATACCATTGTAGGCGCAGGTAATTTACTATGCTTAAATATCACCAACAGCCATGGAGGTCAATGTTGCGCTGTGGGGGCGTTTTTATTTAAAACAAAAAAAAATCCATAGATCAAATCATTAATTGGATAACCGTTACAACAAGAACGCTATTCTCAATATAAAAATGCAAAGAGTCAACGTAGCTCTTAGCACTGTCACATCAAAATCATGTTTCAAAAGAGCTGGTCGATCCACACTTTTTAGTCATCAGTCACAGTCATTTCCCATACAAATTGATAGATTGTCAATCAATTGACTTGTATTGGAAATTACTGTGACTGACGACTGAAAAGTGTAGATCGACCTTCAAAAGTGTTTTGATTGATTGCACTCTACTTTTTTCTCAGTGTAGGAGGGCCCACTCGAGAAGTTGTCGGGAGGGCCCCGAGTGAAGTTGTTCCGCCACTGAGTGTGAGGTAACAGTTTTTCTTACCAAGTGTTAAAACTTGGCGTTTACATATTGCTAGTTGCAGGCCTTTCTACCACCTCTGCCGCTCTATGGGTCCCTGCTCCAGGTTGTAGCGCGACTCCACGCCATTGTAAAACCGCAGCTTGAACGATACACGATACACCCTTCTTATATGTGCCTTATATGCCGGTTGAGGGGAATTACCGCCCATCGGTGCCCCTTGGGTCTTATCTCGATACCCCGCGCTCGAAGATATGGGACTTCTGCTCCGGACTCGCAGTGGACCTCCGCCATTGCGCCATTACTGCAGTGTGGGCGCCTTGCATAACAACATCAGACTGTTGGCTTAACTATTCGGGGGAGCGGGATAATAATTTCCCAAAGGTCCCACTGGAATCGAAGCAACATCTTTGAGCCAGTGGGGGTCCTCCCTGCTCATACCGGCGTGAAGTCGAAGTTAAGCCGGAGAATGACACCTAATCTAAACAATAACAGTGCCAGCGGTACAAACCAGAGCTAGTATGTTGTACACCTTCCAGATGCAAGCACTTGTAGCGGCGACTAATTGCCTAGTTACCGAAAGCATTTAGAGTCCGAACATATTCAGGTTCAATGCAAGACTCCGGGTATCCGCGTACGAAAAGTAATGGCAATTCACCGAGATTGTCGCACATAGGATATAATTTATCATCAGCTAAGTTGTGCGAATGAAGCCATGCTTTAAGCGATCAGTAGCCTGTGATGAGGAATCCTAGGCTTAGATTGAAATCTAAGTCAGCATTTCCTCTCACGTCATTAACCGTGCCTAACGTACTCGTAGGTAGCTCTCCCATGAGAGGCTGTTTCCCACCTAGATTGCCATCTAGATAGAACACACTCCTTTAAGAGGCCAACGATTTTACGCCTGGATCTCCCAGACGAATTCTCGGAGGTTAGCAAAGCAGTAGAGAGTAACGAAAGCCATCTTCGTACATATATAAATCGCCATTCCATGTCGTAGAATCCTCAGGTCATCAGGACCTGCAGAGCCATGGCAGATAGGGTGAGACTGTTGAGATTGCCCACCTGTTGGAGGATTTCCTGACAAACCCACACGAGCTTAGATGTAACAGTACAGTCCGTCAGCGCTTTTATTGCTGCTTGGCTGTCAGTGAAAATTGTTATTTTCTTGCCTTTGCCAAGGCATAATCTTGCACACACTTCAATTTCGTGCACTTCCACCTGAAACACGCCTGAAACACTTTTTATATAGTCGGAGGTGCTTCCTTCAATGCGTTACAAACTTCATAAAAAAGTTAATATACCCTTTCGCTCTATGAGCGAAGGATATAAAAACAAAATATAGTCCACCATTTGCATCTCTTCTTCTTCCTTGCCTCGCTACTTATACCGCTCCATAGCGTTGCGTTGCTCAGCCTGCGTGTCTGTCAAGTTGCAGTATAGATGCCAAGTTTTATTAACATGTTAAGCCAATAAACAAAAGCCACTAATTTCTCGAAGGGGCATCAGACTCTCTATCTCAAGGGGCTTTAAAATGAGATCTGCTGATCTTTACCTGAACAAGCCATTATAAAATATATCTGAAATCTGTACAATGCTTTCATGCGTAAATACTTTATTCCGCGCCAATAGAAAAAAATCCCAAATAAGCATGATCCTTAAGCCAGGGAAGTGTGCAGTCGATGTAGCGTCGTATCGTCCTACCAGTCTATGACCGACTCTTTTAAAAATAATGGAGAAACTAATTCTAAAGCGCCTAATGCCCATCATAGATTCCATAATTCCAAACCACAAATTTGGATTTAGACAATGCCGTAGTATCATAGAACAAATACACAGGCTAGTCAATCGGAGTACTGTACTGCGGCATTTATCGATATTTCCCAAGTATTCCATCGTGTATGGCATGATGGACTGTTGTATAAAATTAAATCAAAGCTCCCATTCAATCATTACCTCTTCATACAGGAGTACCTTAATGACCGTAATATTTCTATTGAAACAGGCGTTCCAAAAGGCAGTTTAATGGGTCCCTTCCTGTGTCTCATATTTACTTCAGATCTCCCGATCCATGAAGCAGTTATCGTTGGAACCTTTGCAGATGAAACTGCCCTGCTCGCCACAGACTGTGACCCCGTTAAAGCATCAGAGAAATTCCAAAAGGCTCAAAACCTAGTGTTTCATTGGACAAAATGCTGGTGAATCAAAATAAATGAAACAAAATCGACTCAAGTGACATTTACGACAAGGAGTGAAACATGCCCACGAGTAACACTGTATGATAATGATACCAGAAGCAAATATAGCAAAATACCTCAGATTGCATTTTGACAGACGATTAACATGGAAGCAACACATAATAAACAAACACAAATCGATTGACCTCAAACTTCAAAAAATAAACTGGCTTATAAACCGAGAATCGAAGCTTACATTGTCTAACAAATTGCTTATACAGGGTGTCCGCAAACTGCCGTATAAACACACCGGATTTTGATTCCTCATATGATTTCCACCAAAAAACTTGTAGGGAACATACCCCCAATTCTTAACCCTTTAGCTGCTACAGGCATTTGAAGATTTTTGAAAAAATAATTTTCTTGTACGACTAAAACCTTAATATCTCAAAAGTGTAGACTAGCTAGAACAGCAAAATAACATGAACCCTAGTTTTCTGCATTTAAGGCAGTAAAATTGTTAAAAATAACGAAACTATAATAAAATTATATAAAAAGGAAATAATCGTTGGCCTATGCGCCAATTTTTAAAAGAATCGTAGAAGTTGGAGAAAATTGGGATAGAAAAATAGATTGTTTTTGGGTCAAATCAAAAAAATTTTACTTTGACGTTCTGTAAAAACCAAACCTCTTATCCGATTTTAGTGCGGTTAGCTTTATTTTTTAGGTAAATTTGTTGGCTGCAATAATTATCTTATCTGGTTATTCTAGCTTTTGAGATATTGAGTTTTTAGTCGTAGTTTTTTTTTTCAAAATTTTCAAATGCCTCTGGCAGCTAAAGGGTTAAGAGCTGGGGGTATGTTCGTACAACTTTTTTGTTGGAAATCACAATCCGGTGCGTTTATGCGGCAGTTTCCGGACACCGCATCCTAAAGCCGGTGTGGACATACTGCCGCAAACTCAAACATTGATATTTTGCAACGTTTTCAGTCCGAAATCCTTCGAATTGTCACTAATGCCCCATGGTGTGTCACTAATAAACAGCTGCATCGTGATCTGCCATTAGAAGTCTTATCAGTCAAAGAAGAAATAAAAAGCGTCACCAAAAATTATGCCATCCGTATTTCCCGCTACCGTAATACCCTAGCTAGAAACCTGATGAGTTCCGAAGTATGCTATGAGAGACTAAGAAGAAGAGCTCCCCAGGACCTTATGCGAGACAATCACCTTACAAACTAGTCTGTACATTTCCTTTAATCAAATAACTTAATAATTGAATTTTATAATAATTTAAACTAATAATCGTAAGAAAAATGTGAATAATAATTAAATGGTTACTCTACTGGGAGTAAACCATACACGTTAAAATCAACTATTTTACCGGAAGCTTACAGTCGATTAAATAATATGAAACAGATTGCTAAAGACAAATGATATATAAAACAAAAGTTCATACGACGAATGGCTCACAATATTAAAAAAAATTAAGACTTTTTCACACTATTCCGAAATCTGAACTATATTTTCTTCTTCCGAAAAACATAGTGCAGGGCTAAATGTTGATTCACTTAGAACTAAAAATTTAAATAATTATGAATAAAAAACAGTAACAATAACAGCGAATAAATAAATGCAGAAAAAGCCGTTGGCATAAATGGACTACTACGGAAAGGTTATCTAATGTTACTACATGTCTGGCGTTGAAACACGCCATAATCTGAACAATAATTTTCAATTAATCATTCGCCTTGTTCATCAAACGAAAATGAAAACACCTAAACGAAAAAAAACTAGAATTTCCCACGTTTTTCTTTGAACTTTTGCGTGTATCTTTCGTCATACCAGTTATACACATCGTATGACACCATTTATTTGATATTGTGACTTGATCTTTTACGATACATATATCGTAGTTATGATGTAAACCTTATCCGAAAGACAAGCATTTTCTAGATGTAGGCCTGAAAGTGAATCTATATTGTAGAAGAATACACTTCGTTAACATCATTTTCATCTTCATCTGGAGCTCATCCATAACGTGTGATTGTGTAGTATAACTACGAGTATATAGCTAGAGAAAAATCACCTTCAATGATGGCCTCGATTAAAAAAAAATTGAATAATATACCAACATATCGCATATGTACGCGGTTGCACACACATCTACAAAATCTATACCAAACAGTTTTATCTGAACGTTTATGAATGATGCATGCTTGTCTAGTATGCAGTCGAATTTTCGGAGTTGTTCAAAACAAAGATGGCACTCTGAGCTGAAGAAGAAGAAGATGATACCTACTTTTGGCGATCATGGTAAAAGATAATGTCTGTGTGTGGTGTTTAAGATATCACATATGAATGCACTATTAAATACATTACAACCTTTTACCTACCTATAGAGTAATCCGCATGGAATTCGTGATGGACGATGGACGCATGAATTACGCAAATTTTCGGAAAATCTTATATAAAAGGTCGTGTCTACGTCACGAACAGGGTCATCTTGGGTATTATGTCAAAATAAATTATTGATGAGTATGAGATGGATTTATTTCATTTTTTTTTGCTAATGAAAGGAAATGGTAAACCTGTCCACCTGGCTAGTGGTAAGCATCGCGGGTGTTTTAGCGCGAAAATTCGCTGAATAGTTCGAAAATACGAAATTATCACCGAAAAACTAAAGAAAAGCAATAAAATTATAAATTATAATAAGCTTTAAGTGGTATGGAAATGTTGTCATTGAAATGGATATCGATAAAATTAACCAATAAATAATTTAAAAGTTATAAAAGCCTTTTGTCCAATTTTGTTGTTTTAAATCTATTATTTCACAAGTAGAGAGTGCTCTTACTAAGGTGTTTAAATTGGGCAGAGTTTGCGACAAGCTCATGGGAAAAAAACATTCAGCTTCAAATATTTTTTGGCGAGTACTTCCACTAGTAAATTTTTCACTATATGTGTACACTAAAGCCTAGTACTAACCTCCAGGGGGAAATTTTTCGCCGCTGCGATTTTTTCAATGAAAATGTATTCTTACTGTTGTGGAATATGTGGGAAATGCTGGGGAATTCCATAAGCTACAATCCGAAAAGAGTTCCATAATTTTTTCGGCCATTTTATGTATTTTTTTCCGCTTTCCCGGTTATTTCATCGTGAAATGTCAAATGACGGGGGAATCGAAAAATAATACATAAAATGGCCGAGGAGAATTATGCAACCGCTCTCGGATTGTAACTTATGGAATTCCTCACCGTCTGTGACATATTCCACGACAGTAAGTATCCATTTTTATTGATAAAATCCCTGGGCGAAAAATTTCACTCTCCATCTTATTTGAGCCCTTAAGGGCACAGGAAAAGTGCATTTATTAATCATCACATAGTGTCGTGCTCTGTGGCGGTGATCGTTCGGTCGCCACTCTGTGAAATAGACACTAATAGAGAAACGAGTTTCCAAACTCGACACGGCTCGTCGCAAGTTTATTATTCAGAAGAAGATGATAACAAATATTCTTATCGTAGAATAATAAACAAACAATGCGACTAGGAAGTGGTATGGATGACAGACAACCGTATCACACTCCGAATTCAGACTGTCTTTGTAACGTTGATGACTACACACGGTAGTCATCAACGCACCATGCTCCACTAGGAGTTACGGTAATGAAGAGAGAGAGAAGTGTAATAAGCAGGTGAAAACCTTAGTACATAAGGTTGCAAAATGTGGTGAAGAAATTGTTTTTGTTTCTTAGGGTTTTTGGGGTGCTGGGAGCTTCCCACAAACATTTCGTTGCGAAACAGGATCAAAATTGCAATACACGTAGACCAAATTACTATCAATTATAGCGATTTTGAAGATTTATGTCGTGTTCGATGCGAGACCATGTCTTTTTCTAAAATTGTTCATGAATATCTTTTATTCTTTATCGTTTCTTTGCAGAAATTAACGGCTTTAGAGTTATAAGCCAAAAAAAAAACGAAAATTTCGGGGTTTTTCGCGATTTTGCCTTTGTTCCACATCGAAATTTTGGTATGAAACTCCGAATTCGTGATCAGCACCCCAATAAATACGTAAGAAACAGAAAAAAAATCTCCACCACATTTTGCAATCTGAAATCACGTAATGACTAGCCAATGCCACCGTAGAGTATTTTTTCTTTCTGGAAACATTATCTAACCTAATTAAGCAAGAACTTCAGCTGTTTCTTATTACCTGCTTGAGCCCGATCCAAGTATCCTTGAGTGTGAATAGACAGCCTCTGTAAGTATCGTTAGCGTGCCACTTAGCGAAAGTTATTTGGCAACAGTGAAGCATAAAAAAAAACTTGCTGATATAAAACCTTCATTCAATTGTACATATCACAACTCTCGCGACAGTATCTTCAATAAAATACACTCATGTAGTAGCAAGAATATAAAAATAATTTTCATCGCTATACAGCCTTGTTGGTGACATAAACGTCAGTAGATCAGATCGAGAGGATACTGAATAAACAAACGAAACAAGATTGTCGTGATCATGCTTCGTTTAATATGCGTGATATTACGAGTGTCATCTTCCCGACATTAGCCAATCGACAGAGTGGTTGCATCAACAAATGTTGTAAAGATTGCTACCTCGTCTACCATAGTGAACGGAGAACAGCTGTACCAATGTACCATCCGAAAATCAATGTTATACAAAAGAGTACTCGTATTAGCATTAGTTCAAGTGAATGTACTCGAATGTTGTATAGCTTCGATACAAATGAATATACTTGGCTAAAGTGATGGACGATCATATGAATCGGGATAATTGCAGATATTGGTTCGAGGTAAACTGTCGAAGTTTGTTAGTCAGATTTCTATTAAAGAGGAGTTCATATGGGTTCTGATGTGACTCTTATTAGTGATAGTTGAAATAGATTACCCGCGTCAGCAGCAGCATCGGCAGAACTTCCTAGCTGACAAATATGCTGAATGCCAAATCTTCTGCTCAACATTTTTGCCAGCAATATAAAATGCCATGGGCTTGACGTTTCGCGATGCCCATGCTTCTGCTGACGCGTCTTATCTATTTGAAGCATGATGCGCAGTAGCTTTCTAAAAGGATTTCTGGCCTTAAGATTTATTAAATATGTTTGGGTATATCCGCAAATACTAAGAACAGGATCCTTCTACAATTCATTCCTATTTGTCATGTATACTAATTTTCTTCGTGTATACTACTCCTTCATCAATCTTTCAAATTTCATAACAATTTTAATCATTTGTCTTGCACTTTTAAATTAAAATTATTTTTATTTTTTTTTTCAATTTCTGTTTATAGTTACTATTTTCAAGACAAATTCCCCTTTTTTTCATTCATAAGATAACTTGTCATTGTCAAATCGTTAGTTTGGCTTTTTATAGCGTTCATTCTATTTGTGGAATCGTAAACTCGATTTGTTAAAGCGTTAATTTCATTTGATGTATAGTTAATTTGTGTCGAGAAAAACTTGAATTTGTTTTGAAAATATATATTGTACATACTATTCATTTACAAGCTGTGAAAGTTCGCATTGAAATCCCCTTGCAAAAGTATCAATATAAAAAAATAAAATTTAAGGACAATGGGTACATTTTTTTTTAAATACTTTACGACCTATTCTCATACCTAACACATACATCTCTAACTCGAACTACGAGCTGCCAAGACGAAATGTTCAAATAAGGGAGAGTTCGACTAATGGAATTAAATTGTGTAACCATAAAATAAGAATTTTGTATCAATTTTATAAAGCAAAACTAATGCATGATTTGTGGAGTCATGTATTTAGGTCTCTCACATGACCCCACACATCAGTGATGCCAACTTAAGTTACATTTCAGTAATCGGTTATATTTGTTACATTTGTTTCGAGTAATCGTTAATTTGTAATCGTTACTTTGTAATCGTTACTTTGTAATCGTTGCTTGTTGAGGCGGAAACCGAATTGTATCGCACGGCCGCAAATTGTAGAGATATCGACCATTTTCTAATGTACATGGTACGAAGTTAATCGTCAATTGCTGTGGTCAGCATCTTGGCTGACGGTTATTTCTGACTGCACTAACGGGTTAAAAGGCTTCGACAACTTTAGGCAATTGTGTGGGGAATCCGCTGACATATCGATCGTGTCGCTCCACTGAAGCATTGCAGAGATATCGACGGATCTCCGAAGTAGTACGAAGTTGACTGTAGAATTCCTGTTGCCAATATTCGGGTTGACGGCTATCTCTTATCAACATACATACGAGATTGCTTTGTTTGTTTGTTGTTCGGTACACATGTAACGACTACTTTTTGTAGTCGGTAGTCGTTACTTCCAATATTTATTAGTAACGACTACGTAACGGGTAGTTATACTTTTTTGACATCTCTACGCACACATGTGACACAATTTTTGCATTAAAACTAATTTCTAACCTACCGCCAAACGAATTTGCCTATCCCGTACAAAGAGTAGGACATATAATCTACATAAATTCTGCTCGAAAATAGATGTGAAAAATGTTTGAGAACGGAAGAAAGATAGGTAGAATCAATTAAAAACAGAATCGGTTAGAAGTTACTGTCTTCAATCTTTCGTTTTCTTGATTTTTAACTAATGCTCTAACATGAGATATTTTGTTCTTGCTACGAATAAACATGCGAAAGTGCAATAGGATATATTGTATCTTACCAGTTACATTTTTTTCGGATATCAGACTAAATGAAAAATTTATAATTCTGGATAATGCAAACTACAACGAATGTTTCTAAATCGCAGCGGCTGCTATAGAAACCAGCTCCTCATTCTGCCATTTCAGAGCGACAAAGACTATCCTAGCTATGAAGAGCACGACCTTTACCAGGATGGCCCTTAAAGAAGTTAACGGGGAAAGAACGGGATCAATTTGCTCTGCTATTGAGCATGATAAATTGTCACAATTTTCCATTTGATAATAATTACTCTTCCACATGATTAAATGCAAAGATAGCAACTTTCCCGGCCTGCCATCATTGCCGATTGAATTATATCATTAGATTTTTTCGATCGCCTGCTGCTTTCGGTTCCAGGGTTGTAGCGTATATATGGGCTAGTTTCGTAGCCTGAGAACTTTCGCGTTCACTAATTTCATTCTGCAACCGGATGGAAATTATTTCGAAAATAACTAAAAAAAATGCCACATATATATCGCCAAAAATAAAGAAAATTCTGTAATGGTCGACACGTTACGTATTTCTAAGGAAATATAAAAGTCGGCCCGAGACCCTCAAAATACTATTCCCGCATCATTTAGGATCAAATGTACACTCGTCGTAACATTTCATTTCGTTTTGCAGCAAGAACTTAAAATCGTTAAAATTGAAAAGTAAGTTAGAGGTTACTGTTTTAAATCTTTCGTTTTCTCACTTTATCGGCTGATGCTCTCACATAAAATATTTGGCTAGAACATCTGGACACATTATCGTTGAAGGTCTTTTTGATTGTGTCATATCCAGCTCATTATTCTCTCACACGGAGAATCCGAGTCCATTTTTTTCGATTTTCGTTTAACATAGAAGTGATAATTCAGCCGACCAGTGCAACATAAAATCGTGTGGAAATGCAAAAATTTCGTACTGAATGAAACTTTGTGATTTTATATGTGTATATCCATCGATGTTATAGCATTTCTCGGTCAAGTTAAAAACTGTTGAACATCAATTTTGTTAAATTTGGTACATCATATTCGAAATTGTGGAACATCTAGTTCGTAACTTTGGAACATCAAATTCATTGTAGTAGAATATCAAATTCCTAGAATGAAATGAAACATCAAATTCGTAAAGGTGGTATTACACCAAAGAGGTTATAATACAAAGAGGCCGCACGGAGCCTCGCCAGTATGAACTCTACTGAAGCCTGCAATACATTCGCATCATCTCCATATCCGTACACACAAATTAGAAAGCTCCTCCCATTTTCTCATTCAAATAAAAGCAGGGCTGATCATAACAGTTTCAATAATCGAAAAGTGTAAAATTCATTCGACAACATTTTTTTCTCGGTTATTTCTTATCTTCCTCGTCGCTCAATACACGCAAAAAGAATAACTAACTGTAAATCAACACTTTTCTTAACTGTTATCCTCATTATTATAATAGTGTAGTTACTACGTGATAAACCTAGTACATCAGATTGCAAAATGTGGTGGAGACAAATTTTTTTTTCTTTCTTATGTTTTTTGGGGTGCTGAGCACGAATCCGGAGCTTCCCACCAAAATTTCGTTGCGGAACAGGGTCAAAATCGTGAAAAACCCTAAAATTTTTGCTGTTTTTCCGTTATTCGCCCCCTAATTCTGCAACTATTTATTTCTGCGAAAAACTCTCCATGAATATTTTAGAGAGCACATAATTGCGCGTCCAAAGAGGCATAAATATTAAAAATCTGTTGAGCGGTATCACTACAGTGGATAATTTAAATTTGCCATTTTTTAACATAGTTCCATTTTATGAAAAAAATTTTTAGATTGAACGGTTTTTCATTTTTGGTCGTAAAAGTTGCATTTATCTTGTACATTGTGTATTTTGGAGTGCAAAACCTGAATCTGTAAGTTCCCACCAAAATTTCGTTGCAAAACAGGGTCAAAAAACGCAAAAAAAATGACTATCAATTGTAGTAATACCGCTTAACACATTTTAATGATTAATGGCGCGTTGGACCCTAAGTTATGTTTTCTCTAATATTTTCATGGACAGATTTTCGGAGAAATGTAGACTTTCGGAGTTATAAAAAAAACGGGAAAACTCCGAAAATTTTGGGTTTTTTCGCGGTTTTGATCCTCGAAATTTTGGTGGGAAGCTCCGGATTCGAGCTCAGCGCCCCAAAAAACATAAGAAACAAAAAAAAAATTCTCCACCACACTTTGCAATCTGAAATCACCTCGGAACTACACTATAACGCAATTGAACACTTTTTATCCACAAACTGCACACAAATAATAAGCGAACATTTTTCTAACAACCCTGCACACTTTTTATCTGAGAGCAGGAGAAAGAAGTGAACATATGATTCTCGCCATGATGGATTTGACAGTTGAAGAAAGTAAAGTTTTAAAATTGAAAATTATTTGTGAAAGTTGGTGTTTTTAAAGCCGGGATATAGTGGATACATTAGTCAAAGTGTTGTGCTAAGTGCTTGTATTCAAATAAGTGTATATTTTGGACGATTTGCATTCGAAGAATGCAAAAGTAGTTGCCATGTCGCAAAAATTAAACGAAATATGAATTTCAAATCTAGTTCTTGCAAATTGACCGCAAATTCGAGGTTCGTGTTAAAATACGATTTACAGTGAATATTGTTCTTAAAAGAATGCAATCGTTTTTAGACTGATGTAATGTGTGATTTTTGCGTGATTTGTATTCGAAGTTAAGTCCAACCAATTTCGGGAACTCTGATTGGCTCGAATTTTATTTCGTGTTTTCTGGTGATTGACCGTAAAATCCATCAAAACGCTGTGCAAAATAACGTTCTTAGTGAAGTTTCTGACATATTAAAAAAAAAATTAGACTGAAATTCATTAATTTTGATTCAAAACTTTGCAAAATTAAGTGAAAACTGGTGGATATGACATATGGATGCCAGTGGTGGAACATGTTTAGAATACTTTCGATTGGGGCTAGAATGTGAATTTGGTGGTTGAATTTAAAGTGAAATTTCAAATTTTATTAGATTTGATGGTAAATGTTTTCATAACATACTCCAAATACACGATTCCTATATGCGGGGTAAGAATTGTTTGCTCTCGATGCATTTGTATTGTTTATGTATTTTGGGGTGCTGAGCTCAAATCAGAATCCGGACATAATTTCTTTGTTTCGCAAAAAAAAAAACTCGAAATGTCGCATTGGACCCGATCATGCTATCTCTAAAGGGATGGATAGACCTCGAGAGTGAAATTTTTGTCCGCTGGGATTTTCTAAATGAAAATGTATGCTTACTGTCGCGGAATATGTGACAAATGCTGGGGAATTCCATCAGCTAAAGTCCGTAAATGGTTCCAGCATTTTTCTCGGCCATTTTATGTTTTTTTTTTTCGGTTCACCGGTCATTTCATCGTGAAAAATATCTGATGATCATACATAAAATGGCCGAGAAAAATTATGGAACCGTTTCTGGATTGTCGCTTATGGAAATCTCCAGTAGTTGCCATATGTTCCACGACAGTGCGCATACATTTTCATTGAGAAAATCGCAGCGGACAAAATTTCACTCTCGAGGTCTATCCTGCGCTTAACATGTTCATGGAGAGCTTGTCACAAAAATGTGGAGTTTTGGGTTTTTTTGCGGGTTTGGCCCTGTTTTGGAAAGAAATATTCGTGGGAGGCTCAGCACAAAAAAAAATTCCCCACAACATTTTGCAATATCAAATCACACAATGGCTGCATTCAGCGAACGAAATTCACTGAAAAAACACTGGAAATGCTACAAGAATTACCCGCCACCTTAATGCGCAATGAGCATCTAATTGAAGTAACACTTTTCTGATACATTTTCCGTTCGCTGAATGCAGCCATTGACTACACTGTATACTATACTCATTTAGGATCTTTCACAATCATTACATTACATACTTTCGGGACTATCTTTGAATTTCAAATTTGTCGACGAATTGTTGTTGTGATATTTTAAACAAAGTAGGAGAAATATTGTGGTACTCGAAAAAGGATTATAAGTAATAAATCAAATTAAAAAAAAGGCAAACGGTGTTATGCATGTACTTACAACAGTGACATGTGACAGTGACAACAGTGTTAGGCAACTTTTGTTTGTTTTTGTGGGAAAATGTAAAATTATCGAATAACCTAACATTAATACAAACACACTGTTCGATTTTGATAATTAAATGTATTAAAGCTTTCAAAATGAAATTCTAATTATATCATTTTCCGGCTGGCATTTTGCAGTCCGTGTGGATGCGGTTTAATTTGGAAAAGTGACCTAAATGTTCAAAAAGTTTTCCCAGATATTAGAGCCACACTATGGGCAAGTTGTGTTAAGCGCTGGCTTTCGGTGAAAGTTGTACCATATTGTATTGCAATTTCAATAATGCATAAGTACATTCTGTGATACTGAACTCAATAAGGAAGCACAAACTTTCTGCTTGTCGTACATAATATTTTATATCCCACCAGCCGTCGCCGTCGGAAAACAACTACTAACAGCGCTAAGTCAATAACAATAACACTATCGATACTTACTATGCACAAAACCTCCCAAATTTTTATCCGAATCATGGGACGACTATGGCTAAATTCTCATAGCAGCACAGCTACAAACGCATTTTTCTCTCGCTTTGGCTTCAACCAAATTGCTTCGTGATTACCCCATGTATTATAATCTCCTTGTATTACACTATCAAAAAAAATTTGTAAAGTGGGTCACACAAAATTTGTCCCACTTTTGCAATGACCAATTTCTTTGGCCAATGACATAGTCAGTCGGGTTTTGGGTCATTTGTTTGACCAAGGAAAATTGACCTATCACACTAGTATGTCCGTTTCAGAAAAAATGGCCAAAGCTATGTTATCAACATGTATTTTGTGGTTAGTTGGCATTGTTTTATATCTTTGTCGAATTTGCAAAGGTTTTGTTGCATAAATTTCTGTTCTTTAGAAAATCAGTTTTATTTTGCTTGAGGGCGCAATTTTGACTCATGTTATTTAAAAAGGCTCTTGTTATTTAAGAAGACGAAAAATTGCCGGCAGGAGAATGAAAAGAAAAGTGTGGGTTCGTGAATGTTAGAAACATATAAAGAGTATACGAAGAAGTTAGTGGGAAAAGAAGCAGCGTGCTCTTTTTTACCAATTTCATGCGCAAGAAAATATTTCGGAAGGGGTTTTAGGAATAAGATTGACGAGGCCCATATTTTATAACTGCTCAGTGCATTCAAATCACTCACTTTATACTAAAGAAAACTGCGACAATCCAACATTGGACTAAGGCCGCAGGATGTGTTAGTGACATCCTATTTCCAAGATCTTATCCGCTTTTTGTTGAGGTAAATGAGATCAGCATCACGCGCAGCAGTGTTATTTATCCCCATAAATAAGTACTCGTTTAACATCTGAGTGAGATCATAGTCCGTTACAAGCTCGTGAGTTCGAAAAACACCATCACCATGATCCACGGTGAGATTCGAACTCATGATCTTGTGCACACTAACCGCTAGACCAGCCAGACTACAACTTATATATAGGTAAAGGTTAAAATCAAATGTTTCGTATTCCGATTTCCTCGAAATTAGAATAAGTATCCGATTTTTTTTTAGTTTATTATTGTCCATGTTAGATATAAATTCCATTTTCCATGGATACGAATTTGATGTTCCACAATTGCGAATTTGATGTCCCAAACTCAGGAAATTGATAATCCAAAGTTATGAACTTGACCGAGAAATAGTATACAAAAAACCTCGTCGTCACTTTTTTTTCAATTTTTGCTTTTTAATCGTTCATCCTAAGACAAATAATTTTTTTGAATACAGAATTCTTTTCAAATTAAAGCGGTGAAATATATTTTCAATTTCATTTTCACACATTTCACTTAAAATCTTCGCAGCTTCTTGTCACTCGTGTGACTACACTACACGCGGATGAAGTTCGAATATTAACAAATACATAAATGCCTCATAAATCGGTTGAAATTTCATAGCATAATTTTGCTAAAGTTTCAACCCACAATATCTCTGAATGCATTTGCTGGAGAGAAAAGTTTATCTCTACAAAGTACCTGAAAATATTCTAACCATTCCGTTAAAAAAGGATGGTACTGTTCGGTTTTCTCCTCACTGGTTTGCATCCGTTCTTTCGCCATCGTCAGAGTCCTCGTTATTGAAAGCGTCCCGCCAATGAACATTGTTGTCCTCGACATATCGTTCCGAGTGAATTCCTGAAAAGTAAAAACACAACACAAAGTATCTTGTGGAAGACTTGGAAATTACGTAATCGAATACTTATCTGAACATTCTTCCGTCTATTGGAATCACAATTATAGTCGTCATCGGCATCATCGGTGTTACCGTAATCTTCGTCGTCGTCATCATCATCGCTGTCGTCGCTATCTCCATCATTGACACCATAATAGTTTTGCAAAATCGATAACTATTATTAATTAATTTGAATACTTTGAATTTAACACAATTACTCATCTTTGAATTGTATACTTTGATTTGTTTACATTTAATGTAATTTATCAGCTGATCAGCTTATGTATACATATTTGACCCGATTAGAACACTAGAATCCTGCAACATGATATTATTGAAATCTTGGATAAAGTTATCACATACTTGAACCTATACGATATTTGCTAATATGTACATACTTTGTCATTACACACATACTCATGCATTTGATTTGTATTAGATTTAGCATTGAACCCTTTGTAACGTTATAACGTTTCTATCGTTCGATACGAGATTTCAAGGCAAGTCAATATTAGAGTAACGTACACTTGAATTGTTGACCCCAACCGGGAACTTACTTTGCTCTCGTTATTCGATTTTGAATTATTGTACCTTTTATTTGAACTTTGAACATTTTAAGGCTTTTTTTTTTATTGGATTTTGTACCTGATTTGTGAATAATAGATTATTTGAAAAAACTATATATTTCGCGAGTTTATTCTGGTCCGTCGAGTATTTTGTTTCGCCCCTTTGATTCTATCCCAAACAGGTACAGAAGAAAAACCAAAACAGTTAAAAAAAAACTTGCGGTTTTGACAACCACCCAGTTAGCACAAATAGAAACATGTCTAAAAATATAATGCACTTCGACATACAAACGTACATATTTCTTAGGCACGAACTAATAAAATCATAAAGTTTCGAAATTCGAAGGTACACTGTATTGAATTGACCATTAATCAATTGATCTCTAAAGTTGCCATTTCTAAATGAAAAGCGTTCAATAAACAAAACAAAATCTACAATGGTCAATAACGCAGTGATCCACTATAGGTATCAAAACACCAAAGTATTTTATCGTGTCTTTTGTGGCAAATCTGTTGCCCGCAGGGATTTCTACTATTCCAATATTGTAAATATAACAAAAACAAATGTAAAAAAAAAACATGGAAAATCACAATTCTAATTAAATTGATATTATTTTTATATTAAAACGAAAGATTCAAAACATAATTTCTCAATATGTATTGTTTAGATCCATTCAAGAGTTGCTATTGAGTCCAAAAAGAAAACAATGGCGAGACGAAAAACGCGTACCTATTGAAAAAGATGAAAATCATGCCGCGCGGCGCTGCTAACTGATTAATGCCTGAAGCTATCTATTAAATTTGACTTGTCTTAAATCCGTTTGAACAATAAACATTCGATGCACCTTCTAACCAAGACAATATCCATAGTATAAGCAGCCGGTGTATCTAATCCTGTGGTGAATAAAATGTTTCAACGTTTACTGTAATGTTTTGATGAATGGATAAAAGATAATAATAGTGTACCTATACTCGTATAAATAATGTGTACGGTACGAAGCTTTGAAAAAATTAGAAAAGTGAAAGTATTTTAAATCAACTAATCAGCAGTTGCACATGAGTACGTTGACTAGTACAGATTAAAGTTACTGAATGTTGAATAATAAGATGTTGTTTTGCGATATCCAATGGCAGCTCAACTTCACAGGAGAATATTGGGCATACAAATACAAGGATTGATATCTGTTGAGATTTGATAAACGCGATAGGGAGATAATTTTTAGGTTGCATAATTTATGAGCCCCAAAAGCGCAACATTCATCATTGCGCTTTTGGGGCCCATAAATTATGCAACCTCACCTTCAAAAGATCAAAGGATAGATAATTATGTGCTAATAAAATGTTTGCTCCGATTTTCTGTTCTTATTTATAGAGAAAATTTCGGTTGAGAATGGAACTTCGGTGTCAATTAATAGTGAAGTTCCTTAGAACATTTTCCGAAAATCTTCTAATATGGCTATTGAATCAATTCACAATTATCCAATAAACATTGAATATTAGCACTGTAAGGAGCTCAAATCAGTATGAATTTAAAGATGGTGCTTTAAGACTTCGATAACACTTTCTCTAAACGTTAACCTAGAAATATCGTTAAATACTTCTCTATAGTGTTTAACAAATTAACACATACATGCAATATTCTCCTCATTGTTAATTTCTGAACCAATTAGGATTATATCTGAGCAGAAACTGGCTGCATTTTATTGATTAATGTGTGGACGTAATCAACGTCAACTGATTGATATAAAATAGAAGGTTCATTGCAGAAGATTCTATAAAGAATTGTTAAGCATTTCTATAGAAGCAACTAGTAACCATTTGTAGTGTTTACGAGCAATGCTGACTATATTTCAATTTGACCGAGTGGTTAGCGCGTAGGACTGGCAATACGATAATCATGGGTTCGATGCTATCTGCGAGCTTTTTTTCATTAAATTTCATTGTCACCCTATAAGCCTAGTATAGTTGGCAACAGGAACGTAGCCAGGGGAGGGGTCCAGGGGGTCCGGACCCCTCCCGAAACTATGTCAGTTAGCATGAAATTGGAATCATTTATTTGTTGGAAAATTGACAGCTGTATCATTATATGTAGTTCTGTTTCAAACGATAGTTTTCAAACTTACAAAACAATTGGGCGAAATTTTGAAGAGCACAATTTTTTCGAAATACCCATTCTTATCTAAACGTCATGTCGAGAAAAAAAAAACAAATTAGTGTTGCCTAACAATGCGGGAAAAACTCAAAGTAGCAACAATTTCCTCTTCATCATTTTTTCGTCATTAAATTCAATTTTGTGGAAGTCTACGTATGTTTTTGAGGTCGGTACACCTCATCTAGCAGCATTTTCAAGGTTTCGGGTGATGTAACTATTCGGGGCGCAATAGGGAGAAAATTTTGTTTTCGGTGGAAAAGTCAAACAAAAGAAATCTTGAAATTTTCACTACTTTTTTCTGATTCTAATTATTTTATACTAGAGCCATCGAAATAATTATAAGTTCACCTACAAAAAGCTTCAAAAATCAATAAAAACAAATTAAATATTAAATCGATCGACTATAAATTATTTATTAGGGAAATAATAGATAATTCCCATAGGTTATAAGATTAAAAAAATGTACATCCAGATCCAGTTAAAGAAAATAGAAAACTTCTTAAATTTTAGTGCGAAATAATTATAAATTCATTTCCAAATATTGCTAGTTTAATTATTGTTTTAGCTTAGCCCCGACCTCAACCCCAATGAAAATTGATGGGGAATACTTGTTACGCCCATCATTATTTGATATAAATTAATATCCTGTCGGTCCTCAATTGTTTTTAATTACCTGGAAAACTTGTCTTGAGACTGAATTTACTAGAATTTCTTCCAAGCTTGGCGGATCGCTCCTTTGAGTTCCGATGCGGTCTGATATATATAGTTCTCCATGGGCGTAACAAGTATTCCCCATCAATTTTCATTGGGGTTGAGGTCGGGGCTACGGGCTGGCTAATCTAAAATTGTCAGTTTTTTCTTTTGGAACCATTCTGCTGTCGTTTGCGCCCGATGTATACTGGCATTATTCTGTTGGAAAATAAATTCCGGTCCAATAATTGAGTTCCGATGCGGTCTGATATCTATAGTTCTCCATGGGCGTAACAAGTATTCCCCATAAATTTTCATTGGGGTTGAGGTCGGGGCTACGGGCTGGCTAATTTAAAATTGTAAGTTTTTTCTTTTGGAACCATTCTGTTGTCGTTTGCGCCCGATGTATACTGGCATTATTCTGTTGGAAAATAAATTCCGGTCCAATAATTGACTCGGCATGGTCAATGAACGATGTCTCTAATATTTCCACATAATCACTCGCGGTCATTTTCGGTTTAACCCAGGCCAAAGGTAATTTCCCTGCAAATGAAAATGCATCCCAAATCATCAAAGAGCCACCACCAAAGTTTCGGCTCATGGCAACTCCTTTTTCTCGTCCTAAATGGTGCCAATAATATTGAACACCATCGGAGCCATCCAGATTGAATTGTTGAATTTGAGGTCCTTTTGGGAGTGTAGAATCTGTTGGACACAACGCACACTTACAGGTAAATTCATTTCGCTCCGGATTTCTGATGCGATTTTTTTTCCTCAGTACCTTTTCGGACAATAAGTCTTTTTTCTCTCGCAGTAACAGCTGGTCGCCGTCCAGATCTTCGTTGTTTTTTTCCATAATTTGCTCGAAGTAGGAGGAAATTGTTGACGACACATGATGATCTACAAATTTTTTCTGCACTAGCAGCCAAATGGAGTCAGAAAATGACATAACCAAAATTTCATTTTGGTGATTTCTTTCAATTTAATTATCGAAATCGGACTCTGCGCGTTTGAATTATTACACGGTCATTCAAGAATTATTCAATTTCACACAAAAGAACGAACAAAAGTTGCAACTTGCAAAATTGTCACTTTGAATTTGACAAGCGGTTGGTTAAGTTGTCATATTGAATATCAAAACTGGACGCACACCCAAATGGCGATCAGTTTGGATGGAATGACAACAGCCATTTGGTTTCACGTGACGCTATTTGGCGACTAATCTAGATGGACCTTAACGCACGATTCGGACACTATTGAATCTTCAGTTAAACTGACGGAAATGATTTCTCCAAAGTAACAGTATTTCGAAACGGAAGTTTGTAAGCAACATAATAAAAATCATTTTCTAAATTTATAACGGTCTAGGAATTATTAGAAGCGAAAAATGGTAGAATTTGTGTGTGAACTTATATTTATTTCGGTGGCTGTGTTTTTTGCAATTACATTTTTTATTTCTTCAAACGAAAAATTGCAAACTCGGCAATTTAAAAATGGGTCCAAGCCTCTTCAAACAATGGAAACGAAGCTTTACTGTATAGTTAATACAGCATTCCTGATATCGAGAGTTGGACCCCTCCCGAAACGAAATCCTGGCTACGTCCCTGGTTGGCAACATTGCTTATTCTTTTCACGTTGGTTATCGGAGCATATTCGAGAAAATTATGATATAAGATACATGATGTATTCCTTTCGTTAAAAGATAATTAGTTGCTACAATAAGGTTCTATTGGATTAAAAAAACGGCCCCAAATGCCATTATTGGACTATTATTAAGCTTTTATCACGCTCTGGGGCTCACTTGGTTTTGTTGCACTCTACAATGCTAGTAATCTAGAGCTCCGGAGATCGAATCTCGGTGTGGTGCAAAATTTTCGTACCTGTGCGAATAGGAAATATATAGTACTTACAACATTATATACACTCCGAAACTATAGGTATATGCTATGTAAAGTTGACTCGAAGTAGCCTATAAACGGCTGAGTGAACGCACCATGCCCCACAAGGGGTTACGGTACAGAGAAGATTAAGCTTTTATTATACCCTGTAAAATGCTCCTATTACTATTGGAAGAAAATATTCTATCAATTATTATAAGGTTAAAATTGTTAGTTTGGATGACCATTCAAAATAGTGCACTATGATTATTTACATGGGAGACATTTTGAATTTTCATTCCTGCCCAAAGATACATATGTTTTCCTAACGTCTAACGTCTAAAGAAGGGTTTTATAATAAAAAACATATTGTAGCTTATCATTATAGACTGCTTACAGAAATCGAAAGTTCACTTAGTCACTTATTCCCCTTTTCAACTCATTAATATATTCGATAATAATCACTCCGAAAAGTTTCAATTGCCCCGTTATTACGTTGTGGATTGAAGCACCTTTAAAGAAAACTACAGCCGACGACAACTCATACACTAAAAATATTTATTTTTGTCGTGCGCAGTTCAATTCAACACTACCTCACCAAACCCAGTAACCTACAATTATACAGAAACCACAAAAATGCTACTATATGTATATAATGGAATTCCAAGTACTTACACCTTCGCATTCATGAATCGAAGAATCATCTTTCAGAGGTATTCGAAGAAAAAAAACTCTCAAGATAATTTCCTTCGGAAAAAACAGCATGGGCGGAATGCTTAAGAGTTTTTCATATTGGAAAATGTTTTTAATTGATCTTCATGATTTCATGAATGAATTTGTATCTACGTCTATTTTAAACAGTTGTAACACAGACAGCTTATGAAATTTATAATGTACCACAAAATAATTGTTTACTGATTGTTTGCAACATGCACCCTAACTAAGTTTTCTATTTCTATCTCTTTTATGGAACTTCAATTTCATGGCAAGAAATATTTAATCCACGACTTTTTTACGCATAAATCCATATAAAATTGATTACAGAATTATTTTTAGATTTTATCAAATGCTTAACATGCATTTTATATTTAACTGAATTTACTCAAAGTGTAAATGTTACGAGTATGGAAGCCAACACAGTAATCAATTGTAAAAAATTAGAAACGCTTTCTTTATACAAATAAAATCAAAATTAACTCGTAGGTGTATTCCCTTGAAAATATTTTAATTGAAAACAAAACAGAATAAAGTTTATTCCATGTTTCGATTTATTGCAACATTTTAATCAAGGTTTTTCAATACTCTTGGTATGGTACCGGTGTAGGTATTCAAAACATATTGAGCAACTGTTTTTCAATTAGACATTAGTCATCATAATATTTCGTCAATAAACTTAAGGTTCGTTTCGGAATACATATACTATTTTGGGTGTTTCGATGAATTTATACCAATAACACGGATATGCAAGAAAACAATTTTACTTGCAATTGTATATAAAATTAAATACAATTTATTAGATGGTTAAACATTTACGACCTACATACATTACAAAATGGAGTAAAAAATACTCTGAAATGAAATTGAAGCTTATTTATCAATTAGTTTGTTATTTTGTATTAATCATGCTCCCAAGTCATGGTTTAGCTTAAACTTAACTATGAAAGTTTTGACTTATCGTTCGATTTATAATCCACAGGGTAGCGAAAACCCATAATTAGATGCCATTTGCCTAAAATCTTGGTACTTCGGTCAAAACATTATCCTGTGTGATCTATGACCAGATTAAATCAGGAATTAAGTGGATCATCCTATATTATTATTGAATAGGTGAGGGTAACAAAACAAGTAAAGAAAGGCCTGTGCGTCAAAGGAAAATTTTAGTTAATTTTGTTTAATCAGTAATGCAAATTTTGTAAATAAAACTAAAGAAAAATATTTATAATAATAATAAATTCAACAAGAACTATGTATATCTGTACCATAATCCACCATCTCTAACTTCGGATTTCGGCAATACCATATGTTTGGTGGTTCAGTGGCATCAAAACTTCTTAAGCCAAATTGAGTGTTCGTACTTCATGGCCTCCCTTTGAGGAATTTCCAAACACACCACTGCCAAACACCTTCAAGCTTAGTAAGCAACAAAACGAAAGATTTAAGATGGTAACTTCGAACTGCATATTTCAGTTCATAGACAATTCGACCAGGTAAAAAATTCATTTGAATTGCCACTGGAAGATTGAGAAAACCAAAGAACATTTACATAACAAGCTCGGCAAAGTATCGATAGTCAGTGCCTCCCCTAGGGGCGGGCAAAACGAGCAGTTGATCAGGGCGCCAAATTTTTTGGGGCGGCATTTTGCATATTTGAGAGTGAAACATCCATTAAAATGAAAAGATGGAGCTCATGTTCGGCAGAAAAAATGAAGACATGAGCCAATTTATATATTTGTTTGCTACTGATGAAGAACAAGTCGAGAATTAACACATTTTAAGCCAAGCAGTTTCATGTGACCCATAGGTTTAAATGTTTTCTCCCACGCCACTTATGTGTACGTACAATTCCTAATTTCACCAAATCTTTTAAAGAAGTATTCACGAATGGGATAGAAATAATTTTCCATGTCCTGATTAATTTATTGAAATATAAGAGAGGTGCGATATATGATATTTTATATTTTAGAGAAAATATGTTTTTCGGTGCATATTTTCAAAAATGTAATGTTAATATTGAAAAATACTTCAAGTCTAATCATTCATCATTTGACATTTTAAAATGTAGTAGAAACATTTTTTTATACCCGTCACTATGTGAAAGGGTATATTAACTTTGTCATGAAATTTGCAACGGACAGAAGGAAGCATTTCCGACTATATAAAGTATATATTATTAATCAATGTGACGAGAGAAATCGATTGAGCGATGCCCGTCTGTCCGTCTGTCTGTCTGTCTATCTGTCTGTCTGTTTCAATACAAACTATTCTCTCAGTTTTGAAGCTCTCGGCCTGAAATTTTGTATACAAGTTTCTTTTTAGTGTACGCTGTATGTATGTCGGAACAAACGGAATCGGACCAAGGGGTCATGGGGCTGCCATAGAAACCAACCTCTGAGAATTAGGTTCTTATAAAAAAACTTTGTTCTTTATAAACCAATATTAACCAAACTTCACCCAAATGTGCTCCTAGTAAATCGTCAAAACATATATAGGAACGCATGAAATCGGAACACTACGTCATAGAGCTGTCATACAAACCAACCCCTGAAAACTAAGTTCTTCTAAGACAAACTTTTTCCTTTTTAATCCGACCTTAACCATACGAATTGCCTAAATGGTTTCCTACTAAATCGTCAAAACATATATAGGAACGGATGAAATCGGAACACTACGTCATAGGGCTGTCATACAAACCAACCCCGTCACCAAATTTGACGGGTATTCAAATTTCGGCCGCGCCCGAAATTAGCCTTGATTTTTCTTATGTTTTTTTGGGGTGCTGAGCACGATTCCGAGGCTTTCCACTAAAACTTCATTCTCATTGCGGAACAGATTCCAAATCGCGGAAAACATTGTTTTTAACTTATATTGCAAAAAACTGTCCATGCATATTTTAATGATTTCGTGTTTGAATTACTAATTGTAGTAATACCGCTAAACGGATTTATAATATTTTTGTCTCTTTGGACGCGAAATCATGTGCTCTCCAGCATATTTACGGACGGCTTTTCGCCGAAATGTACAGTTAGGGGCGAAAATTTGGGGGTTTTGGTGATTTTGATCTTATTCCGCAATGAAAATGAAATTTTCGGTGAAGGAAGCCTCGGATTCGTGCTCAGCACCCCAAGAATCAAAAGAAACAAAAAAATATATATATTCGCCACATTTTGTAATCTCCAGTACTAGTTTTTTTCATCTGGTTATTAAACTATTTGTCGAATTTTAAATTATAAGCAACGTTTTAAAAATACTTGTGTCTAATGAAATAAAATGATAATTTGGAAATAGAAAGTGACTATAGGAGTTATTACCTTAGCTAATGAATGTTGGGGTCATAGACGACCCGACGCAACGAACGAATAACATATCAACAGATTCAAATTAATCCTAAGGAAAACGGCTAAGTTCGATGCTTTTTTTATTTAAATTTATATAATTAAATGCATTTTGCTTTGGTAGTTTCCGGTCCTGTGCTCTGTGGCCGTGATCATTCGGTCGCCACTCTGTGAAATAGACACTCATAGAGAAACGAGTTTCCAAACTCGGCACGACTCGTCACAAGTTTGTTATTCAGAAGATGATAAGAAATATTCTTATCGTAGAATAATAACCTAACAATGCGACTAGGAAGTGGTATGGCTGACAACCGTATCACACTCCGAATTCAGTTGTCCTTGTAACGTTGATGACTACACACGGTAGTCATCAACGTACCATGCTCCACTAGGAGTTACGGTAATCAAGAGAGAAAGAGTTTCCGGTCCTGGGATCAATTATATTGATTTTTTTTCGGAAATCATTTTAAAGGGGATACCTACATAACCCCGAAAACATAATCGCGCCTATTCATAATCCCGCTTTTTAAAAAAAATCCCGTTTTTAAAAAATCCCGCCACTTAAAAATCCCGCCCCCTAAGAACCCCACCGTTTTAAAATCCCGCTAGTTAATAGTGAAATAATATCGCCAAAAGTTATTTTCATTGTTAAAAAAATCAATAGTTATGTTATGTGATTCCCAGCAGTTAACGTGATACTTTCTCTTAGCACAAATCCGTCGGAATATTTGCCTAGTTCTTCGATCGAGATGATAATTTAGTCCCTACAGGAGAAGACTACCATACATACAGGATATACATAAGTCTCGACCATATATTTTTCAAATTAATTCACCTGGCCCATGAGTTTCCGAGAATTAAGTATTTCCATAATTTTCATGGTAAATATGGTGGCGCTTTTTAATATTCCGTCATAAGGGATGGATAGACCTCGAGAGTGAAATTTATTCCGCTGCGATTTTCTCAATGAAAATGTCTACTTACTGTCGTGGAATATGTCGCAAACGCTGGGCAATTCCATAAGCTACAATCCGAGAACGATTCCATAATTCTTCTCGGCCATTTTATGTAATATTTTTCGATTCCCCGGTCGTTAGCTATTAACTACGATGAAATGATCGGGAAAGTCCCATGCAAAATGTTGTGAAAAAATTTGCTAGGAGGCCACATGTACATTTTTGGTGTTTCGGAAGTCCTTTCATTCTGAAATTTGGTACACTTACAGAACTACTTGATGCTCATATTTCCTTTAAATTTCATGGTCCTACCTATCCGCGTTCGGTAGTGACAGCTACCCAAATCGCACTTTTGTGTTTTCTATCTAGTCGAACTGTCCATAACTGGAGAATTCGTCAGCGGAAAATTTTGAAATTTGGCAGACTTGTATAGAGCACCGCACTACCCACATTTGGTAAAAATGACATGGCTCTAGTTGCCAATGTTTAGAAGTTACAGCCATCAAAAGGTGCGATTTTAATTTATCACAAAACGATGGAAAATCAGTTACTGTACTCCATGTGCCAGGAAAGCCGCCACCAACTAAAGAATTTTCGGCCCAATAAGGTATCAATTTATCAATTGCAATAAACGAAACGAAGCTTTTAAATAAGTATATTCAGATATCATGAAAAAGTTGCGCTCTGGCCGGTTGGATAACTTGGGGTAGTAAAAAATCTAGATCCGTATGTGTACAGCATTGGGTATTCGGGAGTCTGGTCACCTTAGTTCAAGAAGAAACCTTTGTTTGAGTTAGAGCATTTTTTTTACAAATCAAATTCTTCGAAATTTGCCGGGTCGCAAAAATGACGCGCAATCAACCTAAAGGTACGTTGTGCTTGACACGACTGCATCGGCTCTAGCGACAGCGACTCGCTCATTTCATATTAAAACTAATTTTTCTCTCATTCTAAAAACGAGTTTTTATATGAAATGAGCGAGTCGCTGTCGCTCGAGCCGATGCAGTCGTGTCGAGACGTACCTTTACACTGTAAATGCGTACGACTATTTGGAATCAAGATTAGATTTTGCTGAACACACTTACCTGTACTGTCTGCAACCCCTAAATTTAACTGGAGGTAGTCGGATGTCTAAACATACATAAAATCGACTTGGATGAACTTTATGAAGAATTTTGTGTTATTTTGCCCCTAGTTGATAAATATGTTCAAGAGAAACCTGCCGATAAAGTCCCAAGCCCTGACACATGGACAAAATTATTTAAAGCTGTCAATAATAGCAGCAAAAGTATGATTTGAATTTTGCAACTGGTCTTTTATATCCCGGCATTTGATTATCCGGTCGTGAGAATATTCTTGCGGTAACGCATGAACAAATAAGCCTCAAATCAAATGCAATGTTAATATGACAGGTAAATATTTTTTTAACTTTATATTGCAGAATGTTATTTGAGGCTGTACCATCAAATAGGGTATATTGTTACAAAAAGTCCATTACATATCAGCATATAAATATATTTTTTTAATTTTCACCCCGTAAAAAAATCGAAAACCTGTATTTTATAAGCTAGTGTCCCGAAGGCTGGCAGGTGGTCGGGGACTCGGTTGCTGGTTAACTCGTTCATCATAACCTACCGAGACGGCAATCTTAGAATTAAGACTATCTTCACATATATTCTAGTTTCCGGAGACCCGTGGATGAAATCTGAAATGATCGCAGTACCCAGCATTTGATCTCCCAGATTGAAATAAACATGCACCGTATGAATTTTTACGTAGTACGTAGATCCTCCGCATGTATAAGTGCAAAAAATTAGAAAACGAAAGACTGAAGACAGTAACCTCGAAAAACCTTCGTCTTGCAATATGAGTAGAATTTTGGGTTTTGTTTGCATTGTACATGTAAAACAAATAAATGAAGCGAAAAAGAGTTAAAAATTTTCATCAAGATAAGATGCACGTCGTGGCATTCACTAGGTCACGCTCGATTAATACAGTTTCAACATCTTTTCACGAAGGACCTTTCGTTTATTATAATAACATAATTTCGAAGGCGTTCGTATGGTTAATATTTGGCGTTCGTGGGAACATGTTTCGACTTCATGATTGGGCTGATCAATAAAAATGTCTTAATATTTGTAGGATTTAATCCCTTTTACTGTTTCCGCTTCATTGACGTCCTTTGGCGAAAATATGTATTCCTCATACATAGGTGAAATTAGTTACGTACTCAATATTGTTCCCTGGCGGCTATCATGCCACATGGATGATGATGATGTTGTTCCCACACAAGGGTTTTGAAATTTTAAGAATTTATTAATAGTGCATCTTCGTCAAACGTCAAAGTAAATCAAAGTAAGCAGTACAAGGAAACCAAGCATAATTTGAAATTCAAACAAATAAATTCACTTGACGCAATATCTCTACTATGTACAATGTACTTACATATATATGATTCCACTGTGAAAAGTGTCTTTGTACACATATCATACTTCGGCCAAGTCTACACAGCATGTTCAACATCTCACACTTGTCATAATAACAACCAATATTCGTGTATACCATCGACAAATTGTCCATCAAATCTTTTTCAAACCAACGAAAAAAAAACTCTGGCAAAACAGTCATAAGCCGTACTTACCACCCGAACAATACGTGAATTAAATCTGTCAAATTCTTGTCTAACTTGATCTCTACCAGAACAATATCGCAAAACAACAAAATAAAATTTCCAACTCATCCTAATCCGCGTATATCCTATTCTCTGCAGCTAACGTCTACAACAAGAGCATACAACAATTATAAAATTAATAAACCCAAATAAAATTAAAATAATAATCAAAACGAATTTAATGATATGGCCTATTATGGATGGATGAATTAAAACCATACCCGAGTTAAAAAAAAGAAAACATTTAACACCTTCACAATCCAAGTTTAAGACACTCATAGTACATACAGTACAGTGGTCTTAGATGTGAACGAACTTGAACAGAGCGCGCACAAATGATATACGTTTCACCTTACGAATTACATTTTCAAGTGTCTTTTTAATATCCGAAAGTGGCAGATCGCCTAAAGGCAAATCATTATCTGGCAGTTTTGTTTATTTATCTGATAAATTTGTTAAGATAGTGAGCTCAAATCTGTTTGTGGATTAATTGCACTTTAAATTTCTTGAACAAATTTAGTATGCTATAGTGTGCTGTTGCGCCTCTGTTAAATTTTGTTTCCTACCTACATTATTTGTGTGTACATATATGTATGTACTTATTACTTATCATTTGCAATCTAAACAAGACCGGATCCTATTTATTATACAACATATGAAATTAGATATTGATATAGGATTTGCAAGGAACGACAGCATTTTTTATGAAGGCTTTCGTTGGGTACTCGTTAACAAGCTCCAGTAATGTGTCTAGGCAGTAACGTTTCTGCCAATACAAATTTTGAGCAAAAAAAACAGTGACACGGCTTTAATTTAAGGATCCAGTTAAACTGTTGTTCAAATAAAAAACTTGGGCAGATGATCTAATTTGGCAATTTAATGTCAACTTTATAAGAACAAATTAATAAATGCTACTAGCAGGTCTGCAACAATATTTGCAAGTTATGGAACGTCGCATAAATCCTGATTTTTTATATGGGCAACTGCTCGGGTCGGCAGAATTTTAAGGGCGGCATATTTTGAAAACGTTTATAGTATTTCAAGATCTCAAGAAGCAGATTATTATATCTAATTAGAAAAAATAAATTAAACTCTGGAACAGCGGTCGCTTGCTTACAAACTTGCGAATTTTGCCGGCCTATCGACACCTACAGGGTGGTCTATTTAAAGTGAACTAGTGTAAACCATGAATAACTTTTTTATTTCTAAACCGATTTTTTTGAAATTTTCACATACAAAAATAGACACTTGGGAGATATGTTTACACTATGTTCCAAAAACTATATCCCTAAGATGACCGCCGGCCAGTTAATTGCAGATCATCTGGAAATGACTCTTTCGCCGAAAATGTCCGTTAAAATCTCCATTGTGGCAGCAGCGGTATGGCAAGGCGCTCCATCTTGCTGAAACCACATATCTGGTCCGTTTTGGACAAAAGGACGAATAACATTGTTGAGCACGATATCGTTGTTCGTTTACAGTCAGGGCCTCTCCATTCTCGTCTTCGAAGAATACCGGACCGATGATTGATTCTTGATTCGAAAATTGTTCAATATCGGTATTTAACAAATGATCAAATATTTCTTCTAAAGTCTAAGTAAAATCTGACTACCGAATTTTTAATTTTTCGCCCTAAACAATAAGAGGCGTTTAATAAAGTTATAATGCCACCCCTAAAACTAGCCGTCCTAAGCGTCAGCCTGCCAATCCAGCAAATTTGGAAGTTACATAATTTAACGCTGCTGCTTCAAATATCTCATGTTGCATTTCAAAAAACCCCAATAGATGTTAAAATCTTATTACATTCTCCATTTCTTCTCCATATGACAAATTTTCGCCCTAAAGATTTTTCTTATTTCAAAAAAAGTGTATGCCATACGTCGAATTCTTTTCATCAGACAGGATCCGAAATCAGAATAGGGGCCAGGTTTTTTCGAGCCAGCGGAAAACCAAAGGTCCGGGATCTTCATTAAATGCAAATCGTTAGCTGATTGGTAAAAATTTGAACTGGTTACCAATGTAGCCTTTTATCAAGAAAAACTTTTTAAGGTTGAAATATAAAACGGCCATTAATTTCCCCAGAAAAAAAATAGGCCCATCGGCTTCAGTGCTGCGAACCCCCTTCAGCTTTCTGGTAGTTTTCTCTCTATGAAGTACTATGTGTTATCTGTTTTGTCTTGCTAGCCTTGGTAGCTTTAACAATTGTTTCCATTAGTTTGAGTTTGTTGGAATAGGCTCTGGCCGAAATAGCAGAATAACTTTTGAAATACGCGAAAAAATCACAATGAGCAACAATTCACAATGGGGTCTTTTTCGCCTATTTCTGCGTGTATTTCTTTAACATATGAGCGGATTTCAGTAAATTTGATCCACTGGATTAGCCTCTACCCAAAGTAACAGGACAACTATTGAGACATATGAAAAATTCACAATGGGCACAATTATGAAGAAAATTCTTTATCACTTACTTCTTTACGTATTTCTTGAATGACTTACAGGATTTCGGTATGTTGACCCCCGGCCGGAATAGCAGTATAACAATTGAAATAAACAGAAAATTCACAACGAGCAACAATTCACGATTTTTCGCTCGAGTTTTTTTCGCATATTTTTGTTTATATTTCTTGATTGCGGATTTTTTGGAAGATTTTCCTTCCGAATTTGCCCTGTCCGTGAATATCACAATACAATTGAAACATGCAAAAAAAAATTCACAATGAGCAAAATTATGTTTTTCGTATATTTCTTTCTGTATTCCTTGAACGAATTTCCAGATTTCAGTCTACTGATTTCAACGGATTGATCTACAACCGGAGAAACACGCGAAAATTTATAATGAACAAAGTTATAAAAACAGTTATTTTTCAAATACTTTACTGTTTATATCTCCTCATCCAATTCCTGGCTTTGAGTAAATATGCAAAACCATATTGGACTGCTCTTCGGATAGCGAAATAAGCATTAAGACATGCACAAAATTCACAATGTACAAAATTATGAAGACCGTTCTTTTCACATAATTTGTATTTATCTCCTAAATGGAGATCTCCTAAGCGGATGCCGGTAAATTTGCTACGCCGCCGCCGCATTCTAAAAACAACCGAATTTTAAAATTCACAATGGTAAAAATGTTCAAGGCAGCTGTTTTTCTGATTCTTTGACTACCATTCTGGTACGGTTTAGTGTATTTAGTAAATTTACATCACCGGATTAGTCTCTACCTTTTAGCTACGTAAACTTGCAACAAATTGAAAATGAGCAAATTTGAACTCATGACCAAACCTTTGCCTATATCTCCTTAGCGAATAAGTTTATTTCAATAAATTTCCTCGACCATATTGTTCTCTGCCCCAAAACGCCAGAATAACTATTGAAATAAGCATAAAATTCAAAATGGTTTGGTCACTTTTCGTATTGATTAGAATATTTTTGTATTTTTTTCCTAAAGTAGCTGAATAACCACTGAAACATGCAGAATCGACTGAAGGGATGCGCAAAATTTTGAAGGGAGCTCCTTTCCTATCCTTTGGCCACTTCGAACGGCAGTAAGAAGTTAAGGAAGAATAAGGATTGGGCTCCGTCCCTGATAGCGGGATTGAAACAAGTACAAAATTTACAATAAACAAAATTATGGAGGCAGCTCTGTTTTACACTCTTTTGCATCTACCTCCTGAACGGATAAGCGGATTTCGTGGAAAATGCTACGCCGAATCGGTCTCTACTCCAAAAATAAAAATGCACAATGTGCAAAATTATCCAGGCAGTTGTTTTTCGCAAACTTTTCTGGACATTTTTCAAACGAATCATCATTGATGGGTTTGATACAATCACAAAATCCCCATACCAAAATCCTCAAATAAAAATCCCTAAAATCAAAATCCCCATTCGGGGTGTGATGATGATTTGAATTGGCCAATTCAAAAAATTTTCTATTTTTTTAAGAAGTTAATTTTCAATCATCTTTTTTTATTATTATTTGTGCTTAGCTATTATTAATTTTTTCCTCTTCTTTTCCAGATGATCCCTACTATTGCGGTCTACGTGCACGCGTTCCGAATTTCGTCAAATCGAAATCAGGCAAAGAAAAGGATACACAGAACGGCACTTTACTTTCACAAAAGAAAACATCCATTGCTCATATGCAATCGGCGCCTATTCACGGTATGCACCCCATCTATCAGCATCCACATATTCTGGCTGCTCATCATCAGCATCAACAGCATCTTCAACAACAACAACATCAACAACAACAATTAATGTGGCACGCTCGTAGCTATGAAAGCGGAATAGGTATTTACAGTCAACTAAATTATATGCTTGAACCACATCATGAACATCATTACGGTTGTACGACGGCAACTGCCAACGGTGGTGGTGTTGCTTGCCCCTACGAAATTTACGGACATACGAAAAATTTGACGACGGCTGACATGAATCCAAACTGGACAGGCATAGCCCGACTACCACGACTACACAAGACTTGCTATCGAACTTGCAGTATGGACTGTTACGTACCGCCAACAACCACGACAAATTTACCCTACAGCAACAACAACAACAACAACAATACGATCTATGGCTATTGTGGTGTTAAAACCAACAACAAATGGCGTAGTGAAAGCGATATTGTAAATATCGAAAGCGATGACCAACCAATTGGTGTAACCATCAATGAAGAAAAACCGAACGACAACGACAGTGAACATGACAGCCCTAGAGACAGTCGAAACAGCTCACCGTTAGTGTCATCGGCGACACCAACATCCAATACTCCAGGCCGTATGTCTAAACCTTCTAAGCACGTGCACACCAAAACAAGTTCCACCAAAAATCCTAAATCATCTAGTGAACAAAAATCACCAAATGTCACCACCAGTCAGTTAGAATCGTTTCCCTGTAAGAAATCCGCCTCGATTGAAAGTTTCTTTCAAATCGATACGAATCAACCGAAAAATAATGATGATATTTACGATAGAGTTAAATCGGGTGATGAGATTTACATAAATCAAAGAAAACGTATTGAAGATCACCTAAGAACGGTGGCCGAGAAGGATAATAAGCGTGAACGGTTCTTATTAAGAAATGCCAGTTCTTTTTCAGCTTATTCTCAGTCGGAGAGTGCCTATCAACCTATTCCCCGGATATATGAACGGCCCAGTCGTAATGCTGAACGTAAATTTAGTAATATGCGAAGGGAACGTTCAATGTACGACTATCGGGGAAAGGACAGTGATATGGAATCGATTTATGGCTATTTAAAGCCACGAAAAACAAGAGGTCACGGATTGAAGGCAATTGCCAAGTAGGTTTTGATTTGAATTGAGTGTAGAGACCAGGTAGGGTAACATTTTTTTGGCAAACTGAATTATTCTAAAAGTAAGTTTTTTTCCTTAGAAGTTTTCAAATAGCCCATTCCCATTAACGACTAATTTCGTACAGTTGCGTTTTTTTATTAACAGATCCTATACTGATAAATGTGCTGTATATACGTATATGTAAAATATCTAAAGTTTGGCTTATTAAAATCATATTTAAATGTATATATTGAACATAAGATAGTCTATCGGCAATATCAACCAAATTCAACAAAACCCAGCTTTATAAATTATCAAAAACATAGTACTTCAAGTTTACCCCCAGACTATTTCGAACGAATTCATACCCAGTAAAAATGCAAGTCTGATAATGAAATGCATACAGCATTGTCCACTTTAACAAAAGCCCCTTCAATTTTTAAATAAAATTGATTAGGAAATTGCGAAATATAAGAACTCTGCTTCAATTCGGTTAAAACTAAAATGGGTTGAGCTCAAAATAATAGTTTTCGAACAGCTTATTTTTTTATTATCCAATTTTTTTTTTATTGTGTACAAATTTGGCTTTCACATTATCCCGAATGTGACCTTCCCACTATTGGCTCAAGGGATATGTTAAAAAAACCTAACATTTTCTTTTTACCGTAACCCCTTGTGGGGCATGGTGCGTTCACTCAGCCGTTTATAGGCTACTTCGAGTCAATGTTACATTGCATATAGAGGAGTGTATACAATGTTGTTGGTAGTCTGGCTGGTCTAGCGGTTAGTGCGCGCACCTTCGGTGCACAGGCTCATGAGTTCGAATCTCACCGTGTTCCATGGTGTTTTTCGAACTCACGAGCTTGTGACGGACTATGATCCCACTCAGATGTTAAACGAGTACCCATTTATGGGGATAAATAACACTGCTGAGCGTGATGCTGATCTCATTACCTCAACAAAAAGCAGATAAGATCTTGGAAATAGGATGTCACTAACACATCCTGCGGCCTTAGTCCAATGCTGGATTGTCGCGCCTGTTATTTATTTATTTTTTTTTATACAATGTTGCAAGCACTATATATTTCCTGGGCCACGCCGAGATTCGATCTCCGGACCTCTAGCATCGAGCCACAGAGCGTGGTACTTGGTAATACAGGAGAGAAAACAGAGCAAAAAAATATTTGGTCTGGTCTGTGTCCTTGAATAATCCAACTGAATTCCGTTTTCACACACATCGGAAAAATCTAGCCTTGATGGATTGTGCTAACTGAGAGGGGCCCCTAAAAACCTCGTGATTTCTTGACTTTTTTTATGTTTTCGATTATAACTCGAAAGTTGATCATTATTCAATTAATGTCACTGAGGATTTTATCAGCAACATACAATTCCCCAAAAGTCAAGTCTAAATCGGCTAACCAGAGCATTGCCCATGCCACAGAATGACACCTAGTACACTACATGATAAGCTCCTCCTTGTGATTAGTTCTGTCTGCTTTTAAGGTATGAAGTTTGACTCTTGTACCCCGTATAATCGACATTTTGCGAGATAATCACCTTTTTATGTTTGAAAATCCTTTATTTTCTATAACTTAGGAAATCTTCTCTATTTTTCTGAAATTTGGTACACTTGTAGACCTACTTTGCGGCCACATTTCCTCCGAATCACACGGTTCCACCAAACCGCGTTCGAAAGTTACGGCTATCCAAGTCGCAATTTAGAGTTTTCTAAATGAAAATTGTCCATAATTCTGAAATTCGTGAGCGAACAATTTGGAAATTTGGAAAATTTGTAGAGCATTGTACTGTTCATAATTGAAAAAAATTGGCACCCTTATAGAGCTACTTGAAATGACTTCAAGTTTCAAGGTCCTACCTATGCGCGTGCGGAAGTTACATCTGCCCAATTCACACTTTTCTGTTTTCTAATCGAAAATTGTCCATAACTTGGAAATTCTTGAGGGGAGTTTTGAAATTTGGCAAACTTGCAGAGTACCGGAGTGTCCATAATTGGTGAGAATTCCAATGCTCTAGTTTCCAAGGTTCAAAAACTATATCCGTCGAAAGATGCAATTTTCATTTATGCGCTAAGGCATAGCATCTCTAATGTATCCATGGAGGAATGCATACTCTCCTGCAGAAATATCGCAACACCCTTCCACCTCTCTCGGGGTTCTCTGTAGACTCTACCCCATAGCCACATTGAAACTGTGCAAGGAATGTCACTACCACCTTAAGAATTCTAGACCTAATGAGGTATCAGGTTATCTATTGCAATAAACTATACGAAGCTTTTAAATAAGTAGGTTCAGGATCATGTCCTTACAAAAATCGGAAATTTTTGAAATCTATCTTATATTTTATGTGTATAACCTCATTTCGAGTACTCTTTCCTTTGCTATACCTTTTTGTGTTAAGTCATACGTTTGTGCTTCACCGATTAAAAAATTGTCTTAGTAGTTTGAGGTCTGCTGACGAGATAGAAAAACGAGCTTTCGTTTCAAGGTTTTAAAATTGTTTCAATTCTGCTTGCTTAAGGTTTATTTGCCTCGGCACGACCCGTAGAGACAGCGACTCGCTCATTCCATATAAAAACTCGATTTTAGATGATAATCGCTTAGCATAGGTCAACAATGAAGATTATCGTCGATTGAATCGTGTGACTCATGATGTAAATAAGGTCCGCATGAGTTGTGAACGTGGTGCACTCTGCTTGGGGTAGCGAAGTTGCAGTGTACATAAGCCACGATCGCTGCAGCCGCATCGAGGAAAACACCACTAGGTTATAGTCAACAGCTAGAGCCGCTGGAGTCGCTAGGGCCGCTGCGGTAGTGTCGAGGAAAATGTACCTTTTGCTGAGATTCCGGTGGAATAGTTTTAGCACAGACCGAAGGAAATATCATACATCGAACAACGTGGCACTAGAGATGGATTTTTTTCATTTCATTGGTTCTGGTTTCACCCCCGATAGTTTCTCAAAAAACTTTTGCTGGCAAAGTTGGAAAGTATTAAATTTCCTTTAATTTGATATACTCCCTGTTGGCTTGTTGTTTAGAATATTTTTCAAAAACCCCTTAAGAAATCGATTTAGTTCGTCCGTCTATTCAGTAAATAACTCACGAACTATTTTACCGATCGTCATGAAATTTGGTAGGAATGTGTAGAATGGTAACAGTCTTTGGCACGAATACCTTAGAAGTTGGTAGGGAAAACATAACAGGGTGTCCCGAAGAGGTGAAAAAGTTGACTTTTTTATTTTTTATTGGAGATGGACCCAGTCTGTCGGCATCATTCGATCGACCAGGATGGACACATTTTAAATTTAAATCTAATAGTAATTCCCTACTGTACCAAATTGGTTAATTAAGTTTGTCGAATAAATTTGACCCCGGTCTGGCTACTACTCGTTAGTGGAAAAATATTCTGCCGACGAAATACTGCATTGCTGGAATAATCTTTAACAGTGGCGTAACGTTTTTAAATTGTCTTGTGTTCAAACTCAAAGCAGGCCCTTTTACAGTCGAATTTTTCATTTCATATATTCATATTCGACTGGTTTTAATTGCTTTTTTTCTGTTACTTAATCGTTATTTTGATTTACATATCTGTCGAAACGAAATTTTATTTCTGCGATCAAATTTTAATAAACAATTCTTACAACTTACAACGAATGGCGAATTACCACATCAAATTTGCGGATTTCCTTTTCAAATTTGTCTCGATTACTCGGTTTAATTAAAATATATTAAAATACGAATTGAAAAATTTTGAAGTAGTGCGAATTCGGGAGATTTTCTTCTTGCATTGCGATGACGCAGGCAAACTCTTTTCAAAGAACTGACAAACAAATACAGTTTACAACGAATGATTAAAAATTGATAATTTGATATGGAATCTCGTAAGTTTAAAATAAGGGAATTTCGTCAACGTGATTGGGAATTTAATTTGAAATGGAAATTTTAATTTTAATTTGAAATGGAAATTCGCCAATATCTTTTGAAAATTCATAGTTTTGACGTGGAAATTTGAGGTAAGATAAATTTGTCAACATGATTCTAAAATTTCTCTATTTCAAGTGAAAATTCGTCAATTATGACATTGAATTTTGTCAACGTGAAATGCGGTAACATATGATCTTGATATTCAACAATTTGATGTGGAAATTCGTCAATTAGACATGGAAGTTTGCAATCATGTTCATGAAATTCGTTCATTTTTTCTGAAATTTCGGAGAATTCGATTTGGGCAAAATGATTTTGAAATTAATAAATTTGACATGGAATTTCGTTAATTAGAAATAGAAATTCATTATCATATGATTTTGATATTAATTTGTAAGGGAATTCCGTCATCATGATTCAAAAATTCCCTAATTTGTGTCAATATTTTAAAATCGTAACTTAAAGCATAAATTGGCGGTAGTACATAATTGAGTACTTGATTAAGTTTTTGCTTAATTAGCATAAAACAAATATGGCCTGTAACCCTATGGGGGTAATTCTAGCTTGGGGCGCGTGTTCCACTGCATACAAGGAATACCATACGTTACGCCACTGCTTCAAGATTACCTAGGAACCGTAAATATCCATAGGATTTAAAAATGCTAATCAGGGTACACACTATACATACTACCCAAATATTGTTACCATTACGGGTCACTACTGAGTGAGATAAACTGATAAACTTCTGAGACTTATGTGAAATTAGCCCACACACATTCTCAAATTACGCTCGTAACCGTTATGAGCCCATACCAAGCAGACTGGCAGTTAACCAACCTTATTGGCGTATTGTCAGCAATTGTTCAGTTCAGGCTCTGACTTCTTGAAAATTCGTCTAGTTTCCTGTGAGGTTCTTTTGGATTAGTTACGGTTACTATACAATAACACATTGTCTTCCTTGGGGTGTGATTTGCTTTACTAAAAATTAAATGGCGAATATATAAATTTTATATAAATTCGAAAAAACTATTTTTAGGGTTTTTTAGAAAATTTTTTTTTCAAAAAACCCTTATGAAATCGATTTTGTCTGTCCGTCCATCTGTCCGTCTGTCCGTCCGTCTGTTCACTAAATAACTCGCGAACGGCTCAACCGATTGTCATGAAATTTGGTAGGAATGTGTAAAATGGTTACAGTCTTTGGCACATATACCTTAGAAGTTGATAGGAAGAAGATAACAGGGTGTCCCGAACGTTTGAAAAAAGTCGACTTTTTTATGTTTTATCGGAGATTGACATATGGGTATTTAAATCAAAGAACTAAACGAGTGCATCTCACACCAGTTAAAATTTTCCAGTTTCGAGTAACGGTAAAAAAGTTATTGGCGTTCAAAGTTAAACTTCCTTTTCGACCTCCGTTTTTCTAAACCGTTATAGGGATTGATATGAAACTTTGCACAAAGATTGGTCGGTATGGCTTTATATACGTTAAATATTAAGACTGTTGACTTTTGCTAAGGAAAAGTAAATAACAGTAAATTTGTAAAATTTTAGTTTGATTGTGTGTAGCCCCTTTTAGGTTTCCAAATATGAAAATTCTGCTGGGGATTTTTAGAAAATTACATAGGGAATATGTCTACGAATTTTCATTCGAATATCTGTATCCAAACCGGAAATATAGCCAAGTTAGTAAGGGCCTTTCACAATGCAAGGGAAGCCTGTTACATTTCTTCAATGCATATCTTTTAACTTGATGAAACAATGAACATGAAATTTGGTGGATATGCATAGAATGGTAATAGTGTTTGCCGCAAATATTTTTGAAGTTTGTAGGACCAAGTTAACAGGGTGTCCCTGAAAAGCGGCAAAAGTATACTTGTTCAATACTCAGCTTGCCCTCCCCACGTTAGCTCACCTCTCAGGTCCGATTGATTTTAGTATGTTTACCTTCTAACTACTCCTAACAAAACCCTGTTCTCTACACCCATTTTTTGTGCATTCGTTGATTGCCCTAACGTTCGATTTTTTTTTAACTTGGAAATATTACAGAATCTGCTTTTACTGGAGTCAAGAAATGAGCAACGAAATCTTTTGTTTTCTTCTGTAAAAAAATGAGATTTTAATAAGCATACAGAAAAACATGTACATACTTACTTTCTTACTTTACTCCTTTTTTCCAACAGTCACTTTTCTTTCAAAACTCAAACTATCAACGAACTGAATAACAAATGAATAAATTTTACATAAGATCCTTCAAGAGGGGCCTTCCTCTTAGCAATTTGCGCCTTTTATTATCTTATGACCAAAATCACAGGAAAATATTGTATTCACACACTCAACATGCTTGCGAGGCGATAATTGTTTTATTTTTTTTTAAATATGAAGTTCAAGGTTCTTCGTAAACAAAAATTGTAGTTTCAGAATGTTTCGTCTATTTCTTAGACTCTGCAGCTATCTTGCGTGTTTTTCTTGTAGATGTAGACTAATTAAAATGAATGTTTTAACAAGAACAGTTAAGTATCTACCCAATGGTTAATCGAAGGTTCAGATAATTGACTCTCTACTATACTCCTTTTTTGACTGCTTAATTTTACTAAGTCGCGATCGGCTATAGGTATATCTGAAAAATAAATATTTTTTTTAGAATTTAATGGATCTATTACTACATAGTTCCACAACATATGTAATTGGAACGCTGTGTCAGTTTTATTAATACATTACATATATCCAATGGCCTAGAACTAACATTGTAAAACCACATAGAAATATGTAGACAACGAAGAAAAAATGGTGGCTTATGTACACACATATATGGATTGTGTTGTTTTGCGACCAGAAGTGAACATTTTTTCCTATATATATATGTACATATTTAAATGAAGACCTATGAATTCCTTCAAGCCATAATCTCATATTCATACCACTATTTCCTCATTTTCAAGTTTTTTTTTTTCACTTGTTTTCAAATCAAAATTCGAAATAATACAAAGAAATTCTAGAAACTGTTGCATTCTTGGTATCAATTTCTAAGCACCTTCGCAAATTCACTATCAGAACATACATATTTTTATCAATACCGATTAGTCGATAGTCTTATAGGGATTGTGCAGACCCTTCGTACAGTCCTCAAACCATTCCTCCATAACTATATCCTCGTGGATTATGTTAATTTTATTCGATTCTAACACGAACAGATCATATCAAAACCAAAAGGTCAACCATAAAAGCAAAGATGGCACAAGTAATGCAATCTACAATATCCGCGTGAAATTATTGTATGCCATCTGTACATATTTTAATCGCTATTGTAATAGCACGATCACGCAGCTACTGTGTGTAGGCATCTATTCTAACCAACTCAACACAACGTCCACTGCAATTCTTCGGCTCATTGATCTTGATGACTTGATAGCGAATGGTGTATACAACAAAACCTCCATCACCAACGCTCTCTATTGAAATTCATAGCTGCGCTGACTGGACCTTTTCCAACTTTCCACAGTTCACGAGAAAAACTAACAAAAAAATAGCATTGCTTCGTCCAAAGGACATCATCATATGACCGGAATATAATGTTGCATACTATGTATCTTGTAATAAAGTTTAGAAGATCGTCATGTTAGAGATAGTTATTCATGATTTAGAATTTTTCATATAGACTATACTATACTAAACAAGAGAAATTCGAACAACCGCGGTTGGTCGACATATAATGCCCTTTCAGGCGCCGTTTTCTAAGCAGTCTTCTGAACAAATCATGTTTTTTGGGTTCACCTTTCTAAATTCACTCCAAAGTATGTACTGCGTTTACCGGTATAGGCAACATGCTGCTTTTTACAACAATTAGAATTTTTCCCTTTTCCGCATTTAACATTTATGCAAAAGAGCTTGTAGTACACATTTCATTTAGAATGAAATCTATAAATTACTCAAATGAAAAATAAGATAGGTACTATACTCGTACTACTAACAGCAGCTAAAGGAGGAAATTTCTTTTGTGTGATTAGAAGAAAAAAAAGTGTGTGTTATCGTCACGTTTTGAACTCTGTGCGATCACGATTATCTAACTCCGGTATGTGGAGTAGCTGGGGGTGTTGCGACAATCTGCAAGAAAATAGTATAATAATAAATACATACAAAGCTCTTGTGAGATATATGAGTATGCAACTGATGATGATGATTACCCCGGCGTATTTATTAATGTGATATTTACTTTAGTTATATGATATTACATACACAGATACAAGTGAATAGAGATGCAGATATTATGCAACCGAATTGCAACTGTTACCGTTTGCATGACATGGAAAAGATACAATCTAGCATCTTTTGTTGCAATTTAAGATGGGAAAGCTGGTGTGGATGTTGATATAAATCAAGGAGCATACATTGTTGTATTTTGCTGTTGTTTCTTATGCCAACATTCTTGGGTCTTTTGCCAAGTACGGCATTGGAAATTTTTTTAGTTTATTTAAATCATAACACCCCAAAAGAGATATACAATTTTGAAAAAAATAAATTAAAATAATAATTTGTAAAACGTGAATCAATTAACTTGTATGGAAAATAACTGTGACTGATGACTTAAAATTTGTGGATCGGCCTTTAATAGGCATGTTTTTTTTGTTATCCCGTGCAGGTTTGGGTAACGAAACTCCATATAAAAAAAAATGCCAGCTGATCCACCTGTCATTTTTTTTATATGGAGTTTCGTTACCCAAACCTACACGGGATAACCAAAAAAACACACCTAATGTTTACTGTAACCTAAGGTGACCAGACATACAGCATTTCGCTGTGTGTTACAGCATTTAGACCTGTCATACAGCATTGAGGAATGAGGACCCTACAGCCAAATGTAAAACATGAAAAAAGCGAACATGTCAGCAAAAAATACGTCACGGGACAGTGTGTCTTTTTCATATTGAAGGCGCTTTTCCCAATACGTTATTGATCCTAAAGTGCAACCTATGCTCATGAGAAAGCTGCCTGAAGTCTCAAAGCTATCATAACGGTATTTAAATTGTACTCGGATCAACGATGAAGGGTGGACAGTAGCAGTTTTTAGTTCTTTACTCTTACTGTGCTTCGATTCAGGGAAACTATCTTCATCCTGTACCTATATCTACCGCAATTTGGCTGACTAACTAACAATTTCAGTAAGAATTTCATTTCTGGAAATGCAGAAGAAATCCATCGCGACCAAACTCTTTAACGAGGAACCATTAGACAGCAGAAGGTAAAATTCTTAACAACTTAAATAGTTCCAAAAGTAAATATTGTTCTTATTGCCCTAAGTGAGACACAAACTTTAAAGTCAGCGGCGAGTATAATTGGTAGTGATCTAAATAAGAGCTGCTGATCTTAAGCACTACGATCAGAACATAAATTTACCTTCATTGAAAACTTTTTCCCATTTCTTGGAACTTCTGTAACAGATTTTACAGATCTCTCTCAATTGAGTTTGAACCATTTTTCGGCGAGGTAGTTCCCCCCGAAGTCGGGCTTTTTCGTCACATTGATGATAACGAGGCTAATTTCGGGCGCGGCCGAAATTTGGAAAACTTTCATTTTCCTCGGGATAATATTTTATCGGACGTCCGTATGACTTGTATTTAACCCTCTTCCCCATATTCTTATCCGTCACGCCGATAAAATAATATTTGTGCAAGGTTTGGTTGGAAGAAGTGCACGAATAGACAACTTTTTCTTAGAAAGCGTCATATGAGGGGAGGGGTTGTATGGTGATCCTGTCGCCCCATAATACGATTCTGTTTTCACATACTTTATTGGTTTCGATATAGACACTTAACATAGGGTTTAGTTGGAATTGGTGCAAAAAAAAACTTATGCCGACACTACACACTACACTTATCGAGGTTTGCCGACCGACGCGCTACAAAAGATCAAAAGTTGTGGACAACACACCTGAGAAGGACAGACGTGATGGGGAACTTCAACGAACGTTATGTGTTCATCCTTTGTAGCGCGCATTTCGGCGAACCTCAATCAGTGTAGGGTCGGCATTAGAAGAATCAAATTGGGGTTGCGTATTTTTATGGCATCCCCATGACCCCATGTAGCGTTTCCGCCTACATTATCCGATCCATCCTCCAATTGGTATTATCTGACGGTCGATATTGTGAAATGGCAAACCTTTAACTTAGAGAAATCATAGTAACCCATTGCATGCGTTAGTCCAGAGTGGCTATCTGCACACAATCTATACGTGTTTGGCGTTAATTTGTTTCATTCGAATTGTTTCAAATGCCAAACAATTGGTAAAGCTCTCTATAAATGAGACGATTTTCGCCAGAAAATCATACAGCTTGGAAACGTGAAAGGAAATCCAGGAAAACTTTTCATGCCAATTGAAAAGAAAATTCAATTACCGTGTTACTATCCCGAATGCAGCATTCATAAACGCAAATATTTATCAGATTGGAACGATTTATAGGATATTTTTTCTAAATAAAGCGTACCCATACATTGGTACCTGATCTGAAGCAATTTCTGTTCGTTTTCGCGTCTTTTGGAATAAAGTTGTATGGTACAAATTCGTATTGTTTAATCAAGAACTCAACATTTTCTGATATATTAGAGCTCGCTGCGCTAATACTAACATTCCCTTTCAGATCGAAAAAAATTGAAATACTACATTCGATTCAAAAAAATAGTAGGGGGCGCTAACTAATACTAACTAAAAACCCCTACTCCGTTCAAAGTGGCCAAGGGATACGAAAAGAGCTTCCTTCAAAATTTTGCTCATCCGTTCCGTATATCCGACTTTTTGGGATATAGACAAAAGTATTTAAAAAAGAACTGTTTTTAATAATTATTATGCCCTATACCCATAAGATGGTATAGACTATAGAGTATATTGTTTTTGTTACGCCAATATTATGTAACACCTAAAAAGAGCCATCGGAGATGGTTATATTCAGCCATATCTTTTGATAGAATGTAGCGAAAAATTTCAAATTTGTATCAAATGGTAACTGTTGGATGCCTTGATAAGATATTAAAGATGTGCCAGATTCGACCCATCTACCCCTACTCTGTCTCGTTCTTTGTTATTTTTCGCATATTTCAACAGTTATTCTGGATGTACCCCAACCCGCTGGAATCTTTTGACTAAATATGGTTATTCCTTTAAGGAATACAGAAAGAAATAGGTATCTACGAAAAACAAATCTTTATAATTTTGCTCATTGTGATTTTTTTTTGCATATTTCAAGATTATTTGGATATTCAGGGAAAAGACCAATTCGGTAGGAAAATCTTCCAAAAAACCGCTAAGTTCAAGAAATATAAAAAAAAATGTGAAAAAAAAACTCATTGTGAATTGTTGCTCGTTGTGAATTTTCTGCTTATGTATAAGAAAAAGAATTGTCTTCATAATTATGTCCCGTTGTGAATTTTTCATATGTCTCGATAGTTGTCCTGTTACTTTAGGTAGAGACCAATCCCGTGGAAGAAATTTACGGAAATCCGCTGGTATGTTAAAGAAATACACGCAGAAATAGATGAAAAGAACCCATTGGGAATTTTTCCTCATTGTGAATTTTTTACATGTTTCAATAGTTATTATCAGTGTTGCCAACTGGAAATTTAGAAAACGGCTAAATTTAGCCGGAAAACCGGCTATATTTTTTTCAAAAACGGCCAAAATTCCGGCTAAATAAATTTCAGCCAGAAAACCGGCCGAAAAACCGGCTAAATCATACAAAACAGTCACATTACGAAAAAATATAGTAAACAACTGATTTTAATAATTTTATTTCTTTTCTTGAGTACTACCCGTAAACTATGCAGACAGATTTCTTAGTTTAATTACATATTATGCTCCAATCGCTGGCGTTACAGTCAAAATTTACTTTGTTCGGAGTTAGATGGCTCAACTAGTCAAAATTGTTGTATACAGGTACAATTTCTCGGTTAAGTCCAAGTTCGAAATTGTGGAACATACAATTCGTAGAAGGAACGTCCAATGAGTAACTATGGGCAAGGGCAACCATATTTATGTGTGGATATCTTACCATCATCGCACCTGAACAGTCTTAGAATTCGTCATTTACTTTTGACGTTTGTGTAAATGGTGAAAATGTCCCTCACAATTGCGTTATTTTGATGAATATTCTGTTAATAATTTGAGGACACACTTTTCTTAAAGAATTTGAATAGAAATATGTAAAGATTGATAAGAAATTTAATATGTTTGTAAACATTCTTGTTCTACAATTTTACAACGGATAGCGTCCCCAGTCATTATTGAGCAAATGATGGTCCAAATGCGTAATTTGGAACTCGTACTCGTGCTAATGATGATAATAGGTGTGTTTTTTTGGTTATCCCGTGCAGGTTTGGGTAACGAAACTCCATATAAAAAAAATGACAGCTGACGCACCTGTCATTTTTTTTATATGGAGTTTCGTTACCCAAACCTACACGGGATAGCCAAAAAAACATGTTGTGTCTTTCGAATATATGTGTTGTTATTCATTTTCGAATTTGAGCACCCCAAATTTTATTTTCAATAGTTACGAAATTGATGTTCCATTTTTGATGTTTCGCAATTACGAATTTGATGCTCCAAAGATACGAAATTGATGTTCCAAAATTATGAGCTTGGCCGGGAAATGGTGTAGATTTTTGATAAATTTGTGGCCACCAACAAAATGTAATGCATCCACGAAAATGTGTAGTTTCTATGAATCGTCAGACGTTGTGCAAGTAGCTTGCCCAGTAAACCAAAAAAATTTAATTTTAAGTGAGATATAAATTGGGGGGCAACTTACTCCCTTCTTCAGCACAAAAGCTAAGTGCTGAAGAAGGGGAAAAGTTGCCCCCGAAATATATACTCACTTAAATCTAATTTTTGTAGTTTACTGGGCAAGCTGTCGGATTAGTGCACAACGTTAGTGTTGAACACTACAAAGTTCTGGCGATATTATCAATATCTATGAATAGCACATATACCGTATCTGTGGTAAAGAATTGACACTTTGAAAAATTTAAAAATGTTCAGGTACCCCCATGCTTCAAGAATTGTGCAGCAAAGAATTTTATCTAAGAAACTGTCTTCCATTTTGCAAATTATTCAGCATATTGATGGTTAGTAAATTACATGCTTAGACTAGGTACTAATATCGTCAGTTTACATGAAACCCTAAATTTATTGAAGAAAGGCAAGTCTCCGCGGTAAATTTTTCCCAGGAGACATAAGTGCAAGTTTTCCTCTACGTGGCCACAGTATAGGTACTTACCCTATTACACGATAATAAGTGTATATTTAAATAGTTTCACGGCGATTAATTATTTTGTTTGTGAATATTGCAAAATTTATTCTAGTTTCAAAGTAAAAAAATCATAAAATAATTTTAGCCGAAAAAACGGCCGAAAAAAATCAATTCCGGCTAAAAATCCGGCCGGCCGGAATTAGAAATTTCTTCCGGCTAAACAGCACGGTTTCCGGCTAAATTTGGCCGGAAAACGGCTAAATTGGCAACACTGGTTATTATGCTATGCTGGCCAGAGCCTAATCCAACAATCGGAATTTTTTTTACCGTTACCTTGTTATCGCTCTTTTTGTGAAAGTCATCAAAAATCGTGACTTGTCACGCAGAATCGTAATTTGCAGCACTCCTGATGACTTAATCCAAGATTTGATTTCAGTTTCAGAAACTAAATAAAATTTCACAAAAACTGAAGTTTTTCCTGTTGCCAACATTATCGGCAATATCAATATCAATATGTTGGCTTTCCAACGGTATATCTCTTTTCATATTTACATTGCGGGATTTTAGAATTACACATATTGCATATAAAAAAACAAGGTAATTATTTTCTTATCGAATTATTTAAACTGAAATTTTATACATTTTTTTTTTATATTTTACTATCGCAATTTTGAAAATTTGTTAAATAAAAATGAAAATAAAGTTTTGAATATGAGAAAGAGCCAATAAACTAAAAATGTTAACTAATGATTAAATGGGTCTGTAGTCTGTTTGATGAATTGGAATAATGCTGCTGGAATTGGCCTCCTCCATTTTGTATGCAGACTCGATACCTTCGGCGCATGGAAGAAACGTCCCGAAGGATTTCAGGAGGGGTTTCCTTAATGTTGTCACAAGCATCATTAATTCGCTGCAGCAGCTGTTCCCGGGAGGTATTCGGCTCGGAATAGACACTGCTTTTTAAGTTACCCCATAAATAAAAATCTAGGGGAGTAAGGTCGGGACTTCTCGCAGGCCACGCAACTGTCCCAAATCTGCCAATCCACTTTCCGGGAAAATCGTTTTCCAAATATTCTTTGAAAGGTCTCGCATTATAAGCGGGCACCCGTCTATCTGCCATAAATAGCAAATATTAAATTTTAACCGTTATAAGTACCGCTGCATTTGCCAAACAATGTACCAAATTTCAAATATCTTACAGTTCTGGTCAAAATAATGTAGCTAGATTCTATCCCGAATTATGATTGCCTTTGTATGTCTTTTTTCGAGTCAAGGGAAAATTGTTAACGATTCCACTGAAGCCATGTTTTTTACCATTCAATGCCAACATGTTGAAGCAACTTTTATCAACTTTGCAGAGTTGTACGTATAAAGCACCGTTATGCAATTACTGTTTGAATTTTCGATAAAAAATCTATTTTAAAATTTCTGTTAAGTTTGAGTAACTGTATGTTGAAAGTGCCGATCATGTTGGCAACAGGAAAAAATTGAGTTTTTGTGAAATTTTATGTAGTTTCTGAAACTGAAATCAAATCTTGGATTAAGTCATCAGGAGTGCTGCAAATTACGATTTTGCGTGACAAGTCACGCTTTTCGATGACTTTCACCAAAAGAGCGATAACAAGGTAACGGTAAAAAAAATTCCGATTGTATTGGAAATTTTCTTGCTGAAACAAGTTGCGCTATCAACCCTTACAGTTTTGACCACCCAATGCGGGACACCCTGTATAGATAGATTTAGTTTTGTTTGCCATAATTTAGAGGCGATTCAGATTATCGACAAGATTTACTAAATCCTAGATTTAGTTGACAATTGTACCATATTGTACTGGAATTTGAAAAATGCAAGTAGATACTTACATTCTGCGATGCATTTTGAATATAATGACTAAGGCCCGGATTTCTATGCAGTAAAAAAGGTCGAAAGATGCCATATAATATGCAATAAAAAATCACAAAATATGCAATGAAATATGCAGTGATAAAACAAAAAAAACGTATATATGTAGCCGAAAAATATTGAAATACGTAATTAAACCTATTACCATCAGTGGACTAGACAAATTTTTATGACAATTCGATTCAAACAGAGATAATTTTTTTAAGTAAAGTGTCTAAAATAAAACAGAAGTGCTTTCGATGATATGTTTTAATACTAAATTCAGTTCAATTCTGATTCAACATAAAACACATTTCAGAACAATAACGAATACATAAACTTTAGCAATATGATAAACCCAACCAAAATCTTTTTAAAAAATTCAGATAGTTTTCGGTACATAAATATATTTTAAACGATTTCATTACTATTCCATTTTTGAATTGCAATGAAGTACTTTTCAAAATTTTCCTCAGTGAAACTGTGTTTTCTGCCGTTTAAAATATATTTATATACCGAAAATGATCTTTCTACATTTACTGATGTAATTGGAGGAAATTTAAATTTTGATAGGTCGGTTATTTCCGAATGCTCCGCGTTGTCATCGTTAATGATTTTGTTAATATTCCTTAGTGTGGTTAAGCCTGTGCTTTTGTCAGTAAGTGCACGAAATTTTAATTTGTGCATTTCGCCCGAGCTTCCCGGAATACAATTTATATGTATGTTCTTCAAACTTGTTAATTAATTAACAACTGTCACTTAAGCTCGCCATATACAGTAAAATTGATTGAACAATCGATTGAGCAATCGATTGCACATAATCCATCTGACGCCCGTACAGCACATTCACAATACAATTTATCGTACAATCTAAGTCTTAGATCCACTCGACACAACACAACAAGCGAAAATTATATATTTTGTGGCGATGGACAGCCATTGCTACTTTCGATGGAGAATGACTGCCACAACCACAATATAAAGAACGACCACCGGTTTATGTAAAAAAATCAGCAAAGTTGATTTTTTCACATAGTGTTGACCACCGGTCACTGCATGTTGTCGCTGTGGTGGCCATTCTCCATCTAAAGTAGCAAAAATATATAATTGTCACTATGTTGTGTTGTGTTGTGTGGATGGTGAGACGATCCTTTTAGATTGTACGATAAATTGTATAATGTATGTGATATACGGGCGTCAGATCGATTGTGTGCAATCGATTGTTCAATCGACTAGACAGTGTATGGCAAGCTTTAGAAACATTTTATTTCATGGAATATTGATGCAAAACGGCTTAATTTGCAGTTTCTTTTTGATTCTCATGTTTGTTTTTTCTTTGTGAAAAATTTTTTTTATAATTTTTTTAGAGCAATTTAGGTATTATGTATTGCAAACATTTTAGGAAAGAGCAAAATATGCAATAACCCATCAAATATGCAAAAATATGCATTTGCATATAAATCCGGGCCTTAATAATGACATACGATTTGATCTAGTAGGCGGGTTTTAACTCGATTAATTTAGTGGTTTTAGTAAATCCTGTCCATAGTGTAAATCCCATCTTAATTCAGAAAATCTAAGATTTTAATGATTTTTAACATGAATTTCCTACCCAAAATCGTTTGACATTTGAAGCAAGTTTAGTGTCGACGACAAAGCGAGTGCATTAATAGTGCTTTTCGACTTACTGGGTCATTTCCAGATTTATTGGAAATCCCATACAAAATGATGATCCTGGAAATTGATCCAGGGTATGACTTGGATCATCTGCAAAACTAATCCCCCAGATGTCTCCGCAAACAATTTCTCTGAAATTTCCCGTATATCATTTTGTTATTCAGTATTTTTGGTTTGTAAACTTTATTCAGAGTTATTCATTTCAATGTTTCTTGAGACTTTTCCTTTTAATTGTATCTCGCACGATGCATAATTACAAATGCAATTTATAATTCATAATATCGCGTTAGGGACTGATGACACGATAGTCAGCTGTTACCGAATTGGGAAATTTTGATCCGATTTCATTCGACTTGGACAGGATCAATGTCCGTGTAAGTCGAAAAGCACTAGTATGACAAAAATCATGCATATTGGGGAATTTTTTTTTTACAATAATAAAAATTACTGTACTGGAAAATTGTAAGTTAATTTTCTAAAATTTACAAAATTCTAAATAAAAAAATATGTGGTATAGAAATAAACTCAGCGTCAATGAAACCGGGCCACACGGTAAGCGCGAACTCTACACGGTCGAAAATCTTGGACTATTTTCTAAACCAAACCAAGGAATAGAATCATATTTAATACTACGTGGTATTAAAAAGTAATACTTGGAATATAATAGGCTGATTTTTAATATTTCATGGCATTGTTTCTAATACATTTACAATATAAAAGTGATTGTAGTATGGATAGTGTTAAAATCAATCTTTTCAACGTTAAAAATAATTCTCGCCAGTAATAGATTGTATTCCTAAGGCCAGAATTAAAAATCCATTCCCACCAATGTAATAAAATGCAATTTTTGTTGGTTTACATTTTAATAAAATTGTATTAAAAATGAAACTGCTTTGGTGTAAACGTAACTCTCATCAAGGCATCCATGTGCTGTCATGCTAAGTGTGTCGCGTGTAATCGATTCTAAAAAAATGTGAAAATATAGGTGAACCAAATTGTGAAATTTGTGAAGATTGTGCTTGACGAATCATCATCATCAGTAACTGGAAATGTGGAAATGATATTACCTTTTGCAGTAAGTGAAGTAATTTAAAAATTAACAAATCGTGTAGACGTAGAATTTATGTTAAAATTTTTGTGAACAATTCAAACTGTTAATGTTGTTGTTTTTTTTAGTAGTCGATGCTTTCCCGGAATTGATAAAAATACCGATTTCAAAATTAAGGACTGCGACGGGGCACATATCCGATATTACTATATTAGCCCACCAAGCACGAAAAAATTACGTTGGCGAAGGCAATCGTCAAGCTGTTTCCTTCGTACACGACGACTATCAAAAGTTCCGGAGGAATCGTAAGTTAGGATTTTACATTAACAAGTGCTCCAAGTTTATATTTTTTAATTTAAACCTGATTTTTTGAAAATAGGAAATATTCTACAACTCTGCAAAAAACACGGGATACATTGCAGCCAGGTTAAAAAAAACTTCCAACGCAAAGCGGATAAGAATAGAAGGCGATTCCAAGGTCATTCCCGAAAATTCACCAATTGTATCGCATAACGTAATCAGCAATAGATTTTGGATTTTTTCAAAAATTGTGTCGTTTGTGAACAGCGAAATGTGCTTGAAGATAAGCTGAAAAAAAAAACATTGGATCTTAGAAAAGTCATGTGCTTGGAACCAATTGATACCAAAACGACATTTATAATGTAAATGATAATTTATACGTTTTAGTGGAGCCTTTAAATGAATGAATTTAAATAATAAACTACAAAATTTGGATTTTCTCGATTATCTTGTGTTGTTTTCATTTCTAATATAGGTTTCACTACAGGTTACAGAACGTGCACATTTAATGTAGGACGTAGTAAACTGCATTCATTGCCAATATTAAAAAGTAAAATTTTTTTGGTTTAAATTATAATCAAATTTGGTTAAAATTAAGTTTTTAATTTGGCATACTTTCTAACACAATTCGTATTAGAATGTATTCCTTAAAGTAATTCATTTTAACACTACTAGTATTACATTATTTAACACTCAATATTATTAGATTGCAAGTCGGAATAGGGAATAGATCTAGTTTTAATACTTATGAAGTGTTAAAAATTAATATTATTTTGGTGTTGTCATATATGTAACACAAAAAATGTTAAAATTTAGTCCAAGATTTTCTACCGTGTAATCAAAACAGGCAAATCGTTTGTAATGAGAGTTAACGGTACTTCAGATAAAAATCATAGTCATTTGAATTGCCATTAAATGTACTTTCTGTAGATATAACTTTCATAGTTGTAAGTTTCATACTTTTTGAGAAAATGGAATTTGAGTCGAAAGTGGCGAGTGGCCCGATTTTTGTGAAGCCGAGTGTAGAATGGATCGTGCATTTTTTTCTTGTGTTTTTTTTTTCCGTAACATGATCTTAATTTCTTGCATTAATGTATCTATTTTCGCATTCGGCCCCTATACATATGCGTACGAGTATTGCCCCTTTTTAGACAAAATATCGGGAAATTTCATTTCGTTGGTGTCGATTAGATAGTCATAATCACAACTGTATCTAAGCTATTAAAATTATGTTTGTTATACCGTCGATTTACGAAGAGTTCTATTTATTTTTTATCACGCATACGTATATTCAAATTGACGAGCATGATCAAACCCAATCATGTATCAATCCTTTTTCATAAAAGTTCCCCAACTAATATTACCTGCTGATTAAAAAAATTACAATCTGTCAATCAATGAGCGCTTATATACCAGCTCTTAATTGAAACTATGTTAAAACATTTTTGGAGATAGTACCTTTTCCATAGGGTGTATACCATCCTAATCTAGTTCGCGTATTAACAACGCCATCTAGATATACAAGCCATATTATCAGCTGATAAAACTGTCGCTAAGAACCCCAAGTAACATATATTACAACAACAGCACTAGGAACAACCACAGGCGCTAAGAACCACCGCCATCTTGATAGACAGGCCGGACTGTCGAAATTCGACTTCGAAAATTTGGTACCTTAGCGCCTGTGGTTGTTGCTATTGCTATTGTTGTAAATGCGGTTCCATAGCCACATGACAGGTCATTTTATCAGCTCATAATCTGACCTGTCTATCAAGATGGCGGTGTAAGAACCCAAATTTTCGAAATCAAATTTCGACAGTCCGGCCCATTGAATAAAGAAAACTAAAGGAATGCCCCGTAGAAACGATAAATGGTTCAATTTTTCATATCAGACTGGATCGGACGAATTGTCCCCACCTGTCAGATCAAGTCTGATATGAAAAATTCAATCAATTATCGTTTCTACGGGGCAATCCTCTTAGTTCTTAGGATCAGTGGTCCGGCCTGTCTGTCAAGGTGGCAGTGGTATTAACTTCTTCTTCTTCTTTTTATTCGAATTGGTTGTGGAATATGCAGATGTTTACAAATGGTTTATCTGACATTTTGATTATTTGGATATAATTGGAATTTGTTAATCTCGCGTTTTTTTCTAACCAGGAAATTCATATAAACTTTGTAGCGAAACGAAAACGATATCACCCCAATAACAAGACGACTTCGCTCTTCCTGGATAAATTTCAGAGATAGTCGCATGTCCAGGCATAATGGATTGGCAAGCACCTCGCCATTTGTTGCGAGTGGGACTAAATTTAGTTTCGATTAGTTAGTACAGCTCGTATATGCCGTCCAAAAATAAAATAATTTAGCCTAAAACTTTTTATCTTTGCTCCGGTATATACACGGTCAATAATTGTATTGTAGGTTAGTAGGTTGGTCGAATCATTAAAATTGCAAACGAAAACGATAGTCACACACACACTACCAAAATATCATCATATCGTTCGATTGTATGGTGTATGGTGGCCACTCTTAAATACTGTAATTTTGTAAATAATAGTTAAAAATATTGAGAAGGGTAGGAATAATTGCTTTTATTTTGATATTTTATCAAAAAGGCGCAGTTTATAATCCTTCATACGCGAATTAACAGATACCTACATACAAAAAAAACACAAAAACGGACGGCTTAATCAAGTACATCTAACAAACACAAAGACATTTCATTTGAATTGCACTTATTTTTGGCATCGTTCAATTTTTCAACAATTCTACACATGTTAATCGAAAATTTTCTTACAGATTCTGATTTAGTAGAATCGCCATATAATCACATTTATGGTCGATTGCCATTACCAACCAGAGGCTATGTACCAGCACCCCGAACAATGTACATCGGCGAATGGGACTAGAGCATAAAATCATGTAGTGAAAGCGTCACTAATTGGGATAAAAACTCCCTAATGAAAAAAATTGTCTAAACTAAAAAGGTTATATTTTTAAATGAAAGTTCACAACAAATTTTTTGTTATTGTATTTAAAATGAAACGTATGTTTCTACTCATATAGTAGTTGAATGATTTGTTATACTTTTCGGATATTTTTTTACGATATGAATGTATGAAAAGTCGTATGAAATTAGTGTAAAACTTAGAAATTAAACCCTTAAGTTTATATTTTTACTACTAAATAATAACATTTTTTTTCAATATCTTGATTTCATTTTTAGCAAAAACGAAATGAATATTTTAGAGATAATATTGTGCCCTTCATATTATACGAGTATGTATGTTCGAATATGAGCTAGAAAAAAATATCTTTCGGTATTCATATAAATTAGTAGAATAGCATTGATAAGATATTTAAGTATTTCGGCATACAATTTTTAAATGAAAGCAATAAGTGTAAATCAATTTATTAGCATTATTTATAAGCAGTAATTTAAAAAAAATCGCAAATGCTTAACATTTTATTAGCTCTGAATGTATCCGAAATAAATCAATGTTTGATCAAAACAAGTCATTCCAAGTTAGTAGAATTATGCTTAAAAATATGGCCTTATAGTTATTCTTCTTTTAATTTAAATATTAGATAATGCAAATACGTATCCTATATTTAGTATAGGAGTGGATGAATACAATAACTTGATTTGTAACTTTTCCTTCCAAAATAATGCTGCCAATTGTTAGATATTAAGATATTACAAAATCAATAAAAACTCAACCGTAATATTGAATTTAATATTCTTGAATTTTCTGTCAACTTTCTTTTAGATATAATATATACTTTACTTTAGTAGAATATCAATATTTCTAACGATGAGAATCTTTATTACACATATAGAATTCAATCAAACACGTGCAAATGAGAGTGTCACAATTATGTTTTTTTTTTATTTTTTGCACTTTTTTTTTATTTGTGATCACACCTGTTATAATACTCTTGTCTCCTATAAAATGTATTCGCAAACGTTATCCGAAAAGCATATTTTATGTACTTATATCTATTAGTGAATGTATTATGTCTTATGTGTAGTTTACTGAGAGACAATCTTCTTTTTTATATTTACAATATCTTTCTAATGTTATAATGTATGTATCAGCAATTTCTACTTATATTCTGAACACAATATTACTATTTTGCTTATTGAGTAGTATTCGTAAAATAAATAAGTAATTGAATAAATAGAATTGTTTTTTTTTAGATTTAGTACGAATTTCTCAAAAGATGTCACAATTAAAAAAATAAAAGGACCAACTTTTGAACGTTGGCTTTCTATGACGAACGTAACACGTATACCGTTCCATATTGTAGCCTAAAATCATTCCGCAATATCAGGGGTCCTTTACCAGTGGCGGAGATAGTATAGATAAGAGAGGTGTTATCTATAGTCCGGACTTTTTTTTTCCATATATAGAAAATACTTTAAATTGTGATGAGTAACCCTTCTGAGCATAGTATGGCATGTGGCAATTGCATGTGCTACACATATTGTAGGGCAGCAAAATTTGACTTTCCACAAAGTTTTTTCACTTTGTTTTTTGCAATCATATTCCAAGAAAACACCAAAAATGTACAGAAATTTTAATCTCCAATCATATACAGTGAAAGCTCCGTTCGCGGACAGCTCCCGCAGGCGAACATCTCCCGTAGCCGGACAGCTTTCTTAGTCCCAATTTTTTCCTTCATATTTTAGAACAAAATCTATTCCACTGGCCGGACGCTCTACTGACCGGACACGGACACTATTCCTACATACATTTGTCATCAAATCATCTCCCGCAAGCGGACACAAATTTAATTTTTAGTCGCCTTACTGAAATTAATGAATAAACTGGATACTATCACAAAAATGCATTAGGTTTTGTTTTTCAGGTTTTTTGGCTCCACGGATACCATGCATTTGTGTATTGAAATAGGGATACAGAAACAGGACGGCTGGAACCAAAACAAATACTTCCATAACGGACGACCAACCCGGTCGGTTTTTTTTGTCTTCCGGTTTTTAACCCAATCGGCTGTTCAACTTTTCAGTTAACCGGAATTTTAATTTCATTTCATATTTGCGGACAAAGTCTGTTCTACTAAAAGAAAATCTTTGTGTGTAAGAACATACAAATGGGCCTTTGGAAACCGCCGAATCATTTATTGTTTTTTGTGTTATAAATAAGCTGTTCAACATAAAACTGTTTATTGGCCAACAAAATTTCCCAATTAGGAACGTGTCACCGATTCGATAATTCGTTTCCTTGTTGATTCTATAGGCCTATCAGAAATTCCACGTTAATTTCGATGCTGAGACTGATCATACGGGAAGAAATGCTTCTGGAGCATGCATTTGCACGGGATCCTTTTGTGCGAGTCATATTGAAAGGATGAAGGCGCCGAGGAGTGCAACTCACGCTCTACTCCAAATTAAATTTTATTAGAAGGTTAGGCAAAACTACATTCCCTGCTGAAGCTATTAGTGATTTTCCTTTAGAATCCTCCTGTGGTTCTTAAGGAATTCGCACGTTGATGCAGACTTACTTAGTCGAGGTTCTCTACACTAGGCAACACTACCAATTTGAAAAAGCTTTACTTAACGCTCTGAGGGTTAATTCAGGGGAAAGAAGTAATTAGGAACGCTCGAACTTCCAAGTAACAATGCCGTACTGGGTCAAGTGGTCACTCTGAGTGGGGTTGTTTACACGAGGCACAAGAGCAAAAACCGGGTTTTTTAGAAGAGATTCGTGAGGAGCAAAGCAAAAAAATTATTTTTTCATATAAAAACCGGTTTTTTGTCGTTGATCTTGTTTCGCGTGTAGACAGGCCCAGTAAGGCACAACTTTGGAAGGAGCATCTCGCCGGTTTTTGATATCCCTAATTAAAGCTAATATTGTTCTACTTGTTTTCCCAATGAAAGCTTGGAAAAGTTTATTGGTAAACGTTAATTTGAGCTTTGTACATTGTGGAGGTTTGCAAACCAAAAATGAATTAAAACACATACACAAAGAAACAACACTTTTATTCTTTCAATGTTCCTTTTGAATTAGAGTGTATAAATGAATGTAAGTAATATTTTTTTACCCTCTCCCGCAAGCGGACATCTCCCGTGGCCGGACAAAAATGCTGGAACCGTCAGTGTCCTGTCCGTCAAATCCTAAGACCCTAATTTTTATATGTTGTTCGAAAGCTAACATTATGAGGCAACTTTTGTCAACTTTGCACATTTGTCAGTTCAAAGTACCGTTATGATTTTAGAATTTGAATTTTCAATTAAAAATCTATTTTAGAATTTCTTTAAAGTTTGAATGCTAGTATCTGGAAAGTTTTTTAAATTGTTTAATTGGCGTGACAGATACTTTATGTAGAATTTTGTGCAGTTTTAGAAATTGAAGTCAAATCTCGGATTAAGTATTTTGAAATGGGGCAAATAATGATTTTGGTCGGCAAGTCGACCTTTTTGACACTATTTACGAAAAATGCTATAACTTTATAGCGGTTAAAGATAGAGGGGTCATTTAGAACCTTATAATTGTACCCAAATGAGCTGTACTACCACCCATTATGGTATGTACCATGAGTCGTGGTCGTGGGACACCATGTATACCGCTCAGGTTACAATGGACATTTTATGTGAATGCTCGATCTCCAGATAATCGTTCTTTATACCGCTCCATGGCTTCGCGTTGCTCGGCCTGGTGCTTCGGTGTAGGCACATAGCTCCTTTTGGCGGTAATATCTCAGCATATTTCTACAGGCAGCTCTATCTTGGATCGTATCATCGCAGAGACCAATGCGTTGTTGCTGCGTTTTCATTTGACGCATCCAGGTGTTCCTCGGTCTGCCTCTGGCCTTGGGTCCATCAAGTGGAACTTTCATTGATATCGCTTTCATTCGGGGGTTCTCAGGGGGACGCCTTTGAACATGGCAATACCTAACCATTTGTAGGTCAATGGACAAGCTGCCTCGGATGTAGCTACTCTTTATGTGGTCGCTTTTGGTTACACTAACTGACATGCGTAACATTTTCATTTCAGTCGCTGTCATTTCTTTCACGTAACCTTCATACATGGTACAGCATTCTGATCTACACATGAGTGCGGGACGTACAACCGTTTTGTACAACTTGCCCTTTAGCTTCAGTTGCATTTTCTTATCGCAAAAAACTCCAGAGTTTTCTCGCCACGTCATCCACCCAACCTTTGATGTCATCATCGTAGTAGCTCCGTTGTTCACCATCGAGCCAAAGTACTTGAACTTGGTACAAGACTTAAGCTGCTCTCCTTTGACGTACATATCTGGTATAGTTGCATCTGGGTCTGAGAATGGGCAGCATAAGAACTCTGTCTTTAATATAAAGGGTTTTCCAATAAGGACTTGACAACTTTTTTTTTAAATAAAATGCAAACCATTTGAGATATTTCCAAAACTTTACGATCGACTTGAAATACAATCAAAACATTTGTGAATGGAACTCGACTTTGTTCATATAGCCACTGCGGGCACGTCGGCAGCGGTCGATTCATTGGACCCAATTTTCGATGACTCGGTCACGCATTTCGGCCGTAACGGCCGCTATTTCGCGTTCAATGTTGGCTCTGAGTTCTTCCAACGTCGTCGGCTTGTTGGCATAGACCAATGATTTGGCGTAGCCGCAAAGAAAAAAGTCTAGCGGCGTTAAATCGCACGAACGAGGCGGCCAATTGACTGGTCCATTTCTTGAGATAACACGCTCACCAAACTTACTCTCTAATAAATTTATTGTAACGTGTGCTGTGTGGCTTGTGGCACCGTCCTGTTGAAACCACATGTCGTCCGAGTTCATTTTTTCCAGTTCGGGCCAAAAATAAATCGCCATTCACAGTAACGTGTCGATCGTTATTGTCGACGAAAAAATATGGCCCAATGACGCCGCCGGCATGCAAACCGCACCAAACAGTTATTTTTTATGGATGAGGTGATGATTCATGAAGCAAATGTGGATATTCATTACACCAATAAAGCATATTTTACTTATTGACCAACCCATTGAGCCAAAAATTAGCTTCGTCACTAAAAACCGAAAATTGGAGCTAATGCTCTTAAAGTTTCGGTCACCGACTCCGAATTTCGGTGGTACATTTTTATAATTTGCATACGTTGTTCGTTCGTGTACTTTACCATGATGAAAATGTAGAGTTTAAGGAAAAAGAGGAAAGTAACAGTTAGATGATCAGTGAAATAGTGCGTTCACAAATTAAATTCAAAGTTGTCAAGTACCTATTGGAAAACCCCTTACTTACCCTCAGTCCATGCTCCTCCCAATGAATAAGAAAATCTAAAAAGGAAATGCAAATAACCGCATAATACACCAGATATGCGACTTTTTTTGGGACCAAAATATTTTCTATGGTGACTTGATTTTGCAGCTTCGATGACATTTCTCATTTGAATTTTATATGGAAAATTAATTGTAAACAAAATCATGAACATGCGCAGCTTAATGCTGTAAGTTCGTGTAGGGGCGTCGGAAAAGTGGGGGCAATGAATACAAAATTTCAAAATTAATAGATGCTTAAAATTAATTAATTACCAACGTTCCTGTTGCATAGCTGTATCCCAACAGCATCAAAATTTACACTATTGTGAAAAGTACATTTAAATGGGATTGAGAAGCGTTGCGTGGTATAAATTCGTTTAAATACAAAATTTTAAATAGTGAGTATTCCAGTACATTGCGGTTGAATACTCAAACCAATGAAAAAGCCAAAAAGTATTAAGCAACACCAGCCCCAAACACTAAATTTCCTACGCCACTGCTAGCCTTAAAAAAAATTTAATTGTCCCCTTTATTTTCAGATATTTCGTTTCCTTCTTTTTCTTCGTCATTGGCTCCTCCAGAATGTCACACCATTTTGTAAGTGCAGCTTGCAAGGCAACGATGTTTGGGCTGCTGATCATCGGCAAAAAGAAGAGATATTTCTAGTCCGTCGGAGATAAGTGTTAATAACTAGCACCCCTTTCTTCGATGTTAGGCTTCCATTATAGTTTCTTATATAAGATAAGGCCAAGAGATTTCGCTGAAGTTGAAAGCCCCCTAGTATGGACTATGGAGGTTAATAGTAGGAATCGTACACCTTCTTGTGAAGAAGACTAGTTCCGTTTTAGACGGATGAATTCCGATGTTAGTTAGAGCGTTCTCTAATAGCCGACTAAGAGAAATTTGAAATTTGACTGGAAATTTTGGGTTCTAAAAATACAAAATCCAAAAAAAAATTGAAAAATCCACAAAGACAAAATTCACAAAGACAAAATCCATAAAGTCATAATTCACAAAGTCAAAATCCAAAAAGACGAAATCCATAATTTCAAAGTCCACACAGTCAGAAAATACATAAAATTCATATTCACAGTAGAAGCAAGAATTTACATCAGTTTGCTTATCACAATTGACTATTGAGAATATTTATGTACGTTATTACGTTAACTAGACAATTACCAAATCCCGGAGCATATGCGCTTTAGCTGAAGACACGGAAAAGGATTCATTCGTAGCATATACGATTTAGCCGATGACACGGAGAGGAATGCACCCGCATATATGCTCCGGGTGCATCCTTCTCCGTGTCTTTAGGATTTTTCTGAAAACCAATCTAAAACTTTAGTTTTTTTGTTAAAAGGTTCCTTGGAAAAATTCAGTGTTTTTTTATAGCCAAAAAAGTTTCAATATTTAGTTCCCCTGTTCTGCATGGAATGACTACATATTTTGAACCGTTTGTTTTTGGTTTGGCTAAATTGGTGGTATTTAAGTATAAAACTAATATTCCAAGTGTCCGGACTAGATTTTTTGCTGGCCATTGATCAAACGCTACAAATATACAATAGAAGAATCTTAATCCCCTTCCGGGAAACGAAAATTCCAATCTCCCCATCACCGCTCGCTCTCACCTCTAGTTTTTCACTTAAAAAACGCTCAACTTTCTCAAGCTCCGCCACCGGAAATTAACGTTAACGCACTGACATCACCGAATCGGAGCCCACGCAATACGCATAATGGCTCTCTTCATACAAAAATTTATGGATTTTGTCTTTATGGATTATGGCTTTTTGATTTTGACTTGTGGATTTTGACTTTGTGGATTTTGTATAGAACCCGAAATTTTGCCTCTAATGACAACGTCATTAGCATAAGCATGCAGTGACTTTGCATCAAAGTTCAAAACCAATTGATTTATCGCTATATTCCAAGGTAGAGGAGATAGAACCCCTCCTTGTGGGGCACCTCTAGAAACATACATATCTACAAACAGTCGAAGTACCCAAATTATGTACTGTGAATGCATCGAGAGGTAAGCAACACATTCACGAGGGTGCAGATTAAACCTGTCGATTAAGAGGAGCATCCGTAATCGCTATGGGTTTAATATTTATATTTTATATGGCGGCGTTCATAAATATTTAGGGATATCTATGGACGCCACCATAGTGTATTCTTTATGATGAAGAAAGGCTCCAATATAACTGACCAGCGAGTGTAAAGCTGTGTTAACCGACCTTCCTTTCCAATATGCATGTTGTGGCATGGATAATAGGTTTGGTCGAGTGGTCGTCCGTATATGAGGCTTGTTCTGCTATCCGTTCTCATAGGGGGAACTTTTGTGTTTCCGATATTTTCCGCTTTGTGTCCGCTATATGGCGGACGGTAAGATAAGTGTCGCTAGTATCGATAAGAAGAACAAGAAAATTCTTCTTACGAGAGCTGATAGCGTAATGTTCCCAGCCCTCATACCATCAGTGACGGTGTTCACCATATCGTTTAGTTGCTGTCCATTGTATGTAGAATTTGGAAACGAAGCGGGGTCTACGAGAAGACTATTCCGAAACCTAGACCAGTTTGTCCTCCTGCGATTTAGAGTGTGGGGAGCGCACAGCAAGACTGAATTGGAAATACGTACCGACGATCAAAGAAGCAGCGCTTTGCCGACACTCTCCAGTCGTTGATTAAATGCAGAGATCCATGATTCGTCGCCGGTGACGATTTCATTCACGTCATTTGATGCACCGTAATGGTATTTTTTTAATAATTTTTCTGCACCAATCGGCACGAGCCTTCTTTTTAGCTATTGTCAAATTATACGGGATCCAACCAGTGGCGTACGAAACAGATGAGATAAAGCGACGGATACAACTAGCTAATAAGTGTTATTTTGCGGTCCTCCAAATTATGAATTCGAAGCTGGTGCACAGGAAGACGAAGCTCCACGTGTATAAAACCATCATCCGACCTGTGCTATGCTATGGCTGCGAGGCATGGACCCTAACCCAAAACTCTGAACACCTGTTGGACACATTCGAGCGAAAGGTTCTCCGAAGAATCTTCGGGGCCGTCCGTGAACGAGGTGAACCTTGAGTTGTATCAGCTGTATGATGAGCTACAGGTGTCGAAGATCGTGAAATTGCAGCGACTGCAATGGGCGGGACATGTACAAAGGATGAACGACGATCGCATGCCCAAAAAGGTGATGAACGCGCAACGAGTGGACGGAGCCAGATTGCGTGGACGACCGAGAGCCCGATGGGACCATTCTGTATGTGAGGACGCCCACCAGATGCTAGGCTTTCGGAACTGGAGGACAAGGTCGCGTGACCGCGACAATTGGAGGTCTTCAATCCAGGCGGCCAAGGCCCGACGTCGGGCTATCGTGCCATAAAGAAGAAGAAGAACCAGTGGCGTAACTAGGGGGGAGTTTTGGGTGTTAAAACCCCCCTTTGCACGTGGGAAAAAAATGTAAAAATTATAAGAAAAAAGGCAAAAGGAAAAATCTGACAAATTGCACATTTTCTTCTCTTTAGAACCCATCTAAAATAGAAAAACAATATTTATCTGTTCGATCGTCACTATAACAATTAATTATAGTCGTTTTTTCGGATATTTGGGTTTCATAATTTTTTCAACTAAAATCACTATACTAAAATATTCTGTGGAGAGCGTGGGTTATCCCTTCGTGGTCATCAGGGTTCCGGCGCTGTACTAAGAGAAGAGGAACGATATAATGCACCGAAACAGAGAGTCGGGAATTTTAGGGCACTTCTCCGCTATGCTTGCAAATCTGGGGACACTCTGCTGGAAAACCAGCTGAAAGAATACTTGTATACTAGTCCAAAAGTTCAGAATGTTATAATTAGTGAGTGTTTCTCTATAATTACTGCTAAAATAGTTGATAAGGTTAACAAGGCAGGAGCCTTTACAGTCCTTGCTGATGAGACAACCGACAGAAGTGGTGTTGAGCAGCTTACCTTATGTGTTACATATGTTTTTGAAAATACTTTGGATGAAGAATTTTTAGCGTTTATTGATGTTATGGATATGTATGGGAAAGGCCTTGGTGCTGCAATTGTTAAGGGTCTCAGGGATGAAGGTATAGAAACTCCAAATATGTGCGGGCAAGGTTATGATGGTGAGAGTTATATGAAAGGGAAATTCAGGGGCGCACAGTCATTCGACAAGCAACTTGCACAAGCCCCTCTAGCTCTATATTTACTTACATTGTGAGTTTCGTAGTGTTAATTTAGCTGAATCCAGTACATGTGACATCAGGGAAATCAGCCATTGCTTAGCAATTGTTAATTCTATTCAAGTCTTCTTGAAGACCCCGAAACAATAAAAAAGCTACTGATGGTGAATCTCGAGTTCGACGACTTATCCCATATAATCCCATAAAATTTATTGAAAGGCACACGTCAATTACGCGTTTCTGGGACCAGTTCGCCCCCCACCTTGACATCTCTGTCGGTGATAAGGGAATGGGATAATTCGGAAACTGCTGCCGATGCCAACTCCAAATATAATTCTTCTCTCCCTTTTCTCGTTGCGTTCCGGTGTACCGTTTCTATTTTCGCTGTATGTCAACCTATAACTCGGAGCTGCAATCGAAAACTATTGATCTCAGCAATTCCCTGCTGATTCTAGAAGGTGCTCTAACAACCTTGCAGAGAATGCGAGCCAATGCGATCACAAGCTTCAGCCAAATTTTCAATAAAGTTCAATCTCTCTGCGCCACATATGGCTTAGAAATTACATGCCACGAATGACCGGTCGTCAGACTCACAGAAACAGCGTACCAGCTGATAACGCTGAAGATTTTTACAGACGATCAGTGTATTTGCCATTTCTGTCTTTAGCAATAGTTGAAATTCAAGAACGGCTCACTGCTCATCGCACTGTATTGCCATGCTTTTCTTCAATTCTCCAGGGAGAAGGGCTTGTTACAGATGACAAACAATTATCGGAGCAGTGCCTAAAAGAGGGTAAAGTTCTGTTTGAAACCTACCAATCTGCAGGTTTCTTGAAACTTAACTCTACTCATCTAGGAAAATAACGACAAATTTCGCAGGAATTAGATAGTTTAATATAAAAACAATTAAGCAAAGCTAAATACGTATGCTAATTCGCCCATCTCTCCTTCCCGTATAAGAAAGTTCCTTATCACACCGCCTTATCATACCACTGCCCTCTTAGGCATTCCTCCCAACATGTATTCCAATTGACCAAACCCCCCCCCCCCTTGGATGTCCTCTAGTTACGCGCCTGGATCCAACGGGAACAAACCTTTTTTACGGCATGTTCATGCAGCATCGAATGTATGGCCGGGGGAGAAATGCCCAAGGATGCCTTTATCTCACGGTATGTCACATGCCGGTATTGCGTAATCATTCCACCACAACATCCACGTTTTGCAGCACAATGGCTGTTTTTGGACGACCTTCAGGAAACTCGTCCTTGGGTGAATTACGCCCACGCTTGAACTTGTTAAACCAGTAATAAATTGTCGGATGAGATGGTGCTTCATCCCTAATTGCAAAATGAAGCCGAACTAACTGTAACTTACAGGAGTATCATGGAAATGACATGTTTGACGAAAACGTACTATAGAACATGCCTAATCTAAAAACTTTTTTAATAGCCTGCCTATTTATCGTATCATAGTTAAAAAAAAAAAAACGGGCGCGACAATCCAACATTGACTACCGCAGGATGTGTTAGTGACATCCTACTTCCAAGATCTTATCTGCTTTTTGTTTGAGGTAATGAGATCAGCATCACGCTCAGCAGTGTTATTTATCCCCATAAATACTCGCTTAACATCTGAGTGAGATCATAGTCCGTCACAAGCTCGTGAGTTCGAAAAACACAATGGCTCACGGTGAGATTTGAACTCATGACCCTGTTCACCGAAGATGCGCGCACTAACCGCTAGACCAGCCGGACTATCATAGACCAGGCAGACTATCATAGTTTACCAGCGTTAAAACACCCTATGAAATAAAAGTTCCATGTCTTATTTTTCTTGCTATGATTTTTGGAACACTCTGTATTACGCTCAACCCTAAAATGGCAAAAATTGTCTAGTTTGGTAAATCACATGATATCAACATGTGCTATAATGCAATACGATAAGCACATGCAATTTTATTTAATGAGATTCAATTGCTCACATTAAAACGGCTACGAAATATTGTATGATGTGTTTTACATAAGTTTCAGCATAGAGTCAGAACGGACACTTAAAAATAATATAGTCTTAATATTTTATTTAACAATTGATTTTGTTCTCCATTTATTTTCGCATTACCATTTATCAAATTAGTATAATTATTTATTAACAGCAACAACTCAAACATAATAAACTTTTCACAAATTTATTTTTCCAGCCTAAATAATTTCATTGTTGTACAACATGAGCAGATAAAATCTAATGAGAGTATATTTGACTTAGATTTTATTTGGAAAACTTTTTAAACGAGTGCAATGTTCAGTAATCACAATAAAGTATTCTAAAAATAACCGTTCGAAATACTTATTGAATCTCAATGATGTACGTGTACTTTATTTTCGCTGCGTGTTGGTTCCCAATCGTTGTCTCCAATACTATGGCAAGTTCAATAAATATAAAATGTAATTATTCTCTATAAAAAGATTTTATATTTAGAAAATCGACTATCGAATTATAAATTACACCTATACCTTTAACGAAACATTTATGGAGGTCAATATGACGTTCAAAAACGAGAAATATTTTGAAGCTGATTTTACAGTAAAAAGAAAACTTCTAAATCCTGTACTAAGGACAAAAATTATTCATCAACTTTATAAACGATCTACCGTATTATTTGACAAATCTATTGCGACATGTAATACCCGCGAAACAGCTAATCCTATGGTCAAAGCTATAGTGTGGATGGGTAAAACATGGGCGGAAATGTTAATGAAGTGTCCCGTGCCAACGGGATCGCATCACGTTGAAAATGTATATTTGCCACTTGATAATCTACCGCTTCAAAGCTTCTTTCATGGAAATGCAACGTTATATTCGCATTTGGAATTTTTGGAAGTAGTTAAAAACAAACGAATTGTAATCGTAACTGTAGATGTTTATAGTAAATTAATAAAAGTTGTGAAAAATTGAAGCTTCGTTTGTTGTTCACACCACCGAAATAAAATGATAATTATAATTTTGAAAAACTCTTGGTTCCTTTTTCATTCTAAAGCCACGAGAATTGACTTCAATAGTGCATATAATAATGCCGGCACCCCACTGTCCGGGTTCGCCAAACCGTCCAGTACAAAAGATCAAAGTTGTTAACAACACACGCTTGGAAGAGACACAGACGATGGGGGGAATTCAACAAACGTTTTTTTGTCGCCTCTGTCTCTGTCAGGCGTATGTTGTCTACAACGTTGATCTTTTGTATCGTGCGGTTTGGCAAACCCCGGACAGTGTGTTTGCGGCCTAAGATGATGCTTTTCTTCTTCTTCTTTTAGCGGTGCAGAAAGATGTGGAACCGCTGTGCATCTATGTGGACTCGAGTTATGGTTTGTCGATGTTTTCGTCCGTGATGTCAAGGGACAAAAACATAGCTGCTGCGATAGGGGCTAGGTCAGTGGGCGCAGCTGGGCATTGAAACAAATGACCCACATCATGAGGAGCGCCAGCGCAGTTTGGACAAATGTTTTCGATGTCCGGGCTTATGCGAGGAAGATACGAATTGAGGCGCGAACAAAAGCCCGACCGAAGTTGAGCTAATGTCGCTCTGGTGGCTCTCGGGAGCCTAATCTCCTCAGGCGAGATAGGTGGTGGACACACTGAGAGGACACTATTCGCACATAAACTCGCGATAGACCGACTAACTTCTGCAGTGTGAATCTCTGCGATGGCAGCTCGGTATGCATCTTCATCGTAAGGGTGCCGCTTGTATCCCTGGACCTCTCTCTCTCTCTCTTCACGTCTCGTAAACCACGCCTGACATGTTGTGGTTGAGGAATTCGGTCCATGAGACTGTGGTTGGGATGATCCTCACGGTTTGTCTGTGCATATGATGATTTTCTTAGAATACCTTTGTGATAATTCAGGGAGATAAGAGACAACTAATTTACCTTATTGATAGAAGTACATTAAAAAACGTTTATTTTCGATAAATACATTTTCCATTACATAAACATATCATCATAATCAGGTGGAGGCCTGAAAAGGTCTGGATTTGGGTTCGGGTTCCTTCCAAAATTACGTTCAGGCGGTCCAAATGGATCGAACCGTGCTCCGGGCGGTGCCCTATAAAAATTTAATTCGCGTGTTTAGTCAAAGTCAGCAATTTTTATTGCAGTTTACCATACCTCAGAGGATCGAAACCTGGCGCGCCAGGAAACGGTAAGGTGGGTGGCTGGAAAATCATGCCACCACCACGTCCTAGCGGATCTAAATCACCACGACCTACATCACGCAGTGGATTACGCATATCTCGAAGCGGATCAGCACGTCCAATATCTCGCAGTGGATCGCGGATAGGTCTAACAGAAAGATATATGTTGTAAAGCTGTTCAAAACAATAATAAATTATTAGTTGGCATACCCTATATTAGATTGCGATGGCGATTGAGCCGCTTCTGCTTGTGTTTGAGTATTCACATCTATTTTCTGACCGCTGAAAACCTTGTGGGGAAAATCATAACATTATTATACTCGGTCTTAAAGTAAAAATTGTTTTCATACGGGTTCAATTAGTTCATGTTTAATTCGATCCAACAACACATTGATTGTTGGTATCATCGTGGTTAGGGATCCAGTCCTGTTTTTAACCACATCTTTTGGACCAACCGTTATATTGGAAACGTCACGCGATTTTGTATCCTATAAAAAGATTTCATTTAAAAATATTCCAATTGCAAAAACAAATCAAAGATCGCGCCTTACCAATAAATTGACAACGAGAGTATCACCGGTCTTCGTACCCAATAGAATAAAGACGTCATCTGCATGTCTATATCGCAAAGCGTACTTGTCAGCGGAACCATTCCACCCGTTTGGAAGTAACTCAGATCCAACATCCTCAGGTCCGATGGTTTTCTGTAAATACCAATTTTGATTATTCTAGAATTTAGCCTGCACCTGATTGCTTTACGTTCCGGTCACTACTTACATCATCACCTACGCCAATGCAGCGAAACGTGGCATTCTTCACCAAATACCAATGTAACAAGGCAATTATTATATCAGATTCATCGGAAATTGAAGTGGCAACCGTACTGTATAGAAGATCCCACCCGAAGTAGTCATGACCAACGGTCGAAGACATCACGAAATTTCCTGAGTAATTAAAACAAAGAAAACGTTTACACACTTGACTTGATTATTATATTTAGGTTGCGAACGACGTGGTAAAGGGCACCTAGATAAGTTGTTATTGTTGTTGTAGCTGCGCAGGTAAGGGGGGGATAACTAGTGTCGTTGTTTGTAAATGGTTGGCATCCTCTCCTCAAGTTCAAAGCCTAAGAAGATTGCCACCTCAATGGGATTTTCCCAAAGCACAATGAGTGTTAGGTGCGTTGGCGCGGCAGTACAATTGAAAAGGTGGTCCAAGTTGTGCGGGCTGGCTCCACACGCTGGACAAATGTCTGCAATGGCGTTGTCGATGAATTTAGTCTGGAGCCCCATCCAGAGCGAAGCTGAGCCAAAGTGGTACGTGTGGCTCTAGGTAGCTGTAGTTCATCATTGGAGATATCCGGTGGTCGAGCGCGAAGGACACGATTTCCAAATAGATCATTCGTGGCTTTTATTACCTCGCTGGTATAAACCGCCTTGTACGTGTTGGTTTTATCGAGGGAAACTATTTTGAATCTTTGGACTTCCCTTTCCTTGCCCCTTAATGTACACGTCTAACATGACGTGGAGGTGGGGTTTTGTCCATAAGATCGAGATTCGGGTGTTGACTAACCATCAAAATATTGCTTAGCGAGGAGCTCATTATGAGTTTTCAGATTTAGCAGCTTTTTCTCTTGGTGGAGGTGATCTTGTAATGTCATGCGTACATATCCAGTGATTGTATGCATAGCTGCATTCTGGCACGTTTGAATCCGTTTCCATTGAGAGTTGCAGAGATTGTTTGTCCATATGGGTGCTACGTAGTTGGCGATGTGCCTACACCGCAGGTCGAGCAACGCGGAACCATGGAGCGGTATAAAGAACGAGGCAAGGAAGAAGAAGATGGGTGCTACGTAGTTTACCACTGAACGGCCGATGGCTTTGTAAGTAGTGAGTAACGTCTCCTTATCTATTCCCCATTTGCTGCCAGCAAGAGATTTTAAGATCTTGTTTCTACTCTTCATTTTGTCGCAGATAATGTCGGCGTGGCTGTTAATGATGCCATGATTGTCAATTGTGACGCCGAGGATTTTGGTGTGACGGACTGTGGGGACTTCGGTGTTGTTTACTTTAATGTCTAGCCGTAGGTTGTATTCCTGGTTGTACGTGGTAAAGAAGGTTGCCGAGGATTTGGGCGCTGATAACTCCAGGTTCTTCCTAATGAAGAAGGTGTTGAGCTGTTCCAAGTAACCATTGATAAGGTCGCACATGTCGGAAATATCGTTGCCGGATGTCAGGATGGTGTAGTTGTCAGCGTAGGATATTATGTCGATTTCTTCGGGTGGGGTGGAAATCCCTGACATGTAGAGGTTGAACCATGTGGGCGATAGAACTCCACCTTGTGGTATTCCTGTTTGATCCTTCTTAGTTTAGATTTCCCATTTCTAAACTCTGTGCTGGATTGACGTCCGGCAAGGTAGCTTGCGATTGATTTAACTATATGCGACGGTGTGGATGAGTTATGAAGGTCTGTCAGTAGGAGCGAGTGATTCACCGTATCAAACACTTTCGACAGATCCAAAGCCACTAGGATGGTACGCTTAAATGGCTTGGGCTGGTTGATTCCATTAAATACCTAAGTCATGATTCGGTCTAATGCAGTGGTGGTGATGTGCATTAAGACTAGCAAAGTGAACCTTTTAAAGCCATCCCAGCCAGCTTTCTTGAATTTTGTGTACGTTTTCTTATCGAAATGGACGAATTTAGACGGCATATCCAGCGTTAGTACAATTGGTAGGTGATCGGAGGACATAGAGAGGCTCTCATGTGATGTCATTGATAAATCCAGGGCTAGCGATGGAAATATCTGGTGAGCTAGTGCAAGATCCAGCATTATTGGACAGAAATCTGATGCGTCCAGCTGATCGGCGATGATGTTATCTCTGGTGTCGTTCTGGAGGTTGGAGTGCCATAGATTGTGATGTGCGTTGAAATCGCCAAGCAGAAGACGATATCGGCCGCTTAGTAGAGAGCTAATATTGACTTTGTAACTAGCGGGACAGCTGGAGACGGGTGGAATATAAATGTTGTAGATTTCAAAGTCAATATTTCCCGATTTGACGGCTATCGCTTGTAGTTCCATGGTGTTATCGGCTGAAGTGATGTCGACGATGCTGCACGGTAGATTGTTGTGAATGAGGAAGGCCAAACCCCCTCCAGCGTTGCTTTCTCAGTCTGATGACGTTATAGTTCGCGTGTGAGCTGACCGAATGGTTGGAGTTGAGTTTGAGATCAGTTTAGTTGGTGTGGTCCTATCGGCGACCATTCCCGATGGCAGCTTGCTGCCACACGGGTTTTTCAAGCCTCTACGGGGCGGACCACACCCGTTTCATCACCAACGAAACGGCCAAGAGTTGCCAAAAGACCCCTCCATAGCAAGAACCATGAAGGTTCGATGCAGGAGGGATGTGTATGTCTGTGTGTGGATGTGTTCTATGTGTTTTTTCGTCAAATTGGGAGCATTTCATCTCAGCGCGGTTCTTCTAATCCGCGCCGGCATCGAGACCAATCCAGGTCCCGAAATCTACATCTGCTTTGTATGCAACCGACGTATCTTCGGGAATGCCAGGTCCGTGAGGTGTACCTGCTGCAGAGAATGGTGTCATTTCTACTGCTCAGGCCTAAGGAAAATGAGAGATTATGACAAGTTGTCCTTTGTTGCTCCAGGGTGTCTGCACGCGGGTCGGCCCCCAGCCACCCCAGGCCCAAGCTCTCCACCACCGCCACCCGCAGTAAACAGTACAACAAGACATAATCGCTCTAGTTTAACACCTGCACCCCCTGCAGTAGTGTACACCCCACTCACCATATTGCAGTTTAACTGCAATGGTATCCGTCAGAAGATCGGTGAGATAGTCCGTTTCATGAGTATGCGCAGAATTCTGATAGCGGCATTCCAGGAGACAAAGCTCAAACCATCAACTCCCGAATTTAACATCCGCGGCGATTACATACTTTTGAGGCGCGGTAGAGTCGGCAGGCAGGCTCCTAATCCAGGAGGAGGGCTTACATTCCTAATACACAGAACCGTGCAATACAGTGTATTAGATCTTCGTTTCAACGACGGCACGGCGGAAATGCAAGCTATTGCCGTTAAATCCGGCAATACCAATATCGAACTTATAAACATCTATGTTCCGCCAGCATCCAGCTGTGGCTCTGGTTATAAGTTCGATATTGGTCCACTCCTCACAGGACAGCATAGGATCCTACTTGGCGACTTTAACGCCCATCACGAACTCTGGCTCTTCAGACTTCTGCGCACTCAATGGAATTTCGTCTACACGCGTCGCTGATGCCTGCCATAGTTCTCCTTACATAACTATGGTGAGCGCCAGTCTGATAAGTGAAACCCGTTGGAAGACAACCAGATCTCTTCAATCCGATCACCTCCCCATATTAATAACTATTGATAAACCAGCTGAACTGACGACATCAGAACGGCGTACGTTTATCAACCACAAAAAGGCAAATTGGGAGGGTTTCACTGCGTTCACTTCAACGAAGTTCGCCGCGCTACCTACTCCAACAAATGCTAGGGAAGCCGAAAAGAATATTAGGAACGTCATTGTCTAAGCGGCAGCTCGCTTCATTCCGGCAGGGCGTATCCCAAAAGTTCGGCCATATTTTCCAACTGCTGCCGCAAGGTTAGCCGACGAACGGGACGATTTAAGACGCGCAAATCCGGCTGACCCCAGAATTCAGGAGCTAAACTCCGAAATAAATCGACTAGTTAACACCTACAAAAAAGAGAAATGGAACGAGCATCAAGATAGCTGCAACCTCTCACAAGGTGTCAGCAAACTATGGGCTACGGTCCGCGCCCTGTCTCACCCAACGAAAGACAAAGGTAGTGTAGCCATCAGATTCGGCAAGAAAACCACCGCAATTCCAAAACTCTGCGCGAGCTTGTTCAATAAGCAATTTATTGAACACCCCAAGACCAAGATGCTCATCTGCAAGATAAAAAGAAGGATTCGCAACCGAACGGTTGACATCAGCCCTACCTATACAGCGGACCAAGTTTCAGCAGCTATCAAGAATGCGAAAAAATCTAAGACCATTGGACCAGATGGCATTTCAATGACCATGATGAAACACTCAGATCTTCCGGCCATCGAATATCTAACGATGGCTTTCAACTTGTCGATATCCACGCTTGTCATCCCTGAATTCTGGAAAAAGGGACGAATCATCCCCCTTCTCAAACCCGGTAAAAGCGCGAAACTCGCCGAATCCTACCGTCCAATCACAATTTTGTCACCCGTTGCAAAGACGCTCGAAGCACTCATCCACCCTACCCTTGTATCGCATGCTGAGCTAGCTTCTCACCAGCATGGCTTCAGGAAGATGCATAGCACTACAACAGCTCTGGATATGATCACTCATCACATCCAAAATGGCCTCAACCAGAAACCGCCCTGTGACAGAACCGTCCTAGTAGCCCTTGACCTGTCGAAAGCCTTCGACACGGTCATTCACTCTGCGTTGTTGGCCGATCTCCTAAATATGCATATTCCTGCACAAGTGGTTAGGTGGATTGCCAACTATCTAGCTGGGAGGCAATCCTTCACAGAGTTTCGAGGCAGTTGTTCAAAGCATAGAAAAATTAAGCAGGGAGTTCCACAGGGTAGCGTACTCTCTCCTACATTGTTCAACATCTACCTGTCGAGCCTTCCAACACCACCGGAAAGTATCGAACTAATTTCCTATGCGGACGATTGCACCTTACTCACCTCGGGGAATGATTTAAACGGTATGTGTGCTCGACTAAATGACTATATTGAAAAACTGGTGGAGTTTTTCAGTATCTGCAACCTGGTCATTTCGCCGTCTAAATGTACTGCAACTCTTCTTACCACCTGGACGCAGGAATTTTCGGAGGTGCTTGCGATCCGTACTGGCAAGCATGCTGAAGACGTTCCTACTGTTACCAACCCTAGGTATCTATCTAGATACCATGATGAAGTCGAAAGATCACGTCGAGAACGTAGTCGACAGAATGCACAGTAGAAACAACGTCCTAAAGGCACTAGCCGGGAGTTCCTGGGGCCAGGACAAAGAAACTATGTTGGTCACCTACAAAGCGATAGGTAGGGCAATACCTAGCTATGCAGCACGGGTGTGGTCGCAAACCGTTTGTGACACAAATTGGAATAAGATCCAGGCATGCCAGAACGCTGCTCTACGTATCGCTACAGGTTGTCATCTCATGTCGTCCCAGGATCATCTTCATCAAGTAAACCAACATGTTATCAGTGCGCGATCATAATCACCTCTTGTCTTTACAATATCTGGTCGGTTGCTATCGAGAGGATCACCCAAACCATCATCTCATGGACAACACTCCCCCTCCACGACATGTCAGGAGTGGACTCAGAGATCTCGAGAGAGACGTCCAGAGATACAAACGGGTACCTCCCGATATATTCGATAATACAGCATACCATGCGGCCATCGCAGATATTCACACAACCGTTGTGAATCGGTCAATAGGGAGTTTAGGTCCGAATAGAGTCCTCTCAGTGCCCCCACCACCCATATCGCCTGAGGAGACTAGGCTCCCGAGAGCCACAAGAGTGACACTAGCCCAGCTTAGGTCGGGCTTTTGTTCACGCCTCAATTCCTACCTATCTCGAATAGACCCTGACATACAGAAAATTTGTCCGAGCTGCGGTGGTGCGCCACACGATGTGGACCACCTGTTTCGATGCCCCGCTGCACCCACTAACCTCACTCCGGGGGCATTATGGGACAACCCTATTGCAGCTGCTACGTTCTTGTCGCTTGAGACAATAGGCGAGAACGACGACGAAACTTAGGCCCGTATTTATGAACATTCCTTAACTCAAAGAGACTTTTTTCTATGAAAAAGTATGGGAAATGACATTTAATTTATTGAATTTCGGCATCCCTGACCCAAGGTCTCCTTGACCTGTGGACTTTCGCATAGCGGCGGTGACATCAGGAACAAAGCACAACCCTGGTCAAAGGAGACAAAAAAGTCTCCTTGAGTTAAGGAATGTTCATAAATACGGGCCTTAGAGCACATCCACAGACATGCACAGCGACTCACACCCTTCTGCACCGCTACAACAACAACAACAAGTTGAGTTTGGTCTCCTGAACAGCTGCAATCTGGATATTGTGTCTGTCCATGAATTCAGTAAGTTCGACGATTTTTGTTGGAGTCCGTTGCAGTTTAGTTGAACGATTTTATTGTTGGTGTAGTTAACATCGATGGTACGTGGAGCTGGGGTCAAATTGGATGGATGGTCTTGGTTGTACTGGGCGTACAGTGTTTGTCGGGGTGGAAGGTGATAAGGTTATTGTTGTTGGGAACCTTGGTTGGGCGGCTGTTGAGGGTTGGATGAAGAGCATCGCCCTCTATTTCTACATCGACTCGCTGAGTAGGTTGGTACCCGTTGATTATAGTGGGTAAGTCCCGAGTAGTTCTTTAGAGGAACCCATTCTCCGCAGCATGTACATTCAACCGACGTTTGAACACTGGTCCAAATCCACTAATTGTGTCGATTCGATGAGTAGCGTTCCACTGGCTCGAATTGCATACTCCAGGGCAAGGTTGAAGAGTTTCGGTGCCAGTCCAGAACGAGTTTCAAATAGGTCAGCGAATCTGTTCTGCATCAGCTAATCAAAGAAGTCTTTTAATTAGTCAAATCCTAACATAACATTCTACTACGTATTTTACCAAATATGTGTACATACATACATGTATACATAGGTATTACTACTTTCGTGTAGAGTCGACCTCATCATAATGCCCGGCAGGACATGCTTCCTTTGCGGGTCAGCAAAACATTGAATTCTCTTTTTTAAGTAACGTATACTTCGACGAAATACTTCAGTAAATCTTGCAAACTATTCTATTATTCATAACGTGACAATGCACATCTGGCCTCCATCGATTTGTAGGTACCCCAAATTTCCCAAGCGCATTATACTGCACTAAGTTCAATTACACTAACCGTTTCGTACATACCTGTAGGGAAATTCGTCCAATTATGTATTTCGAACAATGCAGATATCCAGAAATCAAATAAACACGTCAATTAAAGCAAATTAAATCACCGGCGTTTCTATTCAGAAGTATGCATCTGTCGGTTTTTGACGTTTGGATAGTTTTGCCTCTTTGACATATATGTTCGGTTTCATGTTTCATTACAGTCGTTTCGTACTGGTCGCGCTTGCAAGAGGAAAACGACCGGAATCTTGTATCATGATCATTGGTCAAATTGTAAAGGGTCATCTAAATTGACAGCGGATGGTGGGGCTGATGCCGAGGTAGAGTCGCGCATAAATAAAGCCTGAGCAGTATTTTTTAGATTGACAATTGACTCCTCTCTGCAAAACCACAACATCTCCAGAAATGCCTAACTTCGGATCTTCGAAAGCAATAGGTGTGTTTTTTGGTTATCGCGTGCAGGTTTGGGTAACGAAACTCCATATAAAAAAAATGACAGCTGACTGCGTTACCCAAACCTTCACGGGATGTAGTAAAAAACGAACCTATGTAAAATCTGTGCTTTTATATGATTGGTGGAACACCAGTAACATACGCTGACCAGACGTACAGCATTTTGCTGTACAGTACAGCATTTTGACCTGGCGTACAGCATTGGGAAATGTACAGCATTTCCCATGCCACCCAATGAAACCTAATTCACTACATAATAAGCTCGTCAATGAGGCCTACGATCAGCTATGTCTGCTTCTAATGTGTAAACTTTGATGTTTGTATCCTATGCGAGTTAATACTCGCTAAATGTTGTCACTATTATGTTTGACAATGGTCAATTTTCGATAACTCAGGAACCTTTCCAGATCTCTCTGAAATTTGGACACTTGTAGAGTTACTTGGCGCTCATATTTCCAAATTGCAAAGTCCTCCTATCCGCACACGGAAGCTACAGCTGCCCAAATGGTACTTCTGTATTTTCTGATCGGAAATTGTCCATAACTTGGAAATTCTTGAGCGGAATTGTGATATTTGGCAAACTTGGAAGGGCACCGCACGGCCCATATTTGGTTCTAGCTGCAAAGGTTCAGAAGTTACAGTCCTCGAAAGATGAAATTTTCCCCTATGACAAAACGATGGAAAAATCAGCCACTCCATCCGATTTCTTTATCAACCTCTAGGAAAATTCATACTAATTCGTACTCGGCATGGGTTTTAAATGAAATTTTTTCCCACATTCCCTTAGAATCCATTTAAAACGGCGTTATGGAGAAAGGCGTACTCTCCTCCAGAAATATTGCAATCAGGTTTAGATTAGATTTATGTAGACCTCTGGCTTAATTCTGTCTGTCGTGCATTAGAAAATTCGCCAACATTTTTTCACTGCAGGGCAGTTGCGAATTAGGATAAGGCGAAGTGCAAGTGAAGCGAGCGGCGAGCCAATGGGAGGCAATTCGTAAGATTTAGATCTCTGGCTCGTCTATACATTCGCTCAGATCCTGTGGCTCGCCATTGGCTTCACTCAGAGCTCACTCTGCCTGTCGATTTTCATAATTCGCCATATATTTACGATTAGCGCTGATATGAAGTGGATAAAGCGAGGTGCAATCGAAGCGAGCGGTGAGCCAGTAGAAAGCAATTGGTAAGATTTAGACCTTTGGCTCGTCCTTACTCAGATCCTATAGCTTGCCCATCGCTCCGCTCAGACCTCGCAGTGAGCTAATGAAAGGCGATTCGTAGGACTTAGACATATGGCTCGTCCATACGTACACTCAGATCCTTTTATTCTCTCTTTGCTCCGCTCAGACCTCAGTCTGTCGCGCTATTCAGTATTCGCCAACAGTTTTGCGACATCCAGCGAGCGATGAGTCGCTGGAAGGCAATTGGTAAAATTTAATTATCTGGCTTGTCCTTAGATTTACTTAAATCCTTTGCCTCGCCCTTCGCTTCCTCCAGACCTTGCCATCGCTGTCGCGCTGGTGCGAAGAATGATAAAGCGAGACGCGAGCGAAGCGATCGGTCAGCCAATGGATGGCGATTCGTGAAATGTAGCCCTATGTATGAATAAACCAACATTTTTGCGACATGGAACCCTGAAAAGTATGGCCATGGTTTACTTGAGAACCAAATTCCGCACGTATGTGTAAAGCATTGGCCCTTCGGGAGTCTGGTCACATTACAGTAACATTACAACCAAACTGCAAACTTTCGTAAATCATCCTACGAATTCGCTAGGGGTTAAAAGGAACCAGAGAGAGAGAGAGAGAGAGAGAGCTTTTGAAATTTATTTAATCCGTAAATAAATAAAAATATTTGAAAGCCACAATTAGAAAAATATGGCAACTGGAGATCCTCACATTAGAACTGTAACAGTAACGACAAAATGACTTCGCGAGCTACAAAAATATGGTCCTTAGTTATTTTCGCTGCTTCCCGCATCTATGCATCCAGAGTACCCGTACCGTAAGCCAAATCGACCACGTCCTTATCTGCAAGCGTTGAGTGAAGATTCTATCGAGAAGCAATCATAGACTCAGACCACTATTTGGTGAAGATTTCTTCAATAAATCAATATGGGACTCCAATCGTCCAAAATCTTTTCGGTTGACAAATTTAGAAATGATATGAGAGTGCCCGGCAGCCCTGGAAGAAAAAACTATTGCTCAAAGTCACAAAACAGGGGGTTGCAGTGGATGTTCATTGTTATAATGTCCGGCGAGCACACAAAACGATTTGTGCGATGAAAAATTTGTTGGATGCCAAAAACTAGACCCACCAACAATTGATCAAATGCGCATTTCGAGCGAAAAGGTCTGGATAGACATCGGGCGGAATGAAAATGAAATTTTTGTCCGCTGCGATTTTCTCAATGAAATTGCATGCTTACTGTCGTGGAACATGTCGAAAATGATGGGAAATTCCATAAGCTACAATCCGAATATGGTTCCAACATTTTTCTCGGCCATTTTATGTATTATTTTTCGATTCCCCGGTCATTTCACCGTGGAAAATATCTAATGACCGGGGAATCGAAAAATAATACATAAAATGGCCGAGAAAAATTTTGGAACCATATTCGGATTGTAGCTTGTGGAATTTCCCATCATTTCCGACATGTTCCACGACAGTAAGCATGCATTTTCATTGAAAAAATCGCAGCGGACAAAAATTTCATTTTCATTCCGCCCGAGGTCTATTCAGGCCTAAAAACTAAATGAGCTGAACTGCCCGATGAACTACTGAAACACGGCGGGCGTTACACACACTACTCGAACAAGTATGTACCTAGAATGGTGAGAAGGACAAACAACAATTTCAATTTCCGATAGAAAAAGTTGAGAACTTTACTTACCTTGGAAGCGTAGTGACAGCGGATGGTGGGGTTGATGCCGATGTAGAGTCGCGCATATTTAAAGCCCGAGCAGTATTTGTCAGTTTGACTCTTCCTCTGGCAAAACAAAAACATCTCCAGAAATACCAAACTCCGGATCTTCGAAAGCAATGTGAAATACGTGCTTTTATATGGATGTTCCACGTGGAAGGTTACCAACCAACCGAACTACAAACTTTCGTGAATCAGTGCCTACGACACATCCTACAAACTCGCTGGTCTGAGGTAATCTCTAACGACGACCTCCTTTAAACTACTAGCCAAAATAGTATAGGCATCGACTTCAAAAGGCGGAAGTGGCACTGAATAGGTCAAACATTTCGTAAAAAGCCAAAAAAAAAAAACATTGCGAAACAAGCTCTAGATTGGAATCCTAAGGGAACCGATGCAAAGGGTCGTGTGGGAAATTGTCGGAGTTTGCAATTTAGACGGTTTGTACTGTACTGTACTCATATGATGTTCACACTATGGTCGTAATCTTGTTCCACGACTTGACAGTACAGTACAATCCGTCTAAATTGCAAACTCCGACAATTTCATGCACGACTGAAACAGTTAATTTGTTAAAACACGAAGCAGAATCTATCTTATAAAAATTATGTCAATGATTCATGAGCGTCAATAGGTGAAAACATCACACTTTTGGGTTCAAACCCATGTGCCAAGCGAAAATGGATGAGATGACCTCTACTGTAGAATTGTCAAATGCGAAGCTCACCACACTTCACCATGATTTTGTAAAGATTTTCTCCGAGATTTTGGTTATAATCTCCGTACAAAATCTATGAAAATGTATGGAAAATCTACAAGATTTTCGCCTAGATTTTGTAAAATCTCAAGATTATGCAAAATCTTCTATAGTGTGTAAAGAGCTTAAAGCGCTTAACAGGCAAACACGAAAACCTGAGCTTGTTTTTGGATATAAGTATGAATTTTCGAAATATGCTTCTGTTTATTTGTTATATCAGGTGTGGTACCATCAACTACCTCGTTCTTGGCTGTACCTCAGCGGGACCCCCTGTCATTCCTGGAGGATACTGTGTCCATCAAAATTGTCCTAATACACTAGAATCAGTTTCTCCGGACCTTGCGACCTTAACAACTTTTCCATACTCTACATAACAACATGTTCATCGATCCCAAGCTTCCCGGCAACAGATTATCCGTTTTTGGATGATGCACTTTCCACGGCCTACAGAACTTGAACACTATTGATATGGTCCTAAAATTCGTCAGGACCGATGAGGCATACTCTGCCGAAGTCTTAATGTTCAGTATAAAATTTAATCGCTTCAGTAGAATATCAACTTTCGAATTTGTACACACTAGTCGCTAATTTTGGAAAAATGGGTAACATACCAACGGCGACCCCTTGGGGAGCAGCAGTCATTCTTCTTCTTGTAGCGGTGCAGAAAGGTGTGTAACCTCTGTGCATCTATGTGGGTACGATTTATGGTTCGTCAATGTTTGTGTCCGTGAGGTCTAAGGACAAAAACATAGCTGCTGCGATAGGGTTTTCCCACAGTGATATAGGGGTAAGATCAGTGGGCGCAGCGGGGCATTGAAACAAATGGCCAACATCATGAGGAGTGCCATTGCAGTTTGGACAGATGTTTTGGATGTCCGGGTTTATGCGAGAAAGGTACGAATTAAGGCGTGAACAAAAGCCCGACCGAAGTTGAGCTAGTGTTACTCTGGTGGCTCTCGGGAGCCTAATCTCCTCAGGCGAAATTGGTGGTGGGCGCTCTGAGAGGACTCTATTCGCACCTAAACTCGCGATAGACCGATTCACTTCTTCGGTGTGGATCGCTGCAATGGCGGCTCGGTATGTAACTTCATCGTAACGGTCCCGTTTGTACCCCTGAACCTCTCTCTCAAGGTCTCGTAAACCACGCCTGACATGTCGTGGTGGAGGAATTCGGTCCATGAGATGATTATTGGGATGATCCTCACGGTAGCAACCAACAAGATACTGTTTAGAGAGTAGGAGATTGTGATCACGTATTGGCATCAATTTTGTCTCCTGATGTAAGTGATCCTGGGCAGACATCAGAAGGCAACCTGTCGCGATGCGTAGAGCGGCATTTTGGCAGACCTGAACTTTGGACCAGTTTGTGTCACATAGACTATGTGTCCAAACTGGGGCTGCATAATCAGCGGCCGCTCGACCCACCGCTTTATAAGTAGCTAGCATGGTTTCTTTATCTTTGCCCCAGGTGCTACCAGCTAGAGCTTTTAGGATGTTGTTCCTACTGCGCATTTTTTCACATACTGAAGCTGCATGATTCGCAGACGTCATCATGTTCTCTAGGTGAAGCCCGAGAATTTTGGGGTTTTTAACAGTAGGAACAGAATTGTTGCCAATACGTATATCCATCTCCCATCTGATGTCCTCCCACCAAGTGGTTAGAAAAGTCGCAGAAGATTTGGACGCAGAGATGGTGAGGTTTCGGCTTTGGAAAAATGCCTGTAATCGTCCTAGATAGCGATTAATTCGGAGGCGCATTTCATCCTTATCATTCCCTGTGGCGAGTACGGTGCAATCGTCAGCATAGGAAATCACCTCGATTCCTTCAGGTGGTGTGGGAAGGCCGGACATGTAGATGTTGAACAGAGTGGGGGAGAGTACCCCTCCCTGTTGAACACCTAATTTGATTTTCCTAAGCTTAGAACGTTTGCCTCGAAACTCGGTGAAGGAGTGCCGACCAGCTAGATAATTGACAATCCAACGGATCTCTTGTGCAGGAAGATGCATATTCAACAGGTCTGCTAGGAGCATTGAATGATTGACCTTATCGAATGCACTTGATAGGTCTATTGCCACCAGAATAGTTCTGTGACAACGACTGCGTTGATTTAGCCCATCACGAATGCGTGTAGTGATCGCATCGAGGGCAGTGGTGGTACTATGCATCTTCCTGAAGCCATGCTGGTGAGGTTCTAGCTTCGCATGTGCAACAAGAGTGGGGTGAATAAGGGCCTCCAGCGTCTTTGCGACAGGAGAAAGTATCGTAATGGGGCGGTAGGATTCCCCGAGATTTGCGCTCTTCCCTGGCTTGAGACAGGGAACAATTCGACCTGTTTTCCAGATTTCAGGGATGGCAAGCGTGGACATCGACAAGTTAAAGGCGGCCGTGAGATACTCAATGGCTGGAAGGTCGAGATGTTTCAACATGGTCATCGAAATGCCATCTGGTCCGAGGGCCTTGGAGTTTTTAGCATTCTCGATGACTTTTTTAACCTGGTCCGCTGTAAAAGATATGGTATGGTGTCAACATTCCGGCTGCGAATCCGTCTTCTAATTTTGCGCTTGAGGCCGTCAGACTTGGGATGTTCAATAAATTGTTTATTGAACAGGCTAGCACACTGAAGAGGATCACAGGTTTTAATGTTGCCAAATTCAATGGCGTTGTTGCCCTTTTCTTTCCGAGGATTGGAAAGGGCGCGGACGGTAGACCATAGTTTGCTGACACCTTCATTGAGGTTACATTCATCGAGGTGCTGATTCCATTTCGCCCTCCTATAGTCTTTAACTTGTCGGTCAATTTCGGAGTTAAGCTCCTGAATTCTGGGATCATCAGGGTGAGCGCTTCTGATCTGATCACGTTCATCGGCTAATCTGGCGGCACTAGTGGGAAAGTTAGGCCGAACTTTCGGGATACGTCCTGCCGGAATAAAACGTGCCGCGGCTGTGGTAATGACGTTCCTAATATTTTTCTCGGCCTCATGAATGGTGATAGGTGATGTTAGCTCGGTGAACTTCGCCGACGAGTAAGCTTTGAAACCATCCCAATCGGCTTTCTTGTGATTGACAAACGTTCGCTTCTCTGACTTAGTCATGTTCGCTGGTTTGTCAATCTTTATAATGATTGGGAGGTGATCTGATTTAAGGGTGGTACGTACTTCCCATCGGGAAGCAGCAATTAGACTGGCACTGACAATAGTTATGTCAGGAGAACTACTGCAAGTGCCCACGACTCTAGTCGGCGAGTCTTCATTAAGTGAACAGAATTCTGAGGCGTCAAGTGATTCGGCGATAGCTATACCCCTGGCATTGTTGTTGAGGTCCGAATGCCAGAGCTCATGGTGCGCATTAAAGTCGCCAAGGATGACCCTGTGCTCTCCGGAAAGGAGAGGACCAATATCGAAACGATAGCCAGAAGGGCAACTAGAGTGAGGTGGTACATATATATTAAAAATTTCGATATTGGTACTCCCTGATGGAACTGAGATGGCTTGAATTTCCGCCGTACCGTCAGCAACTACATCTAATACACAGTTATGTACGGACTTGTGTATTAGGAAGGCAAGTCCACCTCCAGGGTGAGGATCATCCGTGGCGGCCGGTCGATCTTTCCGCAGTATAACATATTCGCTATGGACGCTTAGAGACGAGTTTGCGTGAAGCAACGTCTCTTGGATGGCGGCGATGAGAATTCTGTTGGAACTCAAGAAGTGTGTGATCTCAGCGATTTTTCGGTGAATGCCATTACAGTTAAACTGTAATATAGATAGTCCAGTGAAAACTGCTGGAGGGGGAGGGCCAGGCGTAAGACTGGGTCTGGCATTCCTTATCATATTGTTTGGCGGTGTAGGGGGCAGTGGTGGGGAAGGTGGGCTGGGAGCAGCCCTGGGTTGCCCGGAATTTATACAACCTGGCGCAACATATGCTAAGGAGTGTTGACCTTGTCTACGTAACCCTGAACACCTAAAGTGAACCCATTCCCTGCAGCAATTACACTGCACTGATCTGGCATTCGAACCGATACGTTGGTTGCAGACACTACAAATCCATACCTCTGGGCCTGGATTTGTTTCAACACCGGCGCGAATTAGCAAAATTGAGAGCAGCCGCGCCGAGATGTAATGCTCCCAATATGACGAAAAAACACATATATCGTACCCACACATATACACAGACAAACACAACCTTCCTGCATCGAACCTTCAGGGCTCCTGCCGGGGCTCTTGCCAGGAAGGCATATTGGCAGCTTTTGGCCGTTTTGCAAAACAAAACGGGTGTGGTCCGCCCCGTAGAGGCAGTTGCCGTAAGACCACGGGAGCAGCAGTCATCGAACAGTACCGATCACAGTGTACTGTAACTCACAAAGATAACGATGATTATCACTGCCTCATAGGTCAGAGTGAAGAACTTTCTCCGCAGGATGTGAACAATATTTATATCACTCGGGTGTGGCTACAACTAATTGAAGCACCAGTCTTCCTAAATTGTTGAATAACAAACGTTCATTCCACATTCCCTCGATTACTCCACCACGGCAACAACCCGATATGTCCCACTACAGGTGTTTCAAAAGTTGCACGAAGAACAGCTTTGATCTTTCCTTATTTTTAACCAAAATGCAAAAATTGTCACAAAGATCCGACCTGTTCAGACATCCTGTTTTCGAAGATTTTATCGTCAAATAAAAGGGAAGCATACACATTTGACTTGGAAGTTTTAATTCAATATTTTATTGTTATTTGAAAATGTGGGTTTACTCATATCTTACATTATTCTTCAAATGAACAGAGTAATCCTTTAGAGAAAAGTGAATTCCATGTTTTAATATACAAAAAAGAAACCTTATGTGCCTATCTTCTCCTCCTCTCCGACGACTTCTTGGTGCGTTTCGGACCCTTGACAAAGCACCAATCCACATGAATTGTCTGTCCGAGTATATCGGTACCGTTGAGCGCCTCACGGGCAGCCAATGCTTGTTTGTACGTTTCATACTCGACGAGAGCGTATCCTTTCGAAAAGCCCGTTCGCCGATCCAAATTCAAATGGATATTTTTAATATCGCCATATTCACTGAACTTCTCCTGAATATCATCCTCCTGTGCCTCCTCATGGATCGATGTAATGAACAGGATCCAGCCTTCTACGGAACGCTGTGGACCCGGATCGGCTTCATCTTCCTCTTCATTCCGAACCCGATCGTAATTGTGTAGGTCTCGTTCGCGTGGTGCACTTTCGATTCCAATACCGCGTCCTTTGCGTTTGCGGGCTTTCTCCTTTAGCCGAACAATACCCTCTGCCAAGAAAAGTGTGTAAAATTGTTTAGAGAAATTAGAAAGTTCTTATGGTGGCGCGGCCATTAAAATATGGGACAAGTGCGTGTTGCTCTACTTACGATCGCCATCGTCATCGACCTCAAACTCCTCGGCATTATCAATATCCAGTACGTCGGCCATGATTTAAACGGTTTCGTGTTTCTAATTATGCGTAAAACGTTGCAAATTTGGAAATAAATTCAAGGAAAGTACGTCCGCACAGCGAAGCAATGGCCAAACAAAACGAAAAACCGCACACTTCGGGTCAAGAACTTTTTTTTAACGAATGACAGCACCAGCCGACTTGTCAATGCATAAAAAGTAGTTTTGGATCTGGCAGCTTTCTTTTACTGTTGAGAGGAAATATTTGAAGGTTGGTAGCAATAGCAATTCAAAACCAAACATATTTTAGGGTGCAACTAAATTGGCTTCTAAATGGACGCGTATCCAAAAACTGGGCAAGATTACAGTTTTCGTGACGCCAGGATGTGAAATGTGCAATTTTATGTATTTTTGGTCGAAAATCACGCGAAAATTATTGATTTTCTGCAAATCTTCACGGTTTAGGAGATATTTACGGAAAGGGAAATCGCTAAAAAGTGTCCCGGCTACATGAATTTTGTTCAGTTTTCATGTAGTGGTTCATTCAGGAGTGAGTTCCGGAATTAACTATAGTCGTAGTCGTAGCTGTAGTCATCGCATGACTATTTTCGTAGTTATGAGCGTTGTGACAGGGCTCTCAGGAGAACATAATATGGAAATGTCATAACAGCCGTTGAATTCAAAAATATGTTTGCAAAAAACAATTTATAACTCGATGGTATTCATAATTAGTGTTTAAAAAATCAATTTGTACACTTTGTTTATTAATGCCTTGGTTACACAGTGCGAGCTATCGTGCGAGTTGGCCTAGACAGCTACTGCAGAGTAGCTACTTGCACCACCCAAGTAACAATTTCATCCCTATAATATTTCATAGAATATTTTCTTCTAACGATAATAGGGGCACTTTACAGGGTATAAACTCTGAATACAGTCAAACTTCCCACAAGCGGACACCATTGGGGAATGAGATTTTGTCCGTTTATTGGAAGTGTCCGCTTATGAGAATATTTCACAAAGGTATAACATTTTATAAAATGTGTCTTCAAAACCATTAAAAAACCTCGATATACCTCCTTTTTCTAGTCTCTACGGTCTACGGGCTTGCGAATAATTTTTAATCATGAAAATAGGAATGAACCAACTTTCACCATTTCAGTGACTTCAGTTTTTCGAGCTTATTTTTTTTCCAAATGGAGAACTATTTTTTTCGTGTATATGAATATGAATTGCACAATTTCTGCATTTTTTTTTTAAACTTATTTTTAAAAAATGTAAAATTGCATGATCACATGCCGCTATACAGGGTGTCTCGCATTAGGTGGGAAAGTTTATGTAGTTTCTAAAACTGAAATCAAATCTTGGATTAAGTTATCAGGAGGGCTGCAAATTATGATTTTGCATGACAAGTCACGATTTTCGATGACTTTCACAAAAAGAGCGATAACAAGGTAACGGTAAAAAAAATCCTACTGTATTGGCAATTTTCTTGCTGAAACAAGTTGCGCTATCAACCCTTACAGTATTGACCACCTAATGCGGGACACCCTGTACAAATTGGACTCGCCAATTTAAAAAAAAAAAAGGTTCGAGCATCTGCACGGAAAGATAAAAAAAAAGATTTGCATGGCGATTTCCGGAAATTGTATCTTGTTTTACGTAACTAAAAAAGAACGATTTTCCGGCAATTTCAAAATTATTTGCTCGAAATACAATTCTGTTATGTAAGAATGTGGAGTTTTATTTGTGAAACTGTCCGTTTATTAGAGACTTGCTAGTTCAGAAAGGGTATAAATGTACTGTCCGTGTCCGGTTATAAGAGTGTCCGCTTGCTAGAAGTTATTTTTCTAGTAAAATATGCGGAAAACGTTGGGGAAAATAAAAGTGTCCGTTTATGAGAAATGTCCGGTTATTAGAAGTGTCCGTTTAGGGAAGTTCGACTGTAATAGTCCAATAATGGCGTTTGGCGCCGTTTTTTGGTCCAATTGCGCCTTATTGTAGCACTGAACTAAGCTTTGAAAAAGACATACATCATGTGTTATGTCAGCATTTTCTCGTGAAAAAAAGAAAAAAAAAATAATTCCCCCAGCCAGCGTCGAACCAGCGACTGTCGTACGCCAGTCCGACGCCCTAACCACTCGGCCAACCACACATATAGTTAACATTGCTCGTAAATACTACAAGTGCTCAACACTTCTTTATCGACTCTTCTCCATTGCACCTTCTTCTTTATATGTCAATCAATTGAAGTTAAATAAATCCACACATTCATCAATAAAATGCAGACATTTTCTGCGCTGAGATTATCTTGATTGATTCATAAGTTAACAAGGAGTGAGGAAATATTGGTTTCATGCAATATTTCAATGAATTCAATTCAAGAAACGTTTTATTCCAGAGCACTTCATAAGTGTCAATTCTTAAAAAAATCATAAAGTCCATCCTTCTATAAAACTACGCTGAACAATTTATTGGATGACCATACGAATGTCAAACGATAAAAATGACACCGACTGTGCTATAGAAGAATATATGCATGTGTGTGAGTTAACTTAGAGACTATTGCATGTGTGTGCTGTATCATCCAATAAACACAAGAGTGGAGTATTTAAAGGAGTACGTTTTTAGGTTAACGTTTAGAGACAGTTTTATCGAAGTTTTATACCACCATCATTAAATTTATTCCATAATTATGATATAAGCTTTCTGGAAAATATTTTAAGGATGTTTTATCAGATCAAAATATTACTTTAATCGCTGTCACACGATAAATGAATTTCGTGGTACTATATGATTGCTACAGTATGGAGTGCTTCTTTAAAGCAAACGAATTGTTGCTTGGGCATGTTACCGCATCACGTATGATGCGGTCCCATGGTGCATCATACGTGATGCGGTCACATGGTGCAAGTATCTACTCTGCAGTAGCTGTCTAGGCCAACTGGCACGATAGCTCGCACTGTGTAACCAAGGCATAAGTTTAGTGTCGATTAAAAAGCAAACATTGCCTAAATAGTAATTAATAATCGCAACATTTGATAATAACATCCAGAAGTTGCCGGACACCCCACGTTCCCTTTTAAATGCTACTTTAATTAAACTGAAATTTCGTGCCCTTACATTCCAAATTTACCGAAAATGTTGGCTGCCGTAAATTTGTTGTTTAAATTTGCGTCAAGGACGAATTCAATTCTTTTACTGAACTAACTCGAAGGATTGGTGCAGTTTGCTATAATTGAATGATGAACATACTGATTCAGAATCAACAAGGGACCAACACAAAACGGACGCTTAATCCAGGGGTGTCAAAATCAAAACCCGACTTGGGCCAAAAGTCAGGGTCTTCTGGATTGAGCGGGCCGCAGGATGAAAATTATAAAAATACCTATAGACTTTTTTCCGAAATTTCAATCTGAGTCACTAACGACCTCGAGATTATTTCATCTAGAAATACCCCAGGAAAATTGGCATTTCACTTCGGAGGAATTAGGGTAAAGTTGGAATTTTGCATGAGCTTTCCTTTCGAGGTCCTAAACAAAACCCCAAAAGTCACCGTCTGTACGAATGCCGCTATAGGTGCTACAGAGAGTCAAAGACCCTCAAAAACAGTTTTTTTTCCGAATATTTCGATAACGGAAATATGTGCTGAAAAGTGGTGTATGGCGAATTTGTAGCTCTTGTTGTTTCAGAATAACATGTCAACAGTCATTTTTTTCGAGCATTCCTAACGGTGCCAGGATGTCTAACGGTATTTTTAACAAGGTTTCCCGAAAATCTCTATAACGGTAACTCTAGCTAAAAGATGTTGTATGGGTAATTCGTATCAAATATAGTTCTGAAGAAAGCGGCCAAATTTCCCATCAATATGTACACCCTTGAAGGTGCTATGGGTTTCAAACCTTAGAAAAAGGAGAATTTTTGGGTTTTTCGTGAATGCCTCTGTAACTCTGTGTGGTGTATGCTGTAAACTCATCTATGACATATTTGTAGCTTTTGTGGCTGCAAATAAAATGCCAAAAGTCCCCATCGATGGGTGCCCACCAAGGAAGTTATACGGGGCCGAAAGTCAAAATTTACAGTTTTTGGGGAATATCTCTATAACGGTAATGTTCACTAAGAAGTATTTTAAGACGAATTTGTAGCTTGTACAACGCCTAAATTAATACCAAAAATTTCAGATCGATACGTACAATCGTAAGGGCGCTATGAGGGTTCAAGCCATACAAAACCGCATTTTTTGTGAATTTCAGTAGTAATGGTAACGTTAACGTATGCGGGAAATGGTCTGCAATGAATGTGTTTTTTCAATATATTTAAATACAATGCCAAAACACCCGATTTTAACCTGGGAGCTACGTGCAGTTTTCTGCACTTAAAGCATTAAAACTATTAGAAAAAATGGAGCTAGAATAAAATGATGTGAGGAGAATACAATAAGATTATGCGCAAACTTTTAGAACAATCGTACGAGCAACTCACCTTGGAGAAGTTGGAGAAAATTGAGATGAAAAAATAGTTCGATTTTGGGCTAAAGGTATGTACTGAGTTCACCGATCGAAAAACTTGCATATACACTGCGCGACAAATGCTTAGGTTCATGGATATTTTCCTTTAAAATTATATAATTTCTATGTACTTTGATCAGAAATAATTTTTAAATAATGCTCTCTCAATTAACGGTTATTTTAATAAATATTGCAACTCTATCAAGCAACTCGCATAGCTAACGGAATTTTTTAAAATGAAAATCGCAATTTCCTTTGCGACAATTGTATAGGTTCACTTACTTTAAAGAGTTATCTCGTCCTGGTGAGAAGTGTTTCTGTAAACATTTTTTTCGCGTTATACTCTGTGAGTCGTATACTGGATAATGTCAAAAGGAAAGCAACTTTCTGCCGAGGAAAAGGCGACAATTTCCATACTAAAGCAAGAAGGATATTCAAACGGACAAATGGCAATATGGATTCAGCGGAGCTCGAACGTTGCAAGTCATTTTATACGAGATAGTGAAAATGATGGCCGACGATACGCTGGAGTCAGAAAAAAAGCGATTTCCGGTGCATTACGGCGACGTCTCTTAAGATAAGCCTGGAATTCGTCCCTTACTGAGCGTAAGCATGGGGAGAATTTGGGGTTATCAACAATTGTGAGGACCATCCAACGAGTTCTTAGATCTTCTTCTTGTTTGAAACGTTGATGGTTAAAGAAAAAACCAGCCTTAACCCCGCAGCATCGCCTACAGCGCCTGGAATTCGCCTCAAGATTCATGAACTGGACATCGCAATGGAGAGGTAATATTTACGGATGAAAAACGGTTTTGTGTGGACGGTCCAGATGGGTTCTCTTACTATTATCATGATATTAGGAAGGAACCTATGTACCTGTCACGCCATCACTCCCGAATAGGTTCCGTTATGGTATGGGGAGCCATATCATATCATGGAACTATCGTCTTGGTCATCCTACGAGGTCGCCAAACGAGTTCATCTTATAAACCGCTCTTAGAAGATGATATCCCTAAGATAAATGTCATGGACGAAGGCGACCCTTGGATATTGCAACATGATCTTGCCCCAATTCATACAGCGAGGGTAGTTAAATCGTTTATTTTGGAGGAAAATGTGACTTCGTTAGACCGGGTGCCCAACTCCCCTGACATTAACACATTAGAAAACATTTGGGGGTGGCTTGTTCGGGAGTTTTACAGTAGTGGTAAACAGTAAAACCCTAAAGAAGAGCTAATTCATGGAATTAAGACAGCTCGGTCTAAAATACCGCTATCCGTGCTGCATTCTTTACACAATTCCCTACCTTGAAGGCTTTATAAAATTATAAATAAAAATGGCGGAAATACACACTATTAAATAACAAAAAATTCTCTTGTTTTTTTTTGTATTTCTCCTGCTTGACACTTTTCTGAAATATTTTTCAGCGAAAACATTAAGTATAACGGTAAAATCGTCCCTGAACCTAAGCAATTGTCGCAGTGGAAAAAGACTCTTTGAATGAAATCAATTACTGTAATTTAAGGAGAATGTCCTGTAGGGCCTCAGTCCATCCATTTTATTTGTGATATTTAATAGTTTCGAAAATAACATTTCTTTAACCGGTAAACTTTTTTTTACCGTTTCCTGGAAGGAAATATGTGTGAACCTAAGCATTTGTCGCGCAGTGTATGTCTCCCGTGAAACAGTGCCGTGGAGACTTGTTGACATGTTTTTATTCACTCAATGAAGGATAAATGTTAACTCGCGTTCTGATTGATTGTCGATTACATCTTTTCACTATGAAACAAAGTGCAACTGCATTATTTTCGCTGGCGAAATGTCAAAAACCGGTGTGGAGACTTTCATGTGAAGTGAGTACCACCAAGCGAATTCGATTTCACGATCATCAAAATTTTGACAGTATTTGCATGGATTTCACGTGAACTGACGATGTTAGTACCTACTTTAAATCACAAAAATTCGGTTTTAAAGCTCAGTAACAATCAAACCACTAATACGATTTTAGTGCGGTTAGTTTTTTTGTTTAGGTCAATTTGTTGGAAGTGGGAATGATCTTATTTCGTTTGTCTTGCTAGTCTAGTTTAGGAAATATTAAGGTTTCAGTCGTGTAAGAAAATTAATTTTACAAAAATGATCTGATCTTCAGATGTTTCGCCCCCATAACTTCCTTAGGTGCCTCCCGGTCGATTGGGACTTTTGGCAATTTGTTAACAGCCTCAGGAGCTTTAAACTCGTCATAGACGACTTTACATCATACTCCCTCGTTATAGAGATATTTACGAAAACCCGATAAAATACAATTTTTCGAAGCTTTGAGCTTCGTAGCACTTGAGGGTGTACATATTGATAAGAAATTTGGCCACTTTCTTCGGAACAGTCTTGGCTACAAATTCGCCATACAAAATAGTTTAGCCGGAGTTACCATTATAACAATTTTCCTGAAACTTTGGAAAAAATACCGTTAGACCCGCTGAAACCGTTAGGAGTTGTCGAATCAAAATCAACCTTTGATATTTTATTCACAAACCAAAGAGCTATAAATTTTCCATAAACTGACTTTTAGTACATATTACCGTTAGCGAGATATTCATCATCATCAATGTGGCACGATAGCCCGATGTCGGGCTTTGGCCGCCGGATTTGTTGACCTCCAATTGTCGCGGTCGTGACCTTGTTCTCCAGTTTCGGAAGCCCAGTAGCTGGTGGGTGTCTTCACCCACGGTGTTCTCCGAGCTCTCGGTCGTCCACGCAACCTCGCTCCGTCAATTCGTTGTGCGTTCATCACTTTCTTTGGCATGCGATTATCGTCCATCCGTTGTACATGCCCCGCCCATTGCAAGCGTTGAAGCTTCACGATTTTCGATACTTCCAGCTCATCGTACAATTGATACAACTCATGGTTGTACCGGATATGCCATTGATCTCGCTCGCGAACTGCCCCGAAAATCGGCGAAGGACCTTTCGTTCCAATCGGTCTAGCAAAATTTCGGAGGCTTGGGTGAGGGTCCATGTTTCGCAGCCATAACATAGCACGGGTCGGATGATCGGTTTGTACACGCGGAGCTTCGCGTTCCTGTGCGCAAGTTTCGAATTAATTACAGGGAGGACCGAGAAATATGTCTTATTGGCTAGTTGTATCCTTCGCTTAATTTCGTCGGTTTCGTTGGCGTCCTTTAATAAGTTACAACCCAGATAGTTGAAGTTGTCTACATACTCGATATTAAGGTCCCCCACTGTGATGCTTGAATTTGCTGGCGTCCTTGTTTTCGATTGCATCATGTCCGTTGTTTTGCTTTCGTTGATATGTAGTCCAACTTCCTTTGCGGCGTTATTGAGGTTATGCAGAAGGCTTTCTGCATCGCCCATCTTCGAGACATGATGTTGATGTGGTCAAAGTACGCTACTAATTGAGTCGACTTGATGAGTAGCGTTCCGCTGCTGTCCATATTCATGGCTCGAATTACATACTCCAAAGCAAGGTTGAAGAGCGTTGGCGCCAGCCCATCGCCCTGCTTGAGTCCAGTACGAGTTTCAAATAGGTCAGTAAGTCGGTTCTGCACCCTGACCTGAGAGACGGTATTAGTCATCGTCATCCTTGTGAGTCGCACTAACTTTGCCGGTATACCAAAATGCAGCAAAATGTTATAAAGTACACTTCGATCGATACTGTCGTATGCCTGCTTGAAGTCGACAAAGATTATTATGGTATACGTCGATGTTATATTCCCAGCACTTTTGGAAGCTTCACTGTGAAAAGCTGATCGGTCGTTGAACGACCAGGTCTGAAGCTGCCTTGATACTCGCCAATGATTCGTTCTGCGTAGGGATTAATTCTCTTTTCAAGAATTTTCGATAATATCTTATAGGCCGTACAAACTAATGATATGCCCCTGTAATTCTCACACTTCAGCTTGTCACCCTTTTAGTGGATTGGGCAGATTATGCTTGTGCGCCAATCTTCGGGGATTACCTCGTCGTTCCATATTTTCAGCAGTAGCACATGTACAGCGTTGGTCAGCTGGGATCTGCTGGGATCTCGTCAGCGCCGGGCGCTTTATTATTTTGAAGCGACTTTATGGGAAGACTCACCTCCTCTACTGTTGGGGGTAGAACGGGAGGGCCTGGTTCGGCTAACTGCTCAAGAGCTGGCTCCGCGGGGGATGTTGATGGTGCATTGAGGAGCTCTTCGAAATGCGAGGCCCATCGTTTGTTGGCGCTTTCGATGCATCAGCGACATCGAATGTTACCATCTTGTCCTTACATAGGCTTGTCCTGGGTTGATATCCGTTCTTGATATTATTTATACGCCTGTCTAATGTTCTTACTGGCTAATCTTTGGTTTATTTGGTGTAACTGCTCGTCAAAATGTTTGCGTTTCTTACGTCTAATTAACTTATTAGATACTCGCCAAAGTTCGTTATATCTTTCTTTCTTGGCTCGGGATGCGCGTTGTGTGTATTGGCGATAGGCTTCATTTTTCGCCTCAATCGAGGCCCTGCATTCATCGTCGAACCAGTCTGTTCGTCTGCGCCGGCCTTTATAGCCCACGACCTCTTCTGCAACTCCTTTGATGCTGTCTTTGAGCTCCTCCCAGAACTCATGGATGCCTAAATTGTTGATGTTATCAAGCATGGGCGACAGTTTTTCCTCAAGCGCTGTAGTATACGCAGCCACCGTGGCACCATCAATCAAATTGTCAACCTCGAATATCTTGGCAGGGTTGATTCTCGTTAGGTGCACCAAAGAGAATCGGCACCTGTACGTCGTCTTCACCGAATAGTGATTGGAATCGCAGTTGGCTCCTCGATAGGATCGAACATATAAGACATTAGAAGCCCATCTCTTGCTGATCAGTACGTGGTCGATCTGGTTCACGGTGTATTCATCTGGACTGGAGACTTCCAGGTTTGCTTATGGATTCGTCGATGAGGGAAACATGTAGAGCTTATGACCAGGTTTCTGCCGCTCGCGAAGTCGATAAGTCGCTGGCCGTTGTTGTTGTTTTCGTCGTGAAGGCTGTGACATCCAGTAATTCCCCTATGCCAGCTTTCGTTTCCGACTTTGGCGTTAAAGTCTCCTAGCAGCAGCTTGACGTCGTTTGATGGAAGTGAGCCCAATAGTGTTTCTAGGTCGTTGTAGAACTCGTCCTTAATCGCGTCTTCTTTTACTTCTGTAGGGGCGTGCGCATTATTGAGCCAGAGATTAGCGAAACGGGTCTTGATGCAGATCGCACATAGCCGCTCATTTAGGGGTTTGAAGCCGATAACGTGGTCCTTGAGCTGCTTACTCACGATGAAAGCTACTCTAAACTCCTTGTTGCCCTCCTCTTTACCACTCGTAAAAATAGTGTGCGATTTGAGGTCGTTAATCTGGTTTTTGAGCCATATAGTTTCCTGGATTGCAACTATGCTCAGCTTGTATTGTTCTACATGGTCCAGGAGCGCCCTTAAGGTCTCCGGTTTATTCAGGAATGTATACGCTCTTCCAGGATTCGAAAGAGTAAAGGTTTGTGTTCGTAGAGACGACTCATGGGATGATCGCTCAGCGATCGCTGTTAAACCACCATTTGTGAGCACTATATGCCTACATTTTTTTTATATAGACATGTTCCTTCAGGTCACAGCCGAGATAAGGAATGTAGCCACATTAAAAAAATATGCAAATAGGGCTAGGAATTGGATGCTAAACTTCGATCGTTGAGCGATCATCCCATGAGTCGTCTCTACGAACACAAACCTTAATCATTTGTTCGTTTGCGGGGTCGTCGTTGCTTTCTATCCGTCCAATCCGAGGCTTTTGTTTCATGTTTCTTGACTTGAAGTTTTTTTTTCTTAGGATGAGTTGTCGGCACATCGCTAAACGATGATAGGGTTTAATAGTTGAGTAAAGGCCATCATGGGCTTGCCTCGAAGATGCTGCTTTGGTGGTTGAATTAAACGTTTTCTGTCACCCATCAGAACGAGAAGGGGGGCGATTCTGGGGGAAAGGACTTCGGAATCGTAGTTGGGGCATCGAAACCTTTCGATCGACACCAATTTTGCTTGGTGGCACGGAAACTATAATTTGGGTGTGTTCCCGCCAGGAAGCCAAATTGCCACTTTGGAGAGCTGTAGCGGGAGAGCCGGGGCGATTCTCGGGCGTCGAAACTTTCCGATCGACACCAATTTTGCTTGGCGGCACGGAAACTGTAATTTGAGTGATTTGAAGGTCTGACTAAGGGAAGCTAAACCACTTAGCTTAGGAATGCGTCTCTTATTGCTCGGTAGGGGTGGCAATATGTGAACAAACTCCGCCACTGTACAAGTGGCGCTGTAAATTCGATATAAAGAACGTTTGTTGCTTTTCGAAGATAGCGTTTCCGATTGTCAGTTGTGAAGGTAGATATACAAATGTACATACACACTTAAGAAATATGGGTTTTGTTTCCGAATTGTAATTGATGGGCAGAAACTGTTTGTGCTCGGGGAAATACTATTAATTTGAATTATTCTTTTTCTTTCAAGCGTTATAACCGGAAACAAAGGTAAAAAAAACACAGGAATTTGATTGATTTTTTTATAAATCCATTTTTTCTTAACTCTGCCTGCATTGTCGGCGCGTCTCGGTTTTAGACGGTGATCTCTAGGCTTACTTATGCAGGAATTCTATCATTGATCAGATTATTGGCGGTTGCTATACCTATGTGTAATGTGATACCTGAAATGTTTTTAATGTGAAAACCATTTTTGGTTTCCATTGCTTGGTTATTTGAAATGTGTAAGACTTTTACGTAGAAACCGAACATAACGAAAATATTAATGCTTTACTTTGCCTGTCACTTGGAGATTTAATGACTAAAAAAAACTGAAGAAACTCACGAAATAAATAATAAACTATGGTCAGTTTGAGTCCAAAGCGACTGCGATCAAAATTGTTGGAAAACGTGTGTGAAACGACATAAAATTTTCATAATTTCTGTTTTATTTAATAAATTAAAAAAATAACGTTTTCTTTAATAAGCCTTATATTTGTTCGCTCTACGAATCATTGAAAAAAGTTACTATAAACAATAATAATACGATAGTGTTATCCAAAACACACGAGCCATAGCTCCTTATTACAAACTCACTGAATGTCTAAAATTAAATACCGATAACGCACATTTTTACTATCTAAACATTTCATTCAAGATTAACCAACCATACGACTACGTCACTTCACTGTTGCTTATTTTCGGAATTCCGTCTTCGGATTCGCTGGCATTATTTGGGGAAGATTGCATTCGTTGCTTCATAACTTCATCATACGATGGTGGTAAATCCGTTGCACTGTTCACGACATCATTGTTTGACTCTTGATTTTCATCATCAACATCTATCGTATAGACACTTGGTCCTGGGAAATATTTTAAAAATATGAATTACGATTAAAATTATTTTCAAGATTTTAATAAAAATGATAATATGTATGTACCTTGAGACTGTATCACTTGACGATTATTACGTCTCCTTCGATTTGAGGGGTTCGCGGGAGATTTGCACCAATAATACTAGAAATATCACCCATAACTGCAGCATTAGCATATAGCCATTATATAATTTTATGCAATCCTAATACACTCACCATAATATATCCCGCCGATATAACGAGCACGATCATTACAGCAATTTGCCAGAGGGACATATTATTATATTATTGTACTCTTGATTTTCTTTCAAATTAACACTTTATCGAGTCCTGACTTCTGCCAGTGTTTGAAATTGCGAAAACGCGGAAATACTAGTGTATTGATACCTATGGTCATTGTTTTGACAAATACATATTTGAGAGGATCGCGAGAGAAAATGTTTCTATTATTAAAAAATATCAAATCAAATCGATAAGATATCATTATAAGTGGTATAGCTCAAAAGAAAATCACGACATTTTGTTATAGCGTCTGCGAAATAGATAATTCATTTGATTTTCTGACGGGAACAGCCATGAAGATAGCCGTTCAAGATTGTTTGAATTAATATAATTTTTGATAACCGGTCGCTACACTTGCTTCCTAAAACAATTGCTTTGAACTTGAACGCTGAGTGTGAATGGTAGTGATTGAAAGTAAACTTTTCTATAGGGTGTTTTTAGTTTTAAAAAAATGATAATAAAAAAAATATTTGCAGGGACTAACTGACAGGATCGTCAGGAAGAAATTCTGCAAAAAGTCCATGAGAAATTAAAACTGTAAAATTTTCGGATACATTCGGCCACCTTCTCCTCTGATTCTCTCGCACATGCGTGAGTGATAAATATGTATATTATTTAGATCACGTCAAACTTCATTGTTAAAATTTATCACAAATCAAATTTATTCGTTATCAAAACAATGCACAAACCATAATCTTGAAAGATATAAAATTAAAATTCTCTATTATGTCGCTGGTCGTCTAACTGCATCTTCATATGATGGAGGATGATCGTCAGGCACTACTATTTCGGTATTCGTGCAAGTGGTATTGAAATGTTCACCATTACAACCATTTTCGCCCATTAAAACTGTGGTAATCGTGAATATAGCTGCTGCTGTAAAGAGAATAAGGTCACATAACTTATACAACTAGAAATGTCTAGAGTATTATACAGGGTTGGCATAAAGTAACTTTCCGATGTAAAAAATTAATAACTTTTACATTTGTGAGTAATTTGTTAAATTTTTATTTTTTTTGTAGACATTAAACTTGGGAGATTCCAATATGGAAAGGTACACCATCGCACACCGAACCAAACTAGTGTCATTATTTTTGGAAAACAGCCGTTCAGTAACTGCCACTCAACGTGCATATTGCCAATTTTATGGAGTTCGCAAACCTCCAGCAGCTCGAACTATACGTGCTATGGTGGCCAAATTTGAGCGATATGGGAACGTTGCAGATGAGAAACGTCCAGGCAGACCTCGTTCTGGACGATCGGCTGAAAACATACAGCTTGTTAGGCAAACACGACGACGTTCAACACAGTTGGCTATAAAGCAAGGCACGATGCGCACGATTTTAAAAACGGACTTACACCTATACCCCTACCAAACACAATTGGTTCAGCATCTCCATCCTGGGGACCTGGTACTGCGTTTGGAATCCTGCAGGGGATATCCTAAATCTTGTCGAGAATGAGGAACGATTTTTGGAAAATTTAATGATGACTGACGAAGCGCACTTTCACCTAAGCGGATTTGTGAACAGGCAAAACACTAGATTCTGGGGCTCACATAATCCCCAAAATGTCCAACAGCGTTCGTTCCACCCACTTCGTGTAACTGTTTGGTGTGGCGTAACTTCAAGGCAAATTTATGGACCATATTTCTTTGAAAATGATCAAGGTGCCTGTCTTACGATCAATGGAGCTCGTTACAGAAGTATGCTTCAGGACTTCCTTTTTCCACTTGTGCGAGCACATAACAACAATGAGAATATATGGTTTCAACAGGATGGTGCAACAGCACACACCGCTCGTGAGACAATGAACTTGTTGCAACATCACTTTCCAAATCGTGTTATCTCGAAAAATGGTAACATAAAATTGCCACTGCGATCGCCTGATTTGACAGCTCCAGACTTTTTTCTATATGGGGCTACCTGAAAGAGAAGGTCTACGTCAACAAACCACAGACTTTACCGGAGTTGAAAGAGAACATTCGAGCGGAAATTGCGCAGATCACACCCGTCACACTCCAAAACGTTATGAAAAATTTCGTGAAAAGAGCCCAAGCTTGCGTGAATTCTAAGGGCGCACACTTATCGGATATAATTTTCCACACTTAATGTAAAAAAAATACATAAGTTAACTCATTGCCGGACACAACGCCAAAATTTGACACGATTTGTATGGTCAAATGCTCAAAATTGGACGTCTATAGACGTTGTGTCCGGGAAAGTGTTAATCTTAATTTCGCGATATTTGTTTTTTGTTTTAATCACTTTATTTAAAAGTTATTACATATATAAATTGGAAAGGGACTTTTTGCCCACCCTGTATATCATTACAAACGTAATTTTATGTAATTCATTTCGTACTCAAGTCATTTTGCAGTCAGACACAGTTTTCCTGATATTTGCAAAAAAAAAATGAATTTTCACTCCTTTTTCCTTCCTTCCTTTTTTTTCCTCCACCTCCCCCTAACCCATGACGCAATTTTTAGTGTAACTTTTTACTGCGTATGCTTGGCAGAGTATTCAACAATTTGGCATCAAAAATTACTTTTTTTATGTTTGGGTTTTAAGCTAAATGTAACAGTAGCGCAACCAGGATTTGGTCCTGGAGGGGGCTAAGTTCATCCATATTACTAAATATTTGATTATTGTATTAATTCTGGTTTCCAAATTTCGTGGGTGCGAGGATTAACTAATCTTGACTTATTGTTCCATTCTATACACCTACTGCGGTGCATGTCTGTAGTATTTTTGGCATGGCAACTTACCAGATCTATGGGAACTACGCGGAACTTTGCCTGTTGGAGGAGAAGAGCCCCCTTCGGGAGAAATATCGAGCTATTCAATTTCGGAAATGTCACATCCTTTCACATTCGAATCATTGCATTGAGACCTCTAACCGTCTATAGCTCAGTAGGTTGAGTTGCTGACCTTGTGACCGAAGGTCGGAGGTTCGAATCCCGATTGGGACGAAATTTTTTTCCCTCAATTTCCTCAATTTTTGGTATTTTTTCCCAAAGTTTTGTGGTTTCGTACAGATAGACACACTCATCAAAACTCCCAATGCAATGTGAGCATTCAACACCGGTACAGACCTGCACGGCCGAGCGTCATGGTGGTAAACGCCTTCACCGCAAATTAAATCTCCATATAATTCTCCCGCCAAAATTCAAGTGGTCGTCTTGTGCACAGATAGACAATATTAATATTTTCGAAGCTGGCGGATTTTTTGTTTTGCGAAAGCATTCATTTTTAATTTTTTGCAAATATTACTTCAAACCAGTGTGTCTTCTAATTTGCACAAAGTATGGTCACACCCAAGTAGCAACTCATATGCTTTAAAGAAGCACTTCACCCTGTAGTAATCACATAGTAGCAGTAGCCATATTAACCATAGTTTTCTGCACTTAAGGTACTAAAACTGTTAGAAATAATGGAGCTAGCATAAAATGATGTAAGAAAGATATGATCGTAAGACTATGCGCCAATTTTTAAAAGAATCGTACAAGCACCTCACCTTGGCAGAAGATGGAGAAAATTGAGATAGAAAAAAATATTGATTTTGGGTCAAATCACCCAAATTTGATTTTGAAGCTCTGTAGAAACCAAACCTCTTATCCGATTTTAGTGTGGTTAGTTTTATTTTTCAGGTAAATTCGTTGGCTGTAATAATCACTTTATTTCACTATTCTAGCAGGTCTAGCTTTGGAGAGATTAGGCTTTAAGTTGTGCGAGAAAATTATTTTTTCAAAAATCTTTAAATGCCTGTGGCAGCTAAAGGGTTAAGCTGTTCCGTACAACTTTTTTGCTGGAAATCAACTGAGGAATCATAATCCGGTGCGTTTATGCGGCAGTTTCCGGACACCCTGTATAGAAACAACTAACCATTTGTCGTGTTAACGAGCAATGCTGACTATATGTGAGGTTGGCCGAGTGGTTTAGCGCGTAGGACAATAGTCATGAGTTCGATGCTAGCTGCGGGATTTTTGTTTATCATTTTTTTTTTGCACACGCGAGAAATTGACAGAAAATGGTGAAATATTACACATGATGTATGCCTTTTTCGAAGCATAATTTAGTGCTACAATAAGATTCTACTGGATTAACCTTCCGATGCTCGCACCTCCACCCGAACACGAATGATCACGCGTATGTCTCACATACGCATACTTTGTTTAATGTGATTTGCATCGAATAAACTCAAGGACTCTTCAGGAAAATGCAGAAAATTACTCAGGTATTTATTTCAATTAAGTTTTATGAAAAGTTAGGCACATAGGAATTGGTACCATCAAACTCAATTTGATTTGGATGTTGAGTGCGAATGGCTTTCATAGCAGTTCCAAGTTTCAAGACAATTATTACTTACATTATTATCTATGGACGTTTAACAAATAAATAATTTGCAATTATATTGTGTTTTGGTCGCCGGGTTCAAGTCCATCAAATTGTGATGTTTTTTGAATTTTTGGAATGCCTAGTATAAGTAATAAACCGATAAAATCGAAAAACTGACGAGAAAGATCGCGCGTATGTGAGACATACAATTTACTCGTCCTTCGGAGCACAAGGATCCTGCGGCACTCAAAAAGCGGCTGGACGCTTCTTTTCGGCATTATAGGAGATTAGAAGACGGGGCTCCCCAGCAGCTTGGTATTATATGTGAGTGATGAGCACGCAAAAATCAGACCGTATGTGTCACATACGCGCGAGCATCGGAAGGTTAAGAAACGGATTAAAAAAAGCCATTATTGGACTATTGTTCAGTGTTTATACCATGCAAAGTGCCCCTATTATTGTTAGAAGAGAATATTCTATGAAGTATTATAGGGATAAAATTGTCACTTGGGCAGCCCACGTTTCTAATTTTTTATAAAATTCGCAACGAAATGCATTGTTTCAAATTTCATTTTGCAATTTTTCCTTTCTAAATTTCTGGGTCTGGGAGTGGCTTTAGCTTCCTTAGCCCCTCCCGTGGTTGCGACACTGATCTGTACAAAACTCACTGCTGCGAAGTCCGACCACAGGACTATAGGTGAAAGTAAGTACGTAATTAGTCATTTGTATTGTTGGTGCTATCTGGTACATACTTACAGTTTCCCCAATCCAGAGTATGCGATAACACTTTAAAAACAATTAAAAAAAATTAGAATTGAAGCTCACAGCACCAAATCAAGCACATATGTATGTACCTCCATAAGTTATGTATGTATATGGTAAAAGATTCAACTTCGGGATAGCACGAACACTCTCATATTAGCGTAGTATCGTTCTAGCACTTTACGTCTTATTAGGTCGCACGAATAAAAAAAAACCTTGCTAAACCGATCGTTAAAATGTTAATTGTCGTTGTTTTAAATTGTTTAGCAAAGTAATAAGCAAAGCGTCTTTTCATTAATACGACCTGTTTATCTTACAAAAACTTTTTTTTTAGAAATTCACACCACCCGCACATACCTCTATCCGTTGAATTTACGGAATCGTCCATATCAAGATCCGGTCCCGTCTGCTGACAGCATGTTGACGTACACCAATAGTACTACGAAAATCAATTACACAAATTAGTTTTGAAAAACTTGTAGACATTTCAAACACTCAACGGTATTACTTACAAGCACACACACTGTTATAAATGAAAGTGTTAATATCAAAGCAGCCTCCCAAAAACTGAGATCCATTTTGATTTTCCGAATTTCTCGTGTACATGTGTCCAAATTGTATGAATAAATCAATTCTCTCTAGCCCATTGTGGGTGCAAGAAACAGGTGAAACTTTTTAAAAATAAAATAAAAAGAAAAACGTCTAATAAAAGAGGAACGTAGATTGATAAGTTTTGCATGAAAGAATTTTCAGAAAATCTTACTTTTAATCCTTGAAATGTATCATATGTTTACATTGTTTATATGTTTCGTGATTCGTGCAGGTATTCTATTCATACTTTTTTTGATGCTCTACGGTAATGATAAGATAACGCCGGAGCGAAGAGATGAAGAATCAGAATGATGCTATTTTTTTATCGCAATGTTAAGGTGACTGATAAAAGTAAGACCAGAATGGAAGATTTGAAGGTAACTATGTACATACTACTATGATATTGTATCTTCCAGAGTATAAATTAAAGAGTAGGGAAACATTAGCTGATGATTGTCCACAATTCAATTTATAGATAGAGATATAAGTGAAAATATGTTTTAATTCATATGTAATTTTTGTACAATATTTTGAAAAATCATAAGTTACCCTCATCGTAGTCATTTTAATTTTTAAACCATTTAACTATAAATATTAGAAAGTCCTTGCGCTTCTCTAAAATAAACTCGTTTTTTCAGAAAACTAGGTTAATGGATTAACAAACTATTCCCAGCGGCCTAACGGTTTTGAATACAGTCTTGACTCGATAATCCGGATCAATTGTTGCAAGGTGCAATCCGGATTAGCGAAAAATCCGGATTATGGGATCAACCATTAAAAAATGTTTATGTAGAAATATTAATAATTATTTTTATTAGTAAACAAAAAAACAACTAAAAAAATAAACATACTTTCATATAGAAACAAACTAATAATAAGTATAATTCAAATTCATTCATTTTGATTTACATAAAAAGAGTGTAAAGTAAAGCACGAAATAAACTAAAGTAACAAAAATGAATTCAGGTACATATTTTTAAAAATTAGCAAAACAAACTTGAATATGGATGCTACAGAAAAGTTTAAGTAAAAAAATCGGTCATTAAAGTTTGCTTTGATTTTGTTAAAGATAAGTTTATTGCATTTTCTTTAAGTCTGTAGAGGCACATTATATCTGACGATGGACATCCATTTTGAACGGCCCAATCAATGGACGTTGAAAGAGCCAAAATTCCATGATCATGGCTAACTTTTTTGGAACTAGCTACGATATCACCATCATCGTCTTCGGAATCGCTCATAGTATCGTCTGGTTGACAGTGCCGGATTAAGCAAGCGCGGGGCCCGTGGCAAATGTTGAGCGCGGGGCCTGTGGAACTTCGATTAACCTTATTAGTTTGTTGGTTCTAAAATTAATATTTCGGTGTTATTTCTCAAGGGGTTTAGGAAAACGGCTAGCTGCTAGCAAATATCGGAATTACAGCCGTGCATTATGCGACGAATGTGCAATAAAAGAAATGCTATTATGATATTTAAAAGTACGGTGTTTGGTAAACCATTGTGCTCGTGATTCTGTGGACTCTCAGCACTCTGCATTTACAATTTACAAATTTATTCTGATTAATGGGAAACCCTTTAAAAAATCAATCTAAAATGAAGAAGATTATTATCTAAAATGAAGAAGATTATTATTATTATTATATTATCTAAAATGAATAAGATTATCCACGCACAGTGGTTTAGATTCACATTCTAGCGGGACAAAAATCAAAAGAGTGAGTATGCGATTACTGATATCAATAGAATATAGAATAACAATTATATCCCTCATGCACAGTGGCGTACCTCTTAAAGCATTATGAAAAATAGGGGCAAAAATAATCTGTTTTGAAAATTGTTTCACAAAAATGTTTTTCATTGACTTGTGTAAGTTTGCCAAGATTTTTTTTTTATTTTAATTAGTAAAACAGTAAATTTTTGTAGACAAATTATATTTATTTGACAAAGAAGAATTTATTTTAGAAGTCCCTTTTTGGACGACCTCTGAAAATTTACAAATTCGACATTTTCCGAAAAGTGATAAAATATGAGAAAATATTTCATTTTAAAAGTGTTGCTTGTTAATATAGCTTTCGGTTGAATTGTCCTTTTCAGGGTTACTCAGGTTCATGAAAGGTCACAACCAAACATCTAGCTAAAAAAGGTATTATGAGCCTTTTTTAGCTAGATGTTTGGTTGTGACCTTTATATACCAACGTAGCGCATACCAGAAGGGCAAATTTACGTTAACACCTACATTTATTCGGTTTCACTAATTTAAATAAAAAATCTTGGAAATATTACACACTTAAATGAAAAATTTTTGTGAAACAATTTTGAATCATTTTTTAAGCAGGTAATTTTGAGAGATATAATTGTAATTTCTAAGTTCTATGGATGTGTGCAAATACCATAACACAAACTTCAAAAATCATATGTCCCCTCTAGAATGTGAATCTGAAACACTGCCGACGTAAACTTACGGGAATGCCATCATACAGAAAGAAATATTTCTGTATTTTCATTTTAACCTTGCTATAATTTTAAAACACCCTGACGTAAATTGTTGTACTGTAACGTGTTACATCAATTTAGAAGGAACTGGCTTGTAGAATTTCGTTGGCATAATTTTTGTTTGAGAAAAACGCGGGGCCCCTAAAAGCGCGGGGCCCGTGGCATTTGCCACCTTCTGCCACGTGGTTAATCCGGCACTGCTGGTTGATCTTCAAAATTAACCCATTCGTCGATTTCAAGTTGAGTGATGGGATAATTTGACAACGTTTGAACTGCTCTCTGCAATTCCGCAATGTTATCATTCCTTTCTTGTAAGTAAACTCTTAGAACGTGGAGTGGAAGCTCGTCCTCGGAGTCCCATTTGGCAGTTGTTTCAGTGGCGTTTATGTTCGTTGACAGCAAAGCATTCCAGCATTTAGTTACAATTTCAGGCTTATTTGCTCTCCAACCTTTTTCCAAAAAAAATATAGCGTCTCTTAAAGTAATATTTTTTAAACGGTCAACAATATCGACGCATTCAAACGATAAGAGATGGGCAACCAAGCTTTTTCGGTATTGTAATTTCGTAAGCCGAATAATATTTTGGTCTAACGGCTGTATTAGGGCCGTGCAATTTGGTGGCAAGAACATTACTGCTATGGCACCATCATCGCTTTGCAATTGTTCTTCTGGAGGGTGACTAGGTGCATTGTCAATTAATAGCAATGCTTTCTCTGGTAAACCGTGCGTTCGCATATGTTTTCTAACTTCCGGAATGAAACAATTATGGAACCAATCTTTGAAAACCAATGTGGTCATCCAGGCGCTTGAAGTGGATCGATACTCAACAGGCAAATTTACGTTTCCAAATGACCGCGGCTTACGAGACTTGCCAATCACTAACAATTTGGTGAGATGCGTACCGGTTGCATTAGCGCATGCCAAAAATGTGACACGCTCCTTGCTTACTTTTCTTCCCGGTGCTATTGCTTCACTTGAGCTTACCAGCGTTTTATCAGGGAGTTTTTTCCAAAATAAACCGCTTTCATCGGCGTTATAAATTTGGGCTGGTAAGAGGCCTAATTGCCTCACTTTCTCTTGCAGTCTTAATTTAAAAGGGTTCACAGCTTCTTCATCATTCGAAAGTTTTTCGCCGGAGACTTTTAAGTGCCTGATAGCATAACGCTTCTTAAATTTTAAAAGCCACCCCCTACTGGCATTGAAGTCATCCGGATTGTCGGAATATATTTTGTCAAATATATTTTTTGCTTTGGCTGCCAATATTTCCTCTGAAATCGGCATGTGCTGGTCTCTCTGTTTTAAAAACCACTCGTATAATTTACTTTCCCTTAGTGGATATTCCGCTTGTTTCAAAGTTTGCCTTTTAGTTATTTTGCCGCTTGTACTCGAAACATAACTGTAAAAAAATATCATAACATATTACCTATAAAAAGAATCCTCTATCCGGTGTGGCGTGTGGGTATCTTACCTCAAAATGTTGGTTTTATTTTTTTTTATGTCTGAAATAGTAGAAGTCCCAACTCCATATTCCAATGCTAGCTTTGATCCAGCCGCACCTTTGTCCAACTTTTCCAAAATCTCGCTTTTTTGCGATAAACTTAAAGTTTTGTGCGACCTTTTCATTGTGTGTATTCAAAAAAATAAAACAACTTTTTTACTTAGCACTTAACACAAGTCCACAGGGAGATAAAGACATCAGAAGACTGGATACAAATGCGCTGACACTATGTAGACTGCGTAGTTTACATTCAGGTTGTAAATTCGGCGAAATGAGCAACTTGTATACCAAATTTCCTATGAATCCGGATTACAGAGTCAAATTATTATTGACGATCCGGATTACAGAATACATAATGGAAAAAATTGGTGGTCCGGATTAGCGTGATATCCGGATTAAAGGAGATCCGGATTACCGAGTCAAGATATGTTTGTGTTCGATCTCGAACGATTTAAATGCTAACGACAAGTCTTTATAATGAAAACGCTCCTGCAGCTGCCCGACGGCAAATTGGCAAGTTCCTAAATCAAGTTAACGAGTTTCCATGTCAAATTGACGAATTTCAAAATTGTGTTAACGTATTTCAATTAGAAATTCACTAAATTTCAGATCAAATTGGCGAATTTTGATTTTAAATTGTGAACTTCCACGTCAGATTGACGAATTTTCATTACACATAGGCGAATTTCAAAATCATATTGACGAATTTACACGTCAAATTTACGAGTTATTACATTATTTTGACGAATTTCTATATCAAATTGACGGATTTACATTTTGAATTATTCTTGATTCGTCAATATATAATAGAAATTCATCGATGTGTGATGGAAAATTGTCAATGCGTAATGGAATTTCGTCAATATATTTTTTTTTGGAAAAAATCAGAAAAGTCTTTTTTTTTTGCAAAAAAGTGGTTCTAAATTTCTTATTAGAATGTTACAGCGTGTACCGATCATCAAAACTCGCGATCATATAAGATCTGAAAATATATGCATTGCTTAGTGATGAATTTTTAGGTTTTTTCATTCCGAGTTTTCGGGTCTGAGAGGGAATTGACCGACCCCCTTACCACCTCTCGTAGTTGCGTCACTGGAATACACCACAATGATACCTGCTTGACGTACAAGGCGACTAAAGGGATTGGGTATGTAGGCCAACAACGTGTGCCTTCTCTGAAATTCATTATGCTAAACGAACGTTGAAGCACCATGCCCCACTAGGGGTAAAGGCAAAGCAGTAGCAGTAGTATTGTAACTCTGCTTGTGGGCAGCTTTGACATATATGTGTGATGTGAATGTCATCGAGGTTCCGGGTCTACAAAGCAATCTAGCTCCGTCCACTCGTTGCGCGTTCATCACCTTTTTGGAGATGCGATCGTCGTTCATCTTTTGTACATGTCCATATTACAGTCGCTACAATTTCACGATTTGTATACATATTTGACGCTTCATATATTTCAAATTTAGAAAAAAATTGAGCTAAAATGAATTGGGCAATTTAGATTATGTTGCGGATCACATTTAGCTGTCTCCGTTAAGAAGTTACAGCCGTTCAATGACAAAAAAAAAATACCATAGGGTCCAAACGAGGTTATATTTAAATTTTTTTTTTTAGCTTAAATGAATTGGGGATGTAGATTATGTTGCCGATCACATTTTCGTGAAAATTTGACTGTCTCAGGTTTCAGAAGTTACAGCCGTACAAAGATGTGACCCAAAACAAAAAAAAATTCAAGGGAAAAAGGGATCATATTTTAAAATATATATTTTTTTAGCTGAAATGAATTCGGGGATGCCGATTACGTTGCGGATTATATTTTGCCGTTCAGCAATTACAGCCATTCAAAGATTTAACCCAAGTAAAAAAAATACCATAGGCTCGCACAAGGGCAAACCTGTTTTGAAAAAAAAAATTTTTTGAGCTAAAATGAATTGGGGATGTAGATAATGTTGCGGATCACATTTTGCTGAAAATTTGAGAGTCCCAGCTGCAGTGGCGGCTCGTGTTGGAAAATACAGGGGGTTCACAAGGAAATATAAAAATATGTATATTGACTACGGCAAGAATTGGGGCGTAACTAAATTTCTAACAAATTGAGACAAATGGAACAATGCTTGATTTTGTTACCACTGAATCAATGAACTAAGCGTCTATCAAGTGTTTTTTTATTATTAAAAAAGGACTGCTATAATCGTTGAAAATCCCTGCCCACATTTTTGTTAAAAAAAAACTCAATAACAGGCATAAATTTGTTTTTAGACCAACTTTGAACAATAAGCGGTTCTTTCTTCACATCTTCTTCGATTTTATTTCCTGAAGTGGAAACCCTGTACAGTGGCAAACTGCTGTATAAGACTAAAAGGTTCTAATGTTGTAAAAGGACTAAAAGTTGAAATTCTAAAGAAAATACCACTTTTGCTAAGTTTGTATTTTCAACCAAAAAATGTGTTATCACATCCTTAACCGTTACCAATACAAACAAAAAATGAATCTCTCGAAGAGCTTTTGCAACTTCTGAACAAAAAAATATCAATCAATTTTTTAGACGTGTGGTTTTTAATCTGGCAATAATTTTTTCGGAGTTGGTCTTTTTGACAGCTGTCACTTGATTTATGCTCAGTTTGGTTTGCCATTTCATAATGAATAGACTTACTCCGGAACATCCTTTGCAAATCGTGCCCAAAACGAGATGGCCACCGATTTCGATTTTCACAAGAAAATTTTGTTCAGCGATGAAGCTCACTTTTGGTTGAACATACCCCATTTCGATTCTCAAAAAGAAAAATGCTATAAAATAGTGAATAATGGGAATACAATTGAACTAAAAACGGGCTACAGTGGGCTTTCGTGGTTCCCGCTCTAAAGGAGGCAACATTTTGAGGACGAATCACAACAAGTGGCGAAAAGCCGAAAGGAAAGAAATCAGTATCAACTTGGGTGGAAAAGAAACTAGATAAAATAAAAAAGGAGACGAAGAAAATGTTGAAAGGCAGGAAACTAATTGACACCCACCAAAAGCACTTTACATTTTTCGGAGTCGTTTTATTTTAGGTATGTGCTTCTTTACTTTACATTAATTAAGCTCCCGTTCAAAATGTTTTTAATTTATTAAGTTTTATTAATTTGTTTTTGAAAGTTCTATTTTAAAGATTAAAAGTCCTTGCGATGCCTTGACTTGACGAGCCCACAATTGATTTAGATAGCCCAAATTTTCCTTCCAAGAAGGGGGGACAATTCGCTCAGTAATGTGTTCCGTCATTTTTTCTAGAGTTAAGGGATGCTTACGATATGTCCAATTTTGATATTAGAAAGATGAAGTCTAACATTTTTTTTCTTGCCTGTTGAAGCACACATACACTAAATAAATATTGAATACCTAAATAAATTCATATGAAAGGACTCCCGAAATAGGATGTTAGAATGTCTTGAAGCGCACTGTAGGCGAATTCAGTTTATTATTGTTTCGCGACCGATGTCATGTAATATAATTTCACTCTATAACTATCTATAACTATCCCCATTATTGGGGATAAATTACTCTGCAGAGCGTGTTGAACAAAGCTTGCTTGTTCTACAAAAAATAAAACCTCAATATCAAGATTTAACTTCGACTCCCAAGCACTCTTATCACAAATTACATTTTGGATTTTTGAATTTCAATAAATTTTAAGTTGCACTTTAAGTTTAAGTTGATTGTAGTTTTAAAAGTCTGTATAAGAATTGCATATGAAATGAATAAAAACTAGGGGGCTTCGCCACCTGCTCGCTTCGCTCGCCAACCCCGGAGGCCGAAGTTCATTTCGGGCGTGGCCAAAATCGGGATACCCTTCGCTCTCCTTAGGCTAAAATTTTTTTTCCGGCGTACCTATGGCTTGTAGTTAATCCCCCTCCACATTATTTTTCTTCCGTCTAGACAAAAGTTTTGGGCTTGGTTGAAATAAGTGGGCAAACAAAATATTCACTCAGAAAATTTTATTGGGGTTGCGGGAGCATGACCCCACAGTACGATTCCATTCGTTTTGAACTTTTTTGTGGCTTTGGTAAGGACACATTAACTCAAGGTTTTGTGAAATTGGTGCAAAAAATGTTTCTTAGAAGAACCAAAATGGGGGGTTGGGTTTATATGGCCACCCCATGACTCCATGGTCCGATTTGATCAATTCTTAGGTATGTTTTGTGTCATCAAGAGAAACACGTTTGTGTGTAATTTGGTTGAATTTGGTGCACAAATAAAAAAGTTTTTCTTATAAGAACCTAATTTGGGGGGTTAGGTTTGTATGGCAGCCCCATGACCCCATTATCCGATTTGATCCATTCTTAAGAATGTTTTGAGTCATCAAGAGAAACACATTTGTGTGAAATTTGGTTGAAAGTGGTGCGCAAATAAAAAAGTTTTTCTTAAAAGAACCTAATTTGGGGTTGTTGGGTTTGAAGTGCAGCCCCATGACTCCATGGTCCGATTTGATCAATTCTTAGGTATGTTTTGTGTCATCAAGAGAAACACGTTTGTGTGTAATTTGGTTGAAATAGGTGCACAAATAAAAAAGTGTTTCTTAGAAGAACCTAATTTGGGGGGTTAGGTTTGTATGACAGCCCCACGACCCCATTATCCGATTTGATTCATTCTTAGATATGTTTTGTGTCATCAAGAGAAACACATTTGTGTGAAATTTGGTTGAAATTGGTTCACAAATAAAAAAGTTTTGCCTAGAAGAACTTAAATTGGGGGGATAGGTTTGTATGGCAGCCCCATGACCAAGTAATCCAATTTCGGTGATTCAAACATACAAATAGCCTGCAACAATAATAAGCACGTGTGCAAAATTTCAGCTCAGAAGCTTTTATAGTGGCCGATAAAAACGCGCTGCAACAGACGGACAGACGGACAGACGGACAGACGGACATCGTCCAAACGACTTATCTCGTCATGCTGATCATATGTATGTGTATACTTTTTATATGGTCGGAGATGCTTCCTTCAATGCGTTACAAACTTCATGACAAAGTTAATATACACTTTCAATCTATGAGCGAAGGGTATAAAAATAATAATGTAAATAGGATGTCACTACCACATACAAGGCCTTGGTTCAATGTTAAACAATCACACCAGTTGTTTTTAAATTTAATTTTTAATTTTAAACTCTTAAAAATTTTTTTATATTATATTTGATTTTTTTTGTTAATGTATATAACACAAATAACTAATACTGTGCGTATAAAAATATCACTAGACATTTTACTCCTTAAATCACTGATTTTCACATTTTTTATTCAACTCAAAATACTCTTATTTTCCTCGATAAAATTGCTTACGGTTTTTTTTTTATATCAAAAACAAATCCATTTTTCTTTTCGTTTTATCTTTCACCTTTGTTCGATACGTATAGCGTCCTCATACGATGGTGGCCGTCCGGAAGCACGTCGGGTATTTCCATATGTTTTTTGCGAACCAATTGAACTTGCATCATCCGTGACACCAATTGGTATTGAATAGACAGCAGATGCTTAAAACAATATTAGGAATTTAAATGGGGATTTAAAAAATGCGTAGACACGAACTTATTATTATCAAACAAAATGTGAACTTACAATTTTGTCTTGATCGTCGATTTCGGTGATTTTGGTAAGCCTCTTGTAACCGCCATCGCCACAATTTCATATAACAATAGTACTAAACACGAGAAGGGGTATCAAATGGAATTTGAAAATTACGATTAATTATAATTAATTCAAAGATAGTCTAGTGAACTGTTTGGTTTTTTATTGTACTCACAATAATAAAGAAGAGTATAACGGCGACAGGTATCGCTAAGAATCCAATCCACGCGCTAATACTCATCGTAAATTTATTTGCCTCTGATGTTACCAAATTATGGTATTAACTGAATTTCACTGATTTATCATTGAACTATAGTGTTCGATTTCGATAATATAGATACCTCTACTTGACGACAGAACGATAAGATAAATATTCGTACGATATTTGGATAAAAAAAAATATTATGAACGTCAGTATTCGATGTTTATATGTACGCGGTCAAGTGAAATGAGTAATCTGTATTAGGTTTTTTTTTGTCAGCTGTTCTTTTATTATTTTTTGGAACTATTCACATGTGTGATGAGACATTTGAATATAACTCAAAAAATAAGTTGTCATTATATAAAATCATAAAAGCGTCTCTTACACAGTCTGGGAAATATTTTGTTCAAAAAAAGGATGAACATGATGGGATATTATCATGACGAAAATGAATTCTGTGGTCAAAAGTCAAAACAGGATAAATCGAGTTATGTCAAAATTTAGTTACATATGCCATCCTGTTAAGTATTTTTGATTTATTTTGTAAATTTTTCCGTAAAAAAAAATATATTAGGAATGCCATCAGGTCCGGCCTGAATACTAACATCAAGGTCACGCATAGCATTCAATAGGTCATCCTCAGAAATCTCAAGAGCACTCGTAAGGTCCTCCTGAGCTATCCGAGGGACCAATGCACTCTGGCTTCCATTGATGTTAGCATTAATTTCTGATGAAACGGTATCTGGCACTTCGTAAACTGAACTGAAAAATCTAGCAAATCCATCACAAGCCGATTGAACATCTTTGTAAAAATTGCCATTGAATTCTAAATTTTTTGGGATTCCCGTATTCTTACGCTTGCTGTTTATAAAATTCCAAAATGTCTTACTGTCATTCTTTATATTATTTTCAGCTCTCGCAATACACTGAGATTTTTATTCATTAGTTCATACTCTCTTCTCAATCTAAAGAAATTTTCTTTATTGGCAAGAGAGGATGACTTCTTGTATAATTTATGGGCCCTATTTTTTGCTCTCTTAAGTTTGAACAATTATTTGGTAGCCCAAGGATTTTTGCTTTTATTTTGTTCTTTTTTAAAGGAACGTACTTGCGAATAGATTTCAATAAAATTGATTTAAAAATTGCGTAACTTTCAATAAGATTACTATTCGATATAACTGTACAGTACAGCATTTTCACTTGTCGTGCAGCATTGGGAAATCTACAGCAAAATGTACAGCGTTCTGCATGCCACACAATGAAGCCTAATTCACTACATAATAAGGCCCTTGATGAGGTCTGTATGATCAGTCTTGTCTGCTTTTAAGATGTAAATTTGGAGTATACTGTACCCTGTACGATCGATATTTAGCGAGATAATCGCAGTTTTATCTTCGGCAATCCTTCATTTACGATAATTCGGGAACCCTTCCCGATCTTCCTGAAATTTGGCGCACTTGTAGAGCTAGCTGGTACTCACATTTTCTCCAAATTATACGGTCCTACCTATATTCGTTCGGAACTTACTGCTGCCCAAATCGCAATTGAAAATTGTCCATCAATCGGAGATTCGTAAGCGAAAAACTTTGGAATTTTAGATAACTGGTAGAGCACCGTACTCTTCATGTTTGATACAAATTTCAAGGCTTTAGCTGTCAAGCGATATAATCGCACTTTTATGTTTTGCAATCATTAATCTTCCATAATTCGGAACCGACCGAAATTTCTGAAATTATGCACACTTTCAGAAATACTGGTCAAATATTTCATTCAATTTTCAAGGTCCTTCCTATCCGCGTTCGGAAGTTGCAGCTGCCAAAATCGCACATTTGTGTTTTCTAAGGTTTTAAATCACTTTGCGGGCATCACAAAAAGCCAGATACGAGATTATACGACTGTCCAACTTACAGAAATCTTAAATTTCCAAAATCGATCTTTTATTTAAAGTGTTTTATGTTATTTCGAGTACTCTTCTTTGTTTTGGCTTTTCGTGTTAAAACATACGTTTGAGCTTCGCCTGCTGATGATTTTTTGTCAAGGAGAACCAGTGGCGTAGATAGCTGTTCGAAGGGGGAGTGGATCGGTGGTCAGGATTATTTTTTCAGCACAGAGGAATGAACAACTTGACTGTCGTTTGAAGACTGAAATTCTGTAGGAATAGATTTGGCACAGCGAAGCAAATATTGCTCGTCGAAGAATATCGCACTAGACTCCCGATGTAGAGTTTTCATAGTCCCCCTCTTGATATTGGTGTATCTACTTAATCGAGGTTGGACTAGCGACTCCTGAATGATACGCGCGACTTTAATTCCGTCAGCCGACGACGCATCTTAGGAATAGCTCAGAAGATTATAGAATCACCTAAAGATTATAAGTGCGCAGAATACGCTCTACACTTTGAAAGATCGATCTTCGAAGGTTAAGGCCTGAATAGACCTCGGGCGGAATGAAAATGAAATTTTTGTCCGCTGCGATTTTTTCAATGAAAATGCATGCTTACTGTCGTGGAACATATCGGTAATGATGGGGAATTCCATAAGCTACAATCCGAATATGGTTCCAAAATTTTTCTCGGCCATTTCATGTATTATTTTTCGATTCCCCCGTCATTAGATATTTTCCACGGTGAAATGACCGGGGAATCGAAAAACAATACATAAAATGGCCGAGAAAAATTTTGGAACCATATTCGGATTGTAGCTTATGGAATTCCCCATCATTTCCGACATGTTCCACGATAGTAAGCATGCATTTTCATTGAAAAAATCGCAGCGGACAAAAATTTCATTTTCATTCCGCCCGAGATCTGTACTGCGCTTTACGAGGTGAACTTAAAATTGAAGGCTCCGAGCGCAAATGTTTGTAAAGAATCGCTGCAGCATACTATAATGTTCAGAGCGAGGAAACAGGACATAAATATACGTTACCGAGAGACGGTCCGTCGTATGAGCGAATGGTTGTGATTTTATTAAAAAAAAAAATGCAGCATTGTTCAAGCAAATTAGTCCTACATGTGCCGTAATGCCGCTCAATTAGAAGCCTATTCCATCACTAGATATTCACAATAGTGATATTTGCTAAAATGCCAAATTTTCTTAGTAAACTCCACCCAATCTGTTCCTGTGCAACACTATCTGAAAAACAACGCATTAAGAAATCCAAAACTCATGTACGCCAGTATACGCTATGAACTGTCAATATTGTAGCTTAGGCATCAGTAACCATTATGCAATTGACTCCAGAATCCCCCTGTTGATGGAATTTCGGTAAAATTTAATATGAAAAAATATGTGTGACCAAGGGGAACAATCCCCTTAACCTCCTCCCCCTTATCTACGCCACTGAGGAGAATATTGAGAACTTTGCCGTCCCAAGGTTCACCACATATTTCCCAGAATATCAGCTAATATTCTCAGTTGTCTTCACGAAGATATCACTTATGAAAAGAAGAATCATGGCCTCGTGAGATATTATTGTTTCTCCAAATCGGAGTGAAGGGGAGAGGGGATTTTGTATGGCTGATAATTTGCTTGAAAACCGAATTCCGCAATCATGTACAGCATTGGGTCCTCGGAAGTCTGGTCACCTTAGGCTAAGTCAACTTCTCAAGAGGCTCGTGTGTGAGGAGTGCCAACATTTGGATACCATTCACTTTCTTTAGAGCTAGTAGTTTACCGGCAGCCCTATGGCGTAGTGTTATGATTTTATCCGTAACATACACTGCGCGACAAATGCTTAGGTTCATGGATATTTTTCTTTAAAATTATATAATTTCTATGTACTCTGATCGGAAATAATTTTTAAATAATGCTGTCTCAACTAACGGTTATTTTAATAAATATTACATTTCTATTAAGCAACTCGCATAGCTAACGGAATTTTTTAAAATGAAAATCGCAATTTCCACTGCGACAATTGTATAGGTTCACTTACTTTAAAGAGTTATCTCGTCCTGGTGAGAAGTGTTTGTGGAAACATTTTTTTTCGCGTTATACTCTGTGAGTCGTATAGTGGATAATGTCAAAAGGAAATCAATTTTCTGCCGAGGAAAAGGCGACAATTTCCATACTAAAGCAAGAAGGATATTCAAACCGACAAATTGCAATACGGATTCAGCGGAGCTTGAACCTTGTTAATAATTGTATACAAGATAGTGGAAATTATGGCCGACGATACGCAGGAGGCAGAAAAAAAGCGATTTCCGGTGCATCAAGGCGAAGTCTCTTAAGAGAAGACTCGAACTCGCCCCTTACTGCGCGTAAGCTTGGGGAGATTTTGGTGTTATCAGCAAGTGTAAGGACCATCCAACGAGTTCTTAGATCTTCATCTTGCTTAAAACGTTTACGATTAAAGAAAAAAATAGCCTTAACCCCGCAACATCGCCTACAGCGCCTGGAATTCGCCTCAAGATTCATGAACAGGACATCACAATGGAGGCAGGTAATATTTACGGATGGAAAACGGCTTTGTGTGGACGGTCCAGATGGGTTCTCCTACTATCATGATTATATAGGAAGGACCCTATGTACCTGTCACGCCATCACTTCCGAATAGGTTCCGTTATTGTATGGGGAGCCATATCATATCATGGAACTATAGACTTGGTCATTCTACGAGGTTACCAAACCAGTTCATCTTATAAGCAGCTCTTAGAAGAGGAAATCCCTATGATAAATGTCATGTACGGAGGCGATCCTTGGATATTGCAACATGATCTTGCCCCAATTCATACAGCGAGGGTGGTTAAATCGCTTATTGAGGAGAAAAATGTGGCTTTGTTAGACTGGGTGCCCATCTCCCCTATGGCATTAAACATTTGGGGGTGGCTTGTTCGGGAGGTTTACAGTAGTGGTAAACAATACGACTCTAAAGAAGAGTTAATTCATGGAATTAAGACAGCTTGGTCTAAAATACCGATATCTGTGCTGCATTCTTTATACGATTACCTGCCTCGAAGGCTTTATGAAATTATAAATAAAAATGGCGAAAATACACACTATTAAATTACAAAAAAAATGCTCCTGTTTTTTCGTATTTATCCTCTTTCATACTTTTCTGAAATATTTTTCAGCGAAAACATTATGTAAAACGGTAAAATCGTCCCTGAACCTAAGCAATTGTCGCACTGGAAATTGACTCTTTGAATTAAATCAATTACTGTAATTTAAGGAAAATGTCCTGTAGGGATTCAGTCCATTCATTTTGTTTGTGATATTTAATACTTCCAAAAATAACATTTCTTGAACTGGTAAGGTTTTATTTTACCGCTTCATGGAAGGAAATATGAGTGAACCTAAGCATTTGTCGCGCAGTGTACATACAGTGGAAACTCGATAACTCGAAACTCCATAAGTCGAAGAAAACCCGATTCCCCAGATCATTTGAGCAAAATACAGTATAAGTAAACTCGATAACTCAAAAGAAAAACCTATAAAACTCGAAGTTGAACTCTTTGTTTGGCAGTCGGCGAGACTATATTAGTCGAAGTTTCTCAATTCCGTTTTCAAATAAATATTCAATTCGCTGAAAAAAATAACACAAAACGAGTATCCGAGTTACATTTCGTTCATTCGTATAATCCATAGGCATCAATAAATTTGTTATAAATTCGTTAATAAAGCCTAGGAGTCACTTATCGTTCCGAAAATTATTTCTAGTAAAATGTACAGTAAATTATATGAGAGGGCACTCGATATTTTCTTTTAGTAAAACTCCATAACTAGGAAACTCCATAACTCGAAGTGAAATACATTCCCCGTCAGCTTCGAGCTACCGATTTTACACTGTAATTCCTTTATAAGTTCGAGAGGTAGTATTATTATTATTTTTAGATTGTAGTCTAAAAATGAGTATTTCCCAAAATGATAAGTTCGGAGACTCTCAAGTTTGTATAGAAAATCGGGTCTCAAAACCCAAATTTTGAAAAAATTTCGATTTGAAAACATAAAATTCGGTTAAAATTTACACATTTTGTGGGATTATTGGGCGCCTCAAATCTAATTGAATTTTTCGGATATTTCGAATTTCTTTACAAAGTTGAGAGTCCTCGCTATTACTAATTGGAAGTTAGAGTCGCCGAAAGGTCCAGCAAAAATTGTGAATTTTTATGCTATCAAAAAAAGTTTTGGAAAATTTCGAACAAAATTTTCTTTTTGTGTGGGATCTTTGAGCGACTCTAACTTCCAAACGATGATAGTTAGGACTTTGAACTTTGTAGAGAAATGTGCGCCGGAGTATGCTTTTCGGATCTTTGTGAAATCATTTGTTTTCCATGATCTTAATGGGCTTAGCGCCCTTTCGAATTGGCGCCCTGTTCAAATGCGCAATCTGCACATATAGTAGATCCTGCCCTGGTGACAGATATATTTGTTTTTTGAGTGTTAAGGAACATATCTGTATGGAAAATATACGCATATAATGCTCAGAAGCAGTGGTTAAACTGCGATCGCTGAGCGATCATCACATGAATCGTCTCTACGAACACAAGCCTTAACTACGCGTTGCATCATCATCTTTACGAAAACAAACCTTAACTCTTGAGAACACCTAAGATCAGAACAATCTAAAAATAAACAAATAATTTTAAAAATACAGTTTTTTTATTTCGATCTTTCTTTGTAATATACAAATAACTATCGAGTTTTTCTAAATATAAGTTTGTATCTTATAAAAAAAAATATGGGGGAAAAATAAATTCAAAGAACACATACACAAATATTTGTCAATATCAAATTATACATTTTTGTTTACATTTATGTATTGAATTGTTTTTCTTCATAATTATCTTATTGTTGCGTGTCGTCATATTCACAAATACATTTTGTTCATTTCGTTTTTTCTTTCATAAGTGTACGTAACTGTTTTACTATCCGTAATAAAACTAGAATTATATTCGCTCTCGATTTCAATTTGTTTCTCTTAAGTTACATGTCGTTTTTATGTATATTTGTGACAGTTTTATTTCTTTAAAAAAATATATTAAAGCTTAATATTACAACAAAGTACAAGATACAGTTCATAAAAAAAAATACTTGAAAAACGAAGACAGTTTATATTAAACGTCAGAAAGTAAAAATAGTTTTTGTTAAAAATCATACATTGGCAAAGTAGCTCTAAACATAATAATAATAATAAAAAAATTATGATACATTTAACATAACTAGGAGGAAAGAATGAATGAAAAAGAAAAATATTATTTTTTGTCCGCTAGCATGTAAAAATATAAAAATATGGGTTGATTCCCCTTTCATCCGAAGGCACTCATTCAATTTTCAAAGAAAACAAAAAATTGCACAGTTTTGCATTTTGGTCCATTAATGATGATGATAAATCAAAAATTCAATTTTAAGTGTTTTTTAATTAGTCATATAATTTTGTTAAATGACATCATCTGTAAAGCTTTTCTTTCTTTAATTCGTTTTTTTTTTATTAATGAGAATAACAATAATTCGTTAATTCGTTAAAAAGAAGAACAAAAATAAAAACATTTTCGCATTCACATTCGGCTTTTTTTCCTTGTTTTTCCTTTCTGTGCTGGCCTTATATTTAACAGTACAATTTATACAAAACTTTTAAATAAAATTTATTTTACAAATTTTCATACATTTATAATATTTATAACATTACTGGTAAAATAATAGTCATTCTTTTTGTTTTTTTTGTTTTTATTTAGAATTGTTAACTAAGAATTTATAAGTTTTTTGACGGCAATCAATATTGCTGTTGGCAGGAACACATTTGCTAAGTTGGTAAAAATTCGACTACCGCTATTACCACCATTTTGTTCATCGTGTGCAGGTCTATCGTCGGTATCGGCTGTTGAATAGATAAAAAATTTAAGATTTGTGGTTAGTTCAAATTTGTAATTTACTTGAAAATTTGTGCATTGATTTTTCTTTAAAAATGGTTTGAAAATGCTTTGTTCTTTTTGTGACTATAAAACTAATTTTATTTTATTTTTATTAAGAAAACTGTTTGTGTTAAAGTGCTTGGATAAAAGTTTGCATGATTTTCAGAACATGTGCTTAATTTTGCCTTATTGTGGCAATAGGCAACAGTTCGACCTTGTTCGGTACCGTTTAGATTGAAACGGTTCCTTAATCCTATGAAATACAAAATCTTAAAATTATTTGTCAATATACTATTTGAGCTGACTTGGTGATGATGATGAGACCGAGTTGTATTCGTGAGAGAATGAGAGTGCATATACGATATATATCTCATAAACATAATATCTAGAACGTAAGGGATGTAAAATATCGTTGTTGACCTGGTCCATTTCTAATCTCTCTATTTATAAAAAAGATAAGGAAAAAATGGTCCCTTTTATTCTTGATCTGATTGGTTGAAATTGGAAATGACGTGATGATTTGCTAAGTAAGTAGTTTAAGGTGGTGTGCGACTTCAGTTGTCAGGTGATAGCTGAAGAATATGGGTCGTGTGCGGAAAAGCTCAGAAGAGAAGCGGGAGGTACGCAACAGTGGACGACGGGGTCGCAGATTAAAGCAGTGCGCGCTTCCGACGTGTGTTTTATTTTCCGACGTGTGTTTTATTTTCCGACGAAACATAGCCGCGAAGCGAGAATGTCGCGAAGTGACAGTGCGGGGGTTGGCGAGCGAAGCGAGCAGGGGGCGCAGCCCCCTAGTATTTTGTAAAAATATATCACTACTACAATTTGTCGGTGCTCTGTGGCCGTGATCGTCCGGTCGCCACTCTGAGCTATAAATATTCATAGAGAGTTTCAAGTTTCGATGCTGGGAATGGCCCGTCGCCCATTTATTATTCACAAGAAAATACGAAATTTTCTTATCATAGAAAAATAAACCAAAAATGCAACTAGGAAGTGTGTGACTGACAACCATGTCCCACTCCGAATTCAGTTGTCGTTGAAACGTTATCAACTACACACGGTAGGCATCAACGCACTCCTCAAGGAGATAATTTGTCAGAAATTTGAAGTTTTTCGGAATATTCCATCGAGAGATGGAAGCTTTGTAAGGGAGGTTGAGGGTCTTTTGATCAGCTCTACTCCACGTTCTCTCAACTTCAAGGATATTATCATAACTTATGGGTATTGATGATCATTTCATGTAACTACCTATATTCTGTCGTAAGTTATGACCTAATTAAAGTATTAAGTTACCATTTGTGTGAACGTGAAGGGACTTTAATATGAATTGGCCTATTTTCTATGACGTCCACGCTTTTACCGATACAAATCTCTGACCGAAATTTCAGCATTATCATCATACTACCAAAATAATTGTTTATCTGTGATCTGCTTTGTCGAACGTAAAGATTTAGGCCCGTATTTATAAACATACCTTAATTCAAGGCGACCTTTAGTCAAGGATGCCGTAATTCAAAAAATTAAATGTGATTTCCAGTAGTTTTTCATTGAAATAATTTATATTTAAGAGACGATGCATCCTCTATTTAAGGCGATTTCAAGGAAGCCTTGACATTTTCAATAGTCAACCTCATTTGAAGTCAAGGTAGCTAGTTAGCTACCTTGAGTTATTATATTTCAATTCTATATGGAAAACTTAAGGTCTCCTTGAGTTTCGCCTTAAATCAATGATGCATCGACTCGTAAATATAAATGATTTCAATGAAAAACTACTGGAAATGACAATTATTTTTTTGAATTTCGGAATCCTTGACTAAAGGTCTCCTTGAGTTAAGGTAAATGAATTTGATATTTCAAAATTACCCACCCTGGGCCACATTTGCAGTATTTGTTATAAATACAATGTTATTTGAATATAGATGAAGAAATAATTACAGAAATGTATACACGATGCAGCGTTGCCTGATAGGTTTCGTGACTTCCCCCTAAACGAAACTTGATCTTCCCCTAAAATGATGGCCTCCCCTTTAAATTGGTATAAGGATAGAAAACTACCAAAAAGACCTCACTCGCGATTCCAATTTTGATATGTGGACGAAGGGAGAACCTAATTGGTACTGTAAAGGCATTAAAGGAATTACATAGGAATATGGGGCATTTGATGGCTCAGTGAGAGATTACAGTCTATCCCTGAGTTGCCAGAGCTCGTTAAGTCAAATCCCGCAGGGGCACTGGATGTGTGTGTTGTCTTAAAAAATGCTCCTAGGGCAGCTGGTTTTATTACAATTCTCAAAAGCCGCCAAGCCCCCTCCCCCTCGATTAAAAAAAGCTCTTGACTCGCTACTACGCAACAACAGCACAACTAACGAGGAGACTTGTCTTCAGGTGCAGTGTCGGTATAGCTCTCTTGATTTTCCGTAACTCCTTGAGGAGTAAAAACATGGTGCATTGACGAATACCGTGTGTGTCGGTGTAACTCTAAGTCGGGCTAATTGGTACGGGAACTTGCCGCTCGTTCCCTAAACTTACATGAAAAACAGGAAGAATTTGCCTAGGGTAAACCTCATCCTCTTATTGCCCCTGGAATACGTCGGGAAAAGGACTTTTATCCGGCGAACATGGGCCCAAAAGTTGATCGAACCTATACCCATCAAACGGCATTGTCTTTGATCTCAAATCGTATAATACAGATGTCAAACAAGCACTGGTCTCTTATATTTCGTCCGCCACAAAAAGAATCCCGCTGGACGTCTCCTAGACACTTAATTCTTTTTTTACAAAAAAAAAAATTTGAACTGACTGTCACATTCTGATGAAATTTAATGATTTGTGTTAGAAAATATTACCCCAAATTCCCCTAAAGAAATTTATGTTCCTTCCTAAAATTCCATCTAAAAATTATATCCTTCTAGAATTTCCCCTAGGAGGCCGAATAATCCCTTAAATTAGGGGATTTGTCACATTATATCCGGAAACTGTCGGAAACTAAATAACTCCTCAATTGACTTCCAGCAAAAAAGTTGTACAGGACATGCCCTGGATTCTTAACTCTTTAGCTACACAGGCGTAAAGATTCAAGAAAATAATTTCCAACTTTTAGCGTTAATTAATAATTTCGCATATGATATATACCATCCCATGTCTATAGAGCAAAACGGAACAAACTTCAGAAAATTTTCATATTTCATTATAATTTTAACGAAATTTGTTCCAAATCCGGATTATCGAAATTCCGAATTTTCGAGGTCCGGATTATCAGGGTTTTACTGTAATTGATATATGTATATCACCTTCTTCTATGTGAATGCTCGGCTTTGGCTGAGAAACGTTTAAGGTTTCTTGGTTGTAGGTACTTTTACGATCTGGATGATCTCAGAGATGTGAGCCCAATACAGATCAATAAATATATTGCCAGTACACGCTGGTTCCAAACAAATATTTGAATTTTTAAGGCTCTCACTGGCGGTATCACAATGGACCTATTACTGGTCTAAGTGCGCTGGTCTCAATTCCGGCGGCCCCATTACCTAACCTAACCTATATCACGCCAAATGGCGGAACAATAGGAGCAGTTTCCGTAAAATCTTAAGATTGAGCACTCTCCTATTGAACCCGATTATGGGTAACTCTGTAGGGCGTGCTGTTGATCTCAACACCTCTACAAAAAAGTAGTTTGGATGTTTAATTCAGCTACATGGTCGTAAGAATAGTATTGAAGATTACATAATGTGATGGATATTTTTTGTTACTTATGTTTTTTGGGGTGCTGAGCACGATTGTGAAACTTTCCACCAAAATTTCGTTACAGAACAATTGGTCCTCAATCCCAAAAACCAATATTTTCGCTTTTTGTTCATTTTTGTCATATAAAGGAAAAATTCTACATTCCTATATGAAACGTCGTCAAGGAATATGAATAGGCTATTCACACATGGCCGCAAAATGTAGGTTGATTACAAAATCTCAAATCCTGTTCACACTATAGTCGTAATCTTGTTTCACGACTTGACAGTACAGTAGAGTCCGTCTAAATTGCAACTCTGACAATTTCATGCACGACTGAAACTGCTATTTATATTAATTTGTTACAACAAGAAGTGGAATCTATCTTATAGAAATCTACGTCAATGATTTATGTTCGTGAAAAGTGAAAAAATCACTCTTGTGTTTACAAAATCGTGGACAGAGCAGAAGCTCGCCACACTTCACCAAAATTTTGTAGAGAACTTGCTCAAGATTTTGGTTATAATCTCGGTACAAAATCTATGAAAATATAGGGAAAAAAGATTTTAGCCTTGATTTTGCGCAATCTTCTGAAGTCTATAGAGAGCCTTACAAGAGAATATGATTGTGCGTCGAAGGAGACAATAATCAAAATCAAAAACAAAAAATTGCAATCAAAATTCGTTTCGCAATATCGCTAGAACTGAGTTAAATTTTTTTTTCTTTGCATTGCAAAATAGGGTAAATGTGCCGATTTCCACGACCAAAAAACCTGTTTAATCTCAATTAATTAATGCTAAAAATAGCAAAATACGTTATATTGCTGCGATACCGCTATTTGAATTTTTGAAATTTATATTTCGTTCGACGCAATATCATGTTTTCTCCAATATACAGGGTTATTGGTTAAGTCGAACTATTCTCTGCAACACGTTATAATAGGGTCAAAATGCAACAAAATGAGGCCATAAATGTTAGGCCGATTTTCAATGGTCACTGAGATATATGAATTTTTAGGTTTTTTTTTTAAATAACCTAGAATTTTGCCATTTAAAGTAAGAATTAAGAAAAACTACTAAGGTAATGGGCTTAAACATATTTTTGGATTTTAGTCAACACTATAGCAGACATTTCTTAATCATTTAAAATTTCAAAAACCCATCACAATTCAAAATTTTTAATTTTAAATAAAAAAAAATTTTCATAGATTTTTTTAAAGATATTTTTTAATGTAGTATTACTAAAAAATTATATGACATGGAGTCTGGAGTGTAATTCAAGAAAAATCGGCAAAACGCAGACCTTGCTGTCATTTTTCACCCACAGAAACGGCAAATTTTAATATTTCTCAAATTTTCTTTTGGCACTGCAACAGCAATAAAATGATCAACTCGAGAAAATAACTGTTTTGTTTCGATAGAAATGTGACTCCAAAAACCGAGAGATCAAATTCATCGTTTCGTCCAAGTTCAAATAATAATTGTAGGTATGTATACTGTAAAAAAAATGCACCGGGACCTTCCGGCAAGCAATTTTTAAAGTTGGCGCATAATTTACATAACGGTGTGACGTTTGCTTCATTATTCCCGATTGGAGTCTGATATTTTTTCAAAGACCTGAAACCATGGCATTTTTCACCAAAAATTGCAACACTCAAATATCTAAAGACCTCAAGAGGCCTGTAAAGTTCAGAATGAGTCAAATACCGTCCATTCCCATTCAAAATTGCGTTGCTGCAACGTAAAATTGTCGGACAATTGACATGCATAGTCGGGGAATCCCTAACCTAAAGTGTCTTTAGTTTTACGTATATTCCACTCTGTTCGATTCCTGTATGACTGGAGTATTCCCCTTAGTTACCAAATCATCAGGGGAATTAAGTAGAAAAAAAAATCGTTACATAGAAGTTGAAAATACCTGAAAATAGCAAGTTGGAACTGGGAAAACATTTGTTATAGAGAAAAATTCGTTATAAAGAAATTCGTTAGGTATATGGAGAATAAATTCTTCATGAAATTTTGCGAAAATACAGAGCTTAAGTAAATTCGTTATATAGAAAAAATCGTTATACGGAAGCTCGTTATAGAGAAGTTTGACTGTAATTGAAACAGCTAGCTGCAACTTGTTCGGGGACCATCATTTCCTTTGATAAAAATGAAATAAAGCGGTACATTGTACGATGCATTTTGAATTTAATGGCATTTATTTCATGTTCTATCAAAGGAAATTGTGGTCCCCGAACAAGTTGCTTCAAATATTTGTATTGACATTGACACCTTTTTGGAAAGCTGACAATACGCGTATGTTTTTCCAGACTCCATGTCATATAATTTTTTTTAGTAATACTACATTAAAAAATATCTTTAAAAAAATTTAAGAAATTTTTTTTTTATTTAAAATTAAAATTTTCGAATTGTGATGGGCTTTTGAAATTTTAAATGATTAAGAAATGTCTGCTATAGTGTTGACTAAAATCCAAAAATAAGTTTAAGCCCATTACCTTGTAGTTTTTTTTTAATTCTTACTTTAAATGGCAAAATTCTAGGTTATTTCAAAAAAACCTAAAAGTTCATATATCTCAATGACCATTGAAAATCGGCCTAACATTTATGGCCTCATTTTGTTGCATTTGGAACCTATTATAACGTGTTGCAGGGAATAGGTCGACTTAACCAATAACCCTGTATACCTGGACAACTTTTCGCAGGAATATATATTATTTTGTTGGTAAGCTCTACATTCTACATAACAAGCCACCGAACAATAAAAATATCTATCCAATCGGCCGCCACAATGTCTGTATGACTAAAATAGAGCAGCGAATCGCTATACTGACTCGACACATGTTTAAATTTCGTGGCTTATGATTCGCATTTACAGTTAGAGTAGTTGATTTAATATTCCCTGACTTAAAATTTAGTCACAAATAAAGTTAATTAAGATAATATAAATATCATATAATTATACTAAATAGTGTTTCTCACTTTAAATCGCTTTATGTGTTTAGTTTGTTTTATACACAATATATCAAAAGAAAATCATGCAAAATCTTATCACTTCAAGCACTTTATAGTTTAACTCTCAGTTTAGGTACACATTATTGCGTTTCTCTTGTGAAAATATGGACAAAAAAAAATCAAACGGAAAAAAATTAGCAGGCAACAGACAAGCTTTTAACAGAATTTAGAACGGAGGACTTTATTTTTAGAATTTTAATCAAAATCCTATTAAAAATAAATTAACATTCTCAATGGCAGGGTCAAAAAAACAGACACGTTTTTGTTTATCCACAATTCCCATAATAATTGATTATAACGAAAGATTTTGTTATCCAATGAACGGATCTGAAGTCCTTACAATTATTGTATTAATTCTAGTTTCCAAATTTCGTGGGTGCGAGTATTAACTAATTGTGAAAATCTTGACTTATCGTTCCATTCTACATATACACCAACTGCGGTGCATGTGTGTACTATTTTTGGCATGGCAACTTACCAGCTCTATGGGAACTACGGGGAACTTTTGTCTGTGGGAGAAGAAATATTGAGTTATTCAAATTCGGAAATGTCACATTGGAATCTGTTTCTATCTGTACGAAACCACAAAACTTTGGGAAAAAATACAAAAAATTGTGGAAATTGAGGGAATCCCCATTGGGATTCGAACCTCCGACCTTCAGTCACAAGGTCAGCAGCTTAACCAACTGAGACGCTTAGACTATATACGCTTAGAGGTCTCAATGCAAAGACTCCAATGTGACATTTCCGAAATTGAATAACTCGATATTTCTCCTGCAGGTGGCTCTTCTCCTCCCACAGACAAAAGTTCCGCGTAGTTCCCATAGAGCTGGTAAGTTGCCATGCCAAAAATACGACAGACATGCACCGCAGTTGGTGTATAGAATGGAACGATAAGCCCGCAAGACCACCCGGCTCACTCGCTATAACCATCTGGAAAATAACCGTTTTCAGTATTGGATCGAAAGTTTCCGTAAAGCTTAGTGTCATTGATGTCAATCTCCAATGAATTGATCTAAAGTCCTATTCCACCCCGTTCTCCTGAGGTGGCCACCCAAATTGACTGTTTTTTGTACTGAATGGAAACTCGACAGTTTCTCGGGAAAGGAGGTTACCTAGAGAATCAGATCCATCCATTAGATTCACCTCGTTTTCCAGGCAAAACCCTCCCCGATAATTGAAGTATAGGACGAATTTGCATCCAGTACTGTAAACAGTAAGTTAGGAGGCTAAAGCGAGGGAACCAGGGCAATTTTTGAAAAAATTACTTGAGATTCTTTCATACTGGCAGTCGAGACATTTCGATTAATGTCAAGTTCACTAGGCGTTAGGAAAACGTTATTTTGAATCGGTCCTATCCAGTACCGAAAACGGCCATTTTGGGTGGTTGTATAGCGGAAGAACGTGGAAAATGACTTCATCTCCATACTCGTACATTGTTTCGTTATAAAACGTATTATGTAAAATTATGGAAGAAAAAAAAGTGCCCAATCACTGGTAATGCCATTTTGAATCTATTTTTTCTTTATCAGAGAATGTTTACGAACAACTTTTTTTTTTTCCAAAAGATGGAAATTAAGAGAAAACTAAATTAAATAGAAATAAACATTCCAAAACAACAAAAATATTATCGTAAATCAATTTCTGCTGCAGTAAATTGGATTTTATGGAATATTTATTTCCATTTCCTCAAGTTTCGGTATAATTTAAAATTTAAAACTAAATAAATAAAAAAACAAGAAAACATGAATATACCTAAAATTCATAAATTGGTAAAATAGCTGGAATCTTTACTGAAAAGGATTCCCCTCGTTTTGGCATTTGTGTCCTCATACACGCACGTATTTCCATATGTTTGTTGGTTTTGCACTTGCACAATATTGTCCTTACACGTTAAATTAACTCGCGAGCTTCGTTCTTATTTATAGTACATGTATTACAAATTAAAATATAGATTTTGGCAACAAATGTGTATGTATGTGTAACAATCTTACGAGTATATCGCATTTTTCGTAATTTTCAATTTTCTAATTTTAATAAATTTCATAATCTATAAATAATAAAACTGATACGTAAAAAAAAATACGGAAATTAAGAGATAATACAAAAACACAAAATCTTCGTATCGCGCAGTCAAATCAGCAACCAGGATATGTTGGAAACATTTCACACCATGGATACTTTGGTGTTCGGGGAACGGTTGGTCCTTTATGTTTCGTTCGTGTGCGTGGATATAATGCGAATATTGTTTGTATTTGTATTTTGGGTGGCGCGCGGTAAATACATATATAAAAAAAAGAATATACAATACAAAATCAAATATTGAAAAATATTATGCAATAATTAGATAATATTTAAAGGGAGTCGAAAGAAAACGAAATGAAAACAGGAATTTCATTTAGGATTGAGGGTGGGACTTTATTTTTAATATTTACCTTGATCTTTAGAAGACAAGGAGTAATTAATTGATGATAGAAAGTCCGGCAAACACAATATAAAAATTAAAAATGTAAAAAAAAAACACAAAAAACTCATTCTCAAATTGCAGCAGTTTTGAAAGAATTGCAGTTGTATTGTTTAGACAAAATACAAAGCTATCATAAAACTTGTTTTAACGAATTTGTATACAAGTTTTTTTATTTCGTTTGCACAAAAAATTTTAAGAAAAGTTTGCCAATGTTGTGTTTATTAAGAAAAATTAATTCAATTCTCAATTAATTAAATCATCCTCCAAAACTGTCTACAATCGGTCAAAATAAAACGGAAAACCCTGAATATCAAAATTTCAAAGAAAAACTTCGGATCGTATCTTCATATAAATTTATAAATAAGTTAACTCCTCAGAGATTTTAACAATATTACATTTCTGTTAAATGTTAACTTTCGACTATCATTCTAATTAAAAGATTACGAATTAATTGAACAATTACACAAAATTAAGTCTCATAAAGCATTCGCACATTAGAAATAAAACATACGTAAAAAAATATATAAATAAATTAGGAAGACTGAAAATTATTACGTTCGAGTTGCGTTGCCTGCAAATAAAACATACACATTCAACATGCGACAATAATTAATATAAAATTAATGCATCTAATTTCAAGAAGTCATTCAGAGATTGTTTCTTGTAAATGGAATGTAAAAACACTGTGGAGTTATTACAAATTCGTGCAGACTACATTTCAAACTCTATTCTATTTGGATGCAATTATAGGCGTGTTTTTGTACTCCGGTGTAGGTTAGTTATACGTGTAACTACATGGGGTTACAATACAATAACAACCTGACCCATACAGGTTATTTTGTTATGGCAATCCCATGTAGTTACACTATAAACTAACCTACACCGGAGAGCAAAAAAAACACGCCTATTATTTATACACAAAAACAAAAAAGTGGAAAGTGAATTCTAAATTATGGTTGTCAAAAAAAAATGTTTGTTCCGTTTTATACCGATTACCAAGTACTGGTGTTTTGTTTTTGTTTACAATACATACACAGGTTTTAATTGCCAATCTAGTGAATACAATAGTTATCTATTATAAAACGTGCAAGACTTCGTGCATACAAAAAGTAACAACATTGTGATCACAGGAAATACATGCCATATGGATTTATTAAGTTTTATAAAAGATTTCTAAAAACACTCAAATGTTTCTTTTTTTTTTTGTAATAATGCAAATCATCACTAAGTAGGGAACATGAATGATTCAATTCAGTTCATTGATTCATTTTAAACTTTCCAAATAAAAATTGAAAAACATTTTTATTTGCGTTCCAGCCTAACTAATTTGTTTTTTTTTTAAGAATTTTTGAAACTCTAACAGATAAGCAGCCAATTAACATAATCAAAGGCACTTTAGTTCTTATAAAAGCTTTTGTTTAGTTTGTCCATACATGACAAGCGTATTAATTCTGTAGCACATACAAACCCTTTCCAAGCATGCTTCTTATAAATACCGTTATATGTATGTACAATTCTCAAATCATGCAAATAGTGTGTTAAATTTTTTTTAGAGAAAATAAATTTTGTGCTCCCGTAGAAAAAGGAATTGTATTGGGTGGAAAACAAAATATTCGACTATGTAACTAAAATCTAAGTACTAATATGTATGTAATATTTATGATTTGTGAATTTTCCAAATATGTATTGATTATTATTTATATTATATTCGATACAAATGCATTTTAAAAATATATTTAAAATTACATTTTACTTTAATTTTAGTTTATCTGAAAAAAGGATAATTTGTTAGTGAAACCGACCAATATTGTCAATACGAGTTCCCATTTCGAAATTATTATTTCAATTTTTATTTTTTAGAATTTAATTTAATTTAATTAATTAATTGGTTTTAATGCAGTATATTTTAATAAATTAAGAAAATAGTTAAATGTTTTTATTGCCGTCTCCTAAAGTGTACCTGTATTCATTGGATCTTGTTTGTAAAAACTTTGCCGCTTTGAAAAGCAACAAATTAGAAAAAATATTACTTAATTCAGTGGAGGGTTAATTATTAATAAATAGCAATAATATATAGTACTAAATAGCAGCATGCAAAAAAAAAAAGTTATTGTCAAATGAATTGTTAAAAAGGCGGAAGAAAATTAGTTGAGTGACCATGCAAAACAGATGAACATTTTTAACTTACTCGAGGGAATAGGCTGAAAAAAAGTGTTTGTCTACCAGCTGAAAAAACTTGATAAACTTTTACGAAACTAACGGTATTCAGGAATCCGCGAAATCCCTTAGTATTGTATTATTAGAGGCCAATTTTTTCAATATCGTCATCAGTTCCATTTACTTAACTGCAAGTTAGTTTCCATACAGGTTTTTTGGGAAGTTCATGATAATTATTAACCGTGAAACGACATTGATAATTGAAGCCCTTGAATAAATTACACTCGAAAACCAGGAAATTGTTTTACAGAGCCGGATTAACCTCGTGGCAGAAGGTGGTAAATGCCTTGAGTGTGCGCCGCGCTGGCCTTAAAAACTTAATAATATAAAAACTAAAAACGTGTGGTAGTATTTTCAATATAAACACCCAATACGGTTTCCCTATGGTAATAACTCTTCGGACAAATGCCTCTTTTTGTCATAATTTTCCATGACAACTTTGCATGGATTCGACTGAATTTTGTTGCCGATATCGCGACTTCCCACGTCTTTCTCCCCTTAGTTAGATGATAATTATAAGTGGAATATGTACAATGATTTCAAAAACAGAGCCAGACCCATATAGCCCGTGAAACAATCAAATTCTTGTATGAGACATTTCTTTTCGGTTAAGAGAATATTCCCTAGATCGCGTGGTTTGGCACAGGTGATGTGGCTATAAAGCATAAAATTAACAAATTTTTTTTATAAATTATGTTAAAACAGAATTATACAGAGCTGGGCCAACAACAGGTACAACCAGGAAACGCAAATGGGGAACATAGAGATCAACTATAATACGATCATACGAACGGAAATTGCTCGTTTAGTGGCTAAAGTGCAAAGTCATCAGGACTTCGATGGATAATATTTTTCTGTCGGACTTCAGTAGTGTCGCTATCATTATCATGTTAAATGAACTAGGGACACACGACCCGATTACTTATGATTTTATGGTAAAATTGGCTGATCAATTCGACTTGAATAAACTTGACTTGAGCGTGATGCTGATATCATTACCTCAACAAAAAGCAGATAAGATCTTGGAATGGATCTAGAATGTCATTAAAACATCCTGCGGCCTTAGTCCAATGCTGGATTGTCGCGCCTGTTATTTATTATTTAATCATACTAGTGCTGAGTAAATCACGTCCAAGGAGTGATCTCCTGGACCTGGCGATCGCCGGGCATTCCAGTAATAAATGAGTGGAGGTTTTGTTTTGGCGACATTGGGTCTCCATTGATAGACCAATTTTATGAAGATGGTAGCGAAGCCCATAGTGCTCCGTAAGAAAGCCTATTAGAGTCTGAGCTCGGTCCTGCGCAGACATTTAATATCGGAGGAGTTGAAGGGGCGCACTAACTTTTTAGTAACTCTTAAGCCAGGGTGCGATGTCCAGTAGTTATGCCTCAGGTCCGAGGAGCAGTTACCAATTACGCCTCTAGCAGCTTTTCAGCTAATTCCACTGAGGGGCTCAGGACCGATGAGTGTGGAAGATTAGCCCTTTCTTGCTAATTCGTCCGCGAAATTCATTTCCTACAACGCCTCTGTGACCTGGAACTCAATAGATTGAAACAGAGTTACGGCTGGAGGCTCCGAAGGAGATCAATGCACTCGCTGACCATCTTCGATGTAAACTTGTGTGAAGTTAGCGTCTTAATTGCTACCTGGCTATCAGTGCAAATGGCGATATGTGTGCCACGGAGACGACGTCCAAGGATCTCCCTGGCACAGATTTAGATGGCATGAATTTCGACTTGGAAGACGCTAGGCCATTTGCCCATTGCAACCGAGATTCTGGTATTGGGTCCAAAGACTCCAGCAACTACACCGTGATCGGTCTTAGAGTCATCGGTAAACCAAGTGATGCTTCTAGGATTCACACACGTGTTGCCATTAGCCCATTCCACAGGGATTCCCGATCTGGGATGTGAAGGGTGAATTCCCTGCCGAAGCGCAGTTCCGTGATCATTTAGTCTGATACCTGGCAGATTAATAGGCGAGGAACTTGTTGCAGGATACGCATATGACCCCGTTCACTGATACGGGTATCAGCTGATAGGTTGTTTTTCAAAGCACTCAATGAGAGCATTCAGCGAGCACATATTGTGATGTGCTACATATCCCCACCACAAGAAATTGGAAAACTGCTAAGTTTGTGTTCGCTGAATGGACTTGCTACATGAAACGTCAGTTCTCTCTAACCAGCTGATACATCCGCAGACATTGCGGCAATCAAAAATTCAAAAAACCTAAAACTGCAACTTTTCTTTCAAAATACGTACTCTCATCGCACAATATTATAACGTTCACTAAAACCTGGCTCAGAAATGACATTTTTCTGCTAAACTGTGAATAAACAATTTCCAGTGTTGATGGTCGAGCAGCTGTGCGTGACAGTTGATCGAGCAGTCCAAGTAGCAGCTACACATCTAAATGTAGCATTCCAATTCAACGCTAAATAGGGGAAATTTTCGATACATCGCATGTGGACCGATTAGCGGGTGAGTGGGACGCGGGGAGAGAACACTTTCCAGTAGCTCTTTCCAATATGTGCTCGCTGAATGCACTCAATGCTGCAGTTTCCTGTATGAAAATATGCAGTGGCCTTATTCCCCATATAGCTTCCATGGCTAGGGTAGATGTAGTGCTAAAAGCACCAGTGATGCCAAGACAGGCAAGTCGTTGGAGCTTATTGCAGCTCTTAATTGTGTTGCGTTGTAGTGATTTATGCCACCACACTAGAGAAGCATAAGTGATTACAGGTCATACTAGAGTCTTCTTCTGTGTACCGTAACCCCTAGTGGGGCATGGGGCGTTCACTCAGCCGTTTATAGGCTACTTCGAGTCAACGTTACATTGCATATAGAGGAGTGTATATAATGTTGCAAGCACTATATATTTCCTGGACCACGCCGAGATTCGATCTCCGGACCTCTAGATTACTAGCATCGTAGAGTCCGACTCAACCAAGTGAGCCACATAGCGTACTAGAGTACTGTACATATAAACACTCCGTCATTTTGGGTGAAAGACCCCAAGTCTTACCATAGCAGTTCCGGCAAGTCCACATGACACGCGTAGCCTTGCTAAGAACATTTTCCAAGTGGCTAATCCTGTTTAATCTACTATCGAGTGTAATGCCAAGGCATTTAACCTCTTTGGAATAGGTAATGAGCATACCTTTCAGGTAGATTGGGTCAAGAGGAGGAGCAAGTTTCCTTGTGAATGGTAATAGGACTGTTTTTTTTTGTGGATTGATACTGAGCCCAGTTGCTGTGCACCATCTGTTAACTGTCGTTAGGGCTGTAGTCATCAAATCCGTGATAACGGACTCGAATTTAAACCTGATCACGATAGTGGTATCGTCCGCGTAGTCGAAAAAACCCTGCACCTCAAGTAGCGAGAGTAATTCATCTACTACCAAGGACCACAATAGGGGTAAGAGTACACCCCCTTGAGGGCCCTTGATAGCGTTAATGTTGAAAGTGTGACCACCGAGGGAGGAATACATCTCCCCTTTTAGCATGGTGTCAATCCACCTGATGGTGGACTGTGGCACCCCTCTTCTAACGAGGGCTCTGGTAATCGCATCATAACCAGTATTGTCGAAGGCAGCCTCGGTGTCTAGGAAAGCACACAAAGCGATTTCTTTTTCATCTATAGATTTTTCAATAGTGCTGATGAGCTTGTGAAATGCCGTCACCGTCGACTTGACCTTTACATAGGCAAATTGAGTATGATGTAAAGGGTTATTTCTCATCATCAGACTCCTGATGTGTTGGTCAACTAAACGCTCAATAGTTTTTAGGAGAAAGGAGGATAGACTGATGGGCGTGTAGGACTTTGGTAAGTCCTCAGGTTTGTTACTTGCTTAGGGATGAAAGTTGCATTAACTTTCCTCCAAGCAAGTGGGAAGTGACAAGAATAATAGCTAGCTCTGCCAGAGGTGTGGCAGGAATCCAGGCAGTTTTGAAGACTAGCAGGAAATACTCCATCGATCCCCGCAGCCTTAAATGGATCAAAGGACAGAAGAGCCCATTTCACTTTGTCCCTGTCACAGTCCACAGAACATACTAAAAAATATTTCTTCTTCTTCTCAGTACCGTATAGCCCCATGTGGGGCCATGGTGCGTTAACTCAGCTAGATTACTAGCATTGTGAAGTGTAACTCAACCGAGTGAGGCACAGAGCGTGAAAAAAAAATATTTCACACAGGAAAAATTAGATACGCTAAAATTTTTAGATAATTTACATTAGGTAAGATTAATGAAGAAATATAGATGCGAGTGTTTAATTTTTTACGTTAATTTTGGAACACGTTTTTAGTTAGGCTAATCGAGATTCAGTGTACTCCAAACAGAGGTGGCGCATGAGGTCCTTTTTTCAAATAGAAGGGATATCGAAATAAAATCAAGAAAGAATCAATTTAACTGTAATCGTTAATCAAATTATATTGTTAACCGTATTCCCGAGGACAAATTTCTTCTTCTTCTCTCTTTCAGATTCTAAATCTGTTCACTATTGGCAGAACAAGTTGTCTATACAAACTCAAAAAATGTTGCCGGTAAAGAGTGTCCCAAAAACGAACGCATATAAAGAAGTCCACTGTCAAAAAATCCTATAATTTAGGGGTCATATCTTACCGAAAGTAGAGTCAAGAAATGTCTCATAGAGTAATTGAACTATTATTCCAGGGGCTGTATGGCATATAGAACAAGCTTGCTTCATACATATGTCGACCACATCAATATCATCGAATTTAGGATGAAAAAGTGTGTTATCATGTTGCATTATCTAGCACGAAATTCATCCAAACTTACTTCATTTGTCATGAAAAAATTAGTACAAAAGAGTGTTTATGTTAAGCTGACCAGACGTAGGTACAGCATTTTGCTGTAGCGTACAGCATTTTAACCTATCGTACAGCATTAGTAAATGTACAGCAAAATGTACATCATTCCCAATGCCACACAAAGAAATTTAAATGACTACCCAATAGGAAAAAGAGCGCTCGAGAAGGGCAAAAGGAGCGCTTCTGGGGAAGCAGAGAAGCGCTTCCCATTCCATTCCTCTTCATGTACTTTTTAGCATTGCATGTCCGCGGCGGCAAGCAGTTCCTTAAGATGCGCTCCAGAAGAGCTTTTAGAGAAGTGAGTGGTAAGCGCTTCTGGAGCAGCTACAAAGAGTCTATAATTTTCTATTACGATCTTGAAGTGCTCCCTCGCCATTCGTAATTATACTTCTGTGGAAGCACTTTCTCCGAAGCACATTTGGAAATGATGAGGAAGCGCTTCCACGTCGCTTCTATCGGAAGCGCTTCTATATTTCCTATTGGGTACATAAACTCCTCGGTGAGGCCTGTGACCAGTATTGTCTGTTTTAAAGATGTTTTTAGCAAGATAATCGCACTTTCATCTGGCAAGCCTTCATTTTCGATATCTCGGGAACTCTTTGGTCAATCGTTCTAAAATTTAACACACTTGTAGAGCTACTTGGTCCTATATACCTATCAGCGTTCAACTGTTACAGCTGCCCAAATTGCCTTTTTGTCTTTTCTAATCGCAAATTGTCCACTTTCCATATTTGGTGATCATTTCAAGGCGCTAGCTACGAAGATTCATGAGTTACAACCGTCGAAAGATGCAATTTAAGGTGTAAAGTTTGACTCCTGTACGATCGATATTTAGCAAATTAATAGCTCTTTTATGTTTGGCAATCGCTCATTTTCGATAACTCGGGAAAACTTTGATCGATCTTTCTGAATTGGCACACTTGTAGTTTGTAAAGCTACATGACTCTCATCCGTGTTCGGGAGTCACAGCTGCCCAGATAGCACTTTTGTGTTTTCTAATCGAAAATTGTCCATAACTCGGAGCGAAAATTTTAAAATTTGACAGATAGATCACCACAGTGACCATATATTAGGTAAAAACGTCAAGCGTGTTTAGCTGCCAAGGTTCAGAAGTTACAGCCGTGGAATCCTCCATGCCATTCCTATATCATCCTTTATACGGAAATGCATACTAAAGGAATTCCAGATAAAGTCTTTTCCCACAATATGTCAATAAAATCCAATAAAATGGCGCTAAGAGCGCAGGAGACCGGCATGGCATCACTAATATAACACTTAGAGGAATGCATACTCTCCTCCAGAAACATCGTAACCAGAACAGTAACTTCCATCACCGTGGAGGTTCTCCTCGGACTCCGTAGATGCGCCGGGAAAGCCGCCAACCGCTTAAGAATTTTCTGCCCAGTTTATCTATTGCAATAAACGAAAGGAGACGAAGCCTTTAAATAAGTAGGTCAGGTACTAGGTGGGCTGCTTTACCACCACTTGAACTCCCGCCTCCCTGGCCGATTATCGCCATTTTTTTTACTGCTGTATCATTTTTTATAAAAAATCTCTGCACTACGATCGTGAAAATAGGGATTTGACTCGCACGCGGCACACAAATTTTCGTAATTCTAATAAAACACTACACGATTCCTGTCTCAGGGTCTCGGATTGTCAGAGACGGGGTAAAAGTTATCATCATCTGCACAAAGCTGCTGAGACTGCAGTCTCGAACACTGAAATTCAAAAGTTGCAAAATCACTGAGTGTCATTTATCATCATGTCAGCATTTTTCAAGCCTAACAGTTTGCAATCATGAAGGCCTGTCATGCTCTCAGGAACATACAAAACAACCAAAGTATCGCCATCTCCTCAGATAGTCAGGCTGCTATCATAGCATTGCAATCGGTGAAGACAATCTCCAAGGTTGTTGAAGTATGTAAGGAGGCGTTAACGAGCCTTGGCACATGACAAAGAATCATCCTACTCTTGCTACCCGGACCCAGGAACATAGAGGGTAACGATATCAAATCGTATGATTGGGGGTTTGCCTGAAAACCAAATTCCGCAATGTGTTCAGTATTGGGCGTTAACCAGCCTTGGCACATGACAAAGAATCACCCTACTCCGGGTACCCGGACCCAGGAACATACAGAGTAACTAGATCAAATCGTATGATTGAGGGTTTGCCTGAAAACCAAATTCCGCAATGTGTTTAGTATTGGGCCTTCGGGAGTCCATATGTTCTCCATACAAAATTCGATTCTGTCAATTGTATAACGGTATTTTCTATACAATTCAAATCTTGGGTTCTTTTTAGGGCACCCTTTACATTAGTGATAACTGTTATGGTTTTGCTGAACGTCTATATCTCGAAACATTAAATTCACCGTTGAAACTTAAAAAATAGATGTAAAATTATTTTTTAACCGGTAAATTAAGTCAAATAATTATAACGGTACTTTGAATTGAAATGAATAGTTTAAAAACTAACGATCCTGAAAATATCCTTAAAAAAATTATTTCAAATTGCCACCACCTTCACCAAAAACAACGGACCATCAAATTTCGTAAAACAAACTACAACACACCAATATAACGAAGCGAAATGGACAATGATAAAAATCCTTCAAAAAGAATGAGTAATTATATGATAAAGGAAAACGCAGAAAAAAAATAGTAAAGAAAAGTGCCAGCATTACATTCTAAACAAAAGACACAAAAAACATGTATCTTTTTGCTTTATTCATAAATAGTGCAAACTAAAGTTAATCGATGGCATAACATATCTCTTAAGGCTAAACACATATATAAAAAGAATGTCAAACAAATAAAATTAGATAGCAATTTAAAAACACAAATTTTCTTCTTGTCACAGACAAAAGACGTGTGATAAAAAGATAAAAGCTAAATCTCTATTACATTTGCTTATTGCACAAGGACACAAAACGTGTGTTACAAGACAACTACTACTGAGTGTTTGTAGAATTATCGGTCAAGTGAAAATTCTATACTACGGCACATGAACATAATAATATTATTTTTCTATATGTCTATAAGGAAGATACACTGATAAATTGTGTCCTTCACGTTTAAGTATACCTAACTAATGTGGCTACACAAAAAATTAAAATTAGTGCTGCAATAATCAGTACGAAAGTGTGTGTTTGAATTTTTTGTTAGAATTATTGAATATTTTTTTACTTTAACTTTCTTTTGCATGAAGTAATTATAAACAAGATACTTTTATCACGGGCAATTTAATCAAGCACAATGGAAGATTAGCAAGAGTATTTCTTGCAATCTACTCAATATGTGCTGAATATTATTAGGAAAATAAAATTAAAACAAAGATCAGTTCTATAAATCGACCAAAAGTACACTTCAGTCCTGAGCTAGGCTTCTTTTCTAACTGTATTTTGATGTATCTGTAGTGAAGTACAAACTACAAGATGACGTCTGTAAATTTGATAAGAAAATTATTTTAAAATATTGTTTTTTCATTTTTCTCGCAAAAAAACTTTTTACTCTTTTGATTCCTAATTATTATTTTTAAATTTTTAGAAACTAATGAGATTCTCCGTTCGTACGCATCTAAAGACAATAAAAAAAAAACAATTTGGCCGGTCTCACTCACCTGCATCGAATACAATATCATCAATATCAGAATGACTATGATTGATTTGATTGTGTTCTTGCTTTTCTTCAGCAACTACGTTACCTAGTGGACCAAATGTTGATGGGACATTTCGACATCCGAACCACCAGTATGCGGTTGGTCGGGGGAATGGTGGATTAACTTCGTCAACCTTAAAAGAAAGCAAATAAATTATCCGAAAATTCTTTTCACTCGACTCATTCGATGTTGCTACACTTACGGAAAATGTTCTATCGTTAAACCGATAGTATTTATCACCCTTAAAGAAATATGTATAACCGTTGGTATACTGTAAAGCAGCATCTAAATTATTTGGCAGACCCTCCCAATTTGTGATTGGTTTTGGGTATGTTTGTTTCACTGGTGGTCGTTTCAATGGATCGAATCGCCAGAATTTTGTGCCCTTGTAGAAATAAATTTTTCCATTGCCACTCCAAACCATGGCGGCATCAATATGATCGGGAATTCCCACAAAACCGTCACTAATTTCCTTTGGATAGTCACCGTCCATTTGTCGTCCGTAATATCGCCAATATTTTGTGCCCTTGAAGAAATATGTTTTGCCATTTTTGTATGTGAATGCAGCATCAATGTCGCCTGCGGAAAAAAAAAATTGAAAACCGGTCAGAGAAGAATTTTCTAAGAACAAAATTAAAACTTACTCTCCAAACCTGGCCAACCTTCCGATATCAATTTCGGATAGCCTTCGGAAATTGCATTCTCCGTTAGCCTGTAGTATTTATCGCCCTTGAATGCATATGTCAGACCTTCGGCCGTATTGAAAATCGCGTCAATTCGTGGATCTTTACATAATTCATTATCCTCCCCGCGGGGGACGAATTCGGGCTTTTTTGTCGTCGCCACTGTTGGATAGCTGGAACCGCGTGTAGTCGTCTTCTTACCATATAACGCTTGTATAGCATAAACATCATCGGCGTCTAGCTTGAACACAGGCTCATATCCGCGATAGAATGGTGCCATAAGTGCCGATCGTACGTCCGAATGACTCAAACCAAGTGAATGGCCGAATTCGTGAGCGGCCACTTGGAACAAATTTGTACCACGCGGACTACCAATTGTCCAAATTTCGGCATCGTCAAAATGTGCATCGCCACCGTAAACCGGAAAGTAGGCATGCGCCAATGTGCCGCCAACACCATCAAATGGATCTCCGTCACCGTGTTCGTTTTCTTCAAATCTACGAAAAAGCAAGATTGGTTTTGAAATAAGCGACAATTTACAGATTTTTCGAAAATCTATTAGCCTTACCTAATTTCAATATGAACTGGATTCGATGATTTCGGCGTGAACGTCAGATCCGTATATTGACTCCACACGGCAAATGCTCGGCCCAATTCAGCATCTACGTCAGCTCGCTTCAACCGTTTCGGATACTTTGAAATTCGATACGTTAAATTTTTCACCTTCCATCGGCTTCCTTGCAGTGCAAATCGTTTCGATCGCGAATCACCAAATCCGACTTTATCCTTTACGCCACATCGTGGCTTTGACATTAGATCACGCGTTTCCGGATCCAATTCGCCGGTGACATTGAGACCAGCGAACTCTTGGAAATCCATAATAGCTTTCTCCCACGTGTGCACATCGAGTAATCCACCATTTGATGGATTTCTGGCTGAGGCTGGCAGGTATCCAAACTGTGATAGGTACATCTGAAAGAGTTGAAAAAAATTGTTTGTAAATTAGTATTCGTTAGAAGAGACGTACTCGGATATTTAAATCTACCCTAGAACGAGCTAAACACAATCCCACAGTAGATAGAATGATTAGTTTGGTTAAAAATGACGACACCATTTTAAGCGGTTTGGGTGCGACCAATATGCCGGAAGCTATACTAAAATTCTTCCGCGAAGGGCAAAATATACTTTGAAGTATTCGCAACCTGCATCGGCAATCAACTGATTGTTACGTCTGTAGTTGAGAACGTTACGCCGACAGTCGATCGATTCAGGTGCAAAGTCTTCTTCCCTGATGATCATTATGAATAAGTGGCAGTAGTTCATTATACGGAATAAATTTATAATTCACGTCAGATCGACCATTACGGTTGATTCGAGGTCGGCAGACGATTTTAGTGCTAAGATTGTTATGCATTTATATTAAACAAATTTATTAAAATAAAAAGCGTTCTGATGGATGGAAAAAGATGTCAGTTAAACATTCTCAGTTTTGTTTGTTGTAAAATCTGATGCTACCCTGAACTTGAAAGACTGAGGCGACACGATACGAGAACTATTTCAGCGAATGAAATATTTTACGTTGTAGACTGTCTACGACTAAAGTGGAATATTCTAATTATTTTAGTATCAATTATTCTAAGCGCATAATGCGACAAACAGACTGCGTCATCGATCAACATCACATCGTATGGCAGTTGACTACCATTTACTATGAAAATCTTGACACACGTCTGCATCTAAAATACGGTTAAGAAAATCTCTATGCGATAAGACTAACCATTCGATAAGAGTTTTGAGAGAATGGGCCTCAGCCTTCCAAATCTATGACTGTTTTCTTTAGAACTTTTTGAATGAATCAGGTAAGATGATTATAGAGGAGCCAAGCGCGGCACTTTATTATCTTTAGCGTGGCAGAGAAGAAATTTATGTTTTTGATTTCGCTTGTTAGGTAAATTGCGGCAATCTAAGCTTTGAAGAATGCAGTAATTGTTCTTCATACGTGGCTGGGTATAATTTTCATTGACAGCATTTTCTTTTGATCGTCATTTCTAGTATGTATTTTCAATGAAAGGTCGAGTAAACGTAATTTTATGTTATAAATTGATCTGCCCTCAGGATATAATAAATTTGTTTTGGCTTACACGATGACATGTTCCAGTCCCTGACCATGTTTTGAAAAGTGCACAAGTATGCAATACTTACATATTAGTAAGACGTATAAACCATTATCGTATACGTCTTCTTAATAAACAAACTGAAAATCAAACAAGTTAAGTCGAATTAAGGGTGAAACAGAAATTATGCTTTCTGTTTCCGTTTGTAAGAAGCAAATAAAGCCACACGAATAATTGTTAGTTGTGTGTTAATTTTCTACCAGAAAACGTTTTTTTTTTAAAGCCACTCTATTACTGAAATCGGCACAGAATTCCGTTCCTCAGTGTGTATTGCGGTCCATTTTGGATAAGCTTTAGGCCATTCGCTCTGATTATTAAAAATGAATAAATAGACGAATTTGCATAAAACCTAAAGTCGTCTATTTTTACAATGTATTTTCGTATTTTTTTTTAAAAGCTTAGAAATTAGAAAATCTCACAAAAAAAATTTTTCTCTAATTTTCGAGCGTCTACTGTATTAATCTTCCGAATGAATGAATGTTGTAGTGGCGATTATAAGTCTCAATCTCAAGATAACAATGAAATACTGAGCATTCTAATTGTCGCTCTTAGTTACCGAGACATTGATTTTGCAAGCGCCATGCATGACTAGATTCTCTAATATGGATTTGGTAGTACATGCACTTATTTCTATTTATTTATTAGACTATTTAGAATTTAGTTCTCAAAATTATATATAAATCACTCCACTCTACTGGCGCCAAAGGACAGTTGACGATCGTGTATTATATTTTGTACCTACTGGTCGTTTTTATGGCTGATGCAACAAGTGGATATAGTAATCAGAAAGCAGTGCAATGATCTAGCTAGTATGTAAGTATGAACATTCGCTTTTAGAAGGTAGATATCAATTTGACATTAACATGTTTATGATTATGCAGAAAACGCACTTGTACACTGAAGGTCATATTTGCATATTTTGTGGATCGAGTCATACGCACACGTAATGCTAAGTTTATTATTTTTAATTGAGTGTATTATGGAGTGTTGCCAAGTCACTAAATGTAATTTTGAATGGACGACTGGACATTATTTTTACAAAAGAAAGTTTCAAAAAGATTCCACTTATAAAAATAAAAATGTCTTGTAGGCTTCAAAAAACAAAACAAAACAAAACAAAAAAGAAGAGCTATGTAAATTAATTCCTTGCAGCTATTATTTTATACTAAAATACCAATGACTAAGTACTTCTTATGCTGGCTCCACATTGATCAGGGTTCGCCCAACCGTGCAGTACAAAAGATGTGGAGAACAGACGCCCGGAAGGGACAAAGGCAATGGGGGAATTTAACAAATAAATAATGATAGTTGCATTCCCTTATCGCCTTTATCCCTCCTAGGCGTGTGTTGTCCAGAACTTTCACCGCGCGATTCCGCGAACCCCAATCAAACAACCAAATAGGGTTAGTTGAGTTCCCCCATCGCCATTGTCCCTTCCAGGCGTGTGTTTCGCACAAGTTTCATATTTTGTTTCGCGCGGTTCGGCAAACTTCGATCAGGGTGGGCCCGGCATTACAATAATCCTGATCAAAGGTCTGCACTAAAAACTATGCTACAAATCGATTTTTAAAGTTGCTGGTATTCCAGCACACACAGTTGGGAAATAAATAAAACTAGATGATAGCAATATATTTTTTCGAATTTAAACAAAATTATATTATGAGCCATTTTTTCGTACATTTTATAGGCTGGTTAGTCTTATTGCCTAGCGAAGACACACACAATATTTGGAAAGCTTTTCCATTGTACTGAATGACATTTTTGTTTATTTTGCATAGTTATGTTATCTTTTGCTTATTTACGCTGTTGTATGAAACCGTGCAATGATTTTTTTAATCTAAGATGATGGTGTAACCATCAAAATATGGCAGAACTATGCAAAATAAACAAAAATTTCATTCTATAAAATGGAAAAGCTTTCTAAATATTGTGTGTGTCTTCTCTAGGCAATAAGACTAACCAGCCTATAAGATGTACGAAAAAATGGCCCTATATAAAATAAGCATTTTATATATTTTTTCAAATTTAGCTTTAAACGAGACCGAGTTCTAATCGTGCCCATGTACAGACCTAGAATGCGCGTAAAACCGTAAATATTCAATTTCATTTTACTTAAAGAGGGAAGGGGTAGATAGGTCGAATCTCGCACATCTTTAATAGCTTTTAACGGTATCCAGTAGCTATCATTTGCTAAAATTTGAAGTTTTTCGCGACATTCTATCAAACGTTATGGCGGAATATTGCTTTGTAGGGGATGTAGGGGTAGGGGTAGTCAGACCTTCTCCACCAACTTCAAGCATATGTCATAATTAGGCATTGATGAAAATTTCAGGTCGCTAGCGATATTCTGTTGAAAAATATGGCCGAATTAAACTATAACGGAGGGGTCATTTGTATGGGAGGTAGAGGAACCCTTGGTCCGATTTGGCCCATTTTCAATACCATCCAAGCTTTTATCAAAACAATTATCTGACCAAATTTTCAAAACGATAGCTTCATGAAATCGGGAGTTATCGTGCGAACTGGCAGACACACGGACGGACAGACAGACAGACAGACAGACGGACATGGCTTATTCGAATCAGGAACCGACCCTGATCATTTATATAACTTTGTCATGTCCAGCAGTGATGTCAACTTTAGTTACATTTCAGTAATCGGTTATATTCGTTACATTTGTTTCGAGTAATCGTTACTTTGTAATCGTTACTTACTAATCGTTACTTTTAAAGAAACACATAAAAAACTACAACGACAACATACTCGAATGCGATAGTCCTCATATTTACGGTTCGTCGCTTCGACATAGTAGAGATGTTAGGAGGGCTTGTACTCATCTTTTGCACTGTTTTACACAATTAAATTGCGAGACAGGCGGAAACCCAATGGTATCGCTCGACCGCAAATTGTAGAGATATCGATCATTATCTGGGCATGGTACGAAGTTAATCGTCAATTGCTGTGGTCAATATCTTGGCTGACGGTTATCTCTGACTGCATTAACGGGTAAAAGACTTCGACAACTCTAGGCAATTGTGAACGAATCCGCTGACATGTCGATCGTGTCGCTCCACCAAAGCATTGCAGAGATATCGACGGATCTCCGAAGTAGCACGAAGTTGACTATGGAATGATTGTTGCCAATATTCCCGTTGACGGCTATCTCTTACCACCATGTGCACTAATCGGGAAACAGGCTTCGACCCCCTTTAGGCAATTTTGTGCCGAGTCAAGCAACACTTCAATCGTGGCGCTCCCCCAAAGGATTGCAGAGATAACGAGGGATTTCCGCACGAATACGAAGTCGATCTTAAAATTTCTGTGGCCAACATCTAGGTTGACAAGAGCATACGTTTTGTGAATGATTGTACTTTGACGGTTATCCCTGACACCCCTGTGAGTTGCGCGGAGAAAATGCTCCATTAGAGAATTTTGTTGCGAGTCCAGCAACACCTTGATCGTGCCGATCGGCTCAAGGATTCCAAAGATATCGTCGGATTTCGGAAGTAGTACCACGCTGATTGTGAAACTGCTGTGTGCCAATGTCCAGTTTGACAGTTATTTCTGACCCCCCTGTGCACTGACCGAAAAAGAGGATCCATTGACCCATTAGACAATTTTGTGGTGAGTCCAACGACACCTCTATCGTGTCACCACGTCAAAGGATTGCAGAGATATCGACGGATTTCCGAAAGAATACGAGGTGAATCGTTTCGTTCATTAATAGTATGCGATAGGAAATCGTGCTGGCTCGATACTTGCGCACTGCGCTTCTACCTGGTATGCTCGATTACTCGAAGCTCGACTGCTCGACTACTCGGACTGCTCGACTACTCGGTCTGCTCGATTCTTGCGCTTGTAGCTTGTAGCGAGCAGCACACGGTATGGTATCTACTCTCAGGTAGAAGCGCAAGTATCGAGCAGACTGAGTAGTGGGTGTAAAAGCGCAGTGCGCAAGTATCGAGCCAGCATTATTTCCTATCACATACTATGAACGAAACCGCGTAATCATTCGGAAATCCGTCGATATCTTTGGAATCCTTGAGCCGATCGACACGGTCAAGGTGTCGCTGGACTCACTACAAAATTATCTAAAGGTTTGACGGATCCTCTTTTTCGATCAGCGCACAGGGGGGGTCAAAAATAAGTGTCAAGCTGCATATTACTCACAGCGATTTCACAATCAGCTTCATACTACTTTCGAAATTCGTCGATATCTTTGGAATCCTTGAGCCGATCGACACGGTCAAGGTATCGCTGGACTCCCAACAACATTCTCTAAGAGAGCATCTACCCCGCGTAGCTCACAGGGATGTTAGCGATAACCCTCATGATTCTATATCAGACTGTATACTACTTGGTATGCTCGATTCTTGTGTACATACATGCGAGATTGCTTTGTTTGTTTGTTGTTCGGTACATATATAACGACTACTTTTTGTACTCGGTAGTCGTTACTTCCGATACTTATTAGTAACGACTACTTAAGTAACGGATAGTTACTTTTTTGACATCTCTAATGTCCAGTGGGTGGAGTTTTTCTTTTCATGTTCAGAATTCAGTTTTAGTAAAACAAACAAAGTACCCGAAGGAAACCACTATGTTATTGTCCTGTAGCCTTAACTAATCCCAAAGAATCTCAGCACAGCAAACTAGATACATTTTCAAGCAACTGTAATCTTACTATTCAATACATACATATTTAGTTTAATCAGAGTCTGCCTGACAAAGCCTATGGTTGCATCTTAGTAGAGGCATATTTCGTCATCTCTCAGTTTCATCTGATTTAGAAGTAGCCCGTGAAAGTACCAATGCTAAGGTACTATGAAGTGGGTTTTGCTCACATTTGCATATCTTAGACCATAAGGACGTATTACATTGGCGATTGTTCCAGTAATAGTTTTTCGTCGGCTTTCTGACTAAAATTAAGGTGCGAAAATAGCACTACTCTGTTTCTTGTGCTAAATCTTTTAGTTAGAAGTTCTTAACGACTTCACCACCAACACATCCTCTCAATTCGTTGATAATCCCCTCGGTAATTTCTTGCAGAATTTCAGTCTAAATTGACGTTCTGAGTCTGCAATGTACTGGAAAACTATGACCCTTTTATATAGGAAAAGTTATTTTTCAAACTTTCAAAATTTCTCTTTATAAATCTGTACCATTCAGGAGACGATAAGCATTTAGAAAGAGTCCTAGAGCTTTGAACTTCGGCTCATAGGCGTAATCAGGAATTCCTTTAAAAGGGGTAAGCCCAAAATTGTTTCAACTTCATGATCTTAGCCAAGAATTTTTTTAATGGGTTGGAATGTTATTTAAAGCGACAACACCAATTAAGTTTTAAATTGCCGATTTAAAATATGTATATTGATAGAAAAAGCGTTAACAATTTTGAAGTCAAATTTTAAGAAAGGACAATCGACAATGAACTTTTCACGTGTTTTGCATTTTACGCCTGATTACATTACGGATACAGACCTGAGATTGTCAGTGCTAAGACCGTCACGAAAACAACACCTTTGGGTCTCACTAAGAAAAAATTTTCAGATTCGAAAGATTACGTCAAACGCGGTATTTCACGATCTGATATTAAAGGATATTAAATAAGGACAACAGCACGTCGATTTGGGTCTTTGAGATTGCAGTCTCAGTCTCTCTCCTGTTTTCGTATCGAAACTTGGGAACGGAATACGTATTTCTGAATGAGATTCAAATTTAAAATCCAATTGAAGTCAATGCACGAACTCTTTAAAAAAAATCTTAAGGGCGGCAATTTGAAGTCTCGCCCAGAGCGTCATAAGTGCTAGAGCGGCCGCTGATGCTATGCGAAGTCGAAAGCGAAACTATGTATTACCCTTTTAGTGTAGTTCCTAGGTGATTTCAGATTGGAAAGTGTGGTGGAGAAAATTTCTTTTTGGTTTCTTATGTTTTTTGGGGTGCTGAGCTCGAATCCGGAGCTTCCCACCAAAATTTCGTTGCGGAACAGGGTCAAAACCGCGAAAAAACCCAAAATTTTCGGAGTTTTCCCGTTTTTTTGTTTATTAGTCCGAAATTGTACATTTCTCCAAAAACCTGTCCATGAAAATATTAGAGAAAACAAAATTGTGGGTCCAACGCGCCATTAATCATTAAAATGTGTTAAGCGGTATTGCTACAATTGATAGTCATTTTTTTTGGCGGTTTTTGCAATTTTGACCCTGTTTTGCAACGAAATTTTGGTGGGAAGTTACAAATTCAGGTTCTGCACTCTAAAATACATAATGTACAAGAAAAATGCAACTTTTGCGACCAAAAATGAAAAACCGTTCAATCTCAAAATTTTATTCATAAAATGGAACTATGTTAAAAATGGCAAATTTAAATTATCCATTGTAGTAATACCGCTCTACGGATTTATAACATTGATATCTCTTTGGACGCGCAATTATGTGCTCTCTAAAATATTTCTGGAGAGTTTTTCGCAGAAATAAATAGTTTCAGAGTTAGGGACCAAATAACGAAAAAACAGCAAAAAATCTAGGGTTTTTCCCGATTTTGACCCTCTTCCGCACCGAAATGTTGGTGGGAAGCTCCGGATTCGTGCTCAGCACCCCAAAAAACATAAGAAACAAAAAAAAATTGTCTCCACCACATTTTGCAATCTGATGTACTAGGTTTATCACGTAGTAACTACACTATTTCCCTTTTCATTTTGAGAAATTAAATCAATTGAAAGTACTTATCACCTAAAACGTATCGGAAATGCTATGATCTTTATCGTAGCATTTCTCACTCTTTTGTTAAAAATGAACCGATATTCTGCCAACAAAAACCATCTTATTTTTGGAGAGTAAACATATTTTAAATTATAATAAATATTATAAATAATGTAAAATGGCTCTATAACAGTTCTTAATCGAAAAGAAATAAAAAAATTGTCACCCTTAATGCTATTATTTTTTATGCATCTGTACAATAAATTCTTGCTTGGTTTTGCTTCGAAGAAATAGCCTAGATTGAGTAGTTCTAGTTTTTTTCCTTTGGTTATAATTCGATTCTCGTCGACTACATACGATTATCATGTACCTACTAGGTCCGAAGACAATATTGTGTGCTTGCTTATGGTTTGTGTCATGGAAAATTTTCATTTCATGGACAAGGCTAATTATTATGTTCTATGTGTACTATTACCATTCGTATATTACATATGCGAATTGCATGCCACTCGGTATCATTCATATCTTGACGGGTGTCTTTTTTTATTAGTGCAGTCATATTAGCATTTCAAATAGAAAAAAATAGTGTAAGGCTAATTTTTGGCTAATTTTTGTTGTTTTTGAATCAGTGGGCTCCCAGAAATCTACAACTGATTTTGCTAAAAAAATTTTGATCGCAAAGGTCCCAAAAAGGACAAAAAAGGATACTCTTTAATCCTTGACCCGAGGTCGGCATGCGGGGTATCATATCAAAGGGGACGTCGAGTATATTACATATCCGGTGTTTGATTCATGTTTCAAGGACCCTCAAAGGAATAAATCGAGCTTAAATGGAAAATTTTCGAGGTTCCCGTGTATCTTTCCAAAGCCATAACTACGAGAATAATTCAATTTTCCCCTACTTTTATCACTTTTCAAAATATATAATAGCTGGAGATTCTCCCACTAAATTTGCTAAAAAAAAAGTTGATCGGAAAGCTCTGAAAAAGGACATAAAAGGACACTAATTGCACACCTTAGTCGAACGTGGGCATGTGGGGTGTCATATCAAAGAGGATGTCAAGTAAATTCCATATCCGGCATTTGTTACTTGTTCCAAGGACCTTAAAAGGACAAAATTGAGCTCAACTTAAAAATTTTTGTGTTTCCCGTATCTGTATCTTTCTAAAGCCGTAATTCTCCATTTAAGCCCGACTTATTCCATTTAGTGTCCTTGAGACAGGAAACAATCACCGGATATGCAATGCACTCGACGTCCTCTTTGATATGACACCCCACATGCCCACGTTCGATCAAGGTGTGAAATTAGTGTCCTTTTATGTCCTTTTTCAGAGCTTTCCGATCAAATTTTTTCTTGGCAAATTTAATGGGAGAATCTCCAGCTATTTTAGATTCTGAAAAGTGATAAAAGTAGGGACAACTTGATTTATTCTCGTAGTTATGGCTTTGGAAAAATACACGGGAAACTCGGAAATTTTCCATTTAAGCTCGACTTATTCCTTTGAGGGTCCTTGAAACAGGAAAAAACACCGGATATGTAATGTACTCGACGTCCCCTTTGGTATGATACACCGCATGCCGACCTCCGGTCAAGGATTAAAGAGTATCCTTTTTTGTCCTTTTTGGGACCTTTCCGATCAAAATTTTTTTTAGCAAAACCAGTTGTAGATTCCTGGGAGCCTACTGATTCAAAAACAACAAAAATTACCCTTACTCTATTTTTTTCTATTTGGAGGCCTGAATTGGGATATTTTGACTGCACTATATACGATTGTAGGTGTATCCATCTGATTTCTGCGGTAGATGCGTGTATTTGTGCAACATTTTGCAGTATGTATTTGCGTGCTTGAAAATTTATAATCAAGTGTAATATAAGAGTTGAGAGCTAGCCAAATTAAATAAGTGAAACCTGATTGCAAGGCGAATCTCGTATTGATTTAAAGAGTCTCACTTCCCAATCCAGATTCTAACTGTACTGTAAACGTTTCGCGAATCAGGGATTGCGACACATTCTGATTTGTTTTTTTAATAAGCATTAAAATTTCAGTAATAATAAGATGGAAATTCAAATAATCAGCAAAGACTAATTGGAACCCCATAGTGAATGTAAGTTGACCCGATATGTTATGTATGTTAATAACAAAACTAGGGGGCTTCGCCCCCTGCTCGCTACGCTCGCCAACCCCCGGGGCCGAGGCTAATTTCGGGCGCGGCCGAAATTCGGATACCCTTCGCTTGGGCTAAAAGTTTTTTCGGGCGTACCTATGACTTGTATTTAATCCCCCTCCTCATTCTTTTTCTTCCATCTTGACAAAAGTTTTGGGCTTGGTTGAAATAAGTGGACAAATAAAAATATTTACTCGGAAAAATTGTATTGGGGTTGCGGGAGCATGACTCCACAGTACGATTCCATTCGTTTTTAACTTTTATGTTGCTTTGGTAAAGACACATTAATTCAAGGTTTTGTGAAATTGGTGCAAAAAATGTTTCTTAGAAGAACCAAAATGGGGGAGGGGTTTGTATGGCCACCCCATGACCCCATGGTCAGATTTTATCAATTCTCAGATATGTTTTGTGTCATCAAGAGAAACACGTTTGTGTGTAATTTGGTTGAAATTGGTGCACAAATAAAAAAGTTTTTCTTAGAAGAACCAATATGGGGGGTTTGGTTTGTATGGCAGCCCCATGACCCCATGGTCCGATTTGATTCAATCTTACATATGTTTTGTGTCATCAATAGAAATACATTTGTGTGAAATTTGGTTGATTTTGGTGCACAAATGAAAAACTTTTTCTTAGAAGAACCTAATTGGGGGGGTTGGATTTGTATGGCAGCCCCATGACCCCATGGTCCGATTGAATCCATTCTTACATATGTTTTGTGTCAACAATAGAATTGCATTTGTGTGAAATTTGGTTGAAATTGGAGCACAAATAAAAAGGTTTTTCTTAGAAGAACCTAATTTGGGGGGTTAAGTTTGTATGGCAGCCCCATGACCGCATGGTCCGATTTAATCCATTCTTACATATGTTTTGTGTCAACAATAGAAATGCATTTGTGTGAAATTTGGTTGAAATTATTTGGTGAAAATATACACAAATAAAAAAGTTTTTCATAGAAGAACTCAAATTGGGGGGCTAGGTATGTATGGCAGCCCCATGACCCCATGGTCGGATTTGATCCAGTTTTACATATGTTTTGTGTCATTAATAGAAACACATTTGAGCGAAGTTAGGTTGAAATTGGTACACAAGTAAAAAAGTTTTTCTCAGAAGAACCTAAATTGGGGGGTTAAGTTTGTATGGCAGCCCCATGACCCCCTTGTCCGATTTAAGCGATTCAAACATACAAACAGCCTGCAAGAATAATAAGCATGTGTACACAATTTTAGCCTTCTAGCTTTTATAGCGGCCGAGAAAAACGCACTGCAACAGACGGACAGACAGACAGACGGACATCGCCCAATCGACTCCCCAAGTCATGCTGATCATATATGTATACTATACTTTTTATATGGTCGGAGATGCCTCCTTCAATGCGTTACAAACTTCATGACAAAGTTAATATACCCTTTCACTCTATGAGCGAAGGGTATAAAAACAAAAAAAAAACAGAATAATGCTAACAATTACAGTCAAACTTAATTAAATTCAACATGTACACCATAAAAATGGACACCTCCTCTCCCATTCCAAAAAAAAAAAAATGTTTCGTAATTGTAGTCTAAGTGCAAAGCATAATTACCGCATGTTGTTTTTCGAACTCACGACCCGACCCATGTGATAGAATATCATTATATGTTTGTTCGAAAATATATACTTCGGCTTAATAAACGAAAAAACGAGAACGAGTGTATGCCCTATACCCATGTACAGACCTAGAAGTCACGCAAAACCCAAAATATTCAATTTTAAGATTTTTTTCTAGGCGAGGAAGGGGACACCTTTAATATTTTAAAACTACATCCATCAGCTACCATTTGGCACAAATTTGTAGTTTTTCGCCAAAATTTTATTAAAAGATATGGCTGAATATAGTTTTGTAGGGGAGGAAGGGGTAGTGGTAGTCACGCCTGTTCCACTTCCCATCAACTTTAAGTATATGTCACAAGTAGGCATTGATCAAAATTTCAGGTCGCTAACGATACTTTGTCGAAAGTTATGGCCGAATTAAAATATCAAAGAGGGGTTATTTGTATGGGAGGTAGGGGAACCCTTGGGCTGATTTGGCCCATTTCAATACCTTGCAAGATTTTATCAAACAAACATTTTAACAAAATGTCAAACCGCTAGAGGCTTTTTTGAAGTGTTACATAATATCGGCGTAACAAAAACAATATACCCTATACCATCCTATGGGTAAATAATTTCGACTCATCCATGATTTTTAGCATAATTGCTTTGAAACATTTTAGGTATAGCTAGAAAAAAGTTCGAATTATTTCGGTTGTACTACTGTATAAATTACATTTGAAAAAAAAAAAAATATTATTACAGAAAAGATTGTATAAATATATACATTGTCCAGAATGAGTGTAATTTAAAATACAATTAGTAATAGTGTCCCAAGAAAAAAAAAATCAATCAATTTTGCAAACTTGTTATTCTTCATCATGGAGAACAAAAGGTTTATGCTGATTAATTTTCATTTGTACTCTACTCGTATCATCGTTTAAACAGATTTTGCATACATTTATTCAGCGATGTAATTATTTTAATAGATGTGCGCTTTAACTGAATTTCATAAAAATACTTAAACATATTAATTATTTAGTTGATTGTTTGTTGCTATTTTTGTCCAATATTAATAAAATAGATCTCTGATAGACGGCGATGTCTAGGATTTCATTGATAAGCATCAAATTGATAAGCTTGCAATAAAGCAAGGCCGAAAATGTGACCTAATTTATTCTAGACATCCGCGAGACTAAGCAAAACAAATGTTTATTTATACTTGTACGTATTAGAATAATTATTTACATTATTATAAAGAACGTGATGTGACGAATACTTCACCTAAATTTGTTTTTGTTGTTGTACAAAACTTGTAAAATTATAGTACCTACGCTATAACGCAACTGTAGCAACATTGAAAGTCATAATATAGATGACTCTTATTTACATTCTGGTAGATGAATTCAATGCATAAACAGAGCTTTCCACTTCGTGGGTCCTGACCGTTCTTCAATCTTTTTCACAGAGCTAAATACGATGCAATAGTTTCTTGGTCAGAACATTGGTTATTATCTTGTGCATGGTGCTTCTATACATTATACTGTCGCGCAAGAACTTAAAATTGTATAACTTTTACCGATGACGTGCCATCCGTTTTTTTTTTTGAATCGCGGTTCCGCTTTTATCAGCAACTTTCCGAATACCAATGAGCACCGTTTATTTTGGATAATTAACTATATAGCCCATATTATCAATTAAGTTAAGAATCATCAGCATCTGACCTTGATATGAAAGTGGTCTAATTTAATAATATTTAAAATGTAAACAGTTATATCCTTGACGGAGATGTACGTGGTTAAAAATGAAATTTTAACAGTGCTCAAAAAAGCTCAGCCATGTTTGTCTATTTAAAACTAAACTCTCGTTGGAAACAAAATACTTTCATTTTTAATATGACACTTGCTGTTGCATTTCTTGCAGATGCAAAAGTATCTTCTGAATAAACTCCCGCATGTTCCCGCATACGTACCGTTCTGTCACACTTTCTTACAAATTTTATTTTTATAAATATTCTTGACTAAACCTCACGAAACAAGCAGATGAAGCTGTGAAAAAGATGCTGCCTCAGACTTTTGTTTACTTAAATACAAGTAGTATATCAAGGCGGGTAAACAAAAGTGTTTCAAGCTAGCATGAATATGTATGCATGATGCACATTGGAAAATAGAAAAGTGTCAGGCGAAATGAAGAGTATCCGAGAACTGACAACTTGACCATGAGAGTCAAGTGTAAGTTTAAGTTAATGAAAATACAAAATTCTTATTCATTCTTTGCGTCGTCTAGCTAGTTCTTTTAGCACACAGAGTTCTTTCTTCTTCGTCCGTGCTATACTTTAAGTATAGCAATATAGCATCATCGAAAGATTGTTTATCTGCAGAACAATAGAGAGCAACGCGTCGTCGTCTGAACGCCGGGAATTGTTGGTAAGCTAGAATCTGTTGTATTTACTTTTGGATGATTTGCAGAAAATGAGTGTTGCAACAGCTTCCATCCACTTAAAATAAATATTGAAAATACCGAGGTGTGAATGGGCCATACTATGAATGAAAGGTCAACATTGTGATGAAGAGCCGGGGCAAAGCGAAGTGGTTAATAATTTCTCGGATTCTGTAAGGATTTCAAGGATACGGAAAGAAGAATGCGACGTTTATGTTGCCTTGAACTGGCCGCAAGAGGCATTGTATGAAATTATCGTATTTTGCACTAAGATGAGAAAAAAATGAAAAATTTAGATTTAGTGATTATTTTTTAAACACATAGTACATACTTATATCTTATATGTACTAACAAAATCATCATTCTGGGTGTATCTGCAAAGTATGAGTTCCAGATAAATTTCATAGTATCCGATCTCTCGATTAATTGATTTTGGGGATACAGTGTCCATAGTCACTGTCGAGTCGAAGCTGATGCATGCACTCATGACAATTATTAAATTATTATTTTATCGATTGTTCTAATGATAATGATACAGCCTTCATCAAACTAATTTATACGTACATGTCATACTCGTCTAACCTTTAGTCGTGTTTATCTCAGCATTTTGTATCTGTACTGACACTATGCTCAGTTCTATTCACATCAGTGATTTTGGCGATAAAAATATACAAAAAAAAAAACATTTTTTTTTTGCTCAATAATGTGTATGAATATTTTCACATATACATACGACGGATTTCATTCCTATGTTCAATGTACATATGAGTCTCATGCCATCCGGCTAATGTAGAAATTCATATCTGATATGCGTGTAAACAAATTATTATTATTACTCGTATTGCTCGAGAATTTTTTGTTAATTCTTCTAAAAAAAAAAAACATTATATGACTTCGTACCATCCGGGTAATAATAATAGAACTTTATTGCAATTCATTTCTAATTGTAGTGGACGGTAAATTCTGTATATATGATTTTCGTTATCGTGTATTCGAAATCAGCTGACTGACATTCGAATAGGAAAAAGTCAATGTATAAAAATGTGGTGAACGAACAAAGTCAAGGGTATTTGAAGATGTGGCCCATGTTGATTCGATATGGTTGGCTGATGATTGAAATTTTATGCACTTCTCTTGGACTAATGGTGATTTTTGAATAGAGAGTAGAGAGTCGTTATTTTTACAACTCCCTTTATTCAAAATAACATTATCTATTTTTTATGTTTCGTAGTATATTTTTTTATTGTAAGCCGCTATTCCTTTAAGAACCAAAAACACTGAAATTTTCCACACATTTGAAAAGTTCAGCACTTAGCATAAAAATCCGTAAATAAATTGAAGGGGTGGCTGGAAAAACGTTGTATGTTGCATTTTTTCAGACCATTTTGTGTATCATTCCTTCTAGATATATAATAAATAATCAACCAATAAGGTCAATGACTATGGAAGATGTGAAAGCATAGTTGAGAAGTGGAAGAATGTTGTATGTGTTACTTCATGTTCGTTACTTCATGTTCTTTCAAAGTGTGTCGGAACAACTTATATTCTTATGACGTTTTCCAAAAATTTATGAAATGCAACATACAACTTTTTTCCAGCCACCCATTCAATTGCTACTCCTAAGTTCTGAAAATCGTTCCAATAAACGTGGAAAAATTTATCAATGGATGCCGCTTCTATATCCTAAAAAATTGATCTATCATGATCTCAAAAACGGGATACCTACATAATCCCGCACGTTCATTATCCCGACATTAGAAAATTCTACCACCTCAAAATCCCATGCTCGCACTAAAATCCCGCGCTAGTGGGTAGTGAAATTATCCCTTCAAAATACCGCCTCAATGTTAACAACTAAATAAATTCATAGTTATGTTATGTGATTCCCAGCAGTTAATGCGATAAGTTCTCTTATCACAAACCCTTCAGAATATTTGTTTATTTCTTCGCTGAAGATGATAATAATTGCGGGTTGGGTATTATACCTCGACTAGTTGAATCTCGTTTCTCAAAATCTCGACTAACAAATTTGCGACTGAATAACATTCTCTAAGGATTTTTTTTAAATCTCGACAATTATTATTCAACAAATTATATTTTCATAGTCAAGGGCCGACTTTTAAAATACAATTTCCTGGAAAAAATGACGAGGCTTTTAAAGTTAGTAGAGACGGATTGCTCCACGGTTGTACATCTACTTCTGATGACGTGGCCTGCGTTCGCTACAAAATAACTGCTTTTCAGTTTTCTTCCCGGTTAAATATTCAATCCAGAAATATACAGGGTGGCACACGGGAACCTGACAATTGTACGGGAAAATTGTTTCGTCCGGGCTTCAAACATGCCACAATCCCTAAAACTAACCATTTCTCGCGTTTTTTCGATTTCACTGTTCTCGCAACCTTTTAGTGCCTAACATATTAACTTTTGACGACGCAAATCGACCGAGAACCAATATACCAACCACGATATTTAGGGGCCCAGAAGCCATATGAAAGATTTCCCGAACCATACAAACAGCACGATTGCGAAGAACAACACTCCGACATATATTTTTTTTGTAGACAAGAAGACACTTTTCTAAGTCAAAACAAATGCTAAATTTATTGTTCCTCTTTCACCAGGTCCCTATTGTCCGAAAATCTTTGAAACAATCCCGATCCTCAATTTTGCTCCTGACATGGCTATGCGCTATTAGCTGTAACACTAGCAGCAGTTTGAAATCAGACCCACCCTTTTTGGTGATAGTTTCTAAACTTTCGGTCTAAATTCCAATCCATTTTGTCATGAACTGTCAAAAACTAACAAAATAGTCTGAGAGTGGTACTAAACCTAGTTCAAACTTGTTAGTACGGCCTGTATATATAGTTGAAGAATAAAATATTTTATCTTGCAGGCGGTATATACACGGTCATTAGGGCTGTGGTGCAGAGGCCACAATTGGTTTGAAAGGAGGGTTGCCAAGAGGATTTAAATTAAAACACACTTAAACTTAAAACGGAAACACGGAATAGAGTTGAACTAATAACGTGTCGCTTTTTTCAATTGTCTAGCAAGTTAAAAACTTAGGCCGCCCACACACGAAGCGTCCGAATTCATTTTTTAGATTCTTCGTTGCGTCAAATTCATACATTTCTTCGATTTTGACGAAACGGAAATAAAAAAAAAATAATGCGGACTGACCGTGTGTGTGCAGCATTAGGGTAGATAGGGCGCTTGTCTTCAAATCTTAGACTCGCGGGATCGAATACCATTTTAGGCGCAGGTTATTTACTACGCTTAAAGCGAGTGAGCGTTTTTTTTAAATAAAAAAAAAAGATTGATGAAATCAATAATTTAATAAACGTTACAACAAGAACGTTATTCTCAATATAAGAATACAAAGAGTCAAAGTATAGCTTCTTGCAAAGTTATTTTAAGTGCGACGTTCTTAATTTTAGTACAAATACGGTAACATCAAAATCAAGTTTCGAAAAAGTTGGTTTAAGGTCGATCAACACTTTTTAGTCATCACCCATTTCCCTCTGCTTTTTTCTCAGTGTAAGGGGCCCACTCAAGATGTTGGCGGGAGCGCCCCGAGTGGAGTTGTTCCGCCACTGCATATTATGTAAATCTGGCACTGAGATATTTCGAAATTTAATAGCGGAATTCATAGTCCTCACTTCACTTATACTTAAGAGAACCCTTAAAGGAGTGAAGCTATTAGTCGCTCAATAAGAAAAAGCTAAGGGCATGCTAAAGCGTTCACTTATTCGTTAAGGAACTTATCTAGCAACTTTATATGAATTCATATATTTTTTTATATACCATTATACAAACACATACTGCGCGAGGCTCCACGAATTCTTAGTCTCACCCACTACATTTAGCCCGCGCAAATAACACATACAGTAAACCCCGACATTCGCGAGGGATACGTTCCACGATACCATCGCGAATGTCGCAAATATGCATATAAAGTATCAAAAATGTTAAATGCAGGGTGGGGAAATTGACAGTTTTTGGAACATTGTAAAAATTAAAATGATTTTTGCTTGCGACAGGCAAATAAGGGAGAAAACTCTCCTCTAAAAAAAAACTGCACGCGAAAGTGTTCGTTTCGTCACTCAACTTTTGGGGGCCTTTTTCGATTACCTGCGCTCTTCGAAACAGTTGAACTTCACTTCGCCCCATTTCTTCACGGAATAATTCCTTCGGTAATTCCAATTGAATTGAAGAACAAACTTTAAACAAAATGGTTTCAGCAAGACGGGGTCACAGTACGCACAGATCCTCAATAGTCGTCCTCCGCAAATCGTTTCCTTGTGGGGTCATATCGAGATTTGCCGACGTCCATGCACGGGATACCTTGTACGTTGCAACAACTAAAGGAATCCATCATCTTCATCAAGTTTCGGAAAAAAGGTTCTTCTTCATTGCATTCTTTGTGTTCCACCTTAGAAAACCAATAATTCGCAAATATCACTTTCGGATGGATCAAATAACATTTTCGGTAAGGTGTTCACCAACAAATCTATAGGTACGTTTTATTGTGTTTATCCCGTGCAGGTTTGGGTAGAACTTCATATAAAACAAATGACACTTACCCAGGTAAAGTTCACCCGTGCAACTACCCTACACGGGATAGAGCATAGATTAACCCAAAATATAGATGGCGGACGCATAGGGGAAATTTGAGGGAATTTTTTTTTTTTTGAGGGAATTCATTTTTTAGATTCTTCGTTGCGTCAAATTCATACATTTCTTCGATTTTGACGAAACGGAAATAAAAAAAAAATAATGCGGACTGACCGTGTGTGTGCAGCATTAGGGTAGATAGGGCGCTTGTCTTCAAATCTTAGACTCGCGGGATCGAATACCATTTTAGGCGCAGGTTATTTACTACGCTTAAAGCGAGTGAGCGTTTTTTTTAAATAAAAAAAAAAAGATTGATGAAATCAATAATTTAATAAACGTTACAACAAGAACGTTATTCTCAATATAAGAATACAAAGAGTCAAAGTATAGCTTTTTGCAAAGTTATTTTAAGTGCGACGTTCTTAATTTTAGTACAAACACGGTAACATCAAAATCAAATTTCAAAAGAGTTGGTTTAAGGTCGATCCACACTTTTCAGTCATCACCGATTTTCTTCTGCTTTTTTCTCAGTGTAGGGGGCCCACCAAAGAAGTTGGCGGGAGGGCCCCGAGTGGAGTTGTTCCGCCACTGCATGTTATGTAAATCTGGCACTGAGATATTTCGAAATTTAATAGCGGAATTCATAGTCCTCACCTCACTTATACTTAAGAGAACCCTTAAAGGAGTGAAGCTATTAGTCGCTCAATAAGGAAAAGCTGAGGGCATCCTAAAGGGTTCACTTATTCGTTAAGGAACGTATCTATAGCAACTTTATATGAATTCATGTATTTTTTTACATACCATTATACAAACACATACTGCGCGAGGCTCCACGAATTCTTATAGTCTCACCCACTACTCTAAGCCCGCGCAAATAACAAATACAGTAAACCCCGACATTCGCGAGGGATGCGTTCCACGATATCATCGCGAATGTCGCAAATATGCATATAAAGTGTCAAAAATGTTATATACAGGGTGGGGAACTTGACAGTTTTTGGAACGTTGTAAAAATTAAAATTATCTTTTTCTTGTGACAGTCAAATAAGGGAGAAAACTCTCCTCTAAAAAAAAAACTGCACGCGAAAGTGTTCGTTTCGTCACTCAACTTTTGGGGGCCTTTTTCGATTACCTGCGCTCTTCGAAACAGTTGAACTTCACTTCGCCCCATTTCTTCACGGAATAATTCCTTCGGTAATTCCAATTGAATTGAAGAACAAACTTTAAACAAAATGGTTTCAGCAAGACGGGGTCACAGTACGCACAGATCCTCAATAGTCGTCCTCCGCAAATCGTTTCCTTGTGGGGTCATATCGAGATTTGCCGACGTCCATGCACGAGATGCAACAACTAAAGGAATCCATCATCTTCATCAAATTTAGGAAAAAAAGGTTTTTCTTCATTGCATTCTTTATGTTCCAGGATTATTTCTTCCGCGAAGAGGTCGGCACCTTGGAAAACCAATAATTCGCAAATATCACTTGGATGGGTCAAATAACATTTTCGGTTAGGTGTTCACCAACAAATCTATGTAACTTTTAGAACACTCAAACAATCGTTTTCCAATATAAGTTTCTGGAGGAGAAAGTTTTAATTGAGAAAATTGTAAGCTTTTCGTAGCTTATTAACGAATGGAGTAGATCTAAATAGGAGAGGTGAAGCGCAAATCATTACGAGCTTGCGCCAAAGATCGGGCATAAGGAAGCTTTTTGGGCGAAGGCTGCCGACAAATGAAATCGTGTGACCACTTCGAGTAAGTATTCGGTCATATCGAAGTGCATTTTTCTCCCCGGTTGGTGACCGTACAAAAGGCTAATGGAACCACCATTTTGCACCAGATTGAAGCTGTTTTTGGCTCCCAAACACACGAAGACTTGAATAAGAGGAAAGTGGTTCACGTTCAATGTTGAGGTCCACGTCTGTTGCTTTACATTGATTTTATAATTCCGAATGAATAAAAAACCTATAGAATACCACCGGGAAAGCGTATCGCGACCTAAAATGAGTTGATGTACCTACCATAATAATCATTTTGCGAAGGATAGAGCATGTCGTGCTCTGTGGCCGTTATCGTACGGTCGCCACTCTGTGAAATAGACACTCATAGAGAAACGAGTTTCAAAACTTCAGAAGAAGATGATAAGAATTATTCGTACCGTAGAGTAATAAACTCACAATGCGACTAGGAAGTGGTATGGCTGACAACCGTATCAGTATCACACTCCGAATTCAGTTGTCTTTGTAACGTTGATGACTACACACGGACACGGTAGTCATCAACGCACCATGCTCCACTAGGAGTTACGGCAATGAAGAGAGAAGGATAGAGCATAGAGCACTATCATGATCAGATCGAGAACTTTTGAGTCTCGTTATATTTTTTTTCTTCCACTAAAGGGCAGTTTCAATCATTTCATGTAACTATGGGAGAAGTTCAAAGCCGTGTCCGTTTTCGCGTTTATTGCTCCTCAAAAAATTAAAATATTATGGGGGTTAGTTTAATCTAAATTAATTAGAATATAGAATACATGCGTCTAGCCGAAGAAAAATAATTAAGCTATCGAGCGGCAAAAATCCTACATCGCTGGATTTTTGCAGGATGGTTGAAAAAATACCCACTGATCGGAGGTCCACACCCTAAAAAAAAGGGGGGAAAGAGTGGTCTGTTTGAGTTTTTAGTGATTATTTTCAAAATGGCAAGAGGTACAGAAAAATAGTCTGAGGACAAAAAAAAATTGCATAAAGTTTTCTATACAATCATATATGTATAATACGTTAGACATTTTTTTGGAAAATTCGGCGCTAGACTAAAAAATAAATTAGAATATTTTCATTTTAGAGCTTTCTAAAAAGCTCCATAACTCTTAAAAAAGCGTAAGTTCAGCCATGTAATTTTGTGTGAGTATTCGGAATAAGAAGCTGATTTTTGCTGAAAATTGAGTTGCTCCGATCAAAGACCCCCATCATCCCCCCCGGTTGTTATGGACACGCCATTTTGCCAAATTCAAATGGGGATCTTTGATCGGAGCTACTCAATTTTCAGCAAAAATCATCTTCAACTTAATGCGAATACTCACACAAAATTATGTCGTAAAGTCGGTTTCTAGACAATTATACAATATTTATTTAGCATAAGAACATATGAACTGATTCGTACAGAACGAGAGTGTGGAACAGAATGAGCTGACATCTTAAGTGACAAGTGACAGTCCACGGCAGTAGTCACAATAGAAGGTCACAATGAAGTTCACCACACTCCTTCCCGCTAAAGATCGCTCCCATACCGATTAGGAGGTACGCCAGCATTTACACGAGGTGTACGTCTAGGCGGCTGTGGCACTGCATCTCCATCATCTCGTTCATCGCTTGGATCATCATTTTTTGAGACGACCTCATGACTGTTCGGCTCATCTCTCACTTGTTGAGGTACTATTAACGGTTCGACTTCATTGCCTGAAACGTCGATGAGTCCAAAAGAGTCCATGAGCTCGTTGCCCGCATATCGGTATTTCATTTGGTTGGCATGCGCCTTGATGACTCTGTCTGCAACTGTCTTGATACGGTAATTCACTGTCCCAATTCTCTCGATAACTGTTGCCTCGACCCATGACCAATTTTTATTTGTTGTATGCTGTTTGAAATAAATTTTGTCATTTGGTTCGAACTCTTTCCATCTTAACCCACAATAGCGGCCGATTTTCTGCTCCTTTCCTTCGTTGCGCTCGATTGGCATTTGGCGATCAGGTGAAGGTTTCATCAAGTCCAACGTTGTTTTCATTCTGCGATTGTTCATTATTTCAGACGGCGACTTCATTCCAAGGGAGTATGAAGGCGTATAGCGATAGCATGCCAGGAAGTTTCGTAGCTTTTGATCGGTGTCACCGACTGATTTCTTTAGCCCTGTTTTTAGAAGGTCGACAAATCGTTCAGCCTGTCCATTTGATTGCGGGTTGTACGGTGCAGTCGTCAAGTGATGAATGCCTTTTGACTTACAGAAGTTCTGAAACTCCTGGGAAATGAACTGAGTGCCATTGTCAGAAACTATTGCATCGCAAAGCCCGTTACGCGAGAAGGCTTCCTCCAGAAACTCGATCGTCTTCGATGATGTTATCGACACAGTTTTAAATATTTCGGGCCACTTGCTATATGCATCCACAATGACAAAATAATAGAATCCATTGATTGGTCCAGCGTAGTCGATATGAATTCGTGACCATTCTTTTAGAGGAACGGGCCATGAACTGGGAATGCACTTAATGGGTGCTTTTGACGATTTGGCGCAAATTCCACAACATTTCACAGTTTTTTCTATTTCAGCGTCGATATTTGGCCAGAAAACTTTACTGCGGGCTAACAACTTCATGCGCACGATACCAGGATGGCCAATGTGTAGTTCGTTGAGGACAATTTTACGGAATTTTTCGGGAATCACGATGCGATCTCCATAGAAAATGCAATTTTCGGTGATTGTCAAACCGCTACGCCGATCAAAGAAATCTTTCACCGCACTGTCACTAATGTTTTTTTTATGTTGCGGCCAGCCTGTTAAAATTAATTGTGACACCTTTTGAAGAGCGGGACAGGCCATCGTTGCCTTTTTAATATCGACAAAAGTAATAGGTAAATTGTGTGCCGTATCGACTGCAAAACAATCGGTCTCTGCACTTGTTGTAATAGAAGCAATTACCACGTCTTCATTAGGTCGGGTGTGGTTACCAATGAGTCTGGAGATGATATCAGCGTATCCGAAACTTTCGTTATTTACATATCTGATGCTGAAGTCATATGCGAGAAGTGTTAGAGCATATCGTTGTAGTCGGCTTGCGGTATATGCTGGAATTCCAGATTTGGAACCAAATATTGCGAGAAGCGGTTTGTGATCCGTCTGAAGTTCGAAGTGTCGACCGAAAATATAGCAATGGAATTTCTTGACAGCAAATATAAGAGCTAGGGCTTCTCGTTGAATTTGTGGGTAGTTTTTCTCCGCAGCGTTGAATGAAGCCGATGCGTGCATGATCGGTCTAAGACTTCCATCGGAAAACTCGTGCATGAGGACAGCGCCCATTCCATAACTCGATGCATCTGCTGCGACGACAATTTTTTTCTTGGGGTCAAAATGAGTTAACAGCATGTCTGAAGACAAAATTTCTTTGAGCTTCTTGAAAGATGTTTCTTGTTTTAGTGTCCATTCGAATTTGACATTTTTCTGGAGAAGCTCATCCAATGGCCCTCTTAATTCCTTGATGTTTTTGATGAATTTACCATAATAATTAATGGCACCCAGCACGGCTCGCAGTTTAGATACATCCGATGGCGATGGTAAGTCTTTGAGCAGTACAATCTTCGAAGGGTCTGGATGTATTCCGTCAGCATTGATTATATGGCCGCAAAACTTGACCTCTGACACTCCGAATTCACACTTATCGAACCGCAATTTAAATCCATAGTCTTCAATGCGATTCAAAAGGCCAAATAGTTCTCGACGGTGGTCAGCTTCGTCAATACCGCTTACGATGAAGTCGTCAAGAAAGCCTTGGGTACCACTTAACCCACTTATCATTTTTGAGACGAGCTCCTGAAATTTTCCTGGGGCAGTTTTTATGCCTGGCTGAAGTCGATTAACTCGAAAGAGACCGCAATGTGTATTTATCGTGAGGAACTTTTTTGATTCATCGTCGAGCTCGATTTGCAAAAATGCATCTGACAGATCGATATGACTGAATATCCTCTTCCCAGCCAATGTTGCGAAAATCTGTTCAGGCGTTGGAAGTGGAAATTTGTTTGGTTCTAAAATGTCATTTAGCCCAGTCGAGTAGTCACCGCAGATTCTCGTTTTACCGTTGCTCTTCTTGACAGCTACAATTGGGGCCGCAAAATCCGAATACTCAACCGGTGTGATGACTCCCAGATGTTGAAGTCGCAAAAGTTCCTCTTCGATAACTGGTGCTGCCGCAAATGGAACTGAACGTTTATTGCGGAAAACAGGTTTTGAATTTGGTTTAAGGCTAAGCGAGACTTTTGATTTTGTGCAGCAACCCAGACCATCGGAAAACAGTAATGGGAACTTTGCGAGTATTTCACTTGACAGGTGTGGGTGTGTTGTGACACTATTGCATACTACTGATAGTGGAACGTCCCATAGATGAAGCTTCGTCATCCAATCGTTTCCTAGCAAATTGATACGTGCTGATACATAGCAGGGGCCGCTACTGACGGTTCCGTTAACTTTCATGGTGCATTCGAAATATCCGTGCAACGGAATAATATCATTCGATGCACTGCGGGCCTCAAGAGTTGTAGATTCCAACTTAGGCTCGCCAACTTTAAGCCAATTAGAACGTGATATAATGGTTATATCCGAAGCCGTATCGAGTTGCAACTTAATCTGTGCGCCGTTGATGCTTGGGGTGATGAATTTCCTTTGAGAGCTGGTGAGTCTTTCTTCCCCTTTGATTTGTTGAACTTTCGGTGGATCGGAGTATCGACGTTGTCTCTGGCGTTGGTTTTTTCTTGCGCGAGCCATGTATGCATCGAGGGCAGTAGAGCAGTGGCCTGCCTTATGTCCGATACGTTTACAGTCGCTACACTCAGCATTTTGATAGTCACATTCACGTTCCCAATGATCGCCGCCGCAGAATCGACAAGGTTTGGGTGGTTTCCTCTGTTCATTGCTGTTTGATGATGATGATTTCCCGTATGTATTTGGCGATTTCCACTTTCCGTTGTTAGCGCGACTAACTGCAAACACCGCGGGCTGCTCGATCGAGTCGACAACTGTGGTTTTATCTTTCTTTAATGATAGAATCCTTTGGGCTTCATTCACGAGATCTTTCAATGTTAGCTTTGTGTCAATGAGCGGTCGATTTTGAGAATCTTGCTGTTGATTTGCTTCTATTTGAGCGTATTGTGCATCTATTTTAGCGAGCAGTTTCTCCAAAATCAATGAATCTTGGGGGCTTTTGAGGCCACTTACGAACAAAAGCACTTTTAGATCGTCAGCCGTGCAGTTGGCTATATCAAACTTCTCGCCGTGCTTGTTAATTCTTGCAGCGTATGTCATGTGATCTTCACTGTCAAGTTTTTGGAGACTAAAGCACTTGTGACGCATAGAAAATTTCGTTTCTTTATGACCAAACATAACCTTGAGATGCTTGATAACCTCTTCGAATGTAAGATCCGTCGGCTTTTTAGGGAGCATTGAATCCGCGAAACGCTGATAGTCCGTGTCCGAAAATTTTTGCAAAAGGAGTCGAATTTTCATCGGCACTGTCAGATCTTCGGCTTCTGTTGTGAAGATTATTTCGTGGCGGCTATACCATGTTTCGAAGATTTGATTATTTTCCGGATCGTAGTGAAAAATTGTTATCATGGCAGCCAAGTTCTTCATCGTCTGGTCCGTCGATATTCCATGAACGACCGGTTGTTTGCGCTCTTGTAACAATTGTAAAAGTAATGCGCGGTCGGCTTGAGCTTGTTCTCTGATTTGCTTCTGCTGTTCCAAAAGTTGGTTGATTAATGCTTGTGCAGTTTCGTCCATGTTGCGTTTTCAGGTTGGGACGGATGATTTAGGTTATGGCTGATATGATTCGCGTTCCTTTATCCTCGTCGCCACTGTCGTAAAGTCGGTTTCTAGACAATTATACAATATTTATTTAGCATAAGAACATATGAACTGATTCGTACAGAACGAGAGTGTGGAACAGAATGAGCTGACATCTTAAGTGACAAGTGACAGTCCACGGCAGTAGTCACAATAGAAGGTCACAATGAAGTTCACCACAAATTACATGGCTGAACTTGCATTTTTTCAAGAGTTATAGAGCTTTTTAGAAAGGTCTTAAATTAAAATTTCTAATTTATTTTTTAGTCTAGCGCGGAACTTTCCAAAAAAAAGTCTAACGTATTATGTGAGTATATTGTAAAGGAAATTTTACATAGTTTTTTTTTCGTCCTGTATCTCTTGCCGTTTTGAAAATAATCGCTAACAACTCAAAAAAAACCTTTTCACAATTTTTTAAGGTTGCGGACCTCCAATGAGTGGGGACTTTTTTTCCCATAATCTGGGGGCCATCACCAACCATCCTGCAAAGCGATCTAGGATTTTTGCCGACCAAATATCTTATTTTTCTTTGACTAGTGCCGCAGTGGTAAATTTTTTTGCATTCAAAGAAATTGCAACGTTGAAAACGATCACGGAAATTTTCTGCAATTTTTATACCCTATACCCATAAGATGGTTATGTAACACCTCAAAGGAGCCACCGGAGGTATGGCAAATTATATATATAAATGATCAGGGTCGGTACCTGATTCGAATAAGCCATGTCCGTCTGTCTGTCCGTCCGTGTGTCTGTCAGTTCGCACGATAACTCCCGAAATAATGAAGCTAGTGTTTTGAAATTTTGGTCAAATTATTGTTTTGATAAAAGCTCGGATGGTATTGAAAATGGGCCAAATCAGACCAGGGGCTCTCCAGCCTCCCATACAAATTACCCCTGCATGATATTTAAAATTTTGATCAATGCCTAATTGGCACATATACTTTAAGTTGATGGAAAGTGGGGTAGGTCCGGCTACCCCTATCCCTACTTCCCCTACAAAGTTATATTCAGCCATATCTTTTGATAGAATGTCGCGAAGAACTTCAAATTAGTATCAAATGGTAGCTGTTGGATGAATTGATAAGATGTTAAAGATGTGCCAGGTCCGACCCATCTATACCCTCCCTCCCCTACAAAAAAACAATGAAAATGAAAATTTTGGGTTTTGCATGCCTTCTAGGTCTGTACATGGGTATAGGGCATACACTCATCGTGCTATTCGCACGATTAGAACTCGGTCTCGTTTTTTATGTATTTGCATTCGAACTAGAACTAAATCGCTTATGCATCGCGAATGTTGAAGAAGTGTTGCAAAATATAAACTGCGAACAAGCGAATTCACGAATGTGGGATTCGCGAATGTCGAGAGCTCACTTCATGCTAAATCGCATGCACTGGATTTCATCAATACAAATGAGCATTATAGCGTGTATTGAATGTTTCGTCTGAATTATAAAAACACAATTTTATTGGTCGTTAAGACAACAACATGTCGCGTCATTGCAACGATTGATCGTTTTGAAATTTGCCGACAAACCATAAAATAAAGGGATCTCTTGAAATATGGATCGTGAAAATTAAACAGTATGTGCCCCGTTCAGGGTGGCATGCATCTTATTTTATTGGAACGGATTAATCCGAATGCATGTGTAAGGAATGAACTTGCTAGAAAGAATGAAAAGAATTCATTTGAAAAACAGTGCTACTATTCAAAGGCTGCACTTGTTGTGACGCTTGATGAATTTTAATTGAAATTTTTAGATAGCATGGATCCAATTGCATTTTCAACAAAAAATTATAAAAACAAGAAGCCAATTGATTGTTTGTTTGTTTGCATCAAAGCAAGTGGATGAATTTTATGGTTTATGTACGTCGGTTTAGTCGGCATGGATTGGATGATACAACGTATACTATACTCTATACTAGAATCAATTCATATATAGTAGAGTTAGGGCCATTTTTTCGTACATTTTATAGGCTGGTTAGTCTTATTGCCTAGAGAAGACACACACAATATTTAGAAAGCTTTTCCATTTTATTGAATGAAATTTTTGTTTATTTTGCATAGTTCTGCCATATTTTGCTTGGTTACACCATCATCTTAGATTAAAAAAATCATTGCACGGTTTCATGCAACAGCGTAAATAAGCAAAAGATAACATAACTATGCAAAATAAACAAAAATGTCATTCAGTACAATGGAAAAGCTTTCTAAATATTGTTTGTGTCTTCTCTAGGCAATAAGACTAACCAGCCTATAAAATGTACGAAAAAATGGCCCTTAGTATAAGAGAACTAAAGTTTATGGGCTTCTATTGTGGGATTTAGGTTAACACTTTCTTTTTGATATAAATTATTCAGGCTTTTAAGCTCATACACAGAAATTTCGTCAATACTCCAAAGGCGAGTAGGTTGGTTATATTAGCTGTAACTTAAGCTTTCGTTGCTCTTCCTGTAGAAAGGAAAGTCAAAACAATAAAAATTCATATAACATAACCCGAATCAAAATAACAGCGAGTCTTCTTCAATGAGGGTATTGGATCAGATTTTGTTTTGACAATTCTAATTCAATTTCTATGTCAACTGTTCAATAACAGTTCCGATTATGCCACATGTGTATGACAAAGATAGTTACACATTCTCTTTAAAAAAAATCTCCAAAATATATCTAAAAAATTATTATGATAAAGGTGTTCATTTAGCAAAACATCACCTTGAACTTTTCTCAATATGTATTATTCTAGAAGACGAATATTGTCCATACACCTATTTCCCATTCAGCTCACGTACGTTTTTGCGCAAAAACCATTCTAACGGACTTATTAATATCAAGATACCCGAGGTTACCGAACTTATTACTTTCCATAAGGTTCACGTTCGAAATGTTCCAACTACCAACTCCTCTTCTAATGAATATAAGACAAAAACAAACACTACTCGTACATCCTGTACCATCAACAAAAAACCACAACACTTATAATTTTATTATAACATTTCACATATAGCCAATCGATAATACATAATTTTTTTCCTCATATTCCAAATGGTCTGGGGAGTGTGTACATCTCTAACGTCAATGTGTATGACCTCGAGATATCGTTTAATGCATGATAATCAGCCTGTTGCTCCAATCTGTACGGAATCAATAATTCTGAGTTACTATCGTAAGAGGTGTCGAATGTACTTCGATTTATTTTAAAATTTTTTTTTCATTTTTATTATACATATATCGCTTCTTGATTTTTAATGTGAAAGAAGCGGCTATCCATCAGAGGCATCATACAGCAATCATTTATCTACTAGCTATAGTGCTATCATAATTATGATGATGACTATATTATCATTACACGTCTGTCGCCAACAATGAGTTAATGTAGAATTAAGGAAGAAGTTTTATTTTGTTAATTCCTACGCGTACAACGTATACATAGAGCATAGAGGTAAGCAAATCTTGGTTGTCTGTATCTATAAGATATGATTTTTTTTTATTGCTAAAAGCTTGAATGTAGATGTATAAATAGTTAGGAAAAAAACACGTACCGATCTTTACAGAATACATTTGAGTAGTATAAATTGTGCAAAGTAATTGAAAAGACAGATACAATTTAAAATTAATGATAATGAGTATTTTGGTGTATTGATTTGATTGAATTTTCAGTAATATTGAGTAGTTTCGGATTTGTTCATTTCTTGTTTGTTTGATGAAGATTTTTTTTTATTGGGAATAAGATTTATTTGTAATGGTTTTTGGCATTTTTTTTAGAACTACATTTTATCTGATGGGAAGAAGAATCGACTTAAAAATTATTTTTCTCTCGATTTTAATATGCAACGAAAAATCTATAATAACACTTAACTAAAAAAAAATTTACTAATAAAAATAAAATTGTTTTGGTCTTTTAAATAATGTTACTAAATGTGGCGCCATTGTGATTTTAAATAAATTGCTATTGATTTCTATGATGCATATTTATATGAGAACACATAAACAAAAATATGACCCCACCCACTGGATCATTGCTATTCCTCTTTGATCGTTGAAACTTAATATCAAAAACCATCAATGGAAAAATTAAAATTCATGCAGGAATGCAATTGAATGAAATTTAAGCATTTTCAGGTGTCTTACAACATTTGAACCGGCTTGACGAGCTCAATAACTTTATTAATGAAGAAATAAATCAAACAATATATTGCCACGAGAAATTGTAAGTGCATACGTTTTTATAGGAATATTGAATGGATTCGCATTCCGCTGAATTATGGGGTTGTAAAACAATCAAAATTACTTGTTAAAGCATGTTTGGAATATTGAACTCAGAATAATTTTGAATATCCTTAAACAAGACAGAACTTTTGCTGCACATTGAATTATAATGACATTATGGTTACAATTGCTTTTATCTGTCTTATGAATCAAATTTTAAATAATGTTTGTACTGTAGCTACATAAAAAATACAGCTATAGCTTTTTATGCAAGAACTTCGTGAATATTAACGAATTTCAATAAATTCACTATCCTATTATATGAATGAATGGGCAAAAATATTAGGTAGGAAAAGTAAGACCTTCGTAAGACTTTGTGGAAGAGTGAGCGGGTCCGGATAAGGCTTTGGTGTCATTCTGGCGTCCTTAGGGCAGCGTGCTGCCGCCTGGCCGTTTTTGAATCCTGTCAACGCCATTTAGGTGCCTTATTACCATGACACGATTAAATATCCGATGGATTTAAAGACAATGGGTGATATATTGAAGAAAGGATACTATCTGAATCGATGGCCGATATGGCATGTATTTTCACCAATTGTCGAATTCAACTGACAGGACACGGAATATTACTGGAACGATATTTCGAAACAAAAATGAATCATGTCGGTATCTGGGACAAAAGATGTACAGTTTCGCGGCAATGCTCCCCTATGACATCGGCACAGCCGTCATCCGCAAAAGAAACCACAGCACATTTGTGAACACGAAATTTTCGGCACCATTATCGGTAACCTCTACATCAGGGGTGTCAAACTCAAACCTGCCCGGGCCAAATAAGACTCTCCTTGGGGTTGGGTGGGACGCAGGAGGAAATTCCAAAAACTTTTATGTAATCGTATTACGAAAGTTGTTTACAGAATATTACTTTCAAAATATGGCAGAAAGTTCGGATCACTATAGCGGCTTTGAGCTTATCCGTGAGAACTTCCACCTTTCGAAGATGTACTTCAAGCAGTGGCGGATTTACGCATTTTCCGCTAGTAAGCTGTGTACATTTAGCCGCCCCTACCAAGCTCTACGAGAGGAGTATCAAAATCAAACCCTGGCCTGGGCCAAATATCATTGTCTTTCAGTTTAAGTCGCAGGATCAAAAATTCGGAAACGTCTACAGAAATTAACGAGTACATATATTTAAAATTCGATTACACAAATATTTCTTTTAAAATACGACTATAAATCTGAGTCACTAACGACCTCGGGATCCTGAAAAAATGATTTTTTTTTAAATGTACTTCGAACGAATTTACAAATTTTAAAGAAGAAATTAAAAGGCCAACATTTGTTTACGTAAATTAACTTTGGACAGAAAGTTGGTTGTAAGGCGGCCCCAGACCGACCGGAGTGTGACAAACACCGCACAAAAGATTGATACGAAAAATCGTGCAGCAGCAATGTGGTTGGGCGACTCCAAGGTATCATTCTTGGAACCGGTCTTTTGTGCCGTGTGTGCCACACTCCGGTCAGTCTGGGGTCGCCTTTAGATAGGCAAAAATTAGTTTGTGATGTGGTGTGAAACAAACGCGTGCACCAGTAAAGCTTGATAAACTAAATGGGCTGGGAATAAAACGTAATGTTTACAAAATTTACTACTTCCTCATCAAATATAGGATTTCGGGTCTTTTTTAAATAAATATTAATTGATGATACTCTCGTCCCATAATCTGAAAGGTTGCAAACGAATTATATTGTAAACGTCGCAAATGACTATGGGGTTAAGTAGATCCACTACAATTTTTCGGAACCGAATCTTAGGATAAAACTATTTCACGAAGGAGATTAATATTTTCCTGCACAAAAAGGCATATTTTAAGCTAATATGTTCAGAGTGATCTGAAACCAATTGATTTCAACCAAGTTTGGGACCTGGGTTTTTACACATTTTCATTGGAAAAAAATCAAGGTTTGAATGTTGGCCGAAATCACATGTTTTCGTGCACTCTGAACATATTATCAGCCACCTATTTTACATGTACAATTTTTAGACGTGAGTTAAACGTCCCATTTCTTTCATTTTGACACATTTTTGAGTTTTTTTTTATTAGATCGAGTACTGAGTACAGAACATCTTACCTTTAATACAAATTTGACAAACAAATTGACAAAAAAAACTCCAACTGCAATTACAAAACTTTAAGCTTTAAGCTTGTCGATAGTATTTAAGGCATATCAGCTTATACTAACTGTGCGCAAGGTTTCATATCGGTACCCATACCATAACTGTTTAGAAAAACCTATAGGTGATAACGTAAGCTTATCTACAAACACCGTTACCGTTACTTTAAACTGGAAAAAGAAATAACTGGTATAAAATGTTCTCGCCAAGTCCTTTGATTTGATAACTCCATCTCCATCTCCGCTAAGAAATAACTGTTACCATTCTACACACTCCTACCAAATTTTAAGTGAACTGGCGGACGGACAGACGGACGGAAAAAATCGATTTCGTAAGGGTTTTTCGAAAAAAAATCTAAAAAACCCTACAAAAAAGCTGGATTGGAATTTGAGCCTGCAAGATATTGGATTTTCGCTTTTCGTCTTTAATAATAAATCGTTCCTAGTGTTTGAAGCTCTGAGATCTCTCTCTGTACCGTAACCCCTTGTGGGGCATGGTGCGTTCACTCAGCCGCTTATAGGCTACTTCGAGTAAACGTTACATTGCATATAGAGTTTAGGAGTGTATAGGTATATAATATTGCAAGCACTATATATTTTCTCGATCTCCGGGCCTCTAGGTTACTAGCATCGTAGGGTGCGACTCAAACAAGTGAGCCACAGAGCGTGTCAAAGATTTGAGATAACGATGACAAATAGGAGTTATTCACTTATGTGTCTCAGTGAGGTACAAACACACTTCACGAGAAGAATAAGTGCCATATGGCATGGCGTTGAAATTTGTTATTTGCTCCAAATTTGCCGCCCCCGTAAAATGTGCAGCTCTAGGCTCCAGCCTAGTCGGCCTACTGGTAAATCCACCACTGACTTCAAGAACGTTAAAAAATTAAGACAAGAAGCGAAAACGTGAAAATATGATTGATCTTCAAGTAACCACTTTTTGTTAATTACGATTTGGGCTAAATTTTGAATAGATGATAAAAAAAAATTGTAGCACCGGTCATCCAGGACGCCTAAAATAACATTTCTTCTCTTCTTTACCGTAACTCCTAGTGGAGCATGGTGCGTTGATGACTATCAACGTTACAAAGACAACTGAATTCGGAGTGTGATACGGTTGTCAGCCATACCACTTCCTAGTCGCATTGTTAGTTTATTATTCTACGATAAGAATAATTCTTATCATCTTCTTCTGAATAATAAACTTGCGAGGAGTCGTGCCGAGTTTGGAAACTCGTTTCTCTATGAGTGTCTATTTCACAGAGTGGCGACCGAACGATCACGGCCACAGAGCACGACAAAATAATATTGGAAGGCAAAATCTCTCTCTTTCCCTTGTTTGTGATATGGTTTTTAACAATCTCATGTATAGGGCTAAAAGTCAGCCACTTGGGCTGATTTAGTCACCAATTCACCAAGATTTACGTAGTTTTAAAAGCTTTGCAATTTTTCCAAAGAAATCTCAATTCATGTCGGTAAAGCCAACCAATTTTTTTTTTACTGCATTTCGGAATAGAACAGTTTCATGAAGACGATTAGTATTTTCCTGTACAAAAAAGATGAGCTGTCTTATAAAACAAAATAACCAGCAGCAAATTGTTTATAGTATTTGGAGAAAAATTCCTAAGATAATCTTGCATAAGCCACATAAGCCGAGTTTTAGTAATTTTTGTAGACTTGAGTTCAACAGCTGAATTTGTTTAACTTAGCAATTTCACAATTTTATCGTTGATACACATTGTGCGGGTTCGACATGGTTACGGGCAGCACACAACTGCGAAGTGGGCCGCGAGTTTTACACGTCTGCTCTACATCATCGGACGATGAAGAACACATATTGGAGAGAATTTTTTTTCGCAAAAATTAAGACCGCAACACATTGTGCAAACGAAAAATTTTAAATAACGCTTTAACACTCCTCATTAATAATGATAAATCATCATCATGTAAATTACGCAGTAGAAATTTTGCTACTAGCATTGCTTTCGCATCATACAAGAGTTACCAACCAATTCACCATCTAAAAATTGAGGAATCATTTTTTTGTTTCACTTAATTCAGTGCTGAAATTAAATTAATACCCTTTGTGTCACGATCAACGGGGCACGATGTTCGACCTAGGGCGGATTCTCTTGATCCTTCCCTTATCTATGCCACTGGATAGGAGTGTAAGGGTTTCCTACCACCAGTAGCTGTAAAACTACCCAATAACAGTTTTTAAGAGAAATAAGTAAGCCCTAACTTCCCGCAGCTGTATGTACGTACATACATATTTTCAAAGTTTTGGTCCTTCGCACGCCACTGTGATTTTTTTACATATTGGATGATTGAAAGTTTTGCTAATTCCTTATTGTAAACCGCGTTTTAAAATTGCTGGAGGTCAACCTTAGCAAAACCCACCTTTCAAACTACTAAAAATACGTCGAGTGTTCAACTTTCGAATAAATTTTAACACAATCGGAGCACGTTCCATTTTGACGATCTGAGTAAAAATAGTTACTCACATTCACTGTCCGTCTCACTCTTTCACACTGCTCACAACTTTGACGGTAGTCAACGATGACTACAGCTACGACTACGAGTGAATTATGGAACGCACTCCAGAAGTTCTACATGGAACACCGTACGTTACGCCACTGGTTATCTCATGGAAATTAGTGGACCGTTGCACTTACCACTCATTTAACAAAGTTTAACGGATATTCTACTTAAGGATTTATTGATCAAATAAAATTTATAATTTTTTAAAAATACAAATCCGAAAAAGAAACACTCATTTCTCACTCTTGCAATAAGGATGTAAATCGTTAACCTACTTTTTGTAGTATATCTTGTTCTCAGAAATTACTCACCGAGATTTGTGTTAAGAAATAACTATTTTTGGAAATTCAAATTGGAATAACTGAACATGACGCGTACGATCGAAAACCACAAAAGGTGCTGCTTACTCGAGTCATGTCGACGACGAATAAATTCGTTTTTGAGTCACTGATTTTGGTAAAGTCTTTTGCGGATTTTTTTGGTTATTTTTTTTTATTTGTACTTCTTGATGTGCATTCTAATTTTAATGCATTTTTGTGGTCTATGACTGTTTTTTTACCGATTCTTTGCGATTTTGGTTGTTGATTTCTGTTTATGACTTCATAAGAGATTTTTAGACTTGGAGTGAAAATGATAATCAACACGGAAATACTATGGTGAAATGATAACTCCCGCTTGAAAAATTATTATTATTATCAATTACAACGTAATTGGATGTCCTAAATATTGCCAAAAATATGTAGCTAAAAAATTTATTTCACCCTTATCTGAATATGAATAACAGTCACGTTTCGGCGTCATATTCTCCGGCAACCGTGATAAGCTTCTCAAATGTCACTGTCCGAGGTTCGCCAAACCGTGCGGTACAAAATATCAAAGTTCTGGACAACACACGCTTGGAAGAGACAGAAACCAAGGGGAATTCAAAAAAAAAAATTACGTTGTCTACAACGTTGATCTTTTGTACCGTGCGGTTTGGCAAACTCCGGACAGTGTGGTTGCGGCTAAACTAATTCTCTGTTCACGATGAGTTCTTCGTGAAAATTATCCAATAAACTTGGAATTCAAAATTAATAGACGTCAAATGGTGGAGAAAATTATTATGGAAACATTTTCAGGCTGTATAGTTTATGAAAATCCCCAGCGTTCCACGACACATAGAAAGTATGCATTCTTTGAATAAAATATGGGTCGGAAAAAACTATTTTCATTTTCTTCCAAAGTCTATAAAAGCTTAAAGATGAGAATGCTATATGTAGCACTTTTAGAGTATAGTTGCTAGAATACTTTGGAGCAACCTAAACAAATTGACGTTTCGTTTCGGAGGATTTTTAATCATATCCAAATCCCTTATCAAAATTGTTTTCTTCCAAATTTCGAATTCGAAATTTTTCTTCGTGTATCAGCATATTGAATAAATGATTTCATTCCGCGCTTATTGATCCTTTCGCGACCCTGCATTCTTTTACGAACGAAAACCATTAACATTAATTGTCGGGAGACATTGCTCTGCATGAAGTTTCATAGAAATATCCCTATAAGAAAGTACAGAATACAGTCTTGCACTTTCTTGTATTATATTCAAGTATAAAGTATGCACTATGTACGAGCAATTCTCGTATATTCTAGCAAGCACGAGACACGAGTACACAAGTAGTATAGTAATTGCTCATGGTCATCCATGCTATTGGCAATAAGGCAACTATGAAAATGTCACGCAATGGTCATTTAGCGAACAATTGCCTACACTTGCTGTCGCCCTGAAAGACGCCAAAGGACTCGTCGCGCGCCGTACGTCTGGTATGTAGATATTATGCAAAAATTCAGCAAAACAAAAAATGTATTACATACATATAAGAATAGCGTAAGTTTCGCAAAATACCGGGGTGAAAGTATGGTTAAGGACAAAAAGTGGATGTAATTGTGTCGGATCCATAAATACTTTCCTATTTCGCGTCTATGGTAGCCTGTTTCCGATATTGTTGGACTAGACCTAGGGTAATAGAATAGCTACTCCTATATCTGCTTTTAATTATAACCATATTGCATGCATATGGTATGGAAACTATAATCATCCTATAAGAACTTGTACCGATTTTCTGAACTTCGCGGCATTATTATTGATTTTACAATCATTTGTTGCTATGTTTGCTAAAGTCAATGATGACGTACTTGTGGTATAGTCATCGGAAGTCAGAATATTGTTTATAGAGTGACTTCAGCGAAGAATAGGCAATATGCGTGTAATACTATGGAATACAGAAAATGTATGGCGGATTTAATAGTAACCTAACATGTGAGATATGATTGATGAGTACTAAATTATGTACATGGATGGGTGGAGCTGGCATGTAACTAAAGAACTTTAAGACTAGTACGACCCAAAGTGTTGGTTGTTTTTTCCTTATGTTTTACGTCTTTATTACATTGCTTATTCATGTACAATGTATTATAACATCCCGTGTAGTTTTGGGTAACGAAACTTCATATGAAAAATAACTGACAACTGATCCAGCTGCCATTTTTTTACTTGAAGTTTCGTTACCCAAAACTACACGAGATGAGCAAAAAAAAACACTTATAATTGTAGAATCGTACAGTGAACTCGAAAACTACACGGAATTGAATGGAACAATAACATCAAGCGCAATTTTCTGCCCAAAAGTTCAGTTTTGTTGTGGTTTATTTAAATTCGACCAGTGAATTTCAATTTCATCCTGCTCGATTTGCAAGTGCAGTTCGGTTGAAATATTTTTGTTTTACATACGTACCTCAATTCGTAGCTTTAGCACATATTCAAATTCATATCGAGGGTACAGTAACACCGTTCAATTTTTATACCTTTCACTTAGTATTAGATGTTTGAACTGAAGTTGGAAGTAAGTACATAAGTAAGTTGAAATAAGTTTGTATCTTTATACCCTTCGCTTATTAAGCGAAAAGGGTATATTAACTTTGTCATGAAGTTTGTAACGCATTGAAGGAAGCATCTCCCACCATATAAAATATGTATATATATGATCAGCGTGACGAGCTGAGTCGATTGGACGATGTCCGTCTGTCCGTCTGTCCGTCTGTCCGTCTGTCCGTCTGTCTGTCTGTTGCGACGCGTTTTACTCGGCCAGTTTAAAAGCTATGGAGCTGAAACTTTGCACACATGCTTCTTTTTGCTGCAGGCAGTTTGTATGTTTGAATCGCTAAAATCCGACAAGGGGGTCGTGGGGCTGCCATACAAACCTATCCCCCAAAATTAGGTTCTTCTTAGAAAAACTTTTTTATTTATGCACCAATTTCAATCTAATTTCACACAAATATGTTTTGATTGGTGACACACGACATATGTAAAAATCGACAAAATCGAACAATGGGGTCGTGGGGCTGCCACACAAACCTAGTCCCCCAAATTAGGTTCTTCTAAGACAAACTTTTTTATTTTCTCATCGATTTCAATAAAATTTCGCACAAATGTATTTCCAATGATACCACAAAACATATGTAAAAATCGGACCATGGGGTCATGGGGCTGTCATACAAATCTAGCTCCCCAAATTAAGTTCTTCTAAGAAATTTTTTTTTACACACCAATTTCAACCAAACTTCACACAAATGTGTTTCTATTGATGACACAAAACATATGTATAAACAGATGGAGTCGGACCATGTGGTCATGGGTCTACCATACAAACCTAGCCCCCCAAATCAAATTTTTCGAAGAAAAACTTTTTTATTTGCACACCAATTTCAATCAAACCTCAGAAAATTATATTTCTATTGATGCCACATAACAAACGCGAAAATAAATGAAATCGGACTATGGGGTCGTGGGGCTACCATACAAACTTAACCCCCCAAATTAGGTTCTTCAAAAAATACTTTTTTATTTGTATACACAAATTTCATCCAGACCTCATGGAAATGTGTTTTGATTGATGTTACAAAACATATGCAAAAATGAATTAAATCGGAACATGGGATCATGGGGCTGGCATATAAACCCAACCCCCTAATTAGGTTCTTCGAAGAAAAACTTTTTTATTTGTCCACCAATTTCAACCAAATCTCATAGAAATGTGTTTTAATTGATGCCACAAACATTCGTAAAAATTGATGGAAAGGTCATGCGTTCATAGGGCTGCCATACAACCCCCCTTCCTCTTTCTCGTTCCCACGTGCCCCGCTTCTCCCAATAAATCTTCGACACGGCACTTATGTGAAAATTCAAAAGCATGGAAGCGGGGAGGAGTGAACACAAGTCATAGGTACGCCCGAAAAAACTTTTAGCCCGAGGGGAGCGAAGGGTATCCAAATTTCGGCCGCGCCCGAAATTAGCCTCGGTCTCGTTTTATGTAAGAATGGACCAAATCGGCTGACATTAAATACTTACATGTTTATAAATTCTTCTTTTGTAGCCAAATATTTTTGATAAATTGAAACTAAACTTCACATAAATGTGTCATTATCAAAGTCCAAAACATGTAGAAATGGTCTATTGGGATGCCAAAGAAATCCCACACTAACAAGTAGGTAGAAACATATGAAATCGAAACAATGAAAGCTAGCCCGAAGGAATGTGAAGGGTACACAAATGTCGATGTGTCATTTTAGTTGAGAATATTTTGACTATTTTTTGCTCAGACCGTATTTTGGTCCCAAGCAAGTTTATTGACCGTGACCCTCACGTCATATATTTTGGACACCATATCGACTCGGGCCAGATAAAAGAAAAAAGAAACAGACAAAGACTTTACTATTGTCAAGCACAAACGCGAATCTAGACATTTTGCAGCAATTGTTTCATTATGATTTCACGGATCTATCCATATGATTCACGATTTAAGAATTATTTTCAACAATAAAAATAATTTTACTACTCCTCATTCATAATTTGTATTCAATACAGTTGTTTATTGAATCACAATTATTTTTTTTAAAATATTTTTCTTTTTTGTTTGATATTTATTAACATAAGTTTACTGCGCGGAATTAGATTGATTCAATGCTAATTAGATGTTTTGAAATTGGCGTGTGCGGTTTAAGTTGGTTTTGAAAGCAAATTTATTCCACGTGAAGGTAGTAATTTAGATGAATGAAGAAAATGGGTGACATTAATTACGATTTAGAGAGTCGATGAATTATACACTGGGAAAAATAATTTTTATCTAAAGTGAAGTAGTTAATTTAAATTTAGATAGATCTACTGAAGATATAGTCAATTTCTTTAATCTTGGCAGCTGAAAGTACTACAAAATTCATTAATTTAACCACGCGCAAGATTAGAGAAAAAAGTTTAGTGAATTGTTCCACTAAAGTTCTTGAGTTTCTCCTAACTTTTGGTCACACAATTATAATTTCGATAATTAAACTAACTGATATCAAGGTGATAACGGCCCTAGTTAATTACGCGAATTAAACCGGAAAGATTGTATTAGTATTATTGAACCAAATGTTGCAACTGCAAAGTAAATAAAAATTAGATTTAGAAAATGCGGGGTTCTATACAAAATCCAAAAATACAAAATCCAGAAAGACAAAATCCAAAAAAATTTAAAAATTCACAAAGTGAAAATCCACAAAGACAAAATTCACAAAGACAAAGCCATAAAGTCATATTTTACAAAGTCAAAATCCAAAAAGACGAAATCCATAAATTCAAATTTACATCAGTTTGCTTATCACAATTGAATATTGAGAATAATTATGTACGTTATTACGTTAGACAATTACCAAATCCCGGCGCATATGCGCTTTAGCTGAAGACACGGAAAAGGATTCATCGGTGGCATATACGATTTAGCCGATGACACGGAGAGGAATGCACCCGGACCATAAGCGCTTCAGGTAAACAAATAAAGCGCATATGCTCCGGGTGTATCCTTCTCCGTGTCTTCAGGTAGAGCGCATATGCTCCGGGGTTTGGTATTTGTCTAGTTAAGCAACTTTTCTGAAAATTAATCTAAAACTTTAGGTTTTTTCTCAAAAGGTTCCTTGGAAAATAGCCAAACAAATTTTCAATATTTAGTTCCCCCTGTTCTGCATGGAATGCCTACAAATTTTGAATCGTTTGTTTTTTGTAAAACTAAATTGATGGTATTTAAGTATAAAACTAATATTCCAAGTGTCCGGACCAGATTTTTTGCTGATCATTGATCAAACGCTACAAATATACAGTAGAAGAATCTTAACCACCTTCCGGGAAACGAAAATTCCAATCTCCCCATCACCACTCGCTCTCACCTAAAAAACCTAACCTAACTTTAAAGAAACGCAGAACTTTCTCAAGCTCCGCCACTGGAAATTGACGTTTTGGACCATTTCTTAATTATTTAAAAAAAAAAACAAAACGCGCACTGACTTCACTGAATCGGAGCCCACGCAATAAGCATTATGGCTCTCTGCATACAAAAATTTATGGATTTTGACTTTGTGGATTTTGACTTTATGGATTTTGTCTTTATGGATTTTGACTTTATGGATTTTGTCTTTATGGATTTTGTCTTTATGGATTATGACTTTTGGATTTTGATTTGGGGATTTTGTCTTTGTGGATTTTGTATAGAACCCGAAAATCCTTACTAAACATTTGAGGCACTTATTTCCAAAACTCGCTTCTTGCAATTTGGAAAATTTCAACGTAGGTTTGGTTTTTTGCAAATAATTAAAGTCGGACTTTGCTTTTTCCTTAAAAATTTTACATAATAAACTTCGTACTGTTTGGAGAATATATTGAAAGACAAAACGATTTCAAGCATTTTTTGTTGACTTTACAATCAAACTTGGACATTGATATTTTTTTCGAAACGCAAGAAGCGAGTTTTGGAAGTCAGTGCCAGATTTCAGTTTCTAATTCAAAAAATTAAAAATAAAATTGTCGAATATAACCAATTTCTATAAAAAAAAACATATAACATACGAAAAATGTACAAGAAATTAAGGAAAAAGGATTTCTCGAGGACGAGAAACACTCAGTTGGGTCAGAGTCATATAACACGCTACATTTATATGTACACACATAATGTTCTGACCATAAAATCAATACACATTGGTGAAAGGTCATAGAATCCCTTACCCAATATTTGTAAATTGAGATAGGTCATAAAACAATGTCGACAATTCAAGAAGAGACCACATGTTTAAAATATACAAAATGTAAATGATATGAGCCCTTAAAAATATTAAAAGATAAAATAGGGTGTAAGCAGTGAAGATAAGAATATACATATACCAGTTGTAAAGATTCCGATTTCAAATAATGATCCTTTGCTGCCACGATCCAGTGTTTTAATGTAACAAAATATATTAATCACGATTTTAACGAAGGGTATAATTTATTATTAGTAATTTACGTTTATATGTACATAAGACCAGTTTCCAGCCAATGTAGCCGCTTTCCGGTTAAATTTAGCCGGAAACTGGACTGTTTAGCCGGAAGATATCACTGAATCCGGCTGGCTGGATTTTATTTTATTCGGCCGTTTTTCTGGCTAAAAGTACTTTAATAATAATTTTCATAATCGAAAGCACTTTGAAAATAGATTAAATGGCGAACCTCAATTTTTCAGAACCAACAAACTACTCATTTACTCATCGTGAAATTTTCTACACACTTAATGTCGTCCGTGTATAAGCGCTCTAAAAGTTTGGTGCATCTCGGCTACTACTGTAGGCGGAACGCTAAAATATAATGGTTATTGTTTTCAGCAAAGGAACCTGTAAAAATTATTGAAACAAACGAACTTAGTTGGAAAAGCTTTTGCTAAAAAACCAACTTTTATTCCTTGCCCTTCTTGCCAGGTCTGTACCAATGGTACAGCTTGCACGCACTCAGATTGATCGTCTCTGACTGACTATTTGACTGATGCGAGCAGCCAGCTAGACAAGCGCAGTATTGCTAGCTGTTACCCGCACAGTCACATAGAATGGTTGCATTCTGTACAGTTATATTTAGAAATATAGGTTAAAGTTATTTAAATCAAGAATCAATTGATTTCACTCTTTAGACTCCCTCAGTAAACTCCAAACTCAATGCTGAGCCCTGTATTCATTTTTGGCAGATAATAAAAACATTGAGGTATACGGGTACTAGACACATCCAGATTGGCAAATACAACCTTGGAAGCCAAAATTGTTAGACAAAAGCGTTAATGAATTTCAGGCAGAAAGATGACTAAAAAAGCGCACAAATTATGTGCTGTTTAAGAAACGCATGACCCGTACAGCTTGATCAGCCTATGGCAAATAATGGGTCAATTGGCCTGAAATTGGTATGCTTACGAAATTCTCCATCCAAATGATTTTTCACCAAATCTTGGATTTCGGAAGTCTTTAAAGTTTTGCATTCTTTCTAAATAAATCTCAATCCAATGTGTTCTGAAAGCTTCGAACGCGAATTATAATGCAACCCTGGCAAATAACTATCATGCTCGGCAAAGCCAACAACTTGTTCCTGAACCGCATTTCGAGACAAAAAAGGTTCGAAGTCGCCTAGCATAAATTCTGAGCCGCTTTGGTCAAACATACCCCAAGAATAACCATCAGCAATTTTTTTGTAGTATTTTGAGGAAGATTTCTAAAATACATATTTTATGCTTTCAAAGCTCCCCATTTGATTAGTAGTTTTTTTTGTTAGACTTGAGCTCAACTTCTCCAAGTTTTCGACATACGCTGGTGAAAACTTTGTGTTAATCCAACCTGGCCGCAATCCGCACAAAATTGCGTGTTGCGGGCAGGGAGTTTGACATGCCTGAACTAAGACAAATCTATATCGGTTTGTTTCTTTTTATTTCGCAATGCCATTGTTTTGTATGTTTTAGGCAGTTTTGGATGTTTTACTGGCGGCTTTCGCTTTCAGAATGATTTAAGATTTTCGGCTGTTTTTGAAAAAATGTAGCCGGTTTTCTGGCTAAATTTAGCCGGAAATGCAATTTCTATCTGGCAGCACTGGTCCAACACTGGTCGCAACAGACTGTCCAATCGATTGTACAATAAAGCTCCTTTTTAAGATTCCGCTACCGACGTCGCTAGAAAAAGGAGCTTCATCCAGCTTTATTGTACAATATACAATCGATTGGATATATGCCGACTTTAAGATTAAGCTGAATCTTTTCTCGTATAAAAATGTGAATTCCAAGAAAAATGTTAATTTTCCTCGAAATCAAAAGTAAAATAACTTCCACATGATTTGTAGTCATCAGAGCTCTTCTTTTTTCCCATAATTAAGCATACCTATACCATGAATTTACATTTGCGTGAATAGTGTCCCAGCTACCACTCCTCGCAGATCTTTTATCTTTTTATCATTTGGACTACTTGCTCTTCCTTTGCACAGAAATCGATATTATGTATGAACCTTTATGAACTAGTCCAAAATACACTGACCACATGCTCCCACCAACGTGCATCAACCATTCGTTTAAATTGGTAGGTATATTCACCGAAATATCCTTTCCCATAAAGTAAGCATACAATTTCAACCTGTTCGTTCTCTAATTGGGCACTATCTGATAACATTTTCATGAGTGCAATGCCCTTTAACATTTCCACAGTGAATTCATAAAATGTGTGTTTATGACAGTTCTACAGTAGGAGTGTATAGGATGGGGTGGTTGAAAATAGGGATAAATTGAATAAGTGGAACTACTATACGTACACGTGTATTTTTGTTTTATTAAAACGTACATTGATGCATGTAATGTGGTCAGTAGGACAAAATTATAAAATTTTCCAGACAAAGTTAATTTCAGGTTTTACTTTCGTTTTGAGCCCATGTAATTTGTAATAAACAGAATTTTAAGTTTTCATAAAATATGAACCAAGTTTTTGTATAGATAGACTAAGGGCCAACTTACACGCAGAAATTTAGTACGCGAAAACGAAACCGCTGGACTCGACGACTAAACATCCTTAGTCGTTGTGCATGTAGGCGGAACGCGGAACGTACAAGAATGAATGAACGCGAATGAAAAGAAGCAATTAATATATAGCTGAAGAAAAATGAACCAAAATATGGCCATTGAGCGGCAAAAATCAAACATTCCTCTATTTTTGCAAGATTGTTGTGGGTGGCTTCCCGATTATGGGAAATATAGTCCTGACCGATTGGGGGTCCCCAACCTTAATAAAAGGGTGAAAGTGTGTTTTTTATTTTCAAGTTTGTTTTGCCAATATTTCAAGAACAGTAACAGTTAAGTATAGCAAAATGTTCTAAAAACGAAACAAATTACAGAAAATTACATTTACAATAATATTACTCGTATATAGCACTAACACAGAATGCCTTAATTTTGAAAAATATACGCTAGACAAAAAAAAATGGATAAGTCAATTTTTTGCCACTTACAATTTGCAACACAATTCCTAAAAAATTCACAAATTGAAATTTGTTGTGAATATTCTATTGAGTTGCTCTAATCAAAGACCCCCATTACCCCCTTCTCCAAATTTAAAAAAATAGCATATCCCCCAAATAAGCCAAACGGCTAAATTTTAGTAGTTTGCCGAATGAGACCTGCATTACACTTCCTAAAAAAAAAATCAGATCAATCCCTCAAAACTAAGGGTAGCTCCTCTCCTATACAAATTTAACGCAGAGTCCTACATTTCTCGCTTTAACGTGCAATCAACAAAATAATAATCACTTTCGACCCTTAAAAAAACAACAGAACCGCTAAGTGTAGTGTTCTAGAACGCAATTCAAATGATTACAATCATATGTTCTCCACAAGTAGCCAAAGAGGATAATTAAATGATGTTATCACGAGCTATCGCATTAAATTTCTAATTTCTGATTTTTTTCCATGAACTGAAAAGAAAGACAAAAGATTTGATTTTGCAACATGGGTTCTTGTTTTTTCATCTGTTTTAACAAACTCTCATTTGTGTTATTTGTATAGCTTCAACATTCGTGGAATAATTTAGCAATTCAGGGGCACAGGTGGTGCTCTGGTACTTTCATTCTTTTTGGTCACTTGTGGAGCATATATGACTGTATACTTCTGAATTCCGTTTGAAAACACTACACTTATTACTGTTTGACTAATAAACTTCTTGGGAGCTGTCGATTCTGTGAAGAAAATGACGAGACATCAATCCGCGTTCTGTGCGAGTGTGATACTTTGGTCCAACGCCGCTGGATACAATTTGGAGTGGCCTATCCAGACACGGATGACATAGCTTCGACGTCAATTAGCAAACTCAGCTCATTTCTTAGCACGATCAACCTTGATCGTCAGGCATAGTCCTGCCTACATGTGGCGAGGGCCAGGGACGTATCCAGGAGAGGAGTCCAGGGGGTCCGGACTCCTTCCGAAATGTTTTGAATGGCCATTGGACTTGCTGAAATTTCAAGACTTGATACATGGACGCTGTAATAAGCTACCATCGGGATTTTTTCTATGGAGATTCCTTCCCGTAATGTACTCTATTCTATAGTGAAAATACAAAGTGGCAAAAGCATAACCATTAATGGGGCGACACAGTCCAGTTTAAACATAATCAGCCGTGGCTGTGACGCGACTTTCAGTTCTAAACCGGTTTTCTTCGTTTCTCTCTCGTTTGATAAAATTTATGTTGTACGTGTACGGCAGTTAATTGAAAAGGACCTAAAATCTATGGAGTGTGACAGGGGCATTCGGTAGCTCAAAAAGACACTCTCCTATGAATTACCGGAGCGTGAGTTCGAGTCCCACTGCCACCATATATGTCTTTATCAAAATGCTCCTATATACGGCAGCCGGTTCTTCGATGTAAATTGTCCCAGAAACTACCCGTTGCAAGAGCTGCCAAAACGATTGAGGGCTATTTCTGAAAACGCCTCCATTAATGAAAAGACAGCAAATTTTTTTTATGATTTTTTTTCACCCTTGTGTAAAGGTTCCCGTTATAAGTGATATATGGTAGGTGCGTTTTTCAATCGGGTACAGGACAGAACAACACAAATTTCCACTTTTACACATATTATTCACAAACTGGATGATTCTGTGCTTCATTCTTATATGCCGTTCGAAAGCTTAGGATTTGGGCCAACTTTTGTCAACTTTGCAGATTTGCCACTACAATGTACCGTTACGAAATTCAGGTTTAATTTTGACATTAAAAATTGAAATTGACATTTTTCCAAAATTCAAAACGTCGTATCTCGGAAGATACGAAACCGTTCGAAACGTTCGATATGTCCTTTTATTGGAAATTTTGTGTACTTTCAGAAGAATATGAAAAATATTGATTTGGCTAAAGTGGAAGCTAGAAAATAGGAGTTTTTACAAAAAAGTCGGGCTTTTTGACGAGAATCACAAAAAAGGCAATTACTCCTTAACGGTAAAACCTAGAGAAATAATTTTGGCGACATTTTTCCTAAAACATCCTGTAGAGTCTACCATTGGTCTATGGCTAACCAGTTGCGGGACACCCTGTATAGATACTACTCACAGCTAACAAATTTTGTTTTAACCCTGACGAAAACTGAAACTTTATACAATTTTTTTCCTGGGCCAGGCCACGACTTTCTTTATTGTAGGTCAACAGCCTGCGGTTGAGTTTTCGTGTCTGTAATGAATTCACCCAGTTCGAATTTTTTTTTTCGCCTAGGTTTTACGTTTTATTCAGTATATTTCGTTCGTCTGATTTAAATTCAAGACTAAAACTATACAGCCAGGTTGAAATATACCGAGCTTATCGATTCGGAGTAACGAGGTGAAATGATACAAATAAAGAAGAAAAAAAAAACGGAAATACAGGCACGATTGAGGATATGTAAAATATTATAGTGTATTCTATACGTAGTAGAGGATTTCATTCATGTCGTGGTGAAATAACTTTGAATAAGAGGATACGTCTAGTTGCCGAAGGGCAAGAGTGATGGGAAATAAAGTAGGTCTTTTGGAAAATTAGCCAAAATCGATTATAAGATTTTTTTTTTGTGATATTAAATTTATTTTTGTAAGATAAAGAAAGCTTTATTTTGGGGCGTTGAATCTTATTTGCGTCAGTGCTTACTGTTATTTTATACGGACCAGAACATAATGGGATTATAACACCATATATAGAAACAAAAAGTCAAAATGTTTACCAAACGGAATAAATACCGAAAATTCTAAGGATAATGCAAAGGCTCACTAATAAGGAACTCTTCACCATCAATAAACCTTTTTTCGTATAGTCTTTACTTCCAGAAATGAATGAGTAAGTATTGCCAGCCTGAAATATGGTATAGACATTGGAAACTTATCTAATCAAAAAATCTTTAGAACTCAGCAAGACAAACACGATTCGCTAACTTCTTTAGCAAATAAACAATATTACGCAATCAAGTTGATTGACCGTAAGAACATTATATAATTTAAATACAAAAACACAATTTCGTTATCTAGAAAAATTGCATTTCGTTTATACGAGATTCTTGGAACATGCGCATTCTACTTTCATTCTTTCTTTTTTTTGGTAGCATACATACATATTTGATAAAAGAAATATTTGCGTTTGTATAACACACATCCATATATGTAGGTACGCCATCCGCAGACTACGAAAAGTAGTTTTGTTTGTATGATTTTATCCTTTCAGTGTTGGTCAATAACAGAGGATCAGTGGTAATATTGAACATTTGCTTAACAAATTTAACAAGACGTCTTGAGGTCGTTTCGTTACATCTTTATTCACACAAATGGTCATACCCTCTTTTCAAGTTTGTATTATTTTGTTATAATTTTCCAGTTTTCGGATCAATTCATTTCATATTGAAGAACAGTTTTTAAGAATGTCAATCCAAAGTAAATACTACGTAAATATTGATTAGCTGCCGAATAAATGCAAAGTTATCTGAACGAACTTTATTGAACATGACGAATAATTTTAAAGTATTACTTCGTACAAGTTAAGTTCATATTAACCTTTCACAAAACTAACTACACATTTAGTCCAGTACAATTGGTTCAAAATAGCCCCAAACCTAAACATCCAAAAAGAAAAGAAATTTTTGATGCCAAATTGTTGAATACACTGCCTAATATACGCAGTAAAAAGTTACACTAATTTGCGCCATGGGTTAAGGGGGGAGGGGGTGGCAAAGGGGTGAAAATTCAGTTTCTTGCAAATATCTGGAAAACTATGAGTCTCACCTTAAAATGAGCTGAGGACAAAACAAACAACATAAAATTACCTTTGTAATGATATGTAACACTCTAGACATTTTCTCAGAAAATTATACCCTAGACCCAAAAGTATTATAGTGAATTTGGCTTTTTCGAGTTTTACATTTCGCACTGTAACTCTTGATAGAATAGACCTACTGTCATAAGATCTTGTCCATATATTGATAACAAAATTTATTTGATTCGTACCAAAAATTGGAGTGCTCCGACCATTGACGCCCCCCTCACTCCTCTTAACATTTTCCAAAAAGGCATGCCTGTAGGTTCTTTTTAAACTGAGCCAGGCAGATCAAATTTGGTGGGGTGCCTAGTCTAAGCTCCATTATGCTCCCCACCAAAAATTATTACCATCCAATCAAAACTAAGGGTACCCTCCATACAAAGTGAACGAAAATTCTAACAAATTTCACATTTTTTCATTTCTAAATTCTATCTAAAACGGAAAAATAAAATTTATCTCTTAGAACGACATTATAACAGTTAATTGTAGTCCTCTGAATGTATGTTCAAAATTTTGCATCAAAGCGTACACTACAAGTATCAACAAATTGTGTTTGAAAGTCATTGGTACTAGTTCAAAGGCTAGTTCCGAATAAATCGAGTAACGTGTACTAGCAACCTTCAAACCACATTTTTCGTACTTGTAAGGGACGCTGTGGTACAAACTTTTGAATATACATTTACAAGACTACAATTAACTGTTATAATGACGTTCTAAGAAATAAATTTTATTTTTTCATTTTAGATAGAATTTAGAAGCAAAAAAATGTGATTTTTTTAGAATTTTGGTTTACTTTGTATGGGGAGTACCCTTAGTTTTGATCGGATGGTAACAACTTTTGGTGAGGAGCATAATGGGGCTTAGACTAGGCACCTCACCAAATTTTATCTGCCTGGCTCAATTTGAAAAGAAGCTACAGGCATGCCTTTTTGAAAAATGTTAGGAGGAGTGAGGGAGGCGTCAATGGTCGGAGCACCTCAATTTTTGGTACAAACCAAATAAATTTTGTTTGTAATAGAATGAACAAGATTTCATCACCCTAGATTCTTTCTATCAAGAGTTACAGTCCGAAATGTAAAACTCAAAAAATGTAAATTCTCTATAATACTTTTGGGTCTAGGGTATAATTTTCCGAAAAAACGTCTAGAGTGTTATATATCATTACAAAGGCAATTTTGTGTAGTTTGTTTCGTCCTCAGAAGATTTTAAGGTCAGATTCATAGTTTTCCAGTTATTTGTAAAAAAGTAAATTTTCACCCCTTTGGGACCCCCTCCCCCCTTAACCCATGGCGCAAATTGGTGTAACTTTTTATTGCGTATATTGGGCAGTGTATTCAACAATTTGGCATCAAAAATTTCTTTTTCTTTTGGATGTTTGGGTTTTGAGCTATCTGTACTAGACTAATTGAAGCAAAGTAAAAAAAAAGGTGACATAGCGATGATTGCATAGTAAATATATTATTTTTTTTTTTGAAAAACAAAAATATTGGTTATAATCGGAACTATAAAAATACTGAATCATTTGCTTTCATAAAACCACCTGCTAAACACATAAAAGTAAACCAGACCTATCGATGGCTCATGCTCAACCGGCGGCACTTAGTGACCCATCGTGGCACCCACAAATTTCACTACGAATATTGTAAAACTGCGCAAACCATTGACGCTAATTCAATTCCAAGAAAAAGACACCTAATTCACATGAACCGAGTTGTTACTTAGGTGGTCACTGCTCATAGCTGACTCACCCAAACTATGTATCTGGATTTTCAGTAACCAACTGCGGCTGGATACAAAGTTTAAGATAAATATGAATATGATTCATCAAATCGATTCAGCTCTCCAAAGAAATTATCTTTGGTGATTTGTGTGAATTTTTTGTCGCCTTTCACTATAATTTATGATTTTTACAATTAGAATCTAGTAAGTTTATTAGTTAATAAAATGTCTCACATAAATGATTTTTACACGTGATTGATGCACATGTTTGAATTTATCTGCGGATTATAATTAATTTTTTATCCGGAAGCATTATGGAGACACGATTAATTGAAACACATAAATCTATGACTATGATGCATATAACAATTAGTCGAATTAAAAGCGTTACCTTGCTCTCCTCGAACTTTGACATAAAATCCACACTTGATCATAAGCAAGTTCCCTTAGAATTGTTTCAAATCTATAGAAATATACGCGAGTGCATACGTACCTACATATTTTCTAAGAAATGTTTAGACAGTCAATATTACAGTACATCAATCTTAGTGGTAATTACTAATTACATGCTGTAATCTATTAGGTAAATACATTTGTAATTCATAACTACTTATTCATTTCTGAATGAGTAATGAAAGGTTTGTAGCTGCTTTTATCTTAAGGTAAATATGAAATTATTCTAAGAAAAAATATGTATTCAGAATGGTTAGATATCAGATTGTTATCAATATAAGCCATGGGCGTAGCCAGGATTTCCGTCAGAGGGGGGCAAGCCCGAAATTTTTTCAATATCATGATTTTCTTAGGAGTTGAAATGTTTGATCGCGAAAATATTGTTAGGCAAATTTTGGAGCCAAATGTTAAGAAAGGACAGTCGAGAATGATTTTATACAACGAAAACGAAAAATTGGCCCTGCACGTGTTTAGACTTTTACTGGTAATTATGATTACTTTCAACTGGCCTCCAATTACCAATTTTTAGACCGTAGCTCGTCTATATTCAGTGCTATTTTTGTCTTCGGACTGCATGTTCCACTTGCGATTTAAAAAAAATAGACCAAGAGATCAGTTTGTGTCGTCTGTCACTGTTTTTCTTCTGACCAAAATTTATAAATCTTTTTGACATGTATATGTCTTTGCGGAGGCTACCTGGGAAATACTGGGTGTCGTTCCGTGAAAAAGCGTAAAGAAAAATTGTAACAAAAACGTTTAACGCTTAAAATCGACCTTCCCGTAGTTCGATCTTCACCGATCTGACTCAGAATCGCTGCTGCTGATGCGCCTAATCTATTTCAATTATAAGGAAACTGAGAATGGGCATTATGGTTGCCGTTCGAAAGTCAAAATTTGGGGTACTGTAAGTAATCGGTTTGAAAGGATTTTTGGGCTTCTGGAGTGACAAAATAACGGCTGATGTGGATTATTTTGTTAGCAATAACGTAGACATATACATGATCTAAAATTTTTCCCCTAACGGAAAACTTCTTGGAGTTTTTTGATAGAAATACGGTTTAAGGCTTTGATAAGATTTCGTCCAAATTTAACAAAATATTAACTGCGGCTAAATTTAGCTACAAAATGAATCTTGATCAAATAACTTGAAAGACACGGAAATTTTTTTCACTTTTGTCACTAAAATCCCTTTCAGATGGAATGAAGTTAAATTCCACTACCTTTGCGGAGAGACCTTCGTGTGACAGTTAAAATTGTGTTCTGGAGCTCAGAAGCCATGAAATGAAAATATGGGATTCTCGCAAAATAAAAATAGAGCCTCCCTAAGGGAAAGATTTCTATTTCTGATCTAATTACGTTATCGATTCATGATGCCCACATGTAGGTATCCCAGTTCCAAATATTAAGGGACAGAAAACTACAAATATTTTAGCTTTCTACACTACAGTCTAAGCAGCTGAAAATTTTGCGTAGTGCCTGGAATTAAACTCGCATTTTTACGCTTCCAAGCATTGTAAAGTCCAGCGATTTTTGTCGGTAAGAATTTTTTAACCATAATCATCGGTTAGGGGGGGGGGGGCAACCGCCCCTCCCTGCCCCCCTCTGGCTACGCCCATGATATAAGCTCTCCTCTATGGCAAAATTAAGTTCGATTTGCTATCTTATCACACGTGTGTGTGTGTGTGTGTGCAAACATAATATTTGCAGTAAAAAAAAAGAGTACAGTGCGAGTACAAAAGATATGTGTCACCATTCTACTATTTATATAGTAAACAGATAAAGAAAGGAATTTTTACATTTTGTGTAAATCGATTTAACTGAATAACAGAGGGGAGAGTGCATTTTTTTGTTGTATTTTGATCATTCAGCAACGGTTGAAGAGAAATTTTAAAATCTTTTACTCACGCGCTGTCAAAAAAGAATAAGTTTTTTCTTAGATAAATGTTGATAGTTACAATTCTACCAATTTCAAAAGTAAAAAAATGTCGTTTGAAAGCAATCACAATAAAGTAACTTTGCAGATTCATTAGTTAAAAGTACCGCTATAAAATTGTTTTTAAAATTATGTAGTAGATATGAAAGCTACTTTTACTGTGTCAAACCTTCCCGAATTGATACAATTAAAATCGCAAATTGCATTAGCAAAGCTAAAGTTGTTGAAACAAAAAACGTCACAACCATAAATTTTGCATAAATGAAGCAGACAAAATCTCATTATCCAATGGTGTCCGTTTATGGAAAGTTGGACTGTACAATATTATTAATAGTAACAGTCTCGAGCGTACATAGTTGTGTTGTAAGGGAGGGTGGATATGGAGATGGGATAACACAATGAAAAATGATATAAACGTTGCGAATAGCAAACGATCAGCTGGCTGCCACAAAATGGGCGCCCAAGTAACAATTTCATCCCTATAATACTTCGTAAAATATTCTCTTCTAACGACAATAGGGGCACTTTACAGGGTATAAACACTGAATAATAGTCCAATAATGGCATCTGGCGCCGTTTTTTGATCCAATAGAACCTCATTGTAGCACTGAATTACGCTTCGAGAAACACATACATCATGTGTTATGTCATCATTTTCTGTCATTTTCTCGCGATTGCAAAAAAAAAGAGAAAAAAAAATAATTCCCGCAGCCAGCGTCGAACCAGCGACTGTCGTACTCCAGTCCAACGCCCTAACCACTCGGCCAACCTCACATATAGATAACATTGCTCGTAAACACTACAAGTGCTTGACACTTCTTTATCGATCCTTCTCCTATGTACCTTCTTCTTTATATGTCAATCAGTTGAAGCTAATTAAATTCACACATTCTTCAATAAAATACAGACATTTTCTGCTCTGAGATTATCTTAATTGATTCATAAGTGAGGAAATGTTGGTTTCAAGCAATATTTCAATGAATTCAATTCAAGAAACGTGGTATTCCAGAGCACTTTATAAGTGTCAATTCATTAAATCATAAAGTCCATCCTTCTATAAAACTACGGTGAACAATTTATTGGATGACCATACGAATGTCACACTATAAAAATGACACCGACTGTGCTATAGAAGAATATAATGCATGTGTGTGAGTTAACTTAGAGAGACCATTGCATGTGTGTCCTGGATGATAAACACAAGAGTGGAGTATTTAAAGGAGTACGTTTTTAGGTTAACGTTTAGAGACAGTTTTATCGAAGTTGTATACCACCATCTTTAAATTTATTCCATAATGATGATATAAGCTTTCCGGAAAATACTTTAAGAGTGTTTTATCGGATCAAAATATTACTTTAAGCGATGTCACACGATAAATGAATTTCGTGGTACTATATGATTGCTACAGTATGGAGTGCTTCTTTATAGCAAACGAATTGTTGCTTGGGAATTCAACAGATTTTTTTACATAAGTAATACTGGAAATAGAATGGATGCAGCAATAGCAGCAGCAACGATAATGCAGTCCAATACAATTTACGTCACCCATTTAAATTGCATTGGGTCGCGCTGCTGTTGCTGCATCCATTCTATTTCAAGCATTATGCAAATTTTTACATCATATACCCCCATTAAGTCTTCCATGTAAATGCGACTGGTTTACTTGCAACTAGGTGTCTATAGTATAATGACGGCGAGCGGCTATTGTTTTACCACCCGAGGCGCCATAAAGATATGTATATCTAGCATTGTAAGAAATACAAAACTATGATGTTCTGTAAGGCTGAAAATTTCACACATACGAATCTACGCGAAAAATTTCTCCAGATATACCTACTCAACCAAGTTCCAGTCTAGTTTAAACACAAATTTTGATAACAGTTTAAAATATATAGTGCATACGAGTATAATCAATTAATGACTACACATATCAAATATTTCACTGCTGAACTGATGTAACTTCAATTGTGGCAATTCGCCGTCCGTAGGTCTGTAAGTACTGTATGCATGTTAAACCTGAGGTTCAAAAATAAAGATTTTCATGTAAAATATTTTTTTTTTTAAACAGAGCACAAGGGTCTGTTAGTCATGTCCATGGGCAAAGTGCAGAGTTGTATCTCTTACCAAAAAGGATGCAATTTCTTTGTGTGAAGGGAAGTTTTCGGTATTTTATAAAATTGAAAATATATTTGATATTAATTATTGATTTATTAATTAATGAAGTATTCAAACGTAAAATTTTATCATTAAAAAAACCGTAGTTTTATTGCATGAAATAGGTACCGGCGCTGCAATGAATCGTTTCCGAGTTAACCCTAGTCTTAGAGAAAACTAAGTAACCCATACTATACCTTAGTCCAGATCGGACATCAACAAAAAATAATAGCACATTTTTTTAATATATCGCAATTCACACATACTAAATAAAAACACAAAGGCGTAGGTAGGTAAATTTTTCTAGGGGGCTTGTTTACACTTTGCCCGTAAATTTGAATAAACCTATTTCTAATTAAAATATAATAGAAAGCTCAGTAAATGTAAGCTATGGAAGTCGTGTTTTATTATACCCTTCCCACTAAATGTGAACAAAAGCCTCGAACTCTTATTTGCAGAATAAAAGCGTTGAGAGAAGAGTCAAAGTGCCCTAATCGAAACCAACTTCTGGTGCTAGATCGGAAGGCGAATGTTGATAAAGTGGTGGAAATTTTAATCACACCTATTTGCCTACGGTGCAGGGGCGTACGCAGAAAAATACTTCGGGTGGGGTTTTATGGAAGAGGTTGATGTTGGCCGTGTAGGTTCATCGCGAGTATATATAGCTGTTAAGTGTGACCAAATTATGTACTTAGAAATACTTTGATTCATAGCCGGTTAAAAAAATCAACCTGAACATTTTTTGTGATACTAAAATCATCTTCTGAATAGCAGAAAACATCTTAGCAGGACGTTTCCTTGCTCAATATCGGTTGATTGCTTGAGGAATTCATCAAATGCCAGGTGCAAAATTATCTAACTTTTCGTCTATTGAAATGGCTGTATTGAGTAATGTCCTCCTTTTCTATTAATACGATCTGCTTTCCAAAATGTAGAAGAACGCTTGTAATTACTATGTCTATAACTTTATCTCGTAAAAAAATTTCATCGTCACTAAATTTCACTTCATCGTCACTAAGTTTTCTATACGAATGTCAAACGTTGAATGAAAATAAATTGCTTCAGATGAGGTGCCCACACTTTGACACGTTTTTCATAGGAAAATTATCCCATAAATCGTTGATAAATATTTTATCCCATTAATCACTGATAAATGATAAATATTTGTGTTTTTGAATGCTGCATTCGGAATAATAACATGTTAGTTGAATTGACATGAAAACGTTTTCACGTTTGCAGACGGCATGATTTTCTGGCCGAAAGTGTCTCAATGTATGGGGAGCGTTATAAACTGTTTCACATTTGAAATAATTCGAATGCAAAAAATAAGACCCTATTACACGTATTGTAATATAAAAAGAATTGAATTTATGAATTATGAAAAATTGATTCAGGCAATCCTGTAAATATGCTGCATGATTTACTAAATCTATCAAAACTTCTATGTAGGTCCTGCAAGAAATCCACCTCTCCGTGCAATTCGTATTTTTTTTTTCAAATACATACATATATCTAAGCTACAGACATTTCAACTGTAATTTATCAGAATTAGAATATTGAAAATGTGGATTTTTAATATATGTAGGTAATCCTGGATTTTCCTTTTGTTGATTTTGTGTTTCTACAAGGCTTTTACGTAGATAGACCGTGAATAAGCATTTGATACATTAAATTTAACATATATGTAAGTATCGTTACCTCAATAATGAATTGATGATAGATTTTGCTGCACAACTAAATAATAATCGCATTAATTAAAATGATATTCAATTGATAAACATCATCATTAAATAATGACACAGCTTATTCATTCATATTACATACATACATTGTTTTCCTCGAGAACTATTAGATTGTGCCTATAGAAAACATGTTTCTCCGATTCACTGACTATTACGTGTTGCTCACATGCTTTCGTGCAAACTTGCTCGCTGATGAGAGGAAATTTCTTACTAGGTGAGGTGGTGTCGATGATATCATAAAAGGCAACTTGCTATACGAAAAAATCGATTCATTTTCTTTATCAGGCGCATTACTATTATCTACTAGAAAAACTGGATGGTTTTATATAATAACAATAATTCGTTTTACCAACACATACGCACTACATAATTGTTTGGTATTGATGTAGGGCAAGAAGTAGGATTATACCAGCAAAGAATGATTGATGTGACGATAAGATGTGCCTGTACTTGAACTTTAACCTTCAAGTTAATGATTAATTGAGAATTGTCCCTTTTCCTATTTCAGTAACATTTACGTGAAAAGGAACGTTGTTGAACTTTCGACAATAATAAGTAGGTATGGCTCAGTAGGGAAAAGCCAAACATGATGAATATGTATTTCTTTTCAATCTGTATAAAAAAAAAAGAGAAAAACTTGACAGACGTTCACGAATACAATCAAATCAGGATCTTAAAACATTATCCCGACAAACTTTGATGCCGATATTTTAATAGAAATGAAACTCTATTTCTAGTTCGCGAAAAAATTTCAAACTGACATATTTCAGTTACATATTTAACATTAGAATATCACAATGTTCATTTACCCTTTACCAAATTTGTCTGCACGAACTCATTAAGCTATTCGTTAAATATCAAAACATGATATTTATCAGAGGTTAACCAGTCGAATAGGTTACAGGCCTCTATATGCCTTCATGTCCTTTGTTGAAACGAACCCAATAGATAAGGTATGTCTATTTTGTTATGTAAAATTTCAAAACAAAAATAGCAATTTCCAGCTGATGTTTTTAGCAGCTACTTGTAGCACATTGTTCACATTAGCATATAAAATTATGGCAATAAATTTCAGTAGTTATAAGGAGGATTGCAAGTATAAGGACTGCATAGCATAATGTATAAACTGCTTTGCATTCTAGAATTAATCTAGGATATTTCATTGTGCTGACAGAATTAGATATTCAATTACGGAGTTTGCATTTAAAGTTTGTGAACTATGAACATATACATAATCGCTTTTAAAACTTCAGAATTAGATATGATTTTATTTTTGGATAATGTTAGGCCATCACGTAGAATGGATTACAAGATAAGGTTAAGTTTTGTAGATATACTAACAAATAATGTATCAATTAAGTGTGTGCTTATCAGAAGTAAATACATTATGAATTAAACATAATTGATATGAATGGGTTTCTTTTCGTTTTCATGATCATGACTAATCGTAGAATTATTTCAGTGTTTTTAAGCATTCGATTACAATCTCAATGCCGGGCGATAATAGCAGTGGCGGATTTACCAGTAGGCAGATTTTACGGGGCGGCAAATTTGGGGAAAAACCAAGCACTTTTTTTGTTGTCTCTACGTCTGACACTTCTTTCAATAAAAAAACTACCAACAGATTAATATTGTACTAAAGATCCTGGTTTCTCGTCAAATCCATCAAATGTGCAATGGGCATAATCCAGATAGGGAAAACGCTTAACAAAATAAATCCCATAAACTGATAGCTTTTAATTCAAAAAGTTTATCACCTCATACTAAAATTAAGACGTCCTGTTTGCAAAAGAGTTTCAAGCATGAAAACTGTAACACGCAAAAAAATTTTTTTTTTCAAAACCAAAAACTTTTTTTTTGGGAGTTTTAATGACATTTCCTAAATCAACAATTTTTCCCCTGATTTTTTCAATTAAAATTTCGATGGGTGAGTTTGTCGGTTGGTTCATTCCGAGCATACAATTTGAAGTGAGACTGGACTCTGTCCTTCTTTTTTGTATTCTGCTCCATGATACAAATCTGACTTTGTGCATTTCCTCACATCGTAAACCAAAGACCAAACCGTCTCAATTGCCGCCAATAATTTCATTTCAGTGGAACCCGACGTTTAAAAAGAAGTTATTGTCATTTAACCAACCCGTAAGAAAGTATTTCTATTTCTACTAGACTAGACGAACAGCTGATATCTGCATATCTACATAAATTATATACTTAAGCGTTAAGTACCGGCATCCAATTTTTGGTACATAAGTACCGGCACGGGTTGTGAGAGACCCGGCGATAAAAATCTATAAAATCTTTAACGTTTTGTAAATTTGCGTAAGAAATGTAAGACATCGTACTTTAACCCTAATATAGTGTTGTTCATTAAAAAAACTAAATTGAAAAAATGATGAAAATGTTTCTAGTGTTTTTTACAAAAAAATCTAAATTGCACTCAATTCTCTACATTATAGATTAGAATCTCGAATAGATGAACGAATCACGTTTAGACTCAAATAAACTAAACTATTTCAACAATCAAATTTCAAACTAAAGCCTTTCTTTGTGCTAAAGTGCTAGTGTAAAAACTTGTAACACAAATATCGACACCGGTCTCACAGACCCGAAACAATCTTTGAACCACCCCAACTTCCCCAAAGCTCGAAGTTAGAACAGCAAAACATTCTAGAACTACTTTTTCGCATTAGAATCGAAACTCAGAGTGTTGGGGTTTAGGGAATATAGCGGAATTGGTACGTTGACGGTGTCGCTCGGTCTGAGAGACCCGGTGTCGGCACTTAAAGGTTAAGAAAAGACAATAAAGAATTTCCGAAAAATATCGTAATAATTAAGCTTGAGCATCACCAATACTTTTCACTATCTGTGAGCATAAGACAAACTTGTTCAGTAGTCCAGTCATATTATTTAATTTTAATGGAAGAATCTTCAGCTATTGTATTCTAAAAAAAAAATGAAAAATATAGTCACAACTTGAATTACATATTTGCGTAGTTATGGCTTTGGAAGGATACAGATGATATAAGTTACGGGAAACACAAAAATGTTCCATTCAAATGCGATTTATTTTGTTGAGGGTCCTTGAAACAGGAAACAAACACCGGATATGTAATGTACTCGGCGTTCTCTTTGATATGACACCCACATGCCCACCTCTGATCAAGGATTAATTAGTGTCCTTTTTTGTCCTTTTTGAGACCTTTGCGATACATCTTTCTTAGCAAAATGAGTTTTAGATTCCTGGCACCCTACTGAATCGAAAACAACCAAAATTAGCCTTACTCCATTTTTTCTACTATTTGGAGGCCTGAATTGGGATATTTTGACTGGACTGCAATGAACTTTAATGTTTTTGTTGAGCCATTCGTCTGTTCACAAATCTGATGCTGCATACCAATCCAAACCAGTATGTAACAGACAAAAAAAAAACAAACACACACATATAAAATATGAAAAAGAAATGGGAAAAAGTTTAAACTATGATAATAAGCTTATGATTCAAAGAGCTTGGTTTTACATTTTTCTCAAACATACTATAGAATATTATTTTACTACTCCCTTCATCTTTGCAAAAGCGTATTTCTTTATTGTGATTTTTGCATAATTAAGTCAGCGAGAGCCGGTAATACTGGTTCTTCTTGAGACTTGAGTAGTATGATCTATCTGTGTTTAGGAATTCTTTAGTTATGCATGTACGTACCTATTTTCTCATTTATGTACACAATTCGCTAGAAATGCTGGCTTCGTCAGCGACCGGCGGATTTAATATTATTATATGAGTGGTAACGTTCGACTGTCTTTTATTAAGATATGAGTCACTGACAGCATGTCACCCGATAAACAGATAAATAATCGCATTTTTGGTCCAAGAAAAGAGGATGTCTAAGTGATAAATATTTCATATGAACATGAATGATATAAACGAACATTTCCTTTTAACGAAATATAGTTGCGAATTTCGGAAAAAATGGCTCATTTTTGCGAATAGATGCGAAATTTTCTAATTTGTATTTTTCCACGAAAAAGTCAATTTTTCTTCTAGAAAAATCAATTTTGGAAGATAAGCTTTCGTCTCAGATTGATTTTTTTTTTCAGACATTCACAGAATCACGAGCATAATAACTTCAAACACCAAGCACACTATTTAGTCGAAGGTTCGATGAATGAAACTTTATTTTCTGCAATAAGATTTTTGTCGGAAGAGCTTATTTCGTAGTTCTTCGAGCCCGAAAATTGAAATGAGCTGCAGTAGACTCGCGATAACATGAAAAATTAGGGGCAACATCAGTTGAAGCTTACGAGCTGTTCATGTTAGTGGATAGGTTCTTGCTCACATTTGGTTGTTGTATTACACAGACGCGTATATTGCAAATATTGTTTTTGAAAGCCACATTTAGCTAAAACTCATGATTCATTGATCAACCTTAAATACAGGCGTCATTTGTGCATGCGATCCTTCATAATCGAGCGAATTTGTCTGAAAGTTCAAGTTTTAAAGATAGCAGTGGAGAAAATCTGTTGTTCATGTTATTAGATAGTTCAAGTTTTCGATGTTCAAGTTAGAAGTGAGTCTACTGTATATACAAGAAAAAAAGAAGAGTAAAGATTCATTTCCAAAATCATGCTTTTATGCGATTTTCAGTGAAATTTCTAAGAAATTCAAAATCAGTTTTTGCGACATTGCCGTTTTTTATGAATCTTGATTCGAAAGGATTTTAGATTTACACAAAACAAATACGACGGCACTGTTTGTTTAGGTAGTTAGTTTTGCTAATTTTTTTTTTAATTTTGTTAATTTTTAAAGTTTATCAATTGAAATGAATGAATTGTAAAAAAAAACTTTAAGTATGGGAAATAAATATCTACATTTCGTCATGAATCTCTCATTTTTCACTATCACTGTATCCATATATGAATAAATGAAATCCCTGCTACAACAGCAAATACACGTACACTTGTAACATATGTATGTAATGTACAACATTCTGAACAAATTACAAAATGAGATGTCATTCCATATTTGACATTCATCCATTTATTTTGTATTATGAGTTCAGACATGTATGTATGTAAATGTACATTATAATGTAAGTACACTAAAATTATAATAATCAATAAGGACGGAAGGAAAAGCTTAACAAATGTTTACCTTGTCATTGCACATCAAAAATAATAATATCGGAATTAAAATGCAATGTACGAGTATGTATGATAAGCACGATTGCAATACTTTTTCTGATAAGAAACAATTTGCTATTTTAATTCTGTTAAGGTTCAGTTCAATGTTATTTACAATCATTTTACAATAATGTTGTCGGCGGCACAAGTTCCTTTGAGCTCTTTTATGGCGTAATTTCGTAATGCATAATTTAAAGCGGAAAATGCTTGAAATTGAATGAGATCAGGAATTTATTAATTTTTTTATGTTTTCGTATAAATTTTCACTGTTGTTCTTGTCATAATGCGTTTCCATCAAATTTCCCATGTAATTCGGTCATGAAACTATAACTGGAAATTTCTGACTGGAAAAGTGTATCCGTAGTATTATACGCTTACTTTGCTTAAACGCACTTCGAATCAATCTCTCAACTGCATAATTTAACACCATATCAAATAAATTAGTCTTGCAAATCACATTTGCAATAAATTCATTGGACTAAGAATAATGGTTACAGTTCACCATAATGTACTTATACTTATCCAATCGAAAGCCAGTAGTATAGTTCTAGCCAGAGCTATTGTTTTATTAAACTTTAAAGGATCCCACCCATAAACAAAATTCCCAGACGACATTATCGAATTGATTGAATTTATGCGAGTGTAATTGGACACCTCTACAAGCCTATTAATGTTGTGTCACTCTCTGTTGTTAAAATGATTTTTATTCTGATTGATCGGTATATAGAATCTCATTGCAACTCGATTTGTCAATATTCAGTTGAGATTGATCGTATAATATGCAATTGACGCGCGCATTGTGTTGCATCGGAAATGAAATTCAAGTTTATGACCTTTATATGAAAGTATAGTGAACTTGAAATACTATGCTGTAAATACTGATTTGTTGTAATGTTTTCATGTTAATGAGGGCATGTAAGTATGAATGTATTTATGGTGGCTATTTTTAAGGAATTAGTGCGATTATTATATTTTTTTTTCCAATTTAGAAGGGAACGCAATAAAGATTTAGTTCTAAAAAGGATTATCCTAAGCTTATTGTAGAATAGATAAATAGGGATTCACAAGTAGTATCAGAGGGCCATGCTTGTTAGTCTTTCAACAATAGTGTCAACGATTCCAATTCATATTCTTCTCTTAAGAAATAAGGATACCCTTAAGGAATAAGTATGTACATATAAGGGAATACTTATTCACACAAAATGTCACTTATAAAGACATCGACCAATTTTCATAAAATAATTTAATTCAGGAGCCCAATTATGGTTAAAACTCAAATTTTTTTTTAAGTATCAGCGAGTATGAATCGCAAAATTAATAAGGTTTCCCTTAACGGTTACCTTAAGGATAAGTGAGGACCGCCCTTATTAAAAATTTAGACAAAAATGTAAAAAAAAAATTTGTGTCAAAGGTTAGTTTAAATTTTTGTATGGATTATTTTTGCACACAAACGTTGAAATAAGTTTTATCAGCTGCAGATTTGGCAGTCAAAAGTACCGTTATAAATTATTGTTTGAAATTTTAATTTAAAATCTGATTAACAATATTCCTCTAAAGTTTGAATATATGTATCCAGGTGTCAAGGTTATTTATTTAAACCATAGTTTATGAGAAATGTTATGCTGTTTTAAAAACTGAAATCCTTTTCATTTTCCTCCCCGTATGGGCGAAGATATAGTTTGAAAGGCTCCGGCCGATTCCTATATCTCTTTCAGTTGTGGCAAAACTGCGGACCCTTAGCCATGCAGGAGGAGCTTCATAGTTTGAACGGCTCCGGCCATTTCCTTTATGTTTTCTCCACGGTGGTGAGTGAATAGTATTCATCACACTTTCCTGGATTGTCATATAAAGCGACTAAAGGGATAGGATATGTATGCCAGCAACTCGCGCATCAGAAATTTTAATTATGCTAAGGAAATGTCTTCTTGAGGCCTCGGATTAGGACTGACTTACCGGTTACGACTTTTGGCTATCGTACATTGGCAAAAATTGGATTTTGGAATGTTCGTACCCTACTGGACAATGGTTCAGAAGGCCCACAAAACACACGATTTCTGCGATTGGAAACTGAATTCGAGAGGTATACGCTAAACATCATGGGGTTGAGCGAAATTAGATGGTGGAATGGCGGGGGATATATTTCTCTAGCACGTAACACGGTGATATAGTGTACTCCGGGATATCTACTAGCAGTGTCCACGTATCCGGAGTTGGGCTTTTTTCACCAGAGAGGCGCATAGCTCCCTGATTAGCTGAGAACCACTTTCAGATAGAATTGTGACCGTTCGGTTTCGGACAAGAATGAGAAACATTATAGTAATACACATACATAGTGTTATGCTCCTACCGAACCTGACACCATCGAAGTTAAGGACACCTCTGGGTAACCGGAACGATAACGGTGAAAGGTTTGTAGCATTCTGCAACTTCCATCGCCTCGGTATAGGAGGCACTATGTTCAGGACCTATTTTGCCATTAGCAGTAGATTTAGATGCCTTCTGGATGTTCGTAAGAGGAGAAGCGCCGACATCGGTATGGGTAGGTACCACCATTGGATGATTGCTACTGTTTGATTGCGGATTGCAGCTGTGCAATCTCGTCGATATAGTGCATCAAGACACCGCCAAGCTAAATAATCCAGCTGTTGCACAACAATTTTGTAACCATTTTGAGAAGACAGCTGAGATGATTAGACTCTCGGTTAGTGACTTAAATGTACTCTGGGCATTAGAAATGCGTATCTCGCGCTGAGCCAAAACCCGGCTTGTCGATCAAAGTCAACATGGCAACGGATTGTCGAGGGTCAGCTTGGCAGAATTGGCTGATATGTGTGCTTCCCGCGGTTGCCAAAATAATGGATAGGATAAGATTAAGGACCACTTAGAAAGCAAAATCGATGAGCAGCAGGCTGGATTTCGATCTGTTTTTTCTTGCGTCGACTATATTAAAGGTACGTTGTCCTCGACCCGGCCGCACGACATTTTAAAAACGAGTTTTTATATGGAATGAGCGAGTCGCTGTCGTGCAGTCGTGTCGAGGAAAATGTACCTTAAAGGTTTGTGTTCGTAGATACGACTCATGGGATCATCGCTCAGCGATCGAAGTTAAACTACCGGTTTTAAGCACTACACTGAACCAAAAAATTCGTAAATTCGACGAACTTACATTTAATATGATGAATATTTCATCAAAATACGGTCAATGAAGCTGTTATTTGGATTGAAGAATAACACAGTCATATTGAATAATTACGAAATTATTGTAAATTGATGAATAATTTGTCAATATGAAGAAATTTTCTATATTTTTTTTAAATATTAAAAATTAACATTGCGTCTTGTCTTATTTGTATTGAAACTAATTTAACACTTTCCCGGACACAACGTCTATAGACGTCCAATTTTGAGCATTTGACCATACAAATCGTGTCAAATTTTGGCGTTGTGTCCGGCAATGAGTTAATTTATTATTATATTTATTCAAGACTCTCAATATTTATTAAACACTTTTTTATATACAATTAACCATATTACCATTGTGTTAGAAGCTGGATTCGAACTCGGTCCGCCTGCGTGCCAGTCCACTCACCTTGCCACTGCGCCAGAAGGGAAATATATTTCCAATGTTCTCAAGACCTTGCAGTACTTGATACACACTGCATGGCGGACGCCTTATTGAGACTCGGCCACGACATTTTTTTAATTTTTTTTTCTTTCTCACAAATTGTATTAAACAATTTCTTTTTGGAATTGAGACTTCCATTAAAATTTAAAGGCAAAGATTACTCAAAAAATCGAAAAGATACAGAAAATGCATTACTATTAATTCATCATAGTTTGAAGAAATTTCGTAAGAAAGAAGAATTGAAGAATTGTTTTGTCAATATGACTAAATTATTCACTGTGATAAAATACGACATATATAAAATATAAGAATGATACTATTCTTCTATTTGATTAAGTTTCATCCTTTTGACGAATTTGACAAATTGTTAATTTGTTATTTTGACTAATTTCTATCAATCTTACAATTCATCATCATCAATGTGGCACGATATTCCGACGTCGTCAATTGGTTCCAATAATTTAGCGCAAACAAATCGTCAGTTTGAATAATTTCTTCTATTTGAAGAAAAACTTTTACGAAGTGCGATTTCTTCAAATTGATAAAAAATTGTAAGCGAATAGTAAGAAAACTGATGAAAATTTAGTTAATTTGATAAAACAAAAAACAAAATTTTCATATTGAATAATATGCAACTTTTTTTCTAAAAATCTACCCGTACTTTTTCAATGCAACAAATTGTTATTCAAATCAAATAAAAATTTTATTCAAAATTTGTACGAAAAAAATTCGTTCATATGAAGAAATATTTGGTTCAGTGATGGGTATATTTTCTATACAGACATATTCCTTTAGTCGATATATAGGAAAAAAGAGCCATTCAAAAAATATTTAAACATGACTCGAAATTGGATGCAAAACTACGTTCGCTGAGCGATCATCATATGAGTTGTCTCTACGAACACGTACCTTAACACTTTTCGTATTGTATTCGAGCAATGTTTCGAATTCAGATCTGCGTTGCATTTGTTCTTTATTGAGTTTGAGAAGGCTTTCGATAATGTGAATCGAGACTGTATTTGGGCGGCCTTATACGCAAGAGGGGTGTCCCAAAAAAAATTATGGCTATTATTAGGGTGACTTACGACGGTGCCAAATGTTGCGTACTTCAAAATGTAAGGTATAGGAGTACTTTGAAGTTCTAGCTGGTCAGGCTGGGTTGCATTCTCTCACCAATCCTCTATTTCTTATAGTGATTGATGATGTACTCAATGCGAATTTACCTGAGGAGCGCCAGCGCTGCGGCAGTCAATGAACTCTGAAGTCTCACCAACAGCACATGGACAACGCTGATGATTTGCTTGCTCTCGTATAAGATCATGGATCTGAGCGAAATGGTGATCGTTCGGTCGCCACTCTGTGATATATAGATACATAGAGAAACTAGTTTCTAAACTCGGCATGGTCGGTCGGCAGTTTATTATTCAGAAGATGATAAGAATTATTCTTATCGTAGAATAATAAACTAACAATGCAACTAGGAAGTCGTATGGCTGACAACCGTATCACACTCCGGTTTCAGTTGCCGTTGAAACGTTGACAACTACACACGGTAGTCGTCAAGGCACCATGCTCCACTAGGAGTTAGGGCATATCAATACTTGGAAAGTTACAGCTGCAGTTACCAAGAAATTGCAAACTTTGGTAAATACTTGTCTTCGTCAAATATTAAGAACTTTTTGGCCTGAAAGAACTTCAAATGAAGATCTACATCGGCGCACGGGTCAAATACCTAAATCGACGAATTGACTATCAGGCGAAAGTGGCAGTGGATTGGTCATACGTTGCGAAAGGGTGATAACTGCATTGCTGATCGCGCTATGAGATGCAACCCCTATTTCCACAAAAGCCGAAAAATGGGTCGTCCTAAAATCAAAATCCGCAGATCGATGGATGGAGAATGTAACGCCATTAAGAAGGATCAAGGGTAAGCTACGATACATGGCCAGAAACCGTACGCGATGGCGAGTAGGTGTGGTAGACGCGCGATGCCCCACATGACAACTTAGTAGATAGTAGTAGTAGTAGGGGAGTGGTAAATTTTAATTTAACAGGACAATATCTTATGCCTTAAAATAAGGTGACCAGATGCCTGATTAGTCATTACTGTACACACACTACCTATTGGTGGGATTCGGTTTAGAGACAAACCCAAATTCCACTATGGAAGGATTTCGAAAAATCGTGACAGTCGCTAAAACTTTCCAAGAGATATTTAATAATAATTTAAGCCACTCAGGTGCTCTAAAATGAATACGAACAATGTCATCAACATCAATATTGTGGGCCAATCTTCTCATGAGGCTGGTTTTTACGACAAAAAAAAAATATTGTACATTATCCAAACCAACCCATACAAACCCTGTTTCTGCATAGCTTGATTTATTGTTCTTGGGAAAGCTCCCAGTATGTGAGGAGAATTTCGCTGTTTACAACTCAATTATCTCAATCTTTACTCAAATAATAATTTTAGTTCTATTTTCTCGATAATAAATTTTACAGGGGAGCGCGCAGAAATGTAAGGGGGTTTAGAAGAGAAATTGACGTTAGGGGTTCAGCGCTAGTAGCTGGCAAGCGCGGCAAAATTACTGAAATTGTCATGGCACGAAACGAAATTTAGGTATTGTATAGCTCAGCTGTTAGTTGAAGCCGAAATTATGTCCTCATTCTAAAAAAAAAAATATAACGACATCTACCATGTTCCGATTTTCTCGAAATGAAGGCGGATGTCTAAATCTTATTATTTAATCGGATTTGAATTGGAGAACTATTTTGTAACATTTGGTTACAAAGCATCACCTACACCTTTGACTCCTGTTGCAGTGAACAAAACCGATCAGAAATTAGATAGGGTTTTGTCAATCTCTGGAAGTTAAATCCACTGATTAGGGTCCTTTCTTCCTCTAATTTATGTTTGAGGGGTTAATTCAAATTAACTGAGGCTCAGTTCCAATCTGAAACTAGTGGGAAAATTGGGAAAAGAAATACAATTTTAACCATCCCAGGAACCATTTTTCGCTGCCCTTATTATGATAGATCTAAGCTTTCTACACTAATCAGTCCTTCGGGATAGCACAAAAGATTTTGTCAGCACATGTGATACTGAGTTCCTTGCTTTTTCATGCAAACATTATGACTTTGTTTAAAATATTAATGCATCGAATAACCCCTACGTAGGATTGCCAATGATATTTTTAAAGATCGCAAATAACGATAACAGGTCTTGTAATATTAAAAAAAAAAATTTAATAAAAAATTTTTCATTCATTTATCAAAATCGACAGTTCCGATTTTTTCAGCAAACATTTGAAGCCGAATTTTGATACAAAAATCTGCCAATTTGAGGGGCATTTTAATTAAATATTTTTGTGCAAACCTTTGGAGAAATTTTTGTACACTTTTTCTTTATATTGACATTCATAAAATACCAATATAAAAATTTTACGCCATAGACACGGGAATTCACCATATAATTGTGGCCTGTAGAAATGCTGGTAGGGGCACTCCGTTGAATCCTGGGCATCCAATAAAAAATGTATTTTTGGTGTTGGACTAGTTCGACATTTTACATTCTGATACCTCCAGATTAATGATAAATATATAATGAACGGTGAATTTGCTATGTATCGCCTATGAATCAGCTACCTTCGACGTTACCATAGCAGGTAAATTATTTTGACAGATTTAACATTGGACGATACAGGGGCGTAGCCAGGATTTCGGCCAGGGAGCAACATTTTTTCAACATCATGATTTTCTTAGAAGTTGAAATTTCCGGTCGCAGAAATATTGTTAGCAAATTTAAGAGTAGCCTGGCTTGTGGTTGGATTGGTGCACAGGGTCATGGATTCCAGACTCACCGTGAACGAATTCATTTTATGGTGACGGGTCGCTCAGATTGTAAACAAGTATCCATTTATGGGGATGAATAACATTGCTGGGCGTGCTGTTGATCTCAACACCTCAACAAACAGCAGTTCAGATCTTGGAAATTGGATGTCACTTACACATCTGCGGCCCTAGTTTACTGGTAGACTGCCACGCATGTTATTTCTTTTTTTTTTGCTAATTTTAGAGTCAAATTTTTAAAATGCAGATGAGAATGATTTTCTTCTGCATTCTGATTACATCCAACTGGCCGCCAATATCTGCCTTTTAGAGCGTAGTTTGTCTATTTTCAGTGCATTTTTTGTATCTCGAACTGCAAATTCCACTTGCGAAATCAGTTTGTTTCGTCTGTCAGCAGTGGCTCAACCAGAATCTTGTCCTGGAGGGTGCTAAGTTTATCCACATTACTGGACATTTGAGATTAGAGCATGCCTCCACAAGCTGGATGATGGTGCTTCTAAATCAGTAATGATGCTGTTTCAACCTTACTTTCGATGTACATACATTTTTTCGTAACTTATATGGTCTTGAAAACGCGAGTCAAATGTCATACTCGTAATCGGCTCGTTCTTTCTGTTGTTTTCATGAAAAGCCAATTTTGAATCACTCGTCAAGCATTGCAATTTTAGATTCAAATTTTAAGAAAATACCATTGAGAATAACCTTGTTCGCCTTTTAACGATAAGTTGCACTTGCTCGTGTTTTGATTTTTTCTTCTGGTTACATGCAACTCGCCTATATGTTTTTGAAACCACTAGCTCTGTACTTATTGCTAGAGAGTTTCAAGGATTGGGAAAATTCTAGGCCAGGAAAACGTGGTTCAAAGTCATCATGAACGCATGTTTTCATTCAATTTTATATGACTAATTAATACGCTTGCAGTGGGTTTAAAATATTCCAAAGACTAAAGAAACGAGAGATTGAAGGATCTGATTATGTTATTGATTAACGACAATCCCACGTGAGTTCTCCGTCCCAGATAAGCCCTGAAAATTACGAATATTGTAGTCTTCAAGACTGTATTCTGAAAACATGAATTTCATATTTGTGCCATGGTTAAACCCACAGGATCAGCTGTCTGGGTTTCCCTCTTTTTCACTGAGTTGCGGACCGCCTATCGCCTATCAGAGGCCGTGCCAAATAAACCTGTAAAAATTCAGAGAAACATGATTTTGGTCGATCAAATGATGTATTTTTTTTCAAGTGGTAAGGATGTTGCTACTTGCATAGATCGAAACAGGTAATAATCTATGCTCTGAGAACAGTAATTCTTTTTTTTTATAAAATCTGCAATTAAAATTATTTCTTCATATTTAATTTTACATTTTTTCATTTCATAGTTTCTGGGCCTGGGAGGGGCTTTAACCCCTTTAGCCCCTCCCGTGGTTGCGCCACTGTCTGTCACTTTCATCTTAGGAAAGTAGCATCGTCTCTAAATTTATCAAAGTTTTAACAGTGGTTAAATTTTATTGCTGATATGATTCAGCTAGAAAATAAATTTTCATTTGATAACTTGAAAGACCCGCTCTGTGGCTCACTTGGTTGAGTCACACTCTACGAAGCTAGTAATCTAGAGGTCCGGAGATCGAATCTCGGCAAGGTCCAAAATTTCCGTATATGTGAATGGAAATATATAGTGCTTACAACATTATATTCACTCCGAACTGATATGCAATGTAACGTTGGCTCGAAATTGCCTATAAACGCCTGAGTTAAGGCACCATGGCCCCACAAGGGGCTATACGGTACTGAGAAGAAAAAGAAGAACTTGAAAGACACTGAAATATGAGGCCCCTAGTTTACAAGGTCCTAAACAAAGCACAGCTGTATACCATTTGTCACCCTTTTAGATGAAAATAAGTTGAATTCCACTAACTTCCCGAAGGTACCGCTTGAAATTGTATACTCCAGCTCAAAAGCCATGAAATGAAATAGGAAATATGGTATCCACGCAGTCACAGTAGCACACTCACAAGTGAAATGTGTGTGCTGGTACGCAGTCTCCGTCAGTTACGAGAGGCCATTCGCTGTCATCTTTTTGTATGCGCCTCCGGACTGCAAACTGTCCCAATCATGGCTTCTCCGGCAGCACTTGGAGTGGCGAAAAAGGCAAATTTTTGAAAATTTTATATAGTGCAGCGATTTTTTTACTACATCGATAAGGATTTCTTTACCATCTTCATCGACAAGGGAGGGGCGACCGTCCCTCTCTGCCCCCAGCCCCTGGCTACGCCCATGGGACGATAAGCAAAAAAAATACTGCCAGCTCAGATCTCGTTTATTGTGGAAAGCTACTCGAAGTATAGGAGGTAGTTAGATTCCTCATGAGATTTCACTATGTGAATTCGAGAATGCTGTACATTTGCTGTGCGCTTCTGGGTGCTGTTCTGTACTGCAAGATGCTGTACGTGTGGTCAGCTTACCGTAGAAGTTTTTTGACTGTGCAGATGAATCCATTAAAAATGATATGAAAGATTTGTAATTTCCTAAAGTGTTAAGAAGCTCTGTTCGATTTGTCATTTAGCTAAGGATGGTTTGGCGATGTGCTTCAAAGTTTGAAGATAGGATTATCCCAATTAAAGACTTATTTAATTTAGACACATATTGGAAATTATCAATATAATATTTTTCAATTTTCTACCTAATATTACTCCATAGAACAGTTATTCTTATGTTTTTTGTTCATTATAATATAATGGTGTTGACAAGCCAACAATATCTCTCTTGACGTTATACATATATTAACTTTATTTTGATGCTTATATTTTCTATAATGGCTATTTGTTAATTTCATTATTATTGTTGATTCATCAACCCAATCGTTCATCGTGACAGTCATTTTCAACGCCGATCAGTTTAGTGTATGTAATTTGATGTGTGGGAGCTATGTACCACCTGGTACGACAGTTTGAATGACTGACCACTGAACGCTGCTGCTGTATTTGAATCATCAACACAAGACAATTTCCGGATCTTGATCATCAAATCGTCATCAGCAGCGTCGACCAACTTGCTAACGGTCATAGATACACACCAGAGCTTGTGTATGTATATTGTATCATAGAGTAACCATAACCAAACCACAATATCACAGTAGAATGATAAACATACCTAATGGTCAGCGCATACCACTGACCACTATCACACAGCGCCGTGATCGTGACACGTTTGTCGTTCGAGGCATACGTTTAAAGAATCCTTGCATGATTTCTTCAGATTTATTAATAAAGTTTTCATTAACAATCAGTAATAAATATATCAAATGATATTGCAAATTAATATGTATTTTTATAGACTCTAAACCGCAAGATACTACGATGACAGAAGATTTTCTTTTGCCTTTTGTGATTATACAGATAGCCAGGCTAGAGTGTGATTTTTATTTCATCATTAGTATTCTCAATGAGCCAAGAATGCGTGGCCAGTAGGCGGAAGTATAATTTTCAACAGTTGAAGAACGTTTGATAATGCTGTATGTATTTTTATTAAGTAGTTATTCGAGTAGCTATGTGTGTGCTTCTAATGTAAATTGCATAATAAATTGTTATAATTAATTTTAATTGAAAGTGTACAATATGGGTGTGGGTGAATCGAGCTGTGGGAGAATAAGAGTGTTGATGGATATTCTTAACTATAAATGACGGAAATCTGCATTAAGTGCAAGACAGTTTTTTTTTTCAGCAAGTAAAAAAATTTCATTAATTTTGTGACTGTTGATCGATGTTTTTTTTTTCAGATAAACATTTTTTGTTGTCCAAGTTGTTGTTTTAGTGTGATAGGGAGAGCCCAAAATGTTAATTCAGGATGAACTTATTTTCACCCTTGAATTCGTAGACTAGAATAGACTTAAATTAAAAAAAATAAATAAATCGGTACTCACCTCAGCTTGTGATTGTGTTGTCTGAACAGGAGCAGCTATCACTGAACATACTATCGTTGTAAAAACTATGACTAGGCCACATAGTGTCGTTGTTGTAATTGATGTATTTCTTCTTGTCGATGATGCCATTTTGTGTCGTCTAACTAATTGTACGTGATTGTTGATGTCTTCTTGAAACATTGCTCATTCGGTTTACGTTCTATGTGTATTTTAACTGCCTTATTTTCTTGCAGGTATATACAGTGTAACAAAATAAACTTAATATTCGTGATTACGAATATTTTAATTAATTTATAAATACTAGATATATACACAGCTAAACATTAGACTAATCGTTTTTTTAGCGAGATATCATTTGTTATAATCTGAAAAAAAATAAAAGAAAAATTACAATTAATTACTATTTTTGAATAAATCTACTAATTGATGTTTAATATACACGAACACATTATATACATGATGTATCTACATTCGCATACATCATGTATACATATAATGTATTTTTCGTAAGAAAAAAGAATGACATAAGTGAAAAAGAATATTATTGCATCTAAAACTCTCTATTTGTGAATTGAAAATAGGTCTCAAACCCTTAGTCTTGTTAGAATAATTTTCTTACGACAATTCTTAAGAACAGTGCAAACGTGAAAGTCAAGGATAGTTCCAGAGAAAATGAAACACCACATAACGGTATAAATAAATAATTTTATTCCGGAAAATTGTGGCTAGCAATGAGTAGAAAATCCTTTAAGGGATTTTAGTTAAAAAAGTCAATCTGATATACAGTCGTATAGGTTTTAACGGTCATTTGAGTTAATCTCGTCCCAAGCTCCCGTAATCAAAAAAAAAGCTCTTCAGTGTTGTTAAACTGTCGTCTAACAACGCATAACGTTGTCCAGATTTTTTGTTATTCAAAATCGAAATGGAGGCCCCTCGCGCTTTATATTTTTTTCACCAGGAAATATTGAAAGAACCAAATTTTAAATAATCCCTTAATGAGCAAGAGCAACGAAATTCGATGTTTTAGCAATTTCACTGAAAAAATTGGGCTATCTAAAATTAAGAAACTCTTTTCTCATTTGCGAAATTCCCGAATTTATACAAAATTTCTCAAAATGTGAAAATTTCTTCTTGAATCGATCCTATTTTCAAGACCTTCTATTGAGAAATAGGAAGTAGATTCAAGCCTACACCATTATCCTCAATTCAACCAAACAAATGCTTGATAATATTTTTTTTGACATTTTCCATGTAAGGCTCGTGAAAAAGTTTTATTTTAGCTTTAGCTTATATTGGAGCGTTGTAGTAGATTAGTTAGAAGTCTCTCTGGTTCAGTGAGTAGCGCGTTTGACTGGGAAGAATGAGGTTATGGGTTCGATGTTGGTTGGATGCAAGTTTTTTTTATTTTTGTTCAGATTTTCTGGTCTTTTTCATAAGAAAAGTTTGCTTGATTCAAGGTTACTTTTCCTTAAAGCGCTGCTATTGGTATTTCACTTGGATCAGTGTGACTAATTCTCAAATGAAGAGAAATATTTCTTGGCTATTTTTTGTTGCCTTTTTTTCTTGATTTGAGCCATATTTTCTTTACTTTAGCAGGCGATTTGGTTCAGTGTTGTCGCATGTAGAGGTATGATGGCCCTTGCCAAGTTAAACTATACCAACAGTCGTTGGTGGGTCCATGTCGAAGGGGAGTTTAATCGAATGAAACTAAATTCATGGTAATTTCCTCCAAAGATAAATGTGTGATGCAGGCGGAACGGTTGATGTGTTATTTGGACAGAATAGTTTATCGGCAGGCATATGTTCCTATGGATAGTATGAGTCCTAGTTAAAAAAAAACTTAAATCTTTATTCTTGGGCTCAATTGAAAAATCTTAGTATTCGTGGCTAGCCAACAGTCACTTCGGTGAAGTATATGCAGAGGGCATTATCTTGTTAAAATCTTATAGGAGTTGCATGGAAAATGTCGATAATAGTAAGCATTACACTAGATAAAATATTTTTCTAAGTCCGAGCGTTCTGAATATCACCCACTCCAACAAGCTCCACTCCTAAATCCATCAGGACCGATAGGATTGATTTTTTTTTCGGTGAAAATAACGCGCTTCCACTCATTTGTCCAATCCGTGCAATTATTTCTTTGGGGTTGAATATCTTGTGGGCCAAAAGTAATCATCCGACGTTCTTTTGCTGTATTTTTCTTAATAAAAAAACTTCGGTTTATTTATTACGTTTATTATCCCTTAGAATTTATTGTATCAAGTCGCAAAAATGATATCGACCACAGTTGATTACCATCCGGCCCGTTTTATGGCATTTCCCATCACTCTTCCCAGAATATCGGGCGACAGGTTTTCGCATTCCTGGCGAATATTATCCTCAAGGGCTTCAAGCGTCTGAGACTTGTTGACGTAAGCCCGCGACTTAAAAAAAACCCATAAAAAGAAGTCTGAACAGTTAAATCGAGTGATCTGGCCGGCCAGTGCAAATCACCAAAAAGCGAGATTAACCGACCCGGAAATGTTTCCTTTAGAATATGCCCGCGTTCCTTACGAGTAAATCGATTCATGGCTTGACAATTCGTATTCGTTTACGTATGTTTACTTCAGAAATTAGGAAAAAAAGTTACAGCGATTTCCAATAGAGTGATTACTTTTGGCCCACCTAGTATTAAGATTTCAACAAGATATTGCCCCCATTATCAAAGCACGGCTGATAAAAAAAATTGGTTTCAAGACCAATCCATCGACTTTATGAAATCACCCATCATCAAAAATGTTTGGAGATGGATGACAAGAAGAAGATCTATAGGTACCGTTAGACGATAGTTTAAGAACACTGAAGCGCTTCTGCTTCTGGGACGAAATTAATTTAAATTACCGTTAAAACCTATACAATTCTAGCCCAGATTGACTTTTTGAGCTGACATTACTTAAAGGAAGTTCTACTCATTACTATAGCTGCATTTTCCAGAAAAAACTATCCTTTTGTGCCGTTATTTGCTTTTATTTTCTCTGGAACTATCCTAATGACTTTCACATTGGTGCTGTTTTTCAGAATTCTTGTATCTCGTAAGAAAATCCTAACGGGACTCCGGGTTTGAGACCTTGTGTTATTAAATAAACAAGCTGGCTGCTGGAAATATTGTCAAAAAAGGTTAAAGAAAATACCGTTATAACTTTCCGACATACACCCATTTTCCAAGTGGAACTATCCTATTGATTGGGAATGTATGTCTATGTATTTTAATATTTAAACAAAAATTGACAAACTAAACAAATCATTTTTCAGGGCCCTTTTAAATTTGGGGTACGGTACGTGTGTCCTTGATAAAAATAGCTAAATTTGCAAAGATCTCCCCAAAATCAGACCAGACAGTTCAGTAAGCTTGAATTCCTCACCAAAAACAAACTTGTGTCATAATTTATAATAATAGTAAGAAACGCTAACAATGGACAAACAAAACATTTTTTTACACGATAAGATACGAAAAAATCCCATCAGAAAACATTTTTTGTACATTTCAGTTTCAAAGGAACACTTTGTCGCGTCGCGATTATCTTCCCTTCGATAAGATATGTATGTAGATATGATAAGGATTTTGCAATCAGCTAAAATAAATTCAACTGATAACATTGAAAGCGTTGTATGTGGAAGCGATAATAGGCTTGCTCGCGCAGACTATTAGCTATAGTAGGTGTTGCGTATTCAATTACATACATATTTATCTAAAAAATGCCAAAGCATACAGGTGAACTTGTACTTTAATAGAGTGGTAGATACACCCATAAAAATGTTTTATTGGTTCGACTAATCTGCGGACGTAGATAAAAAAAAATTGTCGTCGTAATCTATCTATATAGCATACCATTGATTACTCATTCAAGACCACAAAATTCAGGAATGACCAATCGATATTGACGTGATGTAGGATAGGACAAATGCACTTTGTTGTTGGATATGTAGTTGACCGTCATATGGATGGGCAATCTGTAAGTTGATTCTAGCTATACGTGCATTGTTATCAATAGATATCGCGTTGTCGCCAACATTGTAACAAACATAAAATAGTAATACAATAAACAATGAATTTGATCGTTGGAAATGTTTCAAGGCCCTTGAAATGGACTAATTATGGTGACCAGGTGCTCAGTACTATGCAATACAAAGAATTATACACGAAGCCGTTGTTACTGACGTAGCTAAAAAATGTGACTAATGTTATGGAATTAAATTGTAAAAATATCGAGTTGGTACAAAGGAAACATCCGTATTAAATTTTTGATTTAATTGCGAACGTAATTTTGCACTTTCTTGCAAGCTTTTTTTTGGTAACTGTACAAACGATACGTAAGTACACATGAATACATTATAATCAAATATGTACGATAAAACCTGATTAATGTGAATGTGATATCACTATTAAAATTTTGAATGTGTAGGTACATTTTATTAGACAATGTAAGCGTGACCCAATTTTCGTATGTTCTTGACTCACAACATAAAGTATGTCATCTAAATAGATAAAGTTGTTCCTTGCAAAATTAATATTATCATTATGATGCTGATTTATTTTAATTGAAATCCACCAGTACCATAACTTTTTTTTTCTGAGAAAATTATATCATGGCATCACAATAATTTTTTTGCTATTAGGACGTATAATTTATCTTCCCTAAAGAGCCTGAAGAGAAACCCGGTATCATATAGGTACATATAATCACCAGCGCCCGCTTTAACGGTGACACCGTAGGCAAGTGCCATACCCTTACCAGGAAAGTAGTATTTACGTCGTTATTTTTGATTTTTTTTCGCTATTGGTCGTTGTAACATCCATCGAGTAGCTCCGGAATGATTTACATTGTAAATGTTTTATGAAGGTGGCGGCCTTAAAACCGATGTAAGATAAAATTATTGCAAAAATATGTTTCCCACTAAAACATTCTCCAATTTTCGGAAGCGTTCGCTCTGGAAAATGTTGCCCCGAGGAATGGTGCTCGTTTTTGATAACTTCCTTAAACATTGTGCGGCAGAAAAACTACAATTAGCCCGATCTTTTCGCGGACAAATTTTCCGAATGGTTTCAACGCTCGCGGCTTATTTTGAAAATCGCGGCGAATTACACATTAGCACAAGCACATTAGCGGGGAGGAGGAATTTGTGATTACATCGGACGAATTGAAGTTGCATTGATCCGAAAAGTGGGTGGAAGTTATCGAAAACGACTCCAAAAATTATCGATTAAAATGGTGCCTTTTGGTCATTTGTCACAGGTTAAAAAGCACACCTGTGAGAAATTTGCTTTAATCTGTTGAGAGTTTATGCGATTCCTTATCTCATTTCATACTATTATTGAGTGTACGTGCGCTTCTGTCATTCAACAGGCTACAAAACATTTTGAGATTTAATGTTCCGGTGAAATGAAGAATTGAAATTTTCAATTGCAAAATTAGGGAATAATTCGTCAAAAACTTTATTTTTTAAAAAGAAAAAAAAATCAATTACCTAGAGCACTGTTTCCCAAAGTGGTCCACAGTCAAGGGGGTCCGCGGAAGGCTAGAAAAAATTTGGGGGTCCGTAGAGCCGTTTAGGGGGTCCGCGAATGATTTCGTAAAAAAAATTGTTATTTATACTACACTTAAAATTCTAAATTAGGGGTTGGCTACTAGAGAAAGATACTAAATGGTAAAATGGGTTACTTTTTGAAAAGTATACGTTACGTCCTAAGATTTAAGAAAAAAACCTTATACCAACGGATAGAGCTAAGAGCGCAATTCAGGAGAGAGTAAAATGACAATATTCGCCACTACACGGAAGAGGTGCTCCAATTCATTCAAGTTATAGAATCTCCCAAATCATTGCCTTATTGAACTGTCATAGCTTTCTTTTCTGCACTTTCGGACCCGGACTCACACGAGACGAAGATTTTCAAATTGTATTTGAACGAAAACGACATTTACCGTAAGCTCATCGCTCGAGAAGAAGATTTTCAAATTGCATTTGAAAGAAGACAACTTTTAACGTAAGTTTTTTTTAATACGCCAATTTGTTACGTGTTGTGTTACATCTAATAATACATAAGTACATACATACCGTTTTTTACAATAGTTTCTCAGTGCAAGTTACCTTTAAGATCGCGCAATAAAAATATGTGGATAGTGATACAAGTTACATCGTGCAAGAAATGGAAAAAGTTGTGCAAATCTAAATTCAAACTTACTTACAGTTGAAATTTACCGTATGTTTACACATATTTTTTGATATTATGTATAGTAGAGAGCCTCGTTTTGCGTCGACTCATTTTGCGTTGTTCTCGAGTTGCGTCATTTGAGAATTAGCACCTTTTTTCGATTTGCGTAGTAAAAATTCGTCTTGCGTCGTTATTTTACTGGCCATTCCTAACAAATTTCAACATTTTGCAATCGAAAATTAACAATTCGTTTTGCGTTGTTTCGAATTGAGTCGCGTTATCCAGGAACCAATTACCGACGCAAAGCGAGGCCCTACTATAAACAAATTAATTGTACTTATTGTGAAGTACATTTAAAAAATCTGGATATACATTTATAAATTACATGCCATTGAATAAAAATATAAGGAGTATTTTCTATTTATTACTTTCGTTGAATTGCTAAGAAGTATGTATGTATGTACTCCATTTTCAAAGTAAAACATTTAGTTCTCTTTACATACACATTAGTTTTTTGTTTTGATTTTCCACACAGGTAGCATTATGAGTGAAGCGAAGAAAAAATGCAGACAATACAGTGTCGAATATTTACGATTTGGTTTTATTACATCACCAGCAAATAACTCGTTGCCGATGTGCCTTATTTGTAATAAAATATTGTCAAATGACTCAATGAAACCCGCTAAGCTCAAAGAGCATTTGGCAAGAATTCATAAAGATCATAAGGATAAAGACTTGAATTTTTTCAAAGCATTAAGGGAGAATCAATCAAAAACACCGTCTTTGCGGCAATTAATGGCAACTACCTCTGCACGCGATGACGATGGACTGCGTGCTTCTTATAACATTTCACTATTAATTGCAAAATCTGGGAAACCACACACAATTGGAGAAGAACTTATTTTACCTTGCGTGAGCGAAGTAATACGCACAGTATTACACAAGCCGGCTCTTGATGTAATCAAACGAATTCCTTTAAGCAACAACACTGTTCAGAGGCGAATAGATGAAATGGCTCAGTGCGTGGGAAACTCGCTTTATCAGTACTTAAGAACGTCAAAATTTTCAATTCAAATAGACGAATCGACATTGCCAGGAAACGAGGCTTTACTCCTTGGATACGTACGATTCATCAAAGATGAAAAAATCTGCCAGGAGCTACTATTTGCAATTTGTTTGGAAACGGACACTAAAGGCGAGACTATATATAAGGAATTTACAAATTTTTTTGAATCAAATAATATACCACTGTGTAATATTCTTTCCGTTGCTACTGACGGTGCTCCGGCAATGGTGGGACGATATCGTGGTTTTTTATCCTTTATCAAAGAAGCCGTACCTAAAATTGTATCGGTGCATTGTGTCATACATAGACAGCATTTGGTGGCGAAAAAACTAAGCCAGAAATTACACGACTCTTTGGCGTACGTCATAAAAGCCATAAATAAAATTAAAAGAAGTTCGCTCAATGAAAGGTTGTTTTCTCAACTATGCATTCAAAATGACGAGGAGTATAGTCGTTTGATACTACACACGGAAGTTCGATGGCTATCAAAAGTGGCCTGTTTGGAGAGGTTTTATTCTCTTTTTGAGTCGACCGTAGAATTTCTAGGGGAAACAGATGCCGAGTTGCGGCTAAATTTAATCCATTCAAAAATGGATATTGCCTATATGACGCACCTTTTCGCCAAATTTAATGAGATAAATTTAAAACTCCAAGGAGACGAATTAAATTTAATCCAAACAAAAAGTATTATATGCGCATTCGTCGCCAAATTAGTCTTGTTTAGGCAAAACTTAGGCCGAGGCGAATTTTGTAATTTTCCTAATCTTTCGGAACTCCCGAATAACAGTGAAAATCGGTTGGTGAACTGTCAACATTTAGATGAGCTTCACTCAGATTTAAAAAGAAGATTTCAAGATATCCTGATGCTGGATATTCCCAACTGCGTTTTGAACCCGTTTTCAAATAATTCGGAAGCAGATATAACAAAGCAGGAGCAACTCATTGAGCTGTCCACCAACGAAGAGCTGAAACCCAAATTTGAGGAAGGGTATCAAACATTTTGGCTTCAAAAATCAATTGCCAGTCTATATCCCGATTTGTGGTCTACGGTTGAGACGCTTTTGATCGCTTTCCCCACGTCGTATTTGGTTGAGCGTGGTTTTAGCGAAGTTATGCGCCTTGTCACCCAAAAGAGAAACAGATTGGACATATGTGCTCGCGGAGACTTAAGGCTTTTGTTAACCAATATTGAGCCAGATATTAACCGGCTCATATCGTCCCATCAAGTGCATCCATCCCACTGAAGGAAATATGTGCATTAATATTTTTTTTATATTTTATTTTTGAATGGATATTAATTATTTTCAATAAATTATTATTTGTTAAAATGCTAATATGGTTTTTATATCTAAATATAACAATTTAAACATTTAAGCTATACGATTTCTTTGGGGGTCCCTGAAAAGATTTTTGTTCTATGAAGGGGTCCCCGGTGAAAATAAGTTTGGGAACCACTGACCTAGAGCATTACTGAACAAATTGTCTCGGCTTAAAAAAAAAAGTAAAATTTCAGCAACTTTCACTCAGCATGTTAGGTTCTTTTTTTAATTTCAGAGCATCGTATGAATTTTTGGTTCATTCAGTTATATCATTTCAACGACTTTGCATCTTTAAAACACAATTTTCAAAAGAGAATATAATGAACCAGTTTATACATGCAAGACATCTTTAACGCATTTTTTTTAATTAATTGATGTACTTCTTTATCTAAAACAACAGCCGTCTGTAAAAGGTTTCCTCCCTTCCGACATTTTATTTGTTTTTTTTTTTTGTCTTTTATGTTTATTTCATCTGTATTTCAGCTTTCCTCTGAATCCAGGTTTATATTGCATTTTTCCTTTCGGTTTTTTTTTTTAATTTTTGTAATTCGAGTGCTTGCCATAAATCCGCCTCTTAAATTTAGCGCTTCGACCGTTTTTTTTTGACGGTTAATTTAACTGGCAAGCCTGACAAAAAATGGTCGTTGCGTACCTAGTCTTTTGACCGGCTTTAAAAACCTGGCCAGGATCATACAATTTTGAATGGAGTTTTTAAGGGTAGATCTACAATTTATTGATACATTTCGCGTCTCAAGTTTATTTCAAAACAACTATTCGAAATTCATTTCTATAAATATTGTTTAAAAGTACGATATTGTTTAACTGTTTAAATTGCACTCAATGCTTAATTTTATCATATCCGAGGGGTTCCCCCTTCGCGATAGGCAGGCATTATTTTATGTACAAATCTCTGATAGAGTTACTGTAATATCTTCCCTTACAGCACCTTACAGGTGCTTCCTCTAGAAACACAAAGGACCAAAAACGTTTGTTATTTGAAAACAGACTAAAGCTGCATCTAAACTGGCTTCTAAATGCAGGCGCGTCCAAAAATGTTCAGCTGACGTTCAAAAACGTCCAAACAGCCCTGAAATCTTTCGATTCGAAGTTTTCTATTGAGACTACTAGTGTAGTTCCGAGGTGATTTCAGATTGCAAAGTGTGGTGGGGAAATTTTTTTTTGTTTCTTATGTTTGTTGGGGTGCTGAGCTCGAATCCGGAGCTTCCCACCAAAATTTCGTTGCGGAACAGGATCAAAACCGCGAAAAAAACCAAAATTTTCGGAGTTTTCCCGTTTTTTTGTTTATAACTCCGAAAGTGTACATTTCTCCGAAAACCTGTCCATGAAAATATTAGAGAAAACATAACTGCGGGTCCAACGCGCCATTAATCATTAACACGTGATAAGCGGTATTGCTACAATTGATAGTCATTTTTTTGGCGTTTTTTGCAATTTTGACCCTGTTTTGCAACGAAATGTTGGTGGGAACTTACAGATTCAGATTCTGCACTCCAAAATACACAATGTACAATATAAATGCAACTTTTACGACCAAAAATGAAAAACCGTTCAATCTCAAAAAAAATTTCATAAAATGGAACTATGTTAAAAATGGCAAATTTAAATTATCCACTGTAGTAATACCGCTCAACAGATTTTTAATATTTATGTCTCTTTGGTCGCGCAATTATGGGCTCTCCAAAATATTCATGACGAGTTTTTCGCAGAAATAAATAGTTGCAGAATTAGGGGGCGAATAACGGAAAAACAGCAAAAATTTTAGGGTTTTTCACGATTTTGACCCTGTTCCGCAACGAAATTTTGGTGGTAAGCTCCGGATTCGTGCTCAGCACCCCAAAAAACATAAGAAGCAAAAAAAAATTGTCTCCACCACATTTTGCAATCTGATGTACTAGGTTTATCACGTAGTAACTACACTATACATAAATGCCAACTGATCACCTCGGACACGCAGTTTTTTTTAAGCAGTACGGACATTTCCGTGCCGTTTCAGGAGTCAATTCCACATTTTTACATTGTGAAACATCATAGTGCAGCGCTTTAAAAAAAAAAAAATGTTTTATAGTACAGCAGTAAGTAAAACGAGACCGAGGCTAATTTCGGGCGCGGCCGAAATTCTTTTGTGTTAACATTTTTAACCACAGCCCTATGATGTGTTCGGATTCCATCTGTTCCTGGATGCGTTGAGGCTAATCCAGGAACACAGGGATGAATTTTAGTTAAGGTTCAAAAAGAAAAAAAGGTTTTTTGTTACAAGAACTTAATATTTGGAGGTTGCTTTGTATGGCAGCCCTATGACGTAGTGTTCCGATATCATCCGTTCCTAGATATGTATGTTTTGAGGATTTACTAGGAACACATTTGGGTAAAGTTTGGTAACAACTGGTTCATGAAGAAAAACATTTTTCTTAGAAGAGCCTAATTTTCAGAGGTTGGTTTGTATGTTCCGATTCCATCCGTTCCTGGATATGTTTGAAGGCTTTACTAGGAACACACATGGGTAAAGTATTATTAAGATTGGTTAAAAAAATCGTAGGAGAACCTAATTGTTAGAGGTGTGTTTGTATGACAGTCCTATGACGTAGTTGTCCGATTTCATCTGTTCCTAGATATGTCTTGGGGCTTTACTAGGAACACATTTGGGTAAAGTTTGGTTAAGATTGGTTTATAAAGAAAAAAGGTTTTCTTAGAAGAACCTAACTTTGGATTTCGGGTTTCTATGGCATCCCCTTGAGGCTTGAGGCCACGCACAGTGGGGCGAAAAACCCGAATTTTCGAAACAATTATAAAAACATGTCAATTTTAATGTATTTCGCCATTATAAATCGAATGGAATATGTTTCACGCAGATAGGATCAGCCGTTTTGAAGCTATTTTGATTTTAAGGGGGGAGGGGGGATCACTTTTCAGTTTTTCTTAATTAGTTCAAAAACTGTAAAAGTTACAGCAAAATGGTTCGAGGACACATGAAACTACACAAAATTACCTTTCGAACGACATATAATACAATTGACTTATTTTGATAAATTATACCCTAGACCAAAAAATGAAATGGGATATTATCATTTTTTGACATTTACATTTGTTACTTTAACTCTGAAAGAAATGCTAGTTGAGCCAGGATAATTTAGGGAAATATTCTTAATAAAATGAAGTTGAGTTTTGCCAAAAATTGAGTTGCTCCGACCAAAGGCACGCCTGAATTTCCTATTAGAACTTTTCAAACGGACACGTCCATAGCTCCTCCCCGGGGGGAAGGGAGGGGGTAAATTTTTGCTGAACGCCAAGACAGAGTCTCTTTATACTCTATACTAAAAACTAGTTCAATAGAATGAAAACTACGGCTATCTCCGGTTCAAATGGACCCAACATATTTTACAGTAGAATTAAAAAATCGTGCCTAAAACAGCCAACATGACATAACAAAATCGGCTATAAAAGTTGCCGGGGGTTCTATGGTGTTATGATTCTTACATATTAGTAATCTTGAGACTTTCGGGAATAATGTAGCATAAACAGACCCTTGGAGGCACGTAGAGGTAGTTGTTAAAACTCAATGTGAAAAATCCAGTTTGGGTTAATTTGACCTTCAATAATTAAAATTAAATTTTATTGTTTTCCAAATTTTTTTTTTTACTTTTTTTTTATGCTAACATATTTATTATAACCTAAAAATTTAAAATAAAATCATAAAGCAAAGTTGTATGAGAATTTATCGTCAGCGTTTTCATTGAAACTTGATTATGGAAAAATGTGCTTAAACTGCAAAATCAATTGTCTACACTTTGAGAGCCGCTGATTTCTTACTGTGACAGAATCGGTCCGAAATTTTTTGTAGAAAGAAACTTCATAATGTTTACTATGCGATAAGTCATTCACAAAAGCTCTCAAATAGTATCAATTTTTTGAATTTTTGCCTCTACCGCCCCACTGTGCCACGGACCGATTCCATTCGTTTCGACATATATACAGCGTACACTTAAAAGAAACTTGTACATATACCAAACTTCAGCTCGATAGCTTTAAAACTGAGGGACTAGTTTGTATTGAAACAGACGCACAGACAGACAGACAGACAGACAGACAGACAGACGGACAGACGTTCAATCGATTTCCCTCATCACACTGATCAATAATATTAGACTTTATATAGTCGGAGAAGGAAGAAAGCCTTCTGTGCGTTGCAAACTTCATGACAAAGTTAATACACCCTTTCACATATAGTGACGGGTATAAAAATACCGTTATCATCGGCCATGTGGCAAGTGACTCTCCCTTCCCCTACGCCCATGATAAGAATGGAGAGCTCGTACCAGCCATGAATCCAAAAGTAACTGATTTCCGTTATTTATTTTTATTTTATTTGCTACTCTTCATCCAATGTGGCACCGAGAAACCCAAAGGTTGGACATCCATGCTCTAAACAGTGTGCTATTGGACAAATATTGCCCGAATTATTTCTCGACTTTAGGGCTTCAGTACATTATGCAATTATGTACTCTGTAAAGCAAAGAGCACCATTAGACTACGCATATCATCATAATTTATTTTATCATATCCTTAAGCCTACTCGATTCAACCGGTTTAAATTTTTATACGTGCGCCGAATGAAATCGAGTAGGCTTAAGGATATGATAATATAAATATGTATGATGATATGACGTAGTCTAATGGAGCCCTTAGCTTTACAGAATACATAATTGCATTTTTTAAATTGTTTTAAATCTTTAATGTTGCGGCTTCTGATTCATTAAAATCTATAAGTGACAGAACCTTTTGAATTAAATAAAATTTCCTCTGTAACAGTGGCTGCCAACCTTTTTCAGTACATGCCTCTTTGCATCTATATAGGTATAGACTAGCGCCACTCAAAAATGTTTATGTTTTTTGAGAACTTGATATCCGTGACTAACTTTTGCATAGAGGCCTTGCAGATGATGAACTTTATATATTTAATTTTAGCATTCTTCGTCAATGAGAAATGATTCGTAATAATTTCAATCCACCACACACTGATTTTCAGAAAACAATATCCAAGGGACTAAATTAAGGATTTACACCCTAGACAGACGACAAAAGATAAACATAATTAACTCCTGATTATGCTTAACTAATTCGTCTGTCGTCTGCTCATTCACTTGATGATACTTGAAAAATTTAATTTAAACATCATTAAAACAACGTCATTGAAATTTAATGATATATACTCGCCGTGTAGTTCGGTCTCGGTTACATTGAAAATATTGGAAAACTGGAAGGAACAGCTGTTTGTCCTGTCAGTTCAAGTAAAATATAAAGCAAATTACGGCAAAATTCATTTTAAAAAAGGTAAGAATATATTAATTTATTTATTTTAAACATTTCTGATTGAACACACTTTATTTCAGCTCAATAAAAAGTACAATCTTTGGCTCGACGATGACATCTTCAATTGCCTATCTTAAGAGCAGGATTTTTGTGCAGTGGCAACCGTGAAGAAAGTGTGGAAGTGAAAAATGAAATTGAAAAATATAAGTGACTGAGTGTATTCAGCACGCGTTCCGTTCAATGTGACTGCACTTATTAGGTTCAATTTATGCGCTTATGTTGCTTCAGAAGAGGAGAGAATAAGGTAATTTTCCATACCAATTTTAATCTTGGATAATTACAAGAAGCTTTCTGCCAAATTTATATGGAAGCTATGATTATCCTGTTCTCGAGCGAGCAATAATCTTTGTGAAATCCGCCAGGTTTTGTATTAAAAACATTAGTTATGCACATACTTTAATAAAAAGCAAAAAAAAATTGTTTCATTTTCTTAATTTGCTTCTTGCGCAATTGTTATTATTTTATGGATTATGGATCATACTCATTTTTTCTATCAACATTTAGAAGCATTTAAATATTATATTTGGGTAACTCAGTTGCAGGAAAATCCGGGCCTTAGCTAGTAGATTTTTTTAATGACAGTTCGAATGTAATTTCAATTTTTAACCCGTGTGTCACTAGTATGTTTAGTTTCAATCGTCTGTCTAGGGTGTTATATAAATTAAGGATAAAATAAACAAAATTATACCTCTGAACCGTGCATCGAGTGAATATAAATTTTAATTTTTATACTACGCATCTTTGACAAAACCTTCAATATATAGCCACGATTATAAGTTCAACGTTCTAAAAGTAAGCAGGTCAATTTTCACGGACAAAGTGATTTTACTACATATATGTGAATATCAAAAGTTGTCCGTATGAAGATATCTTCATTATCTAGAAAACAACAAAACAGAGATAGGAACAAGACAAAAAAAAACAGCGCCTTTGTAAATAAGATATTCACGTGTGTCTAGTGCTTAGAATATTAAACGTACACTTAAATGGCTTCCGAAATTGAAATAATTAAATTTATCTTGATTTTTTCCTGTAATTTATGACTTTTTTTGTGTCTATGTTTTTTTTTTGCATACAGCCATTATGTGAAAAGAATAGACTACAATCGAGAAGACCATGTGCGATAAAAAATCTATCTACTTCTACAATAATACGATACATACGTGTTTAAATACAAGTAATGTCGTTAAGATATAGCATGATACTTTAAAGCAAAATTATAAAATATCTTATCTCAATAGACAGATGGAAAGGAAGGCGTTAATTTGTTGTTTTCTTTTATGCGAATGTTCATAGGAAGAAGGAACATTAGAGACATCAGCAACTTAAATGCATGAATGAATCAAAGATAAAAAAAATTGACACAGAAATAAATTTATTCATCTAATTTTATTTTTGTTTGGCGCAGGAATAAGTGGTGACAAAGTTCTCTGCAATATTTACTCAAACCTTGCTTGTCAAGAGGACACCCTCGGCTTTTTCGTTCATAACCTCCGTAAAACACACAACACTTTCGAAGATACAACAAAAAAGTGCTCAACCATATCAAACTCATTCTATGCACTTGTTCCATTTAAAGATCATAAATTATTGTTCATTTGACCTTTTTTGCCCACACTTATAAGTGATATTTTCATTACGCCCGGCATACAGTATGTATACACTTTACGGCCTAAAGTGTTGCATTTATTACCAGAAGAGCATATACAGAATAGCTAGAGCCAGATTGTCAAAGTCAGCGGCATAAATGCAGGATATTATTCACATTCTTATCATACACTCGGAAAAAAAATAGTGCTCACCCCGCAGTATTCCCAGTCGGCATCCGCGGAGGGCAAATTGCACCGACACAATGCAATAATGCACAAGAAAAGCTCCATTAGCATGCATCATTTATATGTATTGTACAGCCTGAATTGGAAAGGGCTTGAACACTATTCTCGAGTGTATCTAAAAACAGTCCATGACATATTCTCGGGACATATTCATACGTTCAAATTGAAGTGAATAAATGGCGACATTGTTTCGCGCATATTTTAGTCCTTTTTGCCGTTCCCCAATTCGCTCCTTAGGGCAAAAGGTGTGTTAATTTTTCATAGAGTTCTACTCAGTTGCATATAATGTCCTGAACGAAAATCCTTTTTGTTTTTGTTTCAACTTCGTGCAGGTACAGCATGTTGAGTTGATCGTAATCTTTCCTTGCGACCAACACCCGTGACATTGAAATAGGGGGGACTCTATGAGTGGTATACTATGATTGCCAGATGTTTTTTTTTAAACATATTATTCGTATCCGCAAAGAGAGAGAGGGGGAAAACGTCGGACTGCTTGCCAAAATTTAGAATAACGAACGAAGGGACGTGTATTAGCGCCATCCAATAAAATTTATTGATTTTCTTTAGGAAATGTTACTCGTATGTATAACATGTATACATACAAACTAAACGAACGTGTTGTGTATGAGTATTTTGGCATCAGGATATTTCCATTATGTCCACAAATCCAATACATATAAAAGATAATATAGAAGCGTAGAAGTTTTGACACAATTTTAGTTCGTTCGGGTGCCTAATAGTCTGAGATATGTGTATCTTTAGAAAAAATAACTGTATACACTCGGACACAGTTACAGGATAAGAAGAGTAGCGAGCAGTGAGTAGTTCAATGTAATTTTACTCATTATGAATTTATGCTCCTGAACTTATTACCGATTTATCTTGATGACCATTCCAAGATTTAGGCTTATTGACCTTAATGCGTTACGTCATTTGTTGGTTAAGATGATATTTTTATACATATTAGAGAAAATTAGAATAGAATTATGTATTATTGACCTCAGAATAATAGCTCACGTAATTAAATAATTAATTAGGAGTTATTCGCTGTTGTTGAATAGTTTTTAGCACATATTTAGGTTAATTTCGAGTAGTTATTTTTCCAGCCTCAATAAATTGACTTAAGTTTTGAATTGACCTTTAAATTTGTATAGGTTCACACAATGTGTCGCGAAAAAAAAACTTGGATGTATCGCGGCAAAAATCGTGAACCTATCTTTGATTTTCGCAGGATCGTTAGAGATGGTCTCCTAATTATATGGGTGAATAAAGTATAGACCCAGAAGGAATGCGGAATTTACAAGTAGAAAAGTTGGCGGTAGTAAAAAACCGTTTGTTCTGTTTGGTTTTTTCAAGAGCTTTACGACGTAGGTCATTGAAGGGGTGAGGTGGTGGAGTGTAGGTGGCTATATTTGATAATTCGATCAACAGAGATACACAAAAGACGGAGAAAATAAACTGCTTTCACCATTTTTCTCCAGGCCAATTTCGCAGATATTTCGATGCGTATATTGCTGTTGAGCGTGTAAATAATTCAATAAATCTGGAGGGTCCAATTTACTGAAATATGTGGGCAAATGCATGTGAAGAAGACCTGTCTTTAGAATGTTGCTTATTGTGAATTTTGTGCATGTTTCATAAGTTATTCTACTATATGTAAGTAGAGACCAATAGGGTGGAGCCAATCTATTGAAATCCGCTAATCTGTTTCTTGGAGTCTTGGGCTATTCAGAAGTATATTTGCAAAAAGATTTGTTTTCATAATTTGGCTCATTGCGAATTTTATCCGTCTTTCAACAGTCATTCTGTTGTTCGGGTACTAAAATCCACGTATCTGTTCAACACAATTTTGCTAATTGTAATTTTTCGCATGTTTCGATGAATCTACCCACTACTGGGTATAGACCAATTACGATTCGTTTAAGAGATGTTCATTCAAGTTTGTGAAAAACAAATGTCTGGATAGTTCTGTTATTTTGCGGCGGCGGCGAGTAGCAAATTTACCGGCATCCGCTTATCCGTTCAGGAGATAAATATAAATTACGTGAAAAAGAACGCTCTTCATAACTTTGTACATTGTGAATTTTGTGCATGTTTTAATACTTATTCCGGTATCCGAAGAGCAGTCCAATCCGATTTTGCATTTTTACTCAAATCCGCGACTTTTTTCAGGAGATTTAAACGAAAGCATTTGAAAGAAAACTGTTTTCATAATTTTGCCTATTGTAAATTTTTCGCATGTTTCTCCGGGATGTAGACCAATCCGCTGGAATAGGTTGACTAAAATCTGGCAATTCGTTCAAGGAATACAGAAAAATATATACGAAAAACAAATCTGTATAATTTTGCTTATATTGTGATTTTTTTTCACGTGTTTCAATGTTATTCTGATGTTCAGGGAGAGGATCAGTTCGGCAGGAAAATCTTCCAAAAATCCGCAAAGACATTAGAAAAAAATAGAAACCAAAATATCCGAAAATAAACTCATTGTGAATTGTGGCTCCCTTTCTGCTTATTTCAATGGTTATACTGCTACTTCAGCTGGAGCCTTGTGTAGACCCATCCTGTGAGGTCAACAAAGCGAAATCCTGTAATTTGTTCAAGAAGTATGTAAAAAAGAATTGTCTTCACAATTGTGACCATTGTGAATTTTGCATATGTCTCAATAGTTGTCCTTTTATTTTGGGTAGAGACCAATCCTGTGGATAAAATTTACTGAAATCCGCTCATATGTTAAAGAAATACACGCAGATAATAGGCGAAAAAGAACCCGTTGTGAGTTCTTGCTCATTGTGAATTTTTCGCGTATTTCAAAAGTTATTTTGCTATTTGGCCAGAGCCTAATCCAAGGAAAAATTATGGTAATCGGTCTAGCCCTTCTTGAGTTATAAATGGTGTAACTAACACGACTTTCTTATGATTATAATAAGAAGAGCTGTAAACTGTTGCTGTTTGATGAACACCAATAAGAATATTTTAGGCTTGCGCTTGTCATATAAACCGCACCAATCAGCTAGTCATTTTTGGATTCAAGCTAACCATCTACAGGTATACCGTCAGGGGAGCACTTAGCCTTTCGGCCTTCATCTCCCGGTCCCTCGAAGTGTTTGGACCTTCGGCTTTTTACTGACACGATGTTGTTGCCAGACGGGGATGTCTCCATCCGGCGAATGCACTCACCTTCAGGACCCCAACCCCGGGGGTGCATCACTAGCTGGATGACTTGGGTAACAACCTCCAGCCACTCCGAAGCCAACTCCTTGATGGGAAAGGACCATGGTCCCCTGGGCACACCCATCCCCGTAGTCAGTGGCGCAACCACGGGAGGGGCTCAGGGGGCTAAAGCCCCTCCCAGGTCCAGAAATGAGGAATGGAAAATTAAATATTATGCAATGAATTTCGTTGCAATAAATATGAATCGTGTTTGATGGAGCGAATAACCAGCCACTTTTGTTTATCTGTTCCGAGTTTTTAACATCGTTACTAGAATTTGAGAACAAGTTTGAGCTTTAAATATTTCACTTTTGAAAGCTGTGCGAGGCATTGAAATTGTATAATATTTTATGGTTCAAAATTGTGTTGCAGAAGTCCTAAATTTTGTCTATTTCATATGTTCTTCACCTTATTTTCCCTGGAACTAATAGAACGATATTACTAAACTTCTGTCCGAATTTTGTTATGAGTTATATGTTTCTTGTATTGTACCGGACATTCACAAATTCGGCTCTGATTGTTCTGAGTCATTTGTTTCAGTAAACCGCCCCACCTTTTAAACTTACTCGTAAAAAGTTGAGAGCTGGTGTCTTTTCTTACTGCATCGACAAAATAGAAGAAGATCAAAACGGCCAAGTCTAAGCCAATCCGGTCTAATGGTTATTTGCGACGATCAAAGAATTGCTTGTGGCGCATATTGAGTACTCCCGAGACACACGTTTTCGTTTTGGCATTTATGAGACCCACCAAGTACGTGGGAATCAGGAACACGAAAAAGTATAATTATTGTCGTTACTGCATAATAGCACCATCGCCCAACTTGCTGCAGCAGTCTCAAGCAGGGATTTGGAGCGCAGCGGAGCGACCTTAAATTTCGGAGCGAAAGAGCGGAGCGTGTAGCGATTTTTGCTTTGAAAGTCGCTCCACTCCGCTCCGCTCCGAAGTAAAAAATTAAGAAAATTCCGAGATAAAAAATTGAATTTTTTCGACGAAATTTTTCATTTTATGGCACTATTTGATGATTTTGGACGATTTAAAGGCGAATAATTCGTTGAGAGACTTGCAAAATTTCGGATTATTGTGAAATTCATTGTGATAAAAAAGGTTTTGCATTTAGTCATCATAATCATCACTCTTCATTATCAAAAAATTCAATATAATCCATGACAGAAAAGTCCTGTCCTGTACTCGCTGAATGAAACGGACGTTTTGATTTAAATTAGTTATTAGGTGCATTTTATTGAAAGGAGTACAGGACAGCATCCATAAAAATTTTACAGATCTCGTTCTATACGGGATGTTCGAAAACTATCGCATAAAAACACCCAAATATGATTCCTGGTGATATTTCCAGGAGTATAAAAAAAGCTCGAATTATTAGTTCTTCAGCTACCACAGCCATTTAAAGATTTTTCAAAATTTTAATACTCATATAACCTATAGTACATATTTTTTTTCGGTCGTGGCCAACAATTTTTCCTAAGAATAAACCCAATAAAAATCGGATAAGCAGTTTAAGATGTGTAAAAAAGCTTCAAAGACAAAATTTTGTGATCTTACTTCATATACATTTTTTTTCCGACGGAGGTCTTAGTGGTAGCATTTTTTGTAAAATCTTTAAATGCTTTTGGTAGCTAAGGAGTTAAGAATTCGGGATATTCCCGGTATACCTATTTTGCTGGAAATGACATTAATAATCATATTTCGGTGAGCTTATGCGATAGTTTAGTTTCCTGACACCCTATCTAGAACAACTCAATTTTATGTTCAAATTTGTACGAAATTGGTGCTATCCTGCTCTGTACTTGATCGAATAAAACGCACCTTTTAAGCCATATTCTATAATACGTAAGAAGATATAAGTTGAATTGATGAATTCGCGGAAAATTATAAATATTTACTAAAAACAATGAAGTTTTGTTGTATGTTTGTAATGGAGCGGAGCGGAGCGAAAAAATTTTAGTCGGAGCGGAGCGCTGGAGCGGAGCGGTTTCAAATTGGTCGGAGCGGGAGCGGAGCGGAGCGAAAAAAAGTGTCGCTCCAAATCCCTGGTCTCAAGTGCCTTTTAATATTTAAACCCTAGAACAGACGTGTCAAACTCGCGGCCCGCGGGCCACATGCGGCCCGCCTTGCAGTTCTGTGCGGCCCGCGGCCATGTCGAAGCAGCACAATGTGTATCAATACAAAAATGTTGAAATTGGTAAGGTGAACAAATTAAGCCGTTGAACTCAAGTCTACAAAAATTACTAAAACTCGTCAATGGCTTATGCAAGATTATTTTAAGATTTTTTTCTCCAAACTACCAACAATTTGAGGTCGGTTATTTGATTTTATAAGACAGCTCATCTTTTTCGTACAGGACAATACTAAGTCTCTTTATGAAACTGTTCTGTCCCGAAATGCAGTCAATAAAAAATTGGTTGGCTTTACCGAACATAAATTGAGATTTATTTGAAAAAATGGCAAAGCTTTAAAAACTACAGAAATCTTGGAATTGTTAACTAAATCACCTGGATGTGAAATTACAACATAATAATCACAGCCCAAATGCCTGATTTTTAGACCTATACTTATCAAGCTGTATTGGTCCATGAGTTTGTACCATATCACAAACCAATTATTGCCTCTTTAAGCCACCATTCTGCTTAATTTAATTTAATCTGACTATTTGGTTATTGTGGGTGACCTGGATGACGGGTGATAATTTTTTTTATCATCTGTCCCAAATCATGTTATTCACAAAAAGTGGTTACTTGAAGCTCAATCATATTTTCACGTTTTCGTTTCTTGTCTTAATTGTTTAATGTTCTTGTACATTTTCCAAAGGAGGAAGCTCTCACGGGTAATCCCGAAGCCGCTAATAGTGATTCCCAAACGGGGGCGCGCACCCCTAGGGAGGCGTGGCGGCTAGGGAAGGGGGCGCGGGCGCAGCTCTAATATTGATACCATTAATAAATTAGGGCTTGCTTGCCATAATTAATTATGGTTTTCTTGCAAACTTCTTTCGGAATATGTACACCAGGAGGTAATCGGTTGTTGCAAAGCTTTGCAAAATGACAAAAATTGTATTTGCGTCGATTAATTCGCTGCTACAAAATCCATTTGATGAACACCGCTGAGAATATTTTAGGTCGAGAAAAAAATAAAAAACTCTTGATACGGCTGATATAGTCTTTAAATGTTTTTTTAAATAAAATTTACGGATTTTGGTCGCTCCAGTAATATCAATATCAATTTTGGTCATGACGAAATTCAGGATGCGGAAATCATGAAATTTAAATAATACTTCGTAAAATTCAGCAGTTCCAAAATATGGGCTGCACACAAACAAATGTTCAAACAATTTAAATTGCGGCAATGGATTCCTGGATGAAACTTATGTCCAAAATTAAAGCATTCCTTGCCAATGGCATAGGGGGGGGGGGGCAGGATCAGCAGATCTCGCAAGGGGGGGGGGGGGGGGCACGAACTGGATCACCACTGCGCTAAAGTGATCCGGACTTTCTGTCACATTTTAAAAGTAATATTCTGTAATCAACTTTCGTAATACGATTATAGAAAAGTTTTTGAAATTTTCCTCCTGCGGCCCGCCTAAACCTGACGAGAGTCTTATTTGGCCCGGGCCAGGTTTTGAGTTTGACACCCCTGCCCTAGAAAGATAACCATATTGCGAGTAACGTAAAAGATAACCATACGTCTCCGAGGCGCATCCTCTTTATAACCGGTTTTCTCCATTCCTACTATATTTTACTTACATATATCAATAAATTTTGAAAGTCTGATGTGTTTTTAAGAAATTAAACACAATTGTAAGCTCATTTCGTTAATATTTGTGATTTATAAAAATAAAAGAAAAAATAACCTTTAAAAACAGACAAAAACAAACATACTTCAGTTTTAAGGATTTTTTTCGTAAAAAAAATAACAAAAATTGATTTTTTTGTTATAACTATTCAAATGTTGTATAGTGACTAGGAAAAAAATATTACTCATGAAAATACTACGATCTAGATACATTAGAAACAATCATCATTTTCGTGGAAGCAAAAAACAGTAAAACAATAATAAAAATTAATCAGTCTGCATATTTCACTTACAGTTTCAATTCAAACATAAGCTCACAACTTCAATTTACATTAAATTATTGTCTAATATTGTTGTTGGTATTACTACTTACTACTACTACTTTTTTTATAATAATAAAAACAGAATAAATGTGAAAATGTATATATTACATATACAGTGACACGCAAAACTGTTCACGAAATTAAAGATTTTTGCATTTTTTGCCGCTGTGAAATTAGGAGAAAGAAACCAATGACACTTTTAACTTAAATAAATATTTTATTGTATTCTGAGCAAACAAATCAAAGAAACATGAAAATTAAATTATAATATTTAATAAAAAAAATGGATTTGTTTATTTACTTTTGTGAACACTTTTGCGGGTCGCAGGCAATTTCGATTGTAATAGATCGTATAACCGCCTATGGCCTTAATAATGGCCTCAATACGCTTGGACATGCTTTGGGTAAGGTTATCCAACAGTTGAGCATCAATTTTCTCCCATTTGCATGGAGCTTTTTCCCAAAGCTCGTCCACAGTTTTCGAAATATCCTTATTTGCGAGCAGCCGTTTTTAGTTTAACAGACCACAAATTTTTAATAGGATTTAGGTCGGATGACTGAGCGTGCCATTTTATTGTCCTAATATTATTATTTTCCAGCCATTATTTTGTTAAAATTTCTGGGAGAGGTTCAAAAGAAGTCGCCCGAAATTGCATCCCCAGAATCCGAGCGGTATTTTCGTCGGATAATTGTTACTCGTGCCGTTGAAAATGCGGCGGAAGGCAATCTAGAGCTACGGAGCATATGGGGGATCCGTATTTCAAATGACACAGACCGTAGGTATCTTAAAACCGGAGGGTTAAAAGCGAAAGCAAAGGCTTCAAAGCCACTCTTACGAGAGTACCATAAGAAAGCCCGCTTGACCTTTGCTAAGCAGCACCGAAATTGGGCTATTGCTCATTGGAAGTCTGCAATATGGTATAATGAGAATAAAATTAATCGTCTAGGCTCTGTTGGGAGGACTTGGACTTAGGTGGACCAAAAATTAGGGCTCCGCGAACACAATATCATCAAAAGTCTGAAATTCTGTGGAGGCTCTTTAATGGTTTGGAGTTGTTTTAAATGCAACAAGTGTGGAAAATTGCTTCTAGTAAAGGGAATAATGCATGCAATTGATTATATAGACATCCTGGAGGCCTCTATGATTCCGAGTATCGATGTTTTTGGTTGCGAAACTGAAGACGCAATCTTTACAAATGATAATGACCCCAAACATACGGCCAAAATAACAAAAGAATGGCTGGAAAATAATAACATTAGGACAATAAAATGGCACGCTCAGTCATTCGACCCAAATCCTATGGAAAATGTGTGGTCTGTTTAAAAAAAACGGCTGCTCGCAAATAAGGATATTCTGAAACCTGTGGGCGAGCTTTGGGAAAAAGTTCAATGCGAATGGGAGAAAATTGATGCTCAACTGTTGGATAACCTTATCCGAAGCATGTCCAAGCGTATTGAGGCCATTATTAAGGCCACAGGGGGTGATACGATCTATTAAAATCGAAATTGCCTGCGACCCGCAAAAGTGTTCACAAAAGTAAATAAACAAATCCATTTTTTTTATTAAATATTATAGTTTAATTTTCTTGTTTCTTTGATTTGTTTGTTTAGAATAAATTAAAATATTTATTTAAGTTAAAAGTTTCATTGATTTCTTTCTCCTAATTTCACAGTGGTAAAAAAAGCAAAAATCTTTAATTTCGTGAACAGTTTTGCGTGTCACTGTACATACATATGTATATTGTCAACAAATTTCAACATTACTTTCTCCACAGACGGGGTTTTGACCCTTATTACATGTCAGACATTGTTTCTTGGTATTACGAGTATTACATCTTAGGCATTTTTTTATGCACAGAAGCTGCAATATTTCATTTTTGGTAACGGGCTGATCATCGCTATCAGCAGATTTTTTATCTTCATAAACCTCATTGCTAGGCTTAGGAAGAATTTTCGGAATTTTATCCCAGATGTCTGTCTGTATCTCCAATCTCTGCCATATCCAATAAATTTATATAATAAGGGTTAACATATGCCATGTTCAGCATACCGAGAATCATAGTCACAGACCATCTGTTGCTTTCGGAGAACATGACATAGACTAACATATTTTGTCAAAGGTATCAAACCCTCCTCTGGTCTGATTATAAAACATTATAATTCCAGGCTGACCATTTGATGGTTTTTCCACACCTTCTTCGTCACAGAAGAAAATAGCATCGAATACAGTTATTTAATCTAAAAAATAAAAATAATTGTCCAACACTAAAAATGACACAAAAGATAACCATACGTCTCTGGAGCGCATGACCCCTCTATAACAGCGAAACTATGATACCTACCAAGTTAACAAAGTTGCCAAGGTAAAGTTTTATTTGACGTCAGAGTTGGCCGTGAAACACAAATTAATACAGTTGTCGGATGAGAAGTGACAACGATTTAAATTTTTCTTAGGCGCCTCTGAGACGTAGGTTATCTTTCTAGGGTTAATAGTCTCAGCCCCCTCCAGGATAGTATCCTGGTTGCGCCACTGCCCGTAGTTCACTATTCGCAAGACACTTCTCTATAGCAGGTGTGATCCTCCTTCGTCCCCCTATTGGTTAAGCCTCACGTGAGAATTCAGATGTGCACATCCCAGGCTCGTTGAACATGTGACTACGAGCCTGTGCAGACTCGTAGCGCTGCTTTTCACATCCAGGTGGCCCCTTCAGTTTACTAGTCAGCAATGCGACTCGGGCAGTGTGATCATCAATCCACAAACTACTTAGATATAGGCGCGTAGGCATTTACCACCAAGGCCGTTCTCCCTAACTAGTCCCTTCAGGACTCGGGTCATGCGAAGCCGTCAACTCCGAAGCTCACACGATTTACCATACGATGCACTCCCCCACCAGAGGACACCTTAATCGTGCTTGGCATTTAGTGACTTCCCTCCCGTAAGAGGTAAGTCACGCCATGAGCCACCCGTACATAACTCAGGAGCTTGGGAACGTTACCGCCCGAATGGTGTTTGTACAGATCCTCGCCATGGCGCATCAACTCACCAAAGATCTTTGTCCCACTGCATACAGCCATTTCTGGCTGATGTCACAAGGACACCGACCCCCTGCGGGGATTCTTGGATAAAATGTTCCTTGGTGGAAGACTTGATTCTGGTTGCTCCAGTAATGGCAATAATTTATGTTTCTCGAGGTATCACTGAAGCCATGGTGATAGCCGAACTCACGACGAACAACAAAAAATTTTGATTTGTATCTCGGAAGATATGTACGAGCAACTTCGTAACGGGCAAGGTGTCGTTTTATTGGGAAATTTTATGTAGTTTCAAAAAGTGAAGTCATATCTCGGATGAAATGTTTGGTGGTGTGGCAAATTTTGATTTAGTTCGGCAAGTCGGGCATTTTTTCGAAAAATGCTATTAGATTGTATTGGTTAAAAATAGAGGGGTCCCGTTGTACACAAATTTTCTCCAAATAAGTCGCACTACCTACCATGAATGGGACACTCTGTATAATATTCAAAATTCGATCTGTGATGGGAGTGTGGACTAAAATTGTTTATGAAAGGAAACGACGAACGGTTGCAGAATTGTAAAATACTACCCGGGAAACTCACATCCTTTTCCTGATGGAAATATGAAAATTTCTTTAACATATAACGCTGTACCTCTCGGCCAGTGTTGCCAATTTAGACGTTTTCCGGCGAAATTCCGCCAAAATTGGTATGTTTAGCCAGAAGAAATTACTAATTCCAGCCGGCCGGATTTTTGTCGGAATTGATTTTTTTCGGCCGTTTTTCTGGCTAAAGCTATTTTATAAAGTCTTAAAATCTAATCTATTTTGAAAGCAGGCTCAAATGCCAATCTTTCAATTTCAAACACCAAAATGTTCGTGGTAATGGAAATACATACTTCTAGACACTGTCGCGGAAAACTTGTTTCACACTCTAGCAGTGGCGATCCTACATAGGGGTTTTGTCGGTTTAAGCCCCCTCTGAAATTTATTCACAAATACAGTGATGTTGCAAAAGCGGCTGAAAAATTCCTTCTTGTGTCGAGGATGTTTCGGAAAATTTGGTAGATTAAGACATGGAATATTTCAAACGGAGAATCAGCTGCCGCAGGTGGTTATCGATTTCAGGACTTTTCGTGAAGCTAGACCTGACTGTTGCGCCTGTTAAAAAAAGTCCAGATACATCCAGAAAAACGAACAAAAACAGGCTAAAAACATAGTAAACATGTTATTAGCCAGTTTTGACCGTTTTTCTGGGAGTAACCAATTCAGCCGGATTCAGCCGTTTTTTTGGAAAAAAATTATTTAGCCGGAAATTAAATTTTTAGTTGGCAACACTGCTCTTGGCTAAGAGCTCGGTATTCGAAACAAAATTCGGATTTGTTTTATTTTATACGCAGTCAATAGCTGTAAATTGTTAATTTTCCTAATTTCTGTTAAAGATTTTCATTTCGATGCATTCAGCATACTCATTTTTTTATGGAAATAGTTTTCTGTTCAAAATTTATTTTTTAATTAGAAGTCGATATTGTTTGAGAGGGCTAGTTTTTGACTTATACGTATATTGTTGTTAGAAATGTCTGCATGTACTCATAATGTGGATATTTGTGAATAACTTTTATAGCGCTTTCACGCATAGAACGATTAATTTGTCAGGACCCTTCAAAGTTGTTATAACACTGTTTTACTGTGGTATTTTGGTAGGAGTTACTTATGCGCTTTTTCGAATCTTAAATGGGAGGGGGGAGGAGTTAATGAGGATCCATGATCGAAGCACGTCAATTTTATGACAAAAGTCATATACAACAATAAAAATATTTGTACAAGATTTTATGGTCCAACCTGCAAAAGGACTTTTTTCCCACATAATCAGCAAACCATCTCCAACCATCATGCAAAAATTCGGAACAAAATACAATGTAAAAGTGAAATATTCTAAATATGACCGAATGAAGTGAATGAACTTAACACATTAACCCAGTTGGCAGATCGTATCAGTACAAAGAACTCATAAGCTGACATCATGACAATTCTATACATAAACGATGCGGGCAATGTTTTGTTTACCACTTCAAAAAGTGGCAATAACAAAAAAGCATTTAAAATACGATAAAAAAATATATTTTCTTAAAATTCGTTTACACCGCAGATGTTCCCACCATATTACGAGTATACGAAACAGAGACACAAATCGTACAACCCACCAGATTCTGTATACCTGACCATACCAGATTAGATCGACGACATGCCTCTCTTAGATATTTTTAATGCAAATTAAATCTTAATCTGCATAATATGATTTTCTTGTGAAACAAAATGTGTGCGCGGCTAATGCCTTATTTGGAAGTTAGACTCTGGGAATTTTTCGGTGAATTTGTGTGAACATTTGGGTTTAGTTTAAAACATAAGAATTTATTTTATTATTTATATGTAAATAATCGTCTGACGCACTCTACTTCCGAAATTCCAAAAAATAAATACATATTACGCAGAACAGCGGATGATCCGCATTTTTGGGCACCCACACAATTATTCGGAATCCGAATTTATTGGATTTCCAAATTTATTAATGCGAAATTCAATGACAAGTGAAATGGTTCATTCATAAGGCGCTTGCTTGCTCATCTTAATTTCTCGGGAAATACCATCGCGAAGACAACACAGACAGATTCTCTACTATAATTTCTCGTTGTCTAAACATACATTATGTACGTATACGATGTGTGTAGTACTAGTATGTATCATAACATAAATACAAAGCAATCAACGAGAACGCGACTGACTCGCGGTCGCGGCTATCCCAAAGCAGTTTTTGTGTTTTGCTGACTGATCTTAGTCATCTTTGGGCTGTGCTCTGGACTCGAAGAACTTCGAAGAAAATTATAAAAATCTACGGCTGCCTTTCGCTCGATGAGTCATTTTTTTGGTTACTGATTTGTGGCTTTTGTTAGCGATCATCAGATTGGATTTGGAAGGTGGTCGAAGTACATTTTGCATCTATGTATGTTTATATGAGGTAGCGTGCCGGAAACGCGCTAAATGTGATAACTTTGCACTGAAGAGAAGCTATACAGGTGGAAATTAAGATCTTGAGATTCAGAGAAGAAAGTCAAAGTCATGGCAAACATTTCGTGTTGGAAGTTATAATATTTGAAAATAAATAAGAGGAGTAGTGGGCAAAAGAAGCTGTCGTTAAAAATTAATCGCTAACACATTTTTTTTCAATTGTACGAAAAATCGTCTATGGATTGTTTTGCTAATAATGTAGCTACGTGTGGCTACGGAAATTGCCCAACGAGAAAGTGCTCTTGAAATATGAATTATGCCTCAATTAAAACAATTTTGACAAATAAAAAAAACAACCGAGCTCGCGTCATTTTTATGTATTTAAAAAAATCGTTAGAAAGTACAAAAACTTTTATACGATTAAGCCAAGCCGAATCTGTCGTTTTGCCGGAACCTGTCGTTTACTGTGTGGTGAAACTTCATCAACAAGTTCCACGGCGTCCCGGCAAATTAAGTCGAATGAGCAAAATACTACCATCGGAAATAGGATGCAATCCAATCCTGCTTAACTTCGTTATAAACTTTACTGTGAGATTTCGTTCTTGGGAGGGTTAGCTAGGACTCCCGATGTTATTGTAGAAGCGTAGAGGAGCAGCTAAAGAGATCGGACTTTCAGTTGAATAAAGATCCTCTTTTAGGAGCATCTGAAGAGCTCCTATTTTAAGTAAGAGGAAAAGCATGTATCCCTAAATGTCTCTAGCCGACTGTCGGATAATGTTTCTTTCTATGGATGCACAAAGGGTAGGACACTATACGATTACAGAAACCAATGCAAACCCAATCCTAGATATGTGCAGCGACTATACCCCGGCCATGTACACCTTCGACTCCAATATCCAAATCTCAACGGTTAGGGAAGACTGGAGTAAATGGAACGACAACAATCTATCAAAACACATCGTGTGGTACACGGATGAGTCGAAGACAGACGAAGAAACAGGGGCAGGAGTTTATACTAAAACCAACAACTATATAGTATCTCCAAACCCCAATATACAACTGTCTTCCAGGCAGAACTTATAGCCATAAACCTTGCAGCAGGGGAGAGTACTCGAAAGGCATTAACCAATAAGACCATATATATTCTCTCCGACAGTCAAGCTGCTATAAAAGCCATTGCAAGTCCCAAAACAACCTCTAGATTAGTTTGGGAATGCCAACAAAATCTCAAAAACCTAGCTACCCGAAACAAAGTAACTCTGAAATGGGTGAAAGGACATAAGGGGATCGAAGGAAATGAGAAAGCGGATGCCCTTGCAAGAGAGGGTTCCGAACTACCCTTAACTGGTCCTGAACCTGCAATTGGAATCAGTAAATCTACTGCCAGAACCGTTGCTAGACGATGGACCGTGGATAAATTTCAAGATCGATGGAGACTCGCTTAAGGGCTCAGGCACAGCAAACGTATGCTGGAATCTAACTGGCATACCAGCTGCACCGAAGCCCTCAGTCTAAGTAAAACGAACCTCAGGGCAGTGACAGGCCTTATAACCGGTCATTGTACCCTACGGAAACATCTGCATACAATAGGGATCTACTCACAAGACCCACTATGCCGCCTCTGCAACGAAGAGGAGGAATCAGCCTCGCACGTTATTTTCGAATGCCCCGCTCTTATGAGCTGGAGACAAAATTTCTTTGAGGCTCAAACTACCATAATGGGTGCACCCAAAGTAAACCTGGTTAACTTTCTTCTAAGCCTCATACGAAGGACAGAGCTCATAACCTGAAACTTTGTCGCGTAGATGGGAAATACAATAAGCCAGCAGGCTGCAGTTTTGGGGGCAACCAGCCCAACCTATCTCAGCGCCATATCCATCCATCCATCCATCCGTCCATAGATGCTGTGGATGTGAGATAAGAGGCTTCTCGGTATGTTTCGGCAGGATGCGATCCTGTAGAACCAAGCAAAGCCAGAATTTATGCAGTCCAAAAGCCAAAATAGCACTGAATATAGACGAGCTACGGTCTGAGAAGCAGAATCGAAGGCCAGTTGAATGTGATCAGAATCACCAGTAAAAGACTAAACACGTTCAGGGGCCATTTTCCGTTAAATTGTGCAGAAAATTATTCTCGACTGTCCTTTCCTAAAATTTAGCTGTAAAATTTAAAAAAAAAAAAACAGGCGTAACAGTCCAACATTGGATTGCGGCCCTAATCCAATGTGTTCGTGACATCCAATTCCCAAGATCCTAACTGCTTTTTTGTTGAGATGTTGAGATCAACAGCACGCTCAGCAATGTTATTTATCCTCATAAATGGGTGAGATCATAGTTCGTCACAAGGAGTGTGAGTTCGAAAGACACCGTAAACTGAATTCGTTCACGGTGAGTCTCGAACCCATGACCCTGCGCACCGAAGGTGCGCGCACTTTTTATTACACCAGCCAGACTACTGTGCATTTTGTCAATATTTTCGCGACCATCGATTTCAACTCCTATGAAATTCTTGACGTTGAAAAAATTTCGGGCTTGCCCCCCCCCCCCCTGACCAAAATCCTAGCTACGCCCATGGTGCAAGCTGTAATTCGAGACACCCTGAACTGAGTTGTAGAAGCAAATTGGTCGATTTGTAATTTGTTTAAAATTGTAGTGCGTACTAATTGTTTTTCGGGATAAGTAGCACGCAGACATTTGTGAGTTGGGAACCACTGATCTAAAACCTTAAATTTAAAAAATAAAAATTACGAACTAATATCCTGGATCCAAATTCCTTGAAAAATTGCAGTTCAAGCTGATAGTAGTCATTGAGATGTCCACCGTAAATGCTTGTTTTTGTCTATAATAGGGGTGCCTAACTTAATTTTGACGTGGGCTACATTGTTGGTTTAAAAAACCATTACCGGCCAACATTTTTATGAAGAGAAAACATTTGTTAATTCTTTTTTTATTATTTGTAGCGTAAAGAAGAAGCGTTAGCCCGCGTAATGGCCCCATTTAGAAACATATGAAAGTTTCAATTTTGAAATTCTCTTAGTTTCACAAATATTTCTGAATCGATAAATTTAAAATTGTTGATATTTGTATGATTTTGACGTCGCTCGTAGTTCATAGCGATAAAAATTTATCGAACAAACTGGGCGGACGGTGGAAGTCGTATTGCATCAAATTGTACACTGAAAAAAATAATTAGCTTAAAACAAGAAAAAAACAAAAATAAAAACAGCTAGGAAATAATTTTTCCTGATTTAAGATTTATTTTCTTGTTCCAAGAAAAGTTTTTTCTGATTTGAGATGTATTATCTTGTTCGAAGAAAAGTTTTTGCTTAAAATAATGCTTATTTATCTATTTTAAGCAAAGACTTTTCTTGGAACAAGAAAAAACATCTTAAATCAGAAAAACTTTTCTTGGGACAAGAAAATACATCTTAAATCAGGAAAAAATTTTCCTTTGCGGTTTTTTTATTGTAATTTTTTCTTGTTTTTAGCAAATGATTTTTTCAGTGTAGCACACTAGGAAAGGAATGAAAGAGCGCCTCAGCTGAGATCCAGTCCAAAACTACCGCTCTTAACTACAATTTTATTTTTAGCCATAAGATGGTTTAGTTGACGATATGTGTAGTGACAAGGTTATTGATTTATTAACTCCGAATTTTTGAATAGCTTTCTCAAAGTTACGTTAAAAAAAATAACGCTGCCAAAAATTTAGAAAAACGTTTAGAAAATATTTCTATTGAGACAATAATGTTATTCGAATTTTCGTTTTCAAACATTTAAGCTCAGTGAAATCCTTAGGCTGTGCAATATTCAATCCCCTTAGATTAGCGAAATTTTATATAATCTCCTTGTTGCTAATGTCGATGCAATTTTCGTTTCAGATCAAGTGCACTAATCAACCCAATTATAGGCAAAAAAGAATAACAACCATTGGTGAACCATTTTTGTGAAGCATTCAATTCAATATTTTAAACCAATTTTTTTCTCTGCGAAATATACTTTTGCCTTGTAAGTTTGTGTACAAAAATTTACTGTTTTTTGTTTTATAAAAATTTGTTCAAAATTTTGCTTAAATGAGTCGCTTATAACCGCTTTTTTCGAAGTCACTCGCGACCCGAATAAAACCCCTTCACGGACCGGATTGTAGCCCGCGTGCTGTATGTTGGACATGCCTGATCTAGAACATATCTGGTGTTAAAAAACTATGCACTTCTATAAACCCAACAACATACACATTAGGTATAGGGAATTTTCCGAAACGATGTGTCGAATTTCTAAATTACATTGTTCACATCTAATCACATCTTTTCATACATATTTGGGAAATTACTAGCTCATCTTGTTTGAGAGTGCTCACACAAAAAAAAACCCACAACGAACAAATATTTCAGCTCGTCTCCGGACAAATCTCAGTTCAATAGCTATCAAATATGTTCGAGTAAATCACAACGGGCAATCTAATATGATATCATAATTGACATGGAATTCCATATTTGGGTGCCTATAAAAAATGGTCAAGAAACGCAGAGAATAAATCATCGAAAGATACTTCCCGAAATACAAATACCCACAGGCCACAGAATATCTAGCTACATACGTAAATAGTCGTAATATGTATTCTATTGGCAATAAGAATATTTTTTTTTTATTCTGAATGTACGTACTATTAAGAGCTTTTAATGTGTTATTGTGTGTACGTTTTTTTTGTATAATATTCACGAAAAAAAGACAAAAAATTAAATTCTATTGATAAAAAGTCATTGTATCTTTTTCGTTCTGATTCTAGCTTGTCTAGAACAGACAATAATACGTACGCTCGCGCCGCGCCGTGTGTCGTTGTAAAAGACCCTGAAACTTTGTAAATGAGTAAAAAAAACGGATAGAATCGACGAGGTCTTTGTGACGTTTTAGGTAAAATTGAATACATTCCAGATAGCGTGTCCGCAATATCAATACCGCAGGTTGATTGATAAATTTATTGTATTAGATACGAGAGTATCTATACACATCTTCGACACGATCTTGTTGTTATTAAAAAACTCAAACGATTCTCCGATAAATTGAATTAGATATTTTAATGCCAATGACGTTATTGTCAGGTGAATTGTTACGCTTGGCACGCAATTATTAGAACGTGTCGATTCTTCTTTTTTTTTTGGTACACGCAATTTGGACTTAGCTCAAAAGATATTCAGCTGATAGACAAGTGCTTGCAAAGACAAAGATAAATGATATTTATATCTATGCACTTATTTAACAATTATTATAATTATTTTAATGTTTGCATTATTATTTATATCAGCTCGGCTAGAACAATATGAGTATTGTTAAATTTATACTGACACCCTGAATGCACATACACGAAGATATCTTCCTGTACACCACATGCACATACACGAAGATATCTTCCTGTATGTACACGTTACTTACAGCACACACTCAAAGCTAAAATGTTTTTCAGTAGATTTTAATGTTATATGGAGTTCCATCTCTATTCCAATTACTTACTTTATGGTAATAGACCATGTGTTGGAAGACCAGTCAAGCCCTGGTAAGTTGAAGTCGCCTGTTACAATAAGGTTTTTCAGAATGATCGGGTTTCAGAATGAAAGGACTTCCGAGTTACCAAAAATTAACGATTGGCAAACATAAAAGTGCGTTTATCGCGCTAAATATCGATCGTGAGCCCGGGTCACCTTAACAGACAGGACTGAATACAGGGCTTCCCGATAAGTTTATTATGTAGTGCAGTGGCGCAGCCAGAATCTTGTTCTGGAGGGGGCTAGGACCATCCATACTACTAACCATTAAATGCTGCTGGTGCATGCTGGGTGTTGGTGATATTTTCCGCACCAAGACGCTATGCTATGCTCTTTCTATGCCCAGTTGCAATTACCCTAATTTGCCAGTGCATTTTTTGAGTAGTTTAGCTCCGTTAAAACGTGAATGTAATGTAATATTTGCAATTAGCACGTTTCTTCTTTGATTTCATGAAAACCCAACTCTGAATCACTCTTCCCAGCATTGCAATAGGTGACTTTATAAAAGAGATACTGATCAAAAAGACATCTCTAGATGTCACGTCCTGCATAAGGGCAAGCTTTCAGATCCTTTTGAGGTGCACAGTGGAGTGAGGCAAGGCTGCATTTTGTCACCCATTCTCTTCCTTGTTGCCATTAGTGATGTACTCGGCTCCGCACTCCAATTACATCGAAACAAAGGTATCAGATGGAAATTGTTCGATCACCTTCAACATCTTGACTACGCTGACGACATTTGCCTTCAACAAACACGGATGATGTCGCTCAAATGACAGAAGCTCTAAATTGCGCGAGTCGTAATGCGGGGCTGAAAATCAATGCTGCCAAGACTAAGTTCTTGAGCACATATCCAGGTGGGCAAAGCGAAATTTGTATTTCAGGACAGGCAGTCGAAAAAGTTGATGAATTTTGCTATCTCGGAAGTAAAGTTACAGCAGATGGTGGAGCGGATGCTGATGTAAAATCACGGGTAAACAAGGCTAGGGCGGCTTTCTTCAATTTGACTCCTTTCTGGCTAAACAACAATATTTCCAGACGCACCAAAATACGTGTCTTCAATTCTAATGTGAAATCCATTCATGCTATATATGTTCAACCTGGAAGGTGACTAAAGAGATCACTGATAAGTTGCAAACTTTTGTTAATCAGTGTCTACGGCGCATCCTAAATATTCGTTGGCCGGAGATCATTTCGAACGAGGATCTCCTTACTATAACTGGCCAGGAAAGGATAGGCACTTCGATCAAAAGACTTAAGTGGCAATGGATAGGTCACACCTTCCGAAGAGGGCCCAAAAACGTCGCAAAAAAGGCCTTAAACTGGAATCCACAGGACTCCGGAACAAGACGCCGTGTTGGGCGGCCAAGGAACACATGGAGAAGATCGTTAACTAGCGAAGCGAAAACGCTAAATCTTTAAATCGCAGCTAGCGCCGTTGGCGCAAAACAGAACGAGGTGGAGAGTAGGCGTGGTTAATGCCCTATGCCCCACAAGCGGTTGACAGGAACTAGAGAGAGATACGAAGAAGTTTTTACGTTTACATGTTCAAAATTGGAGTTTAGGCACAAACAAAAACCGGGCCGAAGTTGTGCTAATATCTTTCGAATGGCTCCCGGGAAAGAACCAACTGATTTCAGATGTAAATTGCAACGAAGCTGACTCGTTAAGTTCCGATATAACTTCGAAGGATACAACGCTTGTATCCGGTTCAATGTTTTCACTAAAAAAGGTTTGTAGAACAATTTGGCCTAAAAAAATGCATCTTTCTTCACGTACACCAGACCTCCTAGCGGAAATTTTCGTGCACGGCGAAAAAGGTTAATTTGTACAAATAGTTCGTAATTTAAGGCATGCTTCATGCGCCTTACTTTTTATTTTTCCTTTCCAAATTTCTAGGTTTCTTTGTGTGGAATCAGAAATGCTGCACATTTTGCCGTATATTTACCAATACTGTACGTCTGGTCAGCTTACAGTGGAGTCACTCGAAATACATTTCAACTTCTCTATAACGAATCGCCAAAGGGACTAAGTAATTTCTTCGCTAAAGAGAAAATTCGTTATAGAGAGTATAAAAACTAAAGCCTTTTTGATAGTTCTTTATACCCACATGTGAAATGTTTAACAACACTTAAAGGTGCGGATATCCCTGAAAACTTATCTTTCCGTGCTATTGTTACCATAAGCAATGATTCTAGATGGAATGCACGGACGACTCCTTTTACGGCTAAACTTCACCTTTAATATCCACAAAGTAAGTGCGGAAACTCCGAACTTTAACTAGCATTTTTCATTCCTTCGAAATAACCCTCTCCGACTTTTTTGACAATTAATCAAGATTTTACGTTGGGGTGTCATAATATTTTCATGGACATGACTTCTTTGAGTTCTCGGAGCCTCCACGGGTATTCACAAATTAAAAAATAGAAAATATCTGACCCGAAAAATATTCGTTATAAAGATAAATTCGATATAAAGAAATTTGTTATATGTATGTATATTATAACATTTTACAGAAAATTTTATGAAAATACAGAGTGAATGAAATACATTCCGTATATGGAAGTTCCTTCTAGAGAACTTTTACTGTATTTTTTACTGAACCTTTCATAGATAGCTGTCAATTCAAAGCAACTAAATATGTAGCTTGAAACTCCCACCTTTTTATGACAATCAGACCAAAATATTACTAAAAGTCCATCTAAGGAAATTTTAAGGTATAAAAATTATAAAAGTGTGCTACTAATGTTATCTATGAGTCAGAAGATTGTGGCCCCGGAAGTTAACTTACCTCGTTCAAGATTGTCCAAAACAATGTCGCTCGTCACTCTATTTAGGTCATATAAAATGAAATGATGTCTTCGTCTATCTCTAATGTTGAGATAATTCACGAAAAAAATGCTCCAGTCGGCTGAATGACGGCAACAATATTTGCAAAACTAAGGCACACAGATTAGCACACAGATTTTTTCAATCTTTCTCTTACACTGAATAAATAACAAAATTAACGTAAACACCGCGACAATATTATTTTAAAAACAAAGACTCTGTCTGTTTTTTCACATTAACCATACAACGACATTATTATCCTTTCTTAAATTTTCGTTTTTCCAAAAATACCGAACTTAAGAAAGATAAAGAAAATGCGCGAGATCGACTATTTATCACTTTACTTAACACGCACTATACACAAATAGGGAATCGTACGAGATACTTAGTCGAATGCGACCCTTGTGCTATTGTATCTACTATTTGAATGGCAGCCGTTTTTTTACGCGAACGATAGCTACTCTACACTAAGCACGCGTTCTCGCGATTTCAAGATAGTTTCGCGAAAACTCGAAGAACACACCTGAACGGTTGACTATCGAAAGCTTACTGAACTGATCACCTGTGTCTTCTGAATAGGCGTTAGTTAGCTTTGTTTCGTCCAACGACACTTTTGCCAACTTTTCAACGAATGTGACGAACCCGTTACGACGACAATCTCTCGAGAGTTAACGTTGTTGTTGCATTCGCTGATTTCGTTAATTGATAAATTTACACTACTTCTTTCGGCGAGGTATCTTTTATCTTATCGCGCGCCGGTAATCGTCGTTGAAGTAAACACTAAAAATAACTCTTTTCACGATATCGACTGCAAATTTATTGTATCTGCCTGGAGAGGTTGGTGTCGTCGACTGATATCGTATCCTGTTCTGATTGCAAATATCTTTTGAACTTAATCCTTTCTAGATGCCGAGGACTGGGATGAATATAAGATTTGATCCGTTTCGACTTCCTCAACCGTATGAAACCGCTGAAACTCGCGAACTATGTTTAAGTACTTTCAATCCAGAACGGATGAATATGGTGAATCAACTCTCTTGGCTGCCACCAACGGTCGCTTGAGTGTATCCAAAGTGTTCGAGTGCGACTGGCGTATTCAATAGCGCTCTGCCGTACTACATCCACTTCACCATCAGCTCTGTACAATGGCTGTTGTCGTTTAGCTTTTCGATGTTTTTGTTTCAGATACTTTTTCGCTAGAATCCGCGATTAAAGCTTTTCTTGTACTCGTATGTCCAAAGTGGGTGGGTGGTAGATGGTAAGCAAATGTTTAACTGCGAAAAAGCCTGACTGTGCGATGAAATTCAGAAAAACTGCACAGTGCACATACTATTTGTTTGAATTGTAACTTTAATAATTATTTTTATTTATTTTCTTCTATTTAATACACGTCACGTGATTAGTGCTCATATATTACTCTCTTGGAATATTTTTCAATCACAAAACCGAATGCTTCATGTTATGCGGAACTATGAATTAAAGACTACGACGCTTGCTTAGTACTACTATACGAATTCGTCGCGACTGGAGGTATGAAATGGCTGGATTTACCTTTTATAGTGGACACATGTGACAATACCGTGAGGAGCCGGCTTTCGTCCAACAAACGACGAAAAAAAAAAAGATTGTTGTGGTCACTGGATCTAATGCAAGGGATAGATGGTTACAAAAGCGACACGAGAGTTTTTACAACACTATAACGTCAATAGTCCAGTCATATTAGCATTTCTAACAGAAACAAATAGAGTAATGCTAATTTTCGTTGTTTTTGAATCAGCGGGGCCACAGGAGTTTAAAACTCGGAAAGGTCCCAAAAAGGGCAAAAAGGACTCTATTTAATCCTTGGTGGTCGGCATAAGGGGTATCAAATCAAAGGGGAAGTCGAGTGCATTATACATCCGGTGTTTGATTCTTGTTTCAAGGACCCTCAATGGAATAAATCGCATTTGAATGAACAATTTTCGTGTTTCTCGTAACTTATCATCTGTATCTTTCCAAAGCCATAGCTATGCAAGTAATTCAAGTTGTTACTACCTTTTTCATTTTTTTTTAGAATTTATATAAAAGCTGAAGATTCTACCATTAAATTTGCTGAGAAGAAAATTGTTTGGAAAGCTCTTAAAAAGGACATAAAAGGACATTAATTAATTCTTGGGACATGACGCGGGGTGTGATATCAAAGGGGACGTCGAGTACATTTCATTTCCTGCGTTTTTTACTTATTTTGAGGACTATCAAAGGATAAATCGCGCTCAAATATTTTTTCTAGTGTATCTCGTAACTCATCATTTGTATATTTAAAAAGCCATATAGCTTCGCGAATATTTGAAGTTGCCAACCAATTTAGAATCCAACTGAAGATTCTACAATTGTATTTGCTAAGAAAATATTTGATCGGAGAGCTCTGAAAAAGGACATAAAAGGACACTAATTAATCCACGTTCGATCAAGGATTAATTAGTGTCCTTTTATGTCCCTTTTCAGAGTTTTCGAATAAATTTTTTCTTAGCAAATTTAACGGTAAAATCTTCAGCTATCATACTCGTAGATTCTAAAAAATCAAAAAATGTAGTGACAATTTGAATTATTCGCGTAGTTATGGCTTCGGGAAGATTCAGATGATACGTTCCGGGAAACACGAACATTTTGCATTTGAGTGCAATTTTCTCTTTGGAGGATCCTTAAAACAAGTAACAAACGCCGGATATGAAATGTACTCGACGTCCTCTTTGGTATGACACCCCGCATGTCCACGTTCGATCAAGGATTAATTAGTGTCGTTTTGGGACATTTCCGATAAAAATAATTTTTCTTAGCAAAATGAGTCTTAGACTCCTGGCACCCTACTGAATCGAAAACAACCAAAATTAGCCTTACTGTATTTTTTTCTATTTTGAGGCCTGAATTGGGATATTTTGCCTGGACTACAAGTCTCTGAATTGCCAAGCAGAGAAAAAGAGAAACAAATGGAGGGTGGACGGACACAGGCCACCCCAACCCCATGTTTTGGTCCTAAGTAAGTGAAAACAGTCAACATGTTGATTAGAAGGTGGTGTTCGGTCAGTGGGTGGTTGATATGAAAGTAAGGAGTGGTATACATACCTCTTCAATGATAGTAAAGTGGCTGGAAAGGTAAGAAATTTGCGTGCGTGCCAAAGGTATTTTTGGTTTCATGCATTACATGAGCTCTGAATGAATGGGGTGAAGATCTTGTAGTTGAGAAATGAGAAGGTGGTAGGTTAAGTTAAATATGTACATGGAATCATATCTGTATGTATGTACATTATGTATACATACTTCATACGAATTTCGGCATTTAAAAAAAAACTTCGGTGCATTTGTATGTACATAAATATTAAGATCAATGCAAGACAATTCAATATTAATTCACAAGCTGGCCCGGCGAACTTCGTATCGCTCCAACTTCTAAATGTACCAATTCGTTGGTGACGGAAAACTACCGCGATCCAAAAATATGTCCCCGTAATTTTGCTCCTGAAAATTTTTCCGAGTTCCTGCAATATTGCTATATTGTGCTATTCCTGGCAGTGTCTTAAACGGCGTGAAAATGGAAGTTGGAAATTGGCAAATTGTGTTTAATACATTCAAAAAGGGTAATCCCTTCAAGAAATAATATAGAAAAAAAGTGAAGATTAAACTGCATTTATAATTTCTTTATTAAGCTGGCCCGATGAACTTTGCATCGCCCCACCTTTAGATGTTAACGATTGGGTACAAAACTACTGAGGTCCTCAAGTTTGTTTGGGTGTTAAGCATTGAAAGCATAAGAAAGTGAGGACTCTCTTATTTTTTTCCTCCTGCCTATTTTTTCTGATTCGCAATAGCAATTCTTTTATCGTGGAAATAAGTCATTTGGCAATAGATATGACAGAAGAAATTCAGTTACTGCAGGTTGGAGTTTTTCTGTTGCATGTGAACAGTGGCGCAACCAGAATCTTATCCTGGAGGGGGCTAAAGCATCCATAGTACCGGATATTTGAGTTTGCCTCCGGAAGGTTGAGTTATGGTGCTATTTTCCAGTAATGAGGTCATACGGTGGTGTTTTAAGCTCTCATCGCATTCACGCTTATTTTCTATAAAACTAAAAAGCGACTTTTCACTAGTAAGTTCTAGGAGTCAGCTGGATATTGTAGAACGAATGTTGCACCGTTAGAAAATAAATTGTGAATACCCGGCACTACAGAATCCCGGTCGAAGTTTAAAAAATATCTTTCTAATTATCATATGGCTCGAGAGATCCTTATTTTCGCAGGTGGAGTAAACAGTGGAAGCATTGACAGGACTCTATCTAGCAAAGAACCAATTGATTTTGAATGTAAATTGCTGCGTTCAGTTCAATTTTTTACTTATTTTGGTCAACAACTCGTCTCAAAATATTTTTACGAAATGCAGAAATATTTTTTATCGTTGGCTCCTTTTTAATTTAACATTCATCTACAATTTAAATTGCAGTGAGAAATTCACATTTTTAGTCGAAGTGTCTCACACATGTTTCAGCTGTAAAACATTTAGAGCTCGGTGAAAATTGTATTATCGAAGCAGGCGGATTTTTTGGGAAGCTTTTTTTTTTGCAAAAATCACTTATCAGACATCCGCTTTTGTCTTCTTTTTTTGTACAAAATGTTTCCAAAATTATGGTAAGGATGTTTCATCTTGTACAGACCATTGAAGCTGATGAATAACCTATGCTCCAAGAACAATTCATATTTTTATCAAACTTGCACCGAAATGCATTGCTTCATATTTCGGTTTGCAGTTTTTTCTTTCCATATTTCGGGGTCTGGGAGGGGCTTTAGCCCCCTCAGTTCCTCCTGTGGTTGCGCCACTGCATGTGGAAGTTTACTGAAATAGGCTATTCTATACCTTCAAGCGATTCCTTCAATAGTACGCTCCTGTTCTTTTTCAGGTTTGGGAAGATTTGTTCTACTATTGCGCGCCGAGAAGGAGAAATCTGCCGTTCCAGTAAGGAACAGAACAAAATTATCATTCTTTATGATCCTGAAATCTAATACGAAAAAGAAGGAGAACATGAAATGCCTGGCGAACTTCGTACCGCCCCACATTTTAAATGTGATCAATTTGTGGGTGCGACAATATTACTGAACTCCGCGAATGTGTTGAGGAGATACAGACAAAATCATCAACAAGGCATTGCTAATTTTTCTTGGTCGATTTTCCAGATGTGTCTCCTACTGAGGATGGAACTTATTCAGATGTTTGTTTAGGGAATACTGGAAAATCCGCTAATGTAAATGTACTGTGAATTCCAAATTTTTCCAGATATTTCATAAGCTATCCTCCTGCTGGAATTGGAAACACTGAAATCGGAAAATCCGTTCATGAGATACAGACAAAATAATTTATGTACTGGCAAATTTTGCAGACTTTTCGACAGGTATTCGACGTGGTTGTTCAATTAGGTAGGAGGGGTGTAGGGCGGAATTTACCGATTTTCGCTTATAAATTCAAGTGAAATATGCAAAATAATGTGAGAAGGAATTGCCCCCAACATTTCGGTCTTTCTGCATATTCTGCATATTCTGCATTCAGAAAGAGCAATAAGATGAAGCCAATTCACTGGAATCCTCTAATTCACTAAACTGCACTTCTAGTAAAATTTCCACAAAAAGGTATGTTTGTCTTCAAACTTCCGCTCATTGTGAATTTCTCATATGCATCGACAGTTGTTCCTTCAATTGGGGTAAACACCAAGCCTGTGGAGAATTTTTTTTTTGAAATCCACTGATACCATCAAAACATACAGGCAGAAGTTGCCAAAAAGGAAACCATTGTGAATGTTGGCTCATTGTGAATTTGTCGGATGTTTCAATAATTATTACCTATGTTATTCCGAACCGAACCAAATCCAACGAAACTAAAATCATGGAAATCGGTTCAGCCGTTTTCGATGAAAAATCTGTTTCAAAATTTCAATTAAGTTTGAGTGGCGATAATACTGGCAACAGGAAAGACTTCAGTTTTTGTGAAATTTTATGTAGTTTCTGAAACTGAAATCGTATCTTGGATTAAATCATCATTAGGGCTGCAAATTATGATTTTGCATGACAAGTCACGATCTTTGATGTCTTTTACAAAAAGAGCGATAACAAGGTAACGGTAAAAAAATTCCGATTGTATTGGTCATTTTCTTGCTGAAACAAGTTGCGCTATCAAACCTTACAGTATTGACCAGGGGTGAACCCAGGAATTTATTTTGGGGGGTGATTTGTATTTGCCAAGTGGCTCATGAAATCCAACGTTTTAAATGTTCTTAGACCTTACGCTAAAGAGTGCCCATATACTGTCCGATCGATTGACCAATCGATTGAGCAATCGACTGCACACAATCGATCTGACGCCCGTACAGCACATCCACTATGCAATTTATCGTGCAATCTGAAATGACAGTCTCACGGTCCACACGACACGACACAACACAACATAGCGAAAATTATTTATTTTGTGGCGATGGAAAATGAACGTCCCTTGCTACTTTCGATAAAGAATGCCTAGACACTTTTAATTTTCGTTCGTCTTCGAAAGGCATTCATTCCTGATTACTTGACGCAATCAATGACAAGTTCAATGTTGAAAGTGGAAACGGAGCTTGAAGACGATAGGGAAGGCGAAAGCGCGCATGTGTGGACATAGCCAATGACTGCCACAACCACAACATGAAGAGTGACCACTGGTTTATGTTAAAAAAATCAGCAACTGAAAGCACATGATTATCATGACAGATTGTATGAAAAATTGCATGGCAATATGTTCCACACGTCAAATAAAAAAATTGGACTGGATGGTCACGTACTCCTTTCAATTTATCGGGCAATCAAACAATTGCTACAATCGATTGGAAGGTCTATGGGCACTCTAAAAGGGTAGTTTAACGTCGGGCATAGTGAAAATTATCACTTAGGTATTTGATTTATAAATAAAGACATGTTGTTTGAATTTTATTCATACTTATAATTTTCATTTTCAAATTTCGGGGGGGTGATTTATCCCCCGAATCCCCCCCTTGGGTTCGCCCCTGGTATTGACCACCTAATTCGGGACTCCCTATATAGATAGATGTCATTTATTTTTTGTAACAATATTTCTTATTTGATGACATGGCCTCTAATAACTCTTAATTTTGCAATAAAAAGTTATAGGAATCTTTACATGTCATTTTAAAATTGCATTTTATTTGAGGGCCAGCCTTTACAGTGCGAATATTTAGTGGGTTCCGGCGTTCCGGCTATCTGTCCATGCGTTAACGCAAAGCGAGAATATTCTTACAGGAGAATAATTTATTGCCGCGACACGTATTGAGGAAACCTTGTTCAGTTGGGGTTGTTGCTTGGGGACGAAATCGATTAGCTTTTTAGTGCCAAAACTACCCAAAACCCTTATCGATTTCGTCCCCTGTAGTGAACGAGCTGCGGCAAAAGATTTAGAGTATATTTTACGCCAAAAACTCATTCGAGCTGAACAATGGTTTTTGGCTATTTTTAACGTAAAATGTACTCGAAATCCTAGTTGAGCTCGTCCACTTTCAGGGGACGAAATCGATAAGGGTTTTTCGGTACTTAGCCACTAGAAAAGCTGATCGATTTCGTCACCTGCGTTGGGACGAACTGATTAAGGGTTCCCAAATAAGCTACCGGGATAGAAAAGACCAGATTCAAAATTTTAATCATATTTTGCTGGTATTATTGACAGCTTCAAATAATTTTGTCCGTGTATCATCGGCATCTCTTCATCTCCTGAACGTATTTATTAATTAGGGGCGAAATTACACAAAATTCCTCATAAAGTTCATCCAAGTTGACTGTAGTTATGTTTAGACATTTGACTATTGTCTCCAATTGCTCAGATTTCAGTTCGTGCTGCAAATTTAAGGGTTGCGGACAGAGTACAAGTAAGTGTGTTCGGCAAAATCGTATCCTGATTGCAAATACTGCAACGAATTCATGTACTATGTTTACAGTGCCTATTACTACATTGATTACGTCACTTTCGCATCCCGGCAAATTTCGAAGTGTTTGGTTGACTCTAATACAATAAATAGTTGTCTCTAACCCTTTGATGGAGTTTTTTCCTTGCGGATCATCCATTGTTTGCCCCGTATTTTATTTTTTGGATTACGGGTTTCTGGACTTCCCGTGCCCGAAAAACGGGCTAACCCGTAAAATACGGGGCATCTGGCCACCCTAAGTATGATATCTTCCCCCTCCCCTTGGCCAATGATCACAGTACATTTTTTTTTCTTACTGCTTCACTACTTCATAAAAATCGGGGCACTACGTTGCTTAAGAGCGTCAAAATTCGGGTTTGGTACCTAGCATTTAATGAAAATTTTCGGACTAGCTGCTAAACCGATAATTATTTTATAGGCCCAATTTCTATCCGGTAGGTAATTTCGCCAAACATAGCTTGGAAATAATAGAAAAATGCTAAAATGCGTATAACTTTTAGGAAAAAATTGAATTTGAAACAGCCACATCTCAGTAGTTAATAGAGCCACAGTGATCTTGTATAGCTTAAATTGTAGGGAATTTTATCTCCTTTAAATAGCGCTTACTGACTTTTTTTCGTCAGAATATTTCTTTGCTGATTTCTTTCTTTCTGCAAAAAACTGGTAATAGAGTAAACATTTTCAACGTTTTTTAGAATATATCTCCCATTGCACAACATTTTCAGGGCTACAAATTTGGATTTATCGTGTCTAGTTGGATTTCAACAACATACCAAAAATTTGAGGTTTCCGGAATTTTTGCAATGTTGGACCTTTCTTTTTTTGTAGGATATGACTGGCGTATTATCTCCGGACGAAAAAGCAGCATGCGATAGTGTCCATAAACTTACTAATTCATGGAGAGCGGTCTCTGTAGATCTACCGCAAAGAACTGAAAAGTACATTGGAAATTATTTTATCGAAAAATGAAGTACACAGGATATTAGATTCGTTATTATCAATTTGACCTAATAATAATGATCTAAGTGATTCACCTAGATATAAGAAAATTTTCATAATAAATGAACTACATATATAAAAACAAGACCTTACTAACCACAAACATATAATACATATGAATAATATTTTATCGTACCATTAAGTACTTTTCGAAGAAATTTTGCACTTTACTTAACCTTGAACTATGTAGGTATCTTTCCCTTAAAGCTTTGCTATTTGTTTAGCTATTGTTGACAGTAATTATTGATATGGTTAATGAAATGTCTGGTTATAGTTACCATTGTTTGGCTAAAATATACCTAAAACCTTCATTAGTAATGGATCCATAAAAATATTGTTTGCTTTCTATAAATCGTCAAAGTCACGATATGAACGATAAGATTTCCTTTCCGTCCATTTAGATTGGTAAGAGTGAGTAATTTTCTCTAAAATTTTATTTTCCACTAGGAATTTAGGTGCATTTCCATTAGATTACTGGAAAGTTCTGGCATATTGAAGCTTTTTTTTGTAGTAATTCTAAATTTTTTCTCGTCCTTTATAATTATCCCACTTTTTAAGTCGATAATTTTTATTGGAATTTATTTTAAATTGCCCATTTATAACTTTTCTTTTGCATAATAATTACCATTTACCTGCTTTTATTTATTATTTACATATATTTACGGAAATATGCATACATGTGCGAGTATACGAACATATACGATGCGCTACAGATAATCCCATTAGCATCCACGAGTTGCATACGTTATTCTGTTTTCGAAATTATTTCGCAGTTCTCACTCAAATATGGAAAATAATTCCAAAAGTGATTTTGTCGCATAAACGTGGAGACTTCTTTTCAGATGATGCAAACATGAAAATCAACAGACAGACCGACAGCTACACATTACGCGCAATTATTTGTAATTAGTTCAGTGCAGAGTACATTAATATTATTTCAATCATCATAGTAAATAACATACGGTAGTCAAAGCATTGTTGCGTCTTGGCAATATTGATAAGTAGATACTATACTACTTGTAAGAATAAATCCAATACGATCGCATAGTTTTGATTGACACGAACATTGAAAAAAAGAAAAAAATCGACTTCTTATCTGGCAAATTTTCAATTATGTATAAATAAATCACATTTTAATAGAATCAAATAAAAAATTAGTAATTCAAACAATGCATTGAAGCATTTTCATATCCGGACAAGACGAGGCAAAAGCGTCCTAGTAAAGTTGATGTGGTGATCAATATTGTTATTGGATTGATAGAATTTCAATCTATTCAAATCTACGACAGTGTGCGATAGATGCAATTTTTGCAACAATGTGTACAATACTAAAATTTCAATGAATGCACTTAAATTAATTTAGACAGAGAGACAGAAAACTTTGTATGCTTCTCAAAATTAATTATACGTTCTCGCGTAGTCAATATCCGATTTATTTCAATGTTGGAAAAGTGTGAAGTGAAAAATATCTGAAAAATGCATGCTTCTCCATATATGTACCTGTACGTAACTTAAGCGGAAGACATTCAAACGAGTAATAAATTCAGTGTTGTTGAATGCATATTCCTTATGCCAAGTACTTAGAAAGGAAATTTTCCGGAAAAATTTAATGACAAATTCGTTGATCGAACGAAAAAAGGAAGAAAATAACTTCATACTGATAAAATTAATTTTAAAGAATGTTTCTTTTAAATTCGATTAAATTCTTACTCGGATTTATTTGAAGGGACGTGTCCTAATAATACTGATCCAAGCTATCTACATGTACTTACTTTCTTTATGTCTAAATAGGCTAAGTATTTTTTGCATTACAAAGTAAGAACTCGTCCTTATGATATACGAGAAGACAAAGGCGCAAACAAACCGTGCGTGATGGCGCCTAATTATTTATACATTATATATTAGTATTAGGTTAGAAGTATGAGCTAATATTCTACCAAAGTCATCAGGATTCGTTTAATTTAGATGTACATATGAGGCGGTGCGCGGCAAAACTAGCTACTTCCATTTTTCGTAATTCGTAATGTTTAGCAAGATGAAAAATTATCGTACCATATACGTTTGGCATTTAAACGGAAGCTATGAGCACGAAGATTGATTTCTAAATCAGAAAAGTGATATTTAGTAGAGATGCCACGGATATCCGGTTACTATCCGGTATCCAGCCTATCAATTATGTAATCCATTTTATTTATATTTTATTAAGACTCCTGAGTCCTGACATTTAACAATTAAAGTCCACTAGTCGCAAATTATGATGAATGAAGTAATTTGTGGGTGGTAAACGATTCCGTTTATCCTCGTAGACAAGACCTGCTTCATAGAAAATAACCGTTTTTACTGAATACGCTGCTACAAGGTGATGATAGATATATCCGAACAAAATTTATGAGAATCGGATACAGTGTTGCGTTCGCTGACCACCACTTGAAAGGGTCACCCCTGCGATCTATGCAAGCACTCGGCATGCTTTCTACACCGATTTCATAAAAGCAAGTCCAGTCATAGTGGCGGATTTACCCATTTTCCGCCAGTAGGCTTTTCATATGTTGCCGCCTTCACCGAACTGTACAAATAGCTTTAAATCAAGTTTTGCAGCAAATGTGCGAAAACCTGTCACATTTTTTTTGTCGATATTGAATATTCCGGAGGGATTATACTTTATTTACCTCCGATATTTTGAATCAACCTTTTGTACTTTAATACCTATGTAATTTTTGAGCTTTCCACTTCGTGTCCTGAATATTCTTCAATTTTTATCACAAGTGAAAAGCGAAAATTGCCATGGCCAATTTACAGATATAAAAACTTAAGAGAAGTCAACAAATTAATTTTCTGCTCAAAATTTAACGATAATTTCATAACGCTACTTTAAACTGATAAATCTGCGAATTTGACAAAAGGTGATTAGGATTTTAAAATGAAGCATTCATAAAAAAAAACAAATCTTTTTTGAATGTTCTCCCGAAAACATCAGTTTCTATATTAAAGGAGCCTTGCAAACTTCAATTTCAGTAGAATGTCAAGTTTATAACTTTCAAAGTAAAATAATGTAGTTCTTTGTTTCCAAACTCAAGCAATGTATCTTTAGAAGATAACTTCCCATTTATTCATAAAATGAATAGTTTAATTCTTTCAATCAACCGTCGCTGAAGGATCAAAAGATAAACAAATGTACATATTTCTCTTCCTTAGGACGTTCAGCTAAAGGTGTGCCCTTTTTGTGTATTAAACCTCGATGGTCACAGCTATACCTACCTTTGACACACAGTACGTCGGAATCTTGAGTGTGGTGTGAATCTGGTATCGATTTGTAATGTGTCATCACCCAATCTAGGCTCAATCTGTCCGAAACATAATTCCCGAATCAGGTCGATTGGAAATGTTAATAGTTTGTGCCTAGAGCTATACAATTTGAGGCAATTCCAATAGTTCTTAGGTAGTCAACAAATATTTTTCGCAAATTTCAACAACGACATTGGGGGGGTGTTGTTACTTGAATCTATAATTTGACGAATCAACATTCCCCTTTATCAATATTATTTTAATGTAATAATGAAAAATTAAAAAAAAAAAGGAAAATCCTTCTTGGATACGAATTATAATCGCACACAACAAACAATGAGAGAAATGGCTTGCCTTTATCGTTAATATTTTTTTGTGTTGTTTTCAAAAAAGATCAATAACAAAAAAAAAAAAGAAAAACGAAAATTATTTTTTTTCTATTTTCTTTATTGCGTTTTTTAAGTGAACAATTTTATGTGCGATTATTTTTTAAAGAAACATAAATAGACTTTGCAAAAAATTGTATTAGAGATGGCGGTAAAAACCTCCCGATGAAGATAAGCAGTGATGGCGTGTGGATCTCTTGGCAGTGTTCTCAAAATCTAACATACGTTCATACAAAAATAATTCACTCATTATAACAACACAATAGGGGAATTATTATTTTTAGATTGAAACAATTTTTGGGGAACCCACTACCGATAGATATGAATGGAATTACTTGTTTTCCAACCTATTTTACTGTATGGTGCCGCAGTATGGGGTTCTTGTGCTCCCTCACATCTGGATAAACTACAAGTAAAACAAAACAAGATCTTGAAAATGATGCTGGATCTTCCTCGCTACTTTCGGACAACAACTTTACACGCAGTATCAAAAATGTCCTTTATCCATCGTAAAATTACCCATAACATCATCAACTTTAATTTATCCTGCATTAATTCAACAAACCCCTTGATCAACAATCTATCGTAAAATCTTTCACCATATCTACGTCTATCTTTGAGTTATTACGCACTTGCAATTCAAAATTAGTTTGTAGGCCTAGTATGTAGTTAGTTTAAGATAGTCTTAAGTCTTTTTAGTTAAATAAAAAATATTTATAAGAGGTTTTTAAACCCATTTTCCTCCTTCTTCCGGATATATTGTTCAGCTTATTAATCCTATTTTGACATTTTTATGTCTTGACTCTGGCACATAAATCGAAAATCGTCACGAAAATTGCAACGAAAAAGCGTTACGTTTTTAGTATTACAGGTTACATTCAAGGTTCAACGGAAGTTGGGCTAGCTGCTACCCTGTGAGTGTTGGGTGCCATTCAAGGTTCAACAGAGGTTGGGCTTAAGTTCAATTTACGTTCAACTTGAGTTCAACTTGGGTTCCACTTGGGTTCAACTTGGGTTCAACTTGGGTTCAACTTGAATTCCACTCGAATTCAACTCGAATTCAACTCAAATTCAACTTGAATTCAACTTTTAACTTAGGTTCAACTCACGTTCAACTTTCGTTCAACTTTTGTTGAACGACACAAAGAGTGTAACTTTCAACTCAATAGTGTAAAATTTTGTCTTTCATTACTGGTTGAATAAAATTGATTGATTGATTGAATTACTTGTTGGCCTAATATTCCTATCTCATAGTGGAATATAATGCTGGGATTTGAGTTACATTTTCATTTTATTTATGCAGCCGGGAACCAATCGTCTTTAGGGAATGTGGGCTCGAGAATCCAAAAGGTTGGACATCCATGCTCTACATTGTGAGGAATGATGTCCTCACGCTTAGGATGAAAGTTGATTAATGCTTGGAGTCTACTTTCGTTAGTTGTTTCAATTTCTGCATTTGATTAATAAAAACTGAAGATTTCTTAGCAGAAAAGTAGGCAGAGCAAGGCATAACAGAAAAAAACAGAACGTGCCTGGTTTAGAATTTAAGCCTGTGCGCAATAAATTAACTACATCAAACAAGTTCGCTTATTTGTCTTCAATATTTAACTATCCGCGGCATCTCTAAATCTATAGTTTTGCGTCAATTTCGAATTATAAATTGCAACGAACAAGTTTTGATGTGTCCTCGTGGAACCACATAGCTTTCTATCAAGTTGGTGGAGTATTTAGTCCAATTTTGCCCAAGAAAGTATCTGAGGCGAAAACAATAAACCCTTACCTAATAATATTAATGATAATGCAATCATTTCCATTTTTGGTAATAACAATTTTTACTGGAAAGAGACAGTTTTGATGACTCCGCTATGGAAAGGAAAGAGTTTTTATCAAAACGGATGGAAAGAAAGAGTTTCGATAGGTACCATTACCTGGAAGAAGTAAGTTTTGCAACGAACTGAAAATTTCAAAGCCTCGGAAAATACGGAAGAAATGAGTGCATTTAGCGAGCACATATTGGAAAAACCAACTGAAAAGTGTTCTCCCTCCGCGTCCCACTCACCCGCTAATCGGTCCACATGCGATGTATCGAAAATTTCCCCTATTTAGCGTTGAATTGGAATGCTACATTTAGATGTGTAGCTGCTACTTGGACTGCTCGATCAACTGTCACGCACAGCTGCTCGACCATCAATACTGGAAATTGTTTATTCACAGTTCAGCTGAAAAATGTCATTTCTTATCCAGGTTTTAGTGAACGTAATAATATTGTGCGATGAGAGTACGTGTTTTGATTAAGAAAGTTGCAGTTTTAGGTTTTTTGAATTTTTGATTGCCGCAATAGTTCAGTAATATCGTGTCGATTTAGTACCAATCCGTGAAAAAAATACAGAAGTTTTTTTCTCACTCTTTCTTTATGTATTATGGGGCGCTGATTCCGAATATGAACTTTGCACCCTAAAAAAAGTGCCGCAACCTTTAAAAAAAGGGGGGAAAGGGGGGCATTTTTTGGTTTTTTGCGATTATTTCAAAAACGGTAAGAGATACAGAAAAATGGTCTGAGGACGAAAAAAACTACATAAATTCATCTTTGCAATGATATATAACACATTAGAGTCTAATTGAATATTTCGGCGTTAGAATAGAACATAAATTAGAATATTTTCATTTTAGACCTTTTTTAAAAGCTCCATAACTTTTGAATGAATGCTATTTCAGCCGTAAAATTTTGTACAAGTATTCACAATCAGTTTAAGATCATTTTAAGGTAAACATTGAGCCACTCCGGTCAAGGACCCCCATTATCCCCCCATTTAAATTTTTCAAAACGGCATATCCATAACTCCCCCCCAAATTGGAGCAGAGTGCTAAATTTTGGTTTGTTGGGATTGGAGGTCATAGTGACCCCACCCACCAAAAATCAGCTCATTCGGATAAAAACTAAGAGTACCTCCCATACAAAGTGACCCATCAGGAGTTTGTTCTACGTACTACCATATACAAATCATACAGTAGTACGTAGAACAAACTCCTGATGGGTCACTTTGTATGGGAGGTACCCTTAGTTTTTATCCGAATGAGCTGATTTTTGGTGGGTGGGGTCACTATGACCTCCAATCCCAACAAACCAAAATTTAGCACTCTGCTCCAATTTGGGGGGGAGTTATGGATATGCCGTTTTGAAAAATTTAAATGGGGGGATAATGGGGGTCCTTGACCGGAGCGGCTTAATGTTTACCTTAAAATGATCTTAAACTTATTGTGAATACTTGTACAAAATTTTACGGCTGAAATAGCATTCATTCAAAAGTTATGGAGCTTTTAAAAAAGGTCTAAAATGAAAATATTCTAATTTATGTTCTATTCTAACGCCGAAATATTCAATTAGACTCTAATGTGTTATATATCATTGCAAAGATAATTTTATGTAGTTTTTTTCGTCCTCAGACCATTTTTCTGTATCTCTTACCGTTTTTGAAATAATCGCAAAAAACCGAAAAATGCCCCCCTTTCCCCCCTTTTTTTTAAAGGTTGCGGCACGTTTTTTAGGGTGCAAAGTTGATATTCGGAATCAGCGCCCCAAAATACATATAACAAAATTGAGAAATAAACTTCTGTATTTTTTTCCTGACGAAAATACCATATGATTGGACTACAATGTCTGCGGATGTATCAGCTGATTAGAGAGAACTGACATTTCGTGTAGCAAGTCCATTCAGCGAACACAAACTTAGCAGTTTTCCAATTTCTTATGGTGGGGATATGTAGCATATCCCAATATGTGCTCGCTGAATGCACTCAATGTGTTATGATGAAAACTGAGCTCTCCACCGTGTGGAGTAGGGGCGTCAAACTAAAAGTTTGGCCTGGGCCAAATTTAACTGTTTTCATGTTGAAGCGGGCCGCAGAAAAAAAATTGAAAACGCGCATTGAAGGCTATGTATTTTTGAAATTAAATCACAGAATATAGTCTTTATCACGTGACTATAAACCTGAGTCAGTAACATCGTCGGGATTATGCCCTCTAGAAAATTTCCATCTTTTGAAAAGGTTCTCCCAACAAATTCAGACGCATTAGACAAGAAGTTATCATGTTCACTGTCTATTAGTCAAATATGTACACAACGTTCCAATCCGTTCACGTCTATGAGTCGCATGTGACTCATATGTATTTTCGAATACCAAATGACATTGTAATGTCGACGAAAACTCAGACTGTGAACGTGTTCAAACGCCAAAATTTGGTTAATCGATCATCATAGTTTTGAATTAATTTCCGCCAAATTTTGAACATCTTATCAGAACATGGTAGCACCCGTCATTCCAACAAAATTGCCACATTGGGAACGAAATTGTTAATGACATAAATGGACATCTTTCTGGCTAAAAATAGCCAAACATTTGTTTTGTGCTGTGGCTTAAAACAAACGCATGTAACAGTAAAGCTTAATAGGCTAAGAGGCAAAACAATCGTCTATTTGGGCTGATATCATCATGTTTACTAAATTTTAGAGCTTGGCCTTAAAATAAATCTTAATCCAAGATACGCACGAATTATAGAGTAACCGTGGGAGGTAACTATCACGGTCGGCAAATTCTAAAAGTTTTTCTGGACCGAATTTCGGGAGTTTTTTGCTATTTGTTTTGAATTAGAGTAAGGCGTTCTAACTACCTCTTGCGAATATGCTAAGTTTCGCGAAATCCTACATCAATCGCAGACAAAACAGCGCCTAAGCGCAACGCATGTAAAGACCTGCAGTGGGACTCAAATGCCTTTAGATGGTAATGAGGTATGAGTAGATGTAGGGTAGTCGAAAGACCTTCGCAGCACTCTCATAGAAGATGGCGGATACACGAGGAGCATCAACGTGATATTGCTATCTTTACTGACGGGTCTCCATGGAAGGAAGGTCGGGGGCTGGACTAAACTCCGAGGAGCTAAATCTAGCAGGCTCGCTTCGTCTAGGAGAGTATGTATCCGTATATAAAGCAGAGATGTTTTGATTCCTGCACGCGCTGGATCATCTTCTGGAAGACGGAGTGCTGGGGAAGAAAATTCTGATAGCACTCGACAACCAATCGGTGACTAAGCGCATGCGGAAATCTAACATCAATTCCAAATTGGTACTTGAATGTGTCCACAAGCTTAATGAAATAAAATAAATAACAGGCGCGACAATCCAGCATTGGACTAAGGCCGCAGGATGTGTTAGTGACATCCTATTTCCAAGATCTTATCTGCTTGTGTTGAGGTAATGAGATCAGCATCACGCTCAGCAGTGTTATTTATCCCCATAAATGGGTACTCGTTTAACATCTGAGTGAGATCATAGTCCGTCACAAGCTCGTGAGTTCGAAAAACACCATGTGAGATTCGAACTCATGAGCCTGTGCACAAGCTTAATGAGTTTGCTTCAATTGACGAAGTTACACTAATGTAGGTTAAATTAAATGACCGATACCTTATACCAAAAGGGGATTGGCAGAAAAGTTTCAAATACTGGAACCCAAAATTACTTTGGAAAACGGCATTATAGGGGTCTGGATAAATGCCATACATCGGCAACGATGGCGGAGGCTAACCACAAGTAGGCAGGTTCAAAACGCAATTATCAGCAAACTAGGGAGGAAAGCCAAAAAGAGACTCAGTTAAACACGGAGTAGCCTAAATTGGATAACGGCCTTAGTGACAGGGTATGGTCATTTTAACCTTCGGGCGGTCGCAATGCATCTGACAGATTAAGTGAACAGTCCAGCATTGGACTAAGGCCGCAGGATGTGTTAGTGACATCCTATTTCCAAGATCTTATCTGCTTGTGTTGAGGTAATGAGATCAGCATCACGCTCAGCAGTGTTATTTATCCCCATAAATGGGTACTCGTTTAACATCTGAGTGAGATCATAGTCCGTCACAAGCTCGTGAGTTCGAAAAACACCATGTGAGATTCGAACTCATGAGCCTGTGCACAAGCTTAATGAGTTTGCTTCAATTGACGAAGTTACACTAATGTAGGTTAAATTAAATGACCGATACCTTATACCAAAAGGGGATTGGCAGAAAAGTTTCAAATACTGGAACCCAAAATTACTTTGGAAAACGGCATTATAGGGGTCTGGATAAATGCCATACATCGGCAACGATGGCGGAGGCTAACCACAAGTAGGCAGGTTCAAAACGCAATTATCAGCAAACTAGGGAGGAAAGCCAAAAAGAGACTCAGTTAAACACGGAGTAGCCTAAATTGGATAACGGCCTTAGTGACAGGGTATGGTCATTTTAACCTTCGGGCGGTCGCAATGCATCTGACAGATTAAGTGAACAGTTTTTGTTGCGCCAATCAGCGATATGAAAAGGGAGAGTTCTGAAACTCACAGTAGCTTAATCTTTATCGATCAATTACCCAAACCCAATCTACCATATGTCTGAGGGGTGGGAGGGGATGAATTAATCTCTTAGATGTATTGCGCCCGATTGTGTTATTTTCTCCTTTTCTATGAAAATTTCCTCTTCACATTGCGTAATAACGTTGTGTTGACTTTTAGGCTCACCAAATCGTTCAATAGTGTGTTTTTATAAATAAACTCAAATTTTTTAAGCGGTCGAGTTGTTGGAGGTTTTTTACATATTGAAGCGACTGAAAGCAGAATATTCTTAGAAAATTGAAAATGTGAAGGGTATCAAACTTTGTGAGCCAGTATTTGTTTCTAAAATTTCGTAGAACTGTTTCAAAAAGACAATGCAACAACAAATAAGAGTGTAAAATATACAGAAACTTAGTTTTATCCTTTTTTCTGTACTTAATCTGTCAGGTGCATTGCGCCTGATCGTGTTAGGATTAGTATTGCGCCCGCCGGAAGGTTAAAAGCGCATCTTACTAAGATGAATATCGCTGAGGAAAATGTATGCAGTCTATGTCTGGAAGAGGCTGAGACGGAAGCACACATTGCTTATGAGTACCTACCCAGCACTAGGTAGCAGGAGGCTGAGGATTCTAGGCAAATCCAGAAGTGTGAAAGCCATGAGTGAACTCAGCTTTAAAGACATGCTACATCACGGGACTGAGTGTTGAATGAAGAGGTCGATAATTTATCAGTTGACTTCTGGAAATCGCTGAGGACTGTAAGAAGACGAAAAGAGACCCAAATATTAATGGTCTGCTTCGATAAATCCCCTAAACATATATGCTTTGCGGGAATTACATTGGAACACTATAGAATAATGACCAGATGCCTGAATGGTCAATGCTGTACACTACCTCTTGGTGAGATTCGGTTTAGAGACAAACGAAAATCCAATATGGGAGATTCAAAACATCGTGGTTGTCGCTAGCATTTTCCAATAAATGTTTAATAATAATTCAAGTCACTTCAGAAACCAAGGCAGGAAAATATTTTTTTTAATAGCCTATCCATGAGGCTCAACTCAATTATTTGTTAGGGTCAAAATCATGTCTTTGTTCTTGAAAAATAAAGATTCGTCTTGATTTTCCTTAAAGCGACATTAATGTTCCCATTTCCTCGAAATTAAGGCAGGTTTCTACATAGGTGTGTGCTGATTATTTTTAATCGATTTTCTATTGTAGAACTGTTTTGTAATATTCGGTTACAAACAGCGCCCGCTCTAGCACTTACGCCGCCCCGGGCAAGAGGACAAATTGCCGCCCCTGGGTGATATACCAGGCAGATTAATAGTAGGTAATATGTACGTCGTTGAAGTAGATGAGTAGTTTCCCATAACATCCTTGCAGACTACGCAGCCGATAAACTTCAGTTAGCCAGATTTCTTCAGTGCGGAACGTCCGTGGTTTATTTTCATAAATGCGACATCTTGAGAACCATAGTTGTAGCCCAGGAGGTTGGGGAGGCAGGGCGGGAAGTGGCGCTTGATCCTCCCTCCCCCTGTCTGTCGGTTGATCAAGGATACATTTTTGTCTTACTGCTGTATTACCTCATAAAAAATCGATGCTCTACGTATGAAAATTTCAGTGCTACAAATCTGCGTGTTGGTGGTGTCAGTTGGCGCCTGGTCTCAATCGCAATTTTAAGAAAGATTTCAGTCTGGTGGTGTCGGTTATTTCGAAACAGGGATTCTAAAAGTATCATCCGCACAATTCTATTGAGACTGCAGTTTTAGGCATTTAATATCCGAAGCTTGAACACCCACATGTAGGTGTCATAAACATCATCATATCCATATCCTATTTGCGTGACCTAGCCTTTCGAAACTTAAATTATGCCCCAAGTGACATCCTAAGTTCTCTTTGTGAGGATCCTAACCACCTATGTTTCCGATCATGTTGCCCAACCAACCCCATTCAAGAAAATATTTCGCCGCCAAAAAGCCTATATTGTCCGTGTTTCATCACTCCATTACTTCTGGGCTTAAATATATACTTTATAGAGTTTTTGCTGTCCGCCATGTTTTAACGTTAGAATAAAGGCCTCCTCACACGAAGTTTCCTTTGTGAAGTTAATCGATTTAAAAACATTTCGTCTGAAAGGGATATTTTTCTGACAAAGGTCATGTGATGTAATCAAGAAAGAGTGAAACTCATGTAGACGCCATTTATCGATAAAAGGACAAAGATCGCTCTGGATTTATTTTTCTCAAATGTTTAACCCTTTTTCTAAAAATATTTTTGTTGTCATATAGTTTAATGGGAATGACATACCCTCCGACCCACTAAAAAAAATCCGGGCTAGGGCATGATGTTGAAAAAATGTTTATGTCTTTAGAAAATCTAGCCTACGACCTTACTGAGAATTTTTATAAAGAAGAAGGCCAGAGCTAGCTAAATCGGGAGAATCAAGCTTAGTTCTGATTAAGCATGTCCGAAAAAAAGGAAGTACTGCTACTGCGGCTCTGGTAATGTGTACTGTGATTCCATCTCTCATCTTGCTGAAACCCAAACAATTTTGTTCGAAATTTGACCTTTAAATGCTATAGATGAATCAATGCAAAGGGAACCAACTGAAGCGATCCATCCACGAGGAGATCGGGTGAATTGAAGTCAAATTGCCGCCAAAGGTTTATAGAAGTTTCCAAAACTCTTGCAGGGGTATGCAATTTCTCTCTTTCGTCCTCTATTTATAAATTAGATGGAGCTCCCCTTTGGTAAGACTAACACTAAGGGATCATGCATAGAAAGATGAAATATAATCCTTAATGCTGGTCAAAAGAAGAGGTATTGAATGTTCAATTGGAGGACGAAATTATATTATAAATCTCCAATTTCTGTTTTAAAGTAAAACTTCAAAAGCGCATAGCTTCGGAAGTAGGGCGGGGGCTAGCATCACAGACGTACAATTACGTAACTCTTACTAGGCAAGCATTTTAGGATTCTAAATGCAGCACCTTCTATCAATTGTTGGCTCTCAAGGACTTTGTTTCTTCAAAACACAACTTTCAGCTATTTATTTCATCTGTAGGTTTCGTTTCAACTTAATGGAAATTGATATTGAAATTTTCCTTCTGGCTTTTATATTTTGTTTTCTTCGAGTTCTAGCCAAAAAGCCGTCCCTAAAATTTGGCGCACCCGGCTTGCCCCCCCTTAGAGCGCGCGCTGGTTACAAAGCATCACCACACCAAAGGAGTTAATTGCATATTAACTGAGGTTCTCAGTCCTAATCTAAAACTAGTGGAAAAATTGTGAAATAACTGCAGTTTTATCATTTCCCGTTACTCTAATTTTGATAAATAAGCTTTCCACGCTAATCAAAACTCGAAAATCTTTTTCCCGATCATACTGAAATATCTCACGCTTTCCGATCATTGCAATGACTATTATTGTTAATAAATTTTCTAGTCTTTGATACCTTCTAACTGTAAAAATGTAGTGAAAGTTAATTTGGAAAGTATCGCTTGTAATCAACGATGCCTATCCATTCCAGGTTCATTGCCTTGACGCATTTAGCGTCAGGCAATACCCAAAAAATTAAAGTAACTGTCGCCTGTCGCTCATTGCCTTACAAAATGTGAGCTCTGATCTTGTGTGGTGGAAATCAATTCGAAGTAGAAGCTCGTTGGATTTCTCATGACGTGTACCACTGTGTGAAATCGAGAATGCTGTACATTTTGCTGTACGCTTCTGGATGCTGTACGGCAGGTCAAAATGCTGTACGTCTGGTCAGCTTACTATAGAAGAAATCAAAAATACATTTGAGACCACAATATGTATGTAATTGGAATCAGACTCTCTGACGTTGAAGTTAAGTTGAATTCATTTTACATTGAATCAAATATAAACTCTTTTTATCGAAAACATTACTACTTACAACAAATAAAAATGAAATTTATTCTTAAGAATTAAATGATCGGAAAACTTTGTTCGAACCATACACAGGTACGATACGTGGTGTGAATATTTAAGTACTAATTGTCGAAATATTTTCAAATCGTTGCATGGGGTCAACAGTCAAACGAAAAACGAAATTATCATAAAATGTCTTTCTATAAGTCTGGATCGTACGACGGACGACACCTCCAATCAAAATATTTTGACAAATTCTTACTAAGGATGGAGATATATTTTTTAAATTTACATAATGTATATATGTAGGTACACGGCTTAGGGCGGACAATTTTCGGCCAAGATAGAGAGGGCGGTAAACGTACGGGATTTATTTAACGTAATACTGAAGGTTCTAGGGAGGAAAAAAAGATGGTCAACTGAGGGAGGTTCTACCGTATTTATACTTTATTTGTAAATCGCAGGCATTATACTTTCATCCTTTTAAAAATTTTTGAAATTTGACAATGATTAAGTACTGTACTGCTCATTTACTCCCTTATAAAGGTAAGAGTCGAAGAATATTCATCATTTGAATTTCTCAACAATTTTTTTAATCAAAATTACCCACAAATATACCTGATGCGGAAGTTGATAAAAAAATAATAAATAAATAAATCCAAAGAGTAATGCTTTTTCTATTGTCCGAGATGCGAATGTGGTTGACTTTATGGCTTGGGTTCAAAAAAGATTGTGTATACGAATTAAATTGAAATATGACACTCTACTCGCGCACAACTGCGGCAGATACTTATGCAAATTCAATCACTCGCAGATCAATTATGAAGTCAACAGACGTTTTGCTTGCAAGGTCGATAGACCGTGTAAATACTAAATCTTATTCATAATTCAAGCATTTTGAATTGTTGTTGAGTTGAGGTGTTGAGGATCAGTATGATATGATCGTTGCTAAATTACTGATTGGTTCAGTAATTTTGCGTGAAATATTCCACCATACTGTAATTTTCTGGTGATCTTATGTCAGAGAAATGGTACTGCTTCGTATTGTCCTATTCTTATATCCTTCTCACTCCCTATATACGGACGGGTATGTTTCAATGTGTTCACTGCATAAGGAACGTACCTGAAAAAAAACAATCTTCCTTTTCTTAGTTCGTGTTTTATCTAATTTCTATAGTCGGCAGTGAGTCAAGCGCTAATGTACGATTATAATCTTAGTGCAGGCCCGTGCGAAGAGGGAGGGAGGGATAACGAAATTTTTTTTTAGAGAATTAAGTCTTTGTTCTATCATATGCAGTTAATGAACTCGTTATACATTTTTTAAGCCCATACTTTTTTTTTCAATTTCAGAAATCCTTTGATGGTAGACTTTTCAATTTATACACGCTAATTTTTTCACATTTACTGACAATTCAATTTTAAATATTATTGGCACAAAATTTGCAGCTTTTATAAATTCGAATTGCAATTTAAAACAGTCATCTACGTTGCGTATGCTCATAGTGATTTGTACATAATTGGCATACTGCCACACACGCACAAATTTAATATTGTAGATCAATGATCCTTAACCGGCGAGAAGCACCCCCTAGGGAGCGCAAGATAAGCTCAAAGTTGGAAGGTACTCCGACCACAAAATGGTGACCAAGGAAACTGATAGTATAAGCTAGTTTGGAAGTCAGCAAAGGACACCCACTATGTATATGTATGGAAATCGGAATTGAAAAGAAAAAGTGTTAATACGAGTACATCCACTTTTTAAGTCATCTTGCAAATGATTCAAAACTGAAGAGAAAATCGATCAATTTTACTCACTGATAGTGAGTTAAAACTATAAAAACTTATAAAAGCTATCACTAATAGTGAGTAAAAACTATCGATTTGATAGCAAAATATGATCCTAAAATCCGTCATTATTAAGACAATTCTGTTAAACATTCTGCTCGAAAAATTACATAATTTTCGAATAACATTCAAAATGAAGTAATTACTCGCTTAGGATAGGATATTAAGAGTCCAATTATCAAAGAAATTCACGATGCGAAATACTTTGCCATTTCATTCGATTGTACTCTAGACGTATCACACAAAGAGCAAATGAGGGAATTCCTTTGATATGTCAAAATTTCTGAGGATTTCGAAGAAAGATTTCTTTGTTTTGTCGAATTTAAGTCCAAAACTAGTGAAGGATTGGCAAATCAAATTGAAGACTTACTAAGTCCGACAATCTAGATTTGAAATATTATCGAGCCCAATGCTCCGATAATGGCGCAAATATGGCAGGAAAGTACAGAGGTGTTCAATCCCGTTTAAAATTTCTATTGCACACTTTGTTCCATGTTTTATTTTTCGAAATAATTCAGAGTTTGATTGTTTTCTTTTCGTCATCTCCCCTCAGATGGGATGTCCTTTTAAGCTAACGCTTGTATCGCTAAAAAACAGACATTCGTTGGTCATAGAAGCAGTAGGCTGTGTCTACAGTTCATAAGTACCAGGCAAACGTTTTTAAAGACATTGGAGGACTTAGCATCCAATAAATCTAATGAAGAAACATACACTGGTGCGAAGATGCTGATAGCTCAATTAAACGATTTCCATTTCTTATGTAGGTTGGTTGCTTGAAACAAAATCCTTAACGAAATTGAAACAGTCAATGAACATTAGCGTAGCAATAGTTAGGAACTTAATTGAAGAATTGACTTCGTACATGAACGCATTGAGAAATGGAGGACTTGACACATTGTACAATTACAACATTGACCACGCTTAATTTTTGGATATAATCCCAGAATTCAAAGAAAAAAGGAAGAGAAAAGTTCGAAAAATGATCAGTTATGAGGCCGATGATGACACTCCAAAAATAAGCCCTAATGAAACAATTTCGTGGAAATTATATAAAAGTCCTAGACACAATTATCACGCAGCTTAAATGGAGGTTCGAAAAGCTTAAAACGGTTGCAGACAATTTTGGCTTTTTATCTGATGAAAAACTGACCAGCCTTGACGAAAAGCCGAAAAGTAAATAAACTAACTGAAAAGTGTTCAGCTGATTTTAATGAACATGAAATCAAAGTGAAATTTTAATTGCGAAAAAATTTTACTATTCTTGAATCCAAATTTTCAAAATTTGAACCATTTCGAAATACTGCAACTTATTCATAGCTCTGACTTAGTACCGAGTAGTAAATACATGGAAACGGTACACAGAATATTTTTGACAATACTTGTGTCTGCTGCTTCTGCTGAACGTTCATTCAGCGTACTCAAAATAATAAAGAATTATTTGAGATCTTTAATGGGCCAAGAATGGTTAACCAATTTATAAATAATATTAATTGAGGATGAAATCTCGAAACAGCTACAGATTTTTTCAATGAAAATGCATACTGCATGTCGTGGAATATGTAGTAAATGCTGGGGAATTCCATAAGCTATAATCCAAAAACAAGTTCCATAATTTTTCTCGGCCATTTTGTGTATTATTTTTCGATTCTCCGGTCATTTTATTGTGTAAAATATAAATAATGACCGGAGAATCCAAAAAAAATAGTGGTTTGCAATAAGTCACTAGTGAGTGAAGTGCAGTGTCTTCTCTCGCTAGAAAATAGCCGAGAAAAATTATTGACTGTTCTCGGATTGCAGCTTATGGAATTCCCAAGCATTGGCGACATGTTACACGACAATAAGTATTAATTTTCATTGAGGGCGCCATGATCAAAATTTTGCCCCGGGCGCCAAATTGTCTTCGCACGGCTCTGTCTTAGTGTCACCCAAATTCAATAGAAATTAAAATTAAGATAATTTGTTTATTTCTTTATTCTCTTTTTGATGATCACTGATATTTACTAAATTCGGGTTTAACATTACGCACAACAACGACATTAAACAATTTTTTACATATCCATTCAATTTTAAGGGGGATCATCGTACCCTCTGATATCATGAGCATTGTTTTTCTTATTACTAAAATAGTTAATGATTTTTATTGAAATTTATGAACAAGATCGTGAATCCGGTCGTCTTATTCGAATGATACCATTCTGATATGTTGCATAGTCATCGGCAATATTCATCTTGAGTGTCATTAATTTCTCGGCAGCTAGTGGATGCCATGCGCCAAATGTGCATGCAGAATTTATCTGAAAAAGAAAAAGAATAAAATTTAATATACAGATTGCATGATTTCGTTGACTATAAAAATTAAGTAGTTAGTCACTTTTAAATGATTTTTAATTGATAAATTAAATGGACTACGACGATGATTTGTCGTAATTGTCAGTTAGTTCGAATTTGTTGTAAAAATACAGCGACAATGATGCTGGAAAGCCGCTTAGATCAACATTAGAGAAATTGTTTGTTGTTTGTTTATCGAATTTTGTACGTAAACCTAATCACACTCATAATAATTCATTATCTCATTCATAAAGGCACGACCAATGAGTTCTATTGTCTTTTTCACTATTTTCCCACCCACACAGTGCTTTCACTATAACTAATACGTAATATTTATTCGGCATAAAAAAATATTCAACTCATTCATTGTCATCGTCATCGAAAACCACAAGTGGGAAAATGCAACAAAACGCCGAATCAACTTTATTCCATGACTCAATGCTAAATTATTCCTTGTGCTTCGTCAATATGCAACACTCCAATCGGGGGAGGAGGTTAAATTCAAAACGATAGGATTGTCGCGACATCTGGTTATCCAGACTAGTCGCAAATAGATTTAAAAACAATTCATTTGGGTTAAACAAAGAATTGATTTCAATTCCATATAATATGATTCATAAAGATCTGTCTGGAAGTGTATGGAGCCTCTGAATCTGAAGAGCTTCAGATATGTATGTACAGTATGCATACAGTAGAGCGTCGATTATCCGAACTAATGTCGACAAGGGGTGGTTCAGATAACCGAAAGTTTGGTTAATCGAGTTGAACAAAACAAGGAAATTCGAAGCAATTGAGTGTTGCTTATGAGAGGTTTCTGACTTCAAACAGACACTTGATTTTTTCATTTGATTCGATGCATTTCATATGGATAAAAAACTGAGTCCCAGATTCGGTTAACCGAATGTTCGGATAATCGGTGTTCGTATAATCGACGCTCTACTGTACATATGTACATACATATCTGAATATGTTACTTGACTTATCAACGCGATTGTTGCGCATGCTTTAATGTTTAAAAAATGTGTGGATGCTATTAGTGCGACAAAGTCTATCTTATTGCTCCCGAATTCAACAAACATTTGTTAAAAGTATAGAAAGTATAGAATAATATTTTGCACATAAACAGTTCATTTGCCTATTCACATCATTATAAAGCCATAAAAGTATTAAAATTTCACGCACATTGCAAGTGGACAATATAATGTTTGTATAGGATAGCGCTTATTGTATGCACTCAACCGTTTTGTAGAGAACATTGTCACTTTGTTAATTGCAACATATGCACAAAAACTACGTTTCGCCTCATGGAAATTTAAATTTATTATTTCTTTTAAATCCAATTGAAATTAACGAATAAAATGATACAAATAATTTTAGCCGGAAGCGTATGTGGCAATATAACAAGTCTGCCATACTCTTTTGATAATTAGGAAACGATTCAAAATAAGACTAGCAAAAAGTAACCAAAAATAAGGACTACGATGGAAAATTACTTAATTTACCTATAGTCATTCATAATGTAAGAATTTTCGAGCATCAAGAATCTTTTTCCATAGATTTGGATTAAATAAAACCAATAAATTAACACTGTAGTGTTAAAGAATAAACAAATTAAAGTTAGGTACATAATTTAAGCAAAGGAACGTTAATTTTACTGAGGCCTGAGTTTAAGGTTCTGTATACAGTGAAAACGTGTATTAGCAGACGTCTTACAATTGGGCTTCATTTTGTGTGCCTATTAGAGACGTTAAAATTTTTTGTTCTCCAAAGTAATTTGTAATACATCACGTATATCTTTTCAAATTGCAATGTTTTTACGAACAAAACACTGATAAATGTATTCTTTTTTAAACAGAACACGGGCCCCCGACCACAATGGGCCCCAGTATAGTGACAAGAAGTGGGGAATTTTGTACTGTGATCTAAAAATAACTTTTGTAGATTTCTAGGTCATTGCGCCGAAGAAATGTATCCCTGTTACCAGGGAGGCCTATATGTAAACCAATGATTGCACATTTTTATGTCATTGATTTTTATCAGTTGCTCATTTGTACTAAAGACTGAGGGTAATTGCAAAAGCCCGACATTTCATATAAAACCGTAGAACCCCAGCCTACCACCTAAGTTTTTATCGAAAGCCGTTCAATCGGTGAAATAAGAACGACTCAACGTTTCAACATAATATTTAATACTGTTACAAATGCAGCGTTGGGAATTTTAAATAATTCCGCACAACAAAAAATGTAAATCATTTTGGAAATTGTTGAAATCTTAATAAAGTGAACAGATGAAAAGAAAGATACACCCATTAACAGAAGTAACAAGAAGAAGTAACAAACAGTTACTTTCAAGAATAAATGTATATTCGTTTCCAGTAGCAACGATACGTAGTGGTTTTGGTGATTTAAAGTTTTAAACAAGTATAAAATGATTGGCACAGGAAGATGACTGCAGAATCTCGAAATTACAACGAAATTGTCCAAATTAAAATTAAATCGTTCGTTTCAAATTTTGCAATTAATTATAAAATTATAACTTGACTCATTTTAAGATAATTACAAATTAATTAATCCCAATTGTTCAAAATTGAGTTATGTATTATCATAAAAATTCTTATCTTGAGAATCTACACCTTTTGGTGAAAAAAAAAACAAATGAAAGTTGCTGACCAGAAGCTGAGAATCGCTAATTTAATTTACGCTTTCCATATGCGTTTCGAACTCTTCTAATCTTTACTGGCGGCTTATCGTGTAAAATGTGCAGAGCCGGATTTCCCATATGGGCAAACTGGGCTACTGCCCGGGGCGGCAAATTCTTAAATTTTTTCATTGGTCTAAAATTATGGGAAAGATGGATTTTAAAAACTCAAACATAATTGAAAAAAAAAAATGATTTGCTTTATTAATTTATTTTAGTTAGATGTACATATTCGTCTTAATCCAAAGCACCTAATCGCAACCTCAACTCAAATTTTAATGTGATTGCGCCTTGAAAAATAGGGACTACGCAAAAATTTTGCTTGAAGCATACACTTATTCGCTTTGAATGGCGTGGCGGCTTTTATTTCAATTAGAGCTGGAGTATAATCATCTTTGGCTTCACTTCAAACATTTTGCCTGAAGCCACATCAAATGATATAAATACGCGAGTACTTGGCTGCCAGCTCCTGTTTTCAAGCCTCTAAAATTGCCCAAGACTTGAAGGAAAAAAAAAAGAAAAATATTTTCGATGATAGCGATCCTTTAGAAAGTTCAAAACGGCTCCAAGCAAGTAACTCATCTAGCCACACATTTTCGTGTGTTCAATTACCTCTTAAATTTGTCCTCACATCAAATTCGCTGGGAACCAAGGATTTGGTTTCGGGAGAGATCCAAGTCTCGATATTAGAAATGCGGCAAATTTTTAATTTTCTATCGGGTGAATAGATTTAACTAAATTTAAAAAAAAAATTCGCTTAAATTTTCGAATTTTCAATTTTTTGTTCAGAAAAAAAAACGGGAAATTCCACCGAAAATAAAAAATAATTTAAAATAGTTGAAATCAGGAAAATCTAGAACTTTTTAGGCACCGAATGATTTTTGCTGAATAACATCAGTAAGTGCTTCGTTTTCGGTAAGGAAATTTTATCTGTTTGCGTAGTCCACAAATTATTTCCAAAACGATCGACAATGAAAAAATGTAGAAAACATGAACGCATTTCTAAAGAACGTGAAAAGCCGAATGTAATAAGAGTTGTACAGCATTCTATGCTATCCTTGGAGTTTCAATCATTCCTAAAAAAAATTGGGAGGTGCACGGAACACCTGGATTCCTCCCCTGGGAAGCAACATAAAAATTTTCAAGCAAACAAAATACGCTTACTGGTAAAAAATATGAAATTTTCAACGTTTCACATACGCCCGCTAACGTTTTCCTACATTTCCTTTGTGAGGTGACAGACTGCTACCTTCAAGCTTATCTAGTGGTGGAGGGCGGCGAATTCGTTACTGCCCAGGGGCGCCATAGAGGCTAAATCCGGCCCTGAAAATGTGTAATCTAGAAGTTGACCTATTGGTCAACAGCCAGTCGACCAAATGGATATCATAGCTATCATTAAAAATACCCAAAATAATGATTCTTGAGTGCAATTTTTGTCCTCTTTTGAAAAAAAAAGCAATTTTTTGGACTTAGGTGCGGTTTCTGCGATGGGCAATTCAAATGTATTTTTGTATTTGAATTTGCATTTAAGCTCTCCGCCTAACTAATAACTTTAAGCTCTAGTTAGGCTCCAAGCCTACACAAATTGAAACACGGTAAAGCCTAATTACATAATAAAAACTTCCACAATTTACATGAAAAAAAAAAACAATAGATTTTGCAAAGGAATAATAAGTCTGTAAGTTATTATTTCTAAGAAATCTAATGATTTGTATCTGACTTTTATTAGTTGCTATAACTTTATAAAAGTTGTTGCTCTCTAGAGATATCTCGTTATCATCTTGGATAATGAGACTGGCAACGCTGTCCAACACAACAAAGAAATATCGTTCATTATCCAAACCATACAAACTCATTCAAACCCCGTTTCTGCATAGCTTGATTTGCTCGTCTTGCGGAAAGCTCCCTGTACGTGAGGCGTCTTCAGCGGTTTATTAAGTTTTGCTAGCAATATTTTGTCGCAAATAAAGTTCAGTACTACAAATATCTCAACTTTCTAATGCTGTATCCGCACTAACTCCAATTGGCAGTTCGTCAAAATCATGGCATTGCGAGCTGCCATTTATCAGCTTTTAGCATCTACACTGGCTACCGAATGGGACATGAAAGTTACATATTAAAATTTTTATTTTGGAGGTTTTTCTAAATTGATATATCAAAATCGGACTCTGGATGTTTAAATTATTACTAGGCCATTTAAGAACTGTTAGTTTAGTTGCCATATTGAATATTGAAACTTGCCGGCCAATCAAGTGACAGTCCGTGTTGATGAGATAACAACTGCTATTTGGCACCACGAGCTACCAATTGGCAGCCAGTGTGGTAACAGCTTAAAATTTGCTTAATTTAGTTGACCCAGTCTTATTAAAATTTATTAATTATTCTTATTCGAATAAGAATGTTCCCCTCTTCATACTAGAAAATTTGTGTGCCGGAGAATTCGACCTACAATTTATTACATTGCTGTCCGAAGGGATTTCTGCAAAAAAACTAAAACAATCTTCCAAATGCGTCGATAATTTCCTCTTTCCTTCAAGCTTTTCACTCAAAATTTTAATTTCACAACGTTTTGCAATTACATAATATTGTACAGGGGCGTGTGCAGAAAAGTGGTAGGTGATGGGTTTTAGGAAAGAGGTTGACCTTTTGGGTGCAGCGCAAATATATATCGAACAGTTGCTTAGCGCAGCTGAAATTGCCAATCCACGAAACGAAACATATTTAATAGCTTTAAGAATAATCAACTCAGTTGATTATTATGGTTTTCTCTTCAAACGACATCCATTTTCCAATTTCCTTGAAATTAATGCAAACTATTTTTTAATCGAAATTCTGTTGAAGAAGGAATTTTGCAATATTTGGTTGCACAGCATCACTACTGACTCTTGTTGCCTGGAATCAAAACCGGCCCAAAACTAGACAATGCTTTGTCCATAACTGGAACTTAAGGCCACTGTTAAGGCTTCATTTTTCCTCTCATTATATATAATGACCGAAGGGGTTAATTGCAACAAATCAGCCTCCGAAATAGCAAAAAAGATTTTGTTAGCACATGAGCACTGAGTGTTAATTGTCGATTAGTTTGCTAATTTTTCGTCTGTTAAAATTACGGTGTTATGGACGTGGTTTCTCATCCAATCATCAAGATGCTGGTAATAACTTTTTTTTAAATATTAATGTATCGAAAAACCTCTATATAGGATTGCCATTGATATTGTAAAAGATCGCGAAAAACAATATACCTGTTGTGTATTGAAAATAATATTTTCTATTTAAAGTTACAAAAGAAAATTAATTCATCACTCAAAATCGACAGTAAAAGAAAAAATTTGTTTGGGGGATTTTTTACACCATGCAGCAGGTCAAAATGCTGTACGTTTGGCCACATTACTATAATTGCTACTGAAATTGCTTAAAATTGTATGCTGTCAAGACGAATATTATATTTTCTTTATTGTATCGATTATGAAGAGTCAGAGAGTTAATATTATCAGTTTGGATCTTAAACAATTCTAGTGTTGTTTGAAAATCTTCGCGCTTAGGGTCTGAAGGATATTCCCTGACGGGGGACAACCAAAACATCTCCCGAAATTTCCCGTGTATGCTCCTGTTTGTCTCCTATTCTTCAAAAAAAAAAAAACAGAACAACATCTATTTATTTTGAAATATTTATATATATTTGAATTTGCATACAAGACATAACCTAACATTCAGTATAAAATTTCTCAAATTTTGTATGGAAGTACTGTCCTATACGGTATGCGTGAGAAACGGAGTAAGCATTTAGTTCCACAAGCTATTTTTATAACAAAAATAAAACAACAAGTATATGTCATACCCATTTTTAATTAGTGAATTTAGTATTTTTCAAATTATTATTAATATTGTAATGTGTCTAGGATATGTCAACCCAAATTGGCACCAGATGGCGCTAGTATCACTAGCGAGACAACTTACTGGCCGAAATTTCCAGAACACCGAAAATGGGTATATAAGGGCGTCGACTAGAGTCAGTCAGTCAGTCTAGTTTTAGCAGTGAATAATGTCGAGTCAATAATTAGTGAAGTAATTAGTAGAAATTGTAAACCGTGTATATCCGTGTGGTTGTAATAAATAGTGTTACAGTAAAGCGAGTGTTATTCATTATCGTGTACGCGAAAATCTGTCGAACCCACTGGAACGTCTAGAATAGACGAGAAATATATAACAATATTAATACAATAAATAAACTGTTGTCCGCATATTTGCGAGCGATCTCCCCAAGCCTTTGTCTTATTATAAGATTTCTAAACTCAAACCTTTCGGTAAACCATTCGTGATATTGGCCCTTGAAAGGGACCCTTTCATAAATCTGCCCCGGGCATATCAAGAGACAAGGGAGCGTCTCGCTCGCCAATGAAAAAAAGCGAGAACGCGAACTAGTAAGATAGCCGGACGAAACCCGGTTTACCGATTGTCTCGGCTATAGCCTTCCAGGCAACTTCTGGAAATTTCTTTGCCAAAATATTCAGCACATATTCGATCTGTGCAATGACGGGAATACATGCAATAAACGGAATTTTTTTCACTGAAAGACTGAAGCGAGTAAGCTGATTGTATAATTCTCAAAAGAACTTTAAATTATGCTTTCCAATTGCGTAATTGAAAATAGAAAATGAAAAATGCAAAATTGAAAATGGAAGATGGAAAATAAAAAAATAAAAATAAAAAAGAAACATTTAAATGGCAAATTGATAAATGAAAATTGAAAATGTGAAATTTAAAAATGGAAAAAGAAAACAGAATACGCCCTAAGGGTCTAGAAAATTCCAGTTTAAGCAGAACACACCCCGTAGTACCTAAGTATTCACGGGTCACTACTGATAGAGATGAAAATGAGATTTAGCTCCTGGAAACAGGCATCTGAGTCTATGTCAAGTAAACTCTAAGCAAACCAAACATCTTGGTGAGAGATTACTCAGTTCATGTAGTCTCGAAAACATTCGCAGCTTTCAGGCCTTTGATATCCGGTACTGGGATACGTACGTGTGAGTAGCCCGTTTTTCGTTTCGTGATGCTGTCAAAACACGGCTCCCGAGCCGTGAATTTCCGAATAATGTGCATCATGGTCCATGAGATGTGCAAAAAAGTCTCGCGAGCCGGATTTTGACAGCAGCACTGCTCTCGCTTATCGTGAGCTTCCCATATAAGTCAATGAACTCGCGGCTCGCAAGCTCGAGACATGCAAATGCATTGGGTTGTATGGGAAGCTCATGACAAGCGAGAGCAAGCAAAAGCCGTGCCACTGTCAAAACACGGCTCGTGAGCCGTGAATTTGCGGGTTGTGGTGCACGATATGTGAAAATACGTCTCGCTCTTTGTGTTTTGACAGCGGCACGGCTCTCGCTCGTCGTGAGCTTCCCATATAAACCAGTGCATTTGTATGGCTAGAGCTTGCGAGCTGTAGGCTGTCCTTTGAGTGAAGCCTTAGGGTTTCTTTCTGCAAGGGTCCCATATTTGCATCTGCTTCATTTCATGGCCTCTGGACTTAAATAAAATAAATAAAGGGCGCAACTATCCAACATTGGACTAAGGCCGCAGGATGTGTTAGTGACATCCTATTTCCAAGATCGTTGTTGAGGTAATGAGATCAGCATCACGCTTAGCAGTGTTATTTATCCCCATAAATGAGTACTCGTTTAACATCTGAGTAAGATCATAGTCCGTCACAAGCTCGTGAGTTCGAAAAACACCATGGAACACGGTGAGATTCGAATTCATGACTATGTGCACCGAAGGTGCGCGCACTAACCGCTAGACCAGCCGGACTTAAATGCAAACATTAAGAATATTAACCGTTTAAATAAAGGATATGTCACATGTAGTTCTGTCTGGGAAGTTAAAGAAATTTAGCTTCATTCTATCGGAAAGGGACAAATTTTGTGATAGAGAGTGTACAGCTTTGCCTGGTAGGGACCATGGACGAGTGTAATATTTCCATGTTTTCGAATTATTTAATCAACATTCATTTGGTACTTGAATCACACCAGCACTAAAGATTTAACCACTTTTAATATTTTTTAAATTTGGATAAAATATTTACCCAAACTGTATTTCGATGAAAGACAGATTTGAAAATAACTAATCATACAACATATATACTTTGTTAAAAAGAAAAACTGTAAAAGACGTAACAGACAGATCTCCTAGTCTTTCAAATTAAAGGTAGAATATATGAATTTGTAGTCCAGGGGACATGAAAAGCTCCGAGTATAGATGAGCTATTGTCTAAAAAGCGAAAACCGTCCGGCAGTTTCATATGTAATCAGAATCAGGAATAAAAGTCAAAACAAGTGCAGGTGCACGTTAAATGATGTTGTGCTTCTTAAAATTTGTCTTTAAAATTTGCCTAATATTTTTGTGACCAACAATTTCACAACCTAAGAAAATCGTGATGTTGAAAAGGATTTGGTCTGGTTTTTTGCAGATCTGATTTTTGAACATTCGTTTCACTATGAATCTCTGGAATTTCCACAGTATAGAGAGTGTAAGAATAAAATATTCAAAACCTACGTTTTTGTACGAATTTTAGCATAATATTAAAAATTTGTTTATGCGAACCTTAGAGAAAAAACATAGCAACTCATGCCATGTGTGATCACACAACCCATATGTGTTTGACTCCAAATTTATTACACTACACTCCACGAAATAATTCAAATGTCAAAATATTGTCGATGCAATTATTAACCCTTCTGACGCCGCCTACGAGCTATTATGCCCAAGGTGTAGCTGAATCTTCTGTAAAATCAATCTTATTTTTTAAAGAGGTCTATTTTTGGATCTAGAAACAGTTTACATACTGTGTATTACGATGATGCGCCGTTTTTTCGATTCTTTAGACATAGTTTACATTTCGCCGAACGTTTGATCGCATTTGTGGCCGTCGGTTCCTTTGAAATTTATATGGAAAGGGGTGGAAAATATTATTGAACGATATTTTTCATCAAGATATAGTACCAATGGTCTGTCTGGATCTATACGCCAACAGAAGGGTTAAATATCACGTCGGCATTTTAAGAGTGTAATGAATATTACGCGGATTTTATATTCTCAATTGTAAACAAAAAATTGACGTTTGAATAATATTTTCACGCATACTATGAACTGCAATAGTGTGAGAACGGTGCCATTTTTATTTTCTGATGCCCACTTTGGACTAACGCATGCTTTCTCTAAGATGCGAACTACTAGCTTTTATTTTCGAAATGTTCGTACTTCTATAGTTATCAATAATTTACAAAAGCTCTCATTTGTTCTCCGAATATGAGTTTCATCTTTCTACTTTTTTGTATAGTTTTCTTTTTATGACGTCCTTGTCAAAACGCCCGTCTTGCCGTAGAGCGGGCGCTGATGGCGAAGCGTAAGGTCAACTTCCTAGCTAAGACAATCCATAAACCCTTTCTTATTCATTCAAAATAAAATTCCTTCAAAATGGATCTAAAACTTCAGTGATAAATTACTAATATGATTCATCTTATTTCAAAATAAAAAAAATGATATCCGCTTTGGGGAATTTTGCATATAAATATTATGAAAATCATATGAAACCGACATAAATGATCTATTTATGTAAATAACTGTCACAATATACAAGATATAAAACGATCATAGCTTTTGAATGAAATTCTATATAGAAATTATGCTTCATCTTGTTTCCTTTCTGAGACTTCGATATGCTTTAATATATCGATCATTCAAGAGATGACTAATCTGGTAAAATACCTTTTACAATAATTTCCAATAGCTTACTCACCTCATCGGTGTAATAATGACATCTTCCGTTCAGTCGTGTTGATGGTACGTATTCGATGAAATCAACGTATGGACAATGTGGCAGTAATAGTGCAAGGCCTGTACAAAAAAATAAAAATAAACAACGGGTTCAAATTTATGTGCAATATTTAAGATCTTCCGAATCAACTCGGTAATTCCATACCAATAAATCCTGAGCTGGGTGGATTGAATCGAATTGGCGTTCGCGTGAATCCTTGTAGTTGATCCCAAAGTTTCCATATCGATTGCGGATCAATTAGGTAGGCGTTTGATTTTGGGTAGCGTTTACGATATTTTTCATAATTTGCAAAAATATTGAAATCAGCATTTTCGAGCCAGTCTTTAAGTGAGATATTGTATTTGCCAGGATCCCAAGCGGCTATAGTGATGTTTTGAAATATCGGTGATGTTACGAAGTTGAATTGGGGTTTACTGACGACCTGGTGAGGAGTTCAAATATATGAATAATGACTTCGGTGATTATTCGATTGTAATAATTTATTTATGTATAGAATTACCCAAAAAAAAATGTATGTAAATTAAATAAAAATATCACTTTTATTTAATTTTTAATTAATTTATCAATTAATATTTTGCTAAGCTTAATTATATGTATCTTCGTATTATCATAAGGAAAATTATATAATTTTTCAGCCTGGAGTTAACAACTTTTCCAATTAAATTAACATTTTTCCAATTCAAATACTTTTCCTATGAAATTTTGACGAATTCCTTCACAGAATAGAAGTGCCTTGCCTTGTAAATACGATAATTTGAATTGAACAAATAGTACAGTAATCGGGTACATTTTACTTAAAAAAAATACGTAATGGCTGAAATTTGGTGGAGATGTTAAGCAACGTGCCCTAAGTCTAAATCTGAGTTTTCGTATTTGTGGGAGTGGGGGAAGTTATTGTAATTTGCCTACTTATAGGGGAATTTTGCGTTTTTCCTTAATATCATTCTTACTGTTGTTCCTACAGTAAAGTGATGTGTAGAAGTTTTGTTTCTAATCAAATTCAACGGTACCTAAATCAATATCGTAGGCCAAATAGTTCCGTTATAGTGACCGGTTAAAGAGCAAACTGGCACTAATAATGAGAATATTTTGCTTAAGTGAAACGCGTAATGGCTAAAATTGAAGATGTGAAGATGTTAAGCAACGTGCCCTAAGTCTAAATCTAAGTTTTCGTATTTTTTGCAGTGGGGGAAGTTATAGTAATTTGCCTACTTATGGGCGAATTATGCGTTTTTCCTTAATAGCATTCTTACTGGTATTCCTACAGTAATGTAATGTATGGAAGTTTTGTTTCTAATCGAATTGTCTATTTAACGGTACGGTAAGTCAATATCGTAGGCCAAATAGTTCCGTTATAATGACCGGTTAAAGGGCAAAATAACACTAATAATGAGAATATTTTGCTTAAGTGAAACATGTAACGACTGAAATTTGGTTGAGATGTTAAGGGATACGTCCTAAAGCTATATCTGGGTTTTCGTATTTATGGGAGGCGATTGTTATAGTAAATTGCCTACTTATAGGTTAAATATGCGTTTTTGCTTAATATCATTCTTATTGTTGACCCTTAAGTGAAATGGTAGAGGTTTTCTTTCTAATCAAATAATCTATTCACCGGTACCCTAATCAATATCATAGGTCAAGTAAACCCGTTGTAATTACCAGTCAAGGATCAAAACAGTACAATAAATGGATATTTTCTTTAAAAAAACGTGATGGCTCAAATTTGATGTATGTTAAGAGGCGAATCTGTTGTCTAAAACTGAGTTTTCGTATTAGTGGGGATGGAGAAAGTTGGGGTAAATTGCCTATTTAAATGCGTATTTAGTGATTGCTAAAAACTTCGCTATATCAAGTTGTATAAATGTGTGTTCTTGCTGATTTAATTATTATTTCTTAAACGAGACCAAAATCAAGTTAGGCCGATTAGCGCAGTCGCAGGGATCGTTCCAAAAAAAATTAATTCCTTCACATAGTCACTGGAGTTTTATTGATGCAACAACAGAAATATATGACTTGACTACCTCAATTTTGGTTTCTTAGACTAATTTTCTTCCTCTCTGTCGGATTCATTATTGCTTGCGCTACAATTGTGACCAGCTTCGTATCCTTCTGGGTTCGATGAAAAAAGCCCATCGTTATGGAGGAAGTCGTCGTTTTCCGTAAGAGTAGAAAAGTCAGTTATATTGCTACACGCGTTTCCTCAACAAACCATTCAAATTGGAGAGCACTTTAATCCTGCTTTCCGACACCCCCATACTTTTCCACAAACCAGTTTTACAGGCACACGAAATAACTCTTCTCAAGCAAAAAAGCAAATTTAGCCTATAAGTAGGCAATTTACTATAACTACCCCCTGATATATACGCAACTTCAGATATAAATTTATAACGACTCCACCGAATTTCAGCCATTACATGTTTTATTTATGCAAAATATTCCCATTATTGGTACTATTTTGACCTTTAACTGGTCACTATAACGGAACTATTTGACCGATGAAATTAATGTAGGTACCGTAGGATAGATAATTTGATTAGAAACAAAACTCCCATGCATCACTTTCGTGTATGGTCAACGGTAAGAATGATATGAACGAAAAATGCAAAATTCGCCTATAAGTAGGCAATATACTCAAACTTCCCCCACCCCCACGAATACGAAAACTCAGTTTTAGATAAAAGACATGTCCCCTTACATCTCCAGCAAATTTCAGCCATTACGTATTTTTTTTAAGTAAACGGCCGTTTTGTGTCTTTAAATACTGTACTAAAATGTTAAACGTGCATAAATTTTCGGTGAAAATTTTAAAACTAAAAATGTACGTAGTCTTGACTAGTTAATTCGGACTACACTGCACTGCACTGTTTTCACTAAATATTCTAGAGTCCGGATTTAGATAGGAATTTTGACTGTATAGTTCGGATTTGAGATTTTTTGTGTTTCATGATTATTATGAGATTATTCCCGAAGCCTACAAACAAGTGGCTTGCACCACGGTCACCACCACACAGAGAAGCTGCATGCACGACAATAATCGCGCGACTCCTTTCTATATACATCCACAACATCCACAGTCGTCACTCATCCGGATATGTACGAGCATTGCACGAAATTTTATGTGCAATGCGCGTAGCACCCCAAGCAGCCGCTCCCCGAAAGCCTACAAACAAGTGGCTTGCACCACGGTCACCACTCATCGAGGCAGCATGTACAACAATGAGCGCGATCGTCGCGACGATAATTTTATCCTACACATGCCAAACGACCGTCGCCTGACAAGCTCAACGACTATCGCTTGGAGGAACACAGCTCCATATAAAATATGTATATGCAAGCAGTACTCAATTCCAGTCGTCAGGACGTCAGGCGACAATCACTCAGTGATCGTCGTATGAGTCGTGTCTACGAACACAAACGTTAAAACTCGCCGGCAAAAAAAAACTCTCTATTGTTTGCCTGCGTTTCTCGGAAGAAAAAGTAAAACTCCCTACGAATATGTAAATTTTTATGTACATAGTTTTAAATCCCTTGACTCTTTAATTTTGAATTTTTACGATCATTTCTATTGTGAGTGTCAACGAGAACTTGTATACATGTATTTTGCATGTTATTCACACTCGGTATACATATTTTCATCCTAAAATGCAAGTTCCAACACATCTGAAGCTGTTATTCATTGGATTATATCTATGGCTTCCCGACAGGAATATTAATTTGCTGTTCCTAGGTATCTTGGCCTCTGTATTGTTTACATATTTAATAGGCACGAAATCGAAATGAAAATTAAACGACCGACAATAACAAAAATCATTTTACTATCTACTACATATAATAAAATTCGCAGCAGAAATAAGATAAGTTAAAATCAAAAATAATGAAAAGTGTAAAATATAGTATTGATAATAATGTTAAGAATAAAGTGAAGATTTTTATGTTTTTTTAAAGTTTAAGTAAGAACTATGTCCATGATCATAGTGAATGATGTTCGCATTCAATTTACTTTAGTAGGGCTATAAGCATACTCTGAAGACAATGAAAGTGCGTATAGGTATATAGATGTACTGTGATGATGTTAATAATGAAGAAAAATAAAAAACTACGATTATAGAGTACAGGAATACATCATGATCTTTGTCATTCAAGCTCTTTTTTGTACTAATCAATTTCCACGCTATTGTTATTGACACAATCATACCTGTGAGTTGACAACGCGGATTGTTGTTTTCGTGCCAACATCTTCCTCATATCCTTCGACAGGTGCATTGTTGAAGCGCATCACAATATCATGCAGATCTGGCGTATAGAAGGAAAAGTTATAATAAATGCATACGAAATTAAGCACATACACGGAATCGGATTATATTAGAATTTATTGCAACCGTGCATAATTGGCAAGTGTTGGGTTATTTGAAATTCAATAGATGTCGGACGCCTATGGAGCATGTGAGGGCTAAGCTTATATGAAATGTGGAAGTAGACGAATACTGTAAGGTTGCTTTTAATTGCCTTGATTATTTATTATTTCAAAAACAAACGGTTAACTGAAATGATTTTAAAAAAATTTTATCATTTTTTTTTCTTGCGTCCTTATACCGCTTCATGGGCGTTTGTGTCGATCAGCTTGCGGTGTAGGCACATAGCCATTGTTCTGGCGGTAGGTAGGCTGATACATCCTACTTCTACAGGAAGCTTAAAAATAATTTTCTATTTTTCATATTAAGACCAAAATATGCAGCTCGTATACAGCGTAATATCTATTCAGATTTCAGTTGGTCGATTGGTACATATCGGGTTGTTCAGTGTAACGCATGGTTTCGTAATCATGGAAATAAATAATAATTGTGAGGGAGAGCGCTGCCCATTGTCATGGTACATGTTTTTCTTACTTCCGTATCGCATCCCTACGATGTTTCAGAGTAGAAACAAAAATGCTGTGTTGTCCAACCAACTTCATCGCAGCAGGCAAATATTTCGCGACCACAAAGCTCAAATACTACAATTTAAACTGACAGGAAATCGTCAGTGTTGTGATAGATTTCCATAACATATAGTAAACCTTCTAAGGAGGCTCTGAAGAACGATCATGATCTTGTGTAACATCTACTACAAAATTATTATTTTCATGGGAATTTTTCGTTTTCTCCGAAGCGAAATAAAGGTTGATTTTTCAAACATTGAACCTTAAGCAGAAATTTTCTGATACACTTTGCAGTTGATGTTTTTTCGCCATTTTTCGCCACTAGTCTTGTGTTGTGCCTATATAGTCGACTCGCGATAATTACAAATTCGATTAACTAAATTGATCGATAATTTGAAGTTCTCATTCAGAATTCTCGTTAAATTGAAAAAAATGTAAAAACCCCATATATTTATGTACTCTCGATAAATTAAAAGCGGCAATGATTTTCCATTGCTTTATAATGGGGGGCAAAAGACTTCTCCATGTGTCCTCCGCGCGGGCGCCCTCTGGTAACGGTAGTGGGTAAAACCTCTAACGACTAAGTAAAGTCATCTGATGCGACATTTGGAAGAAGCACCGCTGCGCCTGAGTGCTGTATTTACATCTGCAGCGTCTCAGGTTACTTAACGTGATAGGTGACAGAAAACGTTTAACTCAACCACTAAAGCAGCATCTTCGAGGCATGCCCATGATGGCCTTTACTCAACGATCAAACCCTCATGGTTTAGTGATGTGCCGACAACTCATCCTAAGAAAAACTTCAAACCTGAAACAAAAGCCTCGGATTAGACGGATACAAAACAACGACGACCCCCCAAACGAACAACTGATTACTCTTTCGGATCCTGGAATGTACCCTCCCTGTAGCGCCCGCCCCGGGCAAGAGGACAAATTGCCGCCCCTTAGGCACTATTCAAGGCAAATTAAACGTAGATTGTATAAGGAATTCAAAGATAGTGCTGTAAAGCTTCTGTAATACTTGCTCTTAATACTTTTTTATTGTTTTTATTGGATGGCTTAACACACAGGGGTAATCCTGTTAGCGAATATGTAATCAATCCCTCACAAGTTAACACACACATGCAATATTCTCCTATAGCAGATAATCGGTAGTGTTGTTTTATCCTAATAGTATGACATTAAATTGTCATCCGATAAATTGTTTATCGTATTTTTGTAGGAGTAAGGGCTTCGTAATTTTTGGAAGAGTTGAGATTGAGAGTAATGAAGTACTTTAAAATACCAAAATGGAAACCAACTATCTTCAATTGAATGGTTTGAAGTCTTGAATTATTGTCAGTTCCTGAAGCCGCTAAGAAAATCTCTACACATAAGTTGAGTACATTTTATTGATAAATATGTGGATTGAAACAAACTGCAAACTGTAAAATATTCTCACTGCAAACGAATGATTGTCCGTTTTTCTATTGCCACTATTGGTAAAACCACATGAGGGAAGATTAATTGCATAACAGATTTTATAGAAATGTGTTAAATATCGTGCTCTGTGGCCGTGATCGCTCGGTCGCCACTCTGTGATATAGAGACTCATAGAGAAACGAGTTTCCAAACTCGGCACGAATCGTCGCAAGTTTATTATTCAGAAGAAGATGATAAGAGATATTCTTATCATAGAATAATAAACTAATAATGCGACTAGGAAGTGGTACGGCTGACAACCGAATCACACTCCGAATTCAGTTGTCTTTGTAACGTTGACGATTACACACGGTAGTCGTCAGCGCACCATGCTCCACTAGGAGTTAGGGTAATAAAAGAAAAAGAAGATTTCTATAGAAGCAACTCCAACTGCTTACGAGCAATGCTCAGATAAGTCGAGTGGTTAAGGCATAGGACGGGCGGTACGGTGGGCATGGGTTCAATGCTAGCTGCGCGCTACTTTTTTCATAAGATATCTGTGTCATTCTATAAGCTTCCTATAGATGCCATTAATACTTAATCTGTTCACATTGGTTATCGTAGGTAATGCACGAGGCACGAAAGTAATGATGATATAAGATATAAAATGCAAATGTCACTTTTCTGTTTTCATATCATGAAATCTGCTTCTCTTCTAATACTATTGGAAGATTATATTCTACGAAGATATTACTATAACTATAATTGTTAGTTGGGTAAAGGCATTTTTTGAAAGACAACACAAAAATTTATGGTGACAGTAGGACTCGAACCAACGCCCTAATAATTCAGAAAATATATATAATTGCTGAAAATGCCCAGAAAGTATGCACTGGAAAACTGTTCTTTCGTTCAGACTCCTAAGCGAAGTTTGCCACAGTTCAGCAAGGCTTCATATAGAGTTTATTTGGAGTTCTAAAAATTGAGGTTAGTATTAAATTCCCCGAGCGACATTTTTTTCACCACCGTCAAAAAATAGGCAGAAGGCACACGGAAACCTGGAGGCTTTTACAGCGACGTAAGACGACGTAAGAAATTGAAAATTAATGTAAAATTATTTTGTTCACTAAAAGACTAAACACATTTTGTAAAACACTGCTTGGGAAAATTTTGGAAATTTGCAATGGTGCTCGTTTTCACTGATTTCTTCAGTGGTTTATTTTCATAAATGCATCATCTTGATAATTTTTATAGAGAATTGGGTCGCTAGCTAGTTAAATCGGGAGAACCTAGCAATATCTCGATAATAGCATGTCTAGAAAAATATTAGGGAAGATTGGTTGCAGCTCTGACAATGTGTACTGTGGTTCCATCCCTCAACTTGCTGAAATCGAAACCAACCTGTTCAAAATTTGTCATCTCAGCGCTAGATGAATCAATGCTATTGGAATCAACTGAGCCTTTTATGATTCCGAATGCAGTACTTCGTATCAATTGTGGGTTATTAAAACCTTGACCTTAACCTTAAAGATTTTATTTCTTTAAAACACAACTTTCCTTTTTATGTATTTTATCTGTAGTTTTTATGGTTTTAATTCCACTAAATCAAGTTGATATTAATATTTTCTTTTCGGCCTTTTCCACTTTTTTCTTATACGAGTACCTACTAGCCAAAAAGCCGCCGCCCCCCTCCTTAGAGCGGGCGCTGCTCCCTGAGTAGACCGGGGGCCTTAAGGGCCCTCCTGGATCAGGTAGAACAATACAATTTTAAAAATGGAGATGAGAATGATTTTCTTCTGCATTCTGATTACATTCAACTGGCCTCCAATATCTGCCTTTTAGTGCGTAGCTTGTCTATTTTCAGTGCAATTTTTGTGTCTCGGACTGTATATTTTGATTAACCCTGGAAGGTCATGCTTCGTCGTATCGACAACGCATCATCACATTCATCCCGTTTTTCTTGACAGTTTTCATTATTTTGAGCTGATTTTTCGTACAGCACTTACCGTGCCTATGTACTTGCTGGGTACCTTGCAGCTAGTCTAGGTAAGCAGGATAAGTTGGATTTTTGGTAATTGGCGTCGTTGAAACAACGAAGGATGAAGTCTGTGTAATTTTCAGAACTCCAGTATTTCTTATGGATGGTTCGATTCGACGATAAGTCTGTGTCCATACAACTAACTCATATGTTTCTTTTTGAAATGTGGGACCTATTTTTTCAAAAATTATGGGAAAACTATTTAAAATAAATAAAACAAGGATAAAAAAAGGACAACTCGAGCACATTTTTGTAATTATACAGACGTAAAGCTTTTATTTATTCCATTTTTCAATTTAATGTTTTATATGTCCGGCCAAATAAAATTGAATTTAGATAATTTGATTTGTAAATCAATTTCCTAGCAAAATTGCTCAAAATCGATGTTATTCCATTCTAAATAAACTAAGGATTGAAAATCTGTCATATTTTATAATTATTTTACGAAAGGGTGATTTATTTATAAGCATGACCTTACAGGGATAAATAGCTTGAAAGACCCGCTCTGTGGCTCACTTGGTTGAGTCGCACTCTACGATGCTAGTAGTCTAGAGGTCCGGAGATCGAATCTCGGCGTGGTCCAAAATTTCCGTACATGTGAATGGAAATATATAGTGCTTGCAACATTATATACACTCCGAAATGATAAACGGCTGAGTTAACGCAACATGGCCCCACATGGGGCTATCTTAAGGTGACCAGACTCACGAAGGCCCAATGCTGTACACATACTTGCGGGATTGAGTTTTCAGACAAATCCTCAACCATACTTCCACCCTTCGAGCCCTTCGATAATAACTGCAAATGAACAGTGAGAAAGGAGGCGTGTGCTGCAATGAGGCAACGCCGGAAATAGTTTCCACAGTTAACAATAATCTAAATTCTAATTTCTAATAATGTCAAAATTTCTAAAACTAAGCGCACGACCCCTCCCGAAACACAATCCTGGCTACGTCCCTATCTCATATTATTCTTCCTTCAATTCCTTCAGCCGTAGCCGATATTCTGGGAAATATCTGGTGAACGTTGAGAAAGCAAGTTTCTGTTGTACTAAACTGGACTTGTAAGGGAGCCCTAAAGTCTTCAATGTTTTCCTTGAAATTTTCACCAAATATTGGGCAGTGCGGTGCTCTGCAAGTCTGCGCTCACGAATTTCCGAGTTGTGGACAATTTTCAATTAGAAAACACAAAACCGCGATTTGGGCCGCTGCCTGTAATAGTCTAGTACAGATAGCTCAAAACCCAAACATCCAAAAGAAAAAGAAATTTTTGATGCCAAATTGTTGAATACACTGCCCAATATACGTAATAAAAAGTTACACCAATTTGCGCCATGGGTTAAGGGGGGAGGGGCTCCCAAAGGGGTGAAAATTTACTTTTTTACAAATAACTGGAAAACTATGAATCTGACCTTAAAATCTTCTGAGGACGAAACAAACTACACAAAATTGCCTTTGTAATGATATAAAACACTCTAGACGTTTTTTCGGAAAATTATACCCTAGACCCAAAAGTATTATAGAGAATTTACATTTTTTATACCCTATACCCATAAGATGGTAGGTATAGGGTATATTGTTTTTGTTACGACGATTTGTGTAACACCTCAAAGGAGCCACCGGAGGTATGGCAAAGTATATATATAAATGATCAGGGTCGGTCCCTGATTCGAATAAGCCATGTCCGTCTGTCTGTCTGTCTGTCTGTCCGTCCGTGTGTCTGTCAGTTCGCACGATAACTCCCGAAATAATGGAGCTAGCGTTTTGAAATTTCGGTCAGATGATTGCTTTGATAAAAGCTTGGATGGTATTGAAAATGGGCCAAATCGGACCAAGGGTTCCCCTACCTCCCATACAAATGACCCCTCCGTGATAGTGTCATTCGGCCATATTTTTCGACAGAATGTCGCTAGGGACCTGAAATTTTCATCAATGCCTAATTGTGACATATGCTTGAAGTTAGTGGAAAGTGGAGAAGGTCTGACTTCCCCAACCCCTACATCAGGGTGGCGAAATCTTGTTCATTCTATTACAAGCAAAATTTATTTGGTTTGTACCAAAAATTGAGGTGCTCCGACCATTGACGCCTCCCTCACTCCTCCTAACATTTTTCAAAAAGGCATGCCTGTAGCTTCTTTTCAAATTGAGCCAGGCAGATAAAATTTGGTGAGGTGCCTAGTCTAAGCCCCATTATGCTCCTCACCAAAAATTGTTACCATCCGATCAAAACTAAGGGTACTCCCCATACAAAGTAAACCAAAATTCTAAAAAAAAATCACATTTTTTCACTTCTAAATTCTATCTAAAATGAAAAAATAAAATTTATTTCTTAGAACGTCATTATAACAGTTAATTGTAGTCTTGTAAATGTATATTCAAAAGTTTGTACCAGAGCGTGCCTTACAAGTACGAAAAATGTGGTTTGAAGATTGCTAGTACACGTTACTCGATTTATTCGGAACTAGCCTTTGAACTAGTACCAATGACTTTCAAACACAATTTGTTGATACTTGTAGTGTACGCTTTGATGCAAAATTTTGAACATACATTCAGAGGACTACAATTAACTGTTATAATGACGTCCTAAGAGATCAATTTTATTTTTCCGTTTTAGATAGAATTTAGAAATGAAAAAATGTGAAATTTGTTAGAATTTTCCTTTACTTTGTATGGGAGGTACCCTTAGTTTTGATCGGATGGTAATAATTTTTGGTGTGAAGCATAATGGAGCTTAGACTAGGCACCCCACCAAATTTGATCTGCCTGGCTCAGTTTAAAAAGAAGCTACAGGCATGCCTTTTTGGAAAATGTTAAGAGGAGTGAGGGGGGCGTCAATGGTCGGAGCACTCCAATTTTTGGTACGAATCAAATAAATTTTGTTACCAATATATGGACAAGATCTTATGACAGTAGGTCTATTCTATCAAGAGTTACAGTGCGAAATGTAAAACTCGAAAAATCCAAATTCAATATAATACTTTTGGGTCTAGGGTATAATTTTCTGAGAAAATGTCTAGAGTGTTACATATCATTACAAAGGTAATTTTATGTTGTTTGTTTTGTCCTCAGCTCATTTTAAGGTCAGACTCATAGTTTTCCAGATATTTGCAAGAAACTGATTTTTAACCCTTTGCCACCCCCTCCCCCTTAACCCATGGCGCAAATTAGTGTAACTTTTTACTGCGTATATTAGGCAGTGTATTCAACAATTTGGCATCAACAATTTCTTTTCTTTTTGGATGTTTAGGTTTGGGGCTACTTTGAACCAATTGTACTGGACTATAACTTATGAACGCTGATACGTAGGTACTTGCAATGTGAAACCTCTCTTAACGGACACCTCTCTAGAGCGAACACCCCTCGAAACGGACATTTTAAAAAGTCCCGATTTTAATTTATAGTGTTTGTGCTAATAAACGGACGGCGAGAGCTTTTGTAGTGGCCAGCAGACAAGCATTATGCATTTCAGATTGTAAGAACGATGGTTCTTGTCTTGCAAGTTTACCCGTCCGGTTTCGTCTTACAATTTGGCTGATTTCAGATGGTAAGACAAAACCGGACGGGTAAACTTGCAAGACAAGAGAGCTTTTGTACTGGCCAGCAGACAAGCATTGTCCATTTCACATTGTAGGAACGCGTCTTACGAAAGAAAAAAATCGTGACACGATTGTTTTTCTTTCGTAAGATTCGTACGATCGATAAGACGATTGGGAGAATTCACATTGTAAGACAAAACCGGACGGGTAAACTTGCAAGACCAGAACCATCGTTCTTACAATCTGAATTGCACAATGCTTGTCTGCTGGCCACTACAAAAGCTCTCGCCGTCCGTTTATTAGCACAAACAAACACCCGGCGAGAACTTTTGTAGTGGCCAGCAGACAAGCATTGTGCAATTCAGATTGTAAGAACGATGGTTCTTGTCTTGCAAGTTTACCCGTCCGGTTTTGTCTTACAATTTGAATTCAGCCATTGCATCTACCGATAGTTCAGGCGTTCTGCGACGACAATTAGCGCGTGTTTTACGTGCATTTTAATCTTGTCGACTCGTCACTTTATTGTACACTAACTTTGGAGCGTGCATGGCAACATTTATACATACTTGCTGTGTGATTCTTGTTCGCCGGTCCGTGTTTTGATCGGATAGTGTGAAATGATCATACGATGGTTCTTGTCTTGCAAGTTTACCCGTCCGGTTTTGTCTTACAATTTGAATTCAGCCTTTGAATTCAGCCAATAAGAGCTATCAGAAACCCGGCCTATGTTTTATTCCTAATGATTCATGCTATTCAGTCACCAAAATGTGGAGACATCAAAAGCCAATATTCATGGCGCCTGCGCCGCAAACCAATTTATTAGTGTTGGCGTCATTTCCTACCACGTATCATATTGACCTATTTATGGACCAAGGAAAAATGCTTCGAAGCTGGATCATACTTTTCTGGATAAAGTGACACATCACACATCAAGCCGCAACATAGAAGTATGACACAAAGAAATTCCGAAATTTCTATTCAGACGTGCAATGTTTTTTAAATTTTATACAACAATGAAATTTTGTATTTTATATTATTAACATTATTACGATTAAACTATTGTTAGCTAAAAGCATGGATAAACAATGGTGGGATTGTGGTTAAACAGGTGATAAAAAATTGAGATAATCAAATTATTCCTTTCTTACCGATGCCGCTTATAGACAAAGATGATCGAAATTAAGTGTGTTTGTTTCATCGGATCAGGATATTAAAATAGCCTTTTTAGTTTATTTATTTAGTGACACATATTGGACTGAAAAATCAAGAGTGGTTTAATATTAAATAAAGATTTCCTAGGAGGTCAATTATCATTATCTAGCAAAGGTTAGGAAGACCAATGTAACACATATATGTACTTTTTTTGAGAGAATTCAAAATGAAAAATGATCCATATGACTCGAACGGACAGTGCCATTTTCTCCAGAAAATTTAGAAGAAAAAATATATTGACATATGGACACTTAATTACGAGTCATCTTTGCGGTTTCAATGCACATTGTTTTCGGAAGTGTCTCATTGGAAATTTTACATATATGTATATGATATGATTAGTGGTGGATCATTTGCTGTGCTCAATTGCAATTAGTTTAGCCTAAAACAAATTGAATCAGTTGCCATGACTCACTGAGGTTAATGTTCTTGGTTGCTCTCAGTTGTTTAGGCAAGGTGTCTGGGCGTAATCTTCTATTTAAAAAAAAAACGACATCAATACTTGGTAAAAATTAATGAAGAAAATGTTACCTATCATATTATGTAAAGCGGTGAATACTGATCACCAGGTGAACCGTTTATTTAACCATCTTGATTAAAATTTAATTAAAAAATTTGGCAGGATTGCATTTAGCATATCGTGTAGTTTGAGGTAACGAAATGACTGCAATTCAATTACCCAAAACTAATAGGATACACAAAAAACAGGCCTTTTCTAAACTTTTTTCGAAAAAGTAAGCGGGTAGCATGTTTGATAGTTGTAGGTTTTGACTAAACTTAACATTATACTCACCTATAAAATTTCCCAATCCTGAATCCCGTATCGAACCAGCACTTGACACAATAGCACAACTCCGAATCTCTTGAATTCCCTTAAACAATTTACGCTTTGGAAATACTTTACCCATCGCCATTTTATTAAAAGGTGGATCACGTTTCCTTAAAATTCGTACTTTTGCCTTCATTATACGGCATGAGGCAGCAATACTCTCTCCATGTGGATTGATTGCATCTCGAAAATCCCAACGTGTTTGCAATCGTCTCTTGTACTCAACATTATACAAATTGGGCTCGTTTACGATCATTTTCGCGGATTTATGAAATTCATGAAGGACACGATCACGATATAATTTCGTTTTATCGACGCATTCAAGCGATGTCCTATCGTGGCAAACAAACATTTTCGGATCCATAGGAAGGTAAGTTTTGCGAGGTAAATAGAAGCGAGGTCGTTGCATTGGCTGTGATTTGTTAGTGGCTGGTTTTTCTTTACTTTGGAATACGATTTTGTCGCTGGCATTGTATTTGAGTAGAAAAACGCTTCGGCGCGATCGGTTAGCTGAAAGTCAAATGTACAGACGTATGATTTTGACTTATGAGAATTAATAGATTCATTAAATTAAAATCTGCAAATAAAATTTGAATCGTCTTATCATATATGGCTTCTGAGAGCAACAACAAAATACAAGTATGACTTAAAAAGAAATTATCAGCTTTTTGAAATACAGATTTAATTGGCCAATTTAATATATATACTGTAAAAGAATAGAAAATAGTGTGCGGCTTGTCTATAGTACAGTACCAGCCGACAGGTACTAGATAAGAGTTTTCAGAAATCGGCCCCGAACTTTCTTAAATATGCTTTCTGTTATGTTATGTTTTGGCTATATTCGTTCTTCACTCTCAGGCTGCATAGTCTTTAGGGAAACCTCTCGCCTCTTTTAAGAATGATGAGAAAATACGATAGGCTGAAGGTTGGTCCTTTAGTATCCTAATTTTCTAATTTTAAACGTGTCCTTCTTGATAAAATTCTTGAGTTTGATTCATAATAATAATAATACTTTGAACTTCCTTCTGTCATTATACACATTTATATAGTACTCTGTTAATTCTTGTTCTGCTAAATACTTGACTTATGAGTTTTGCTAATTTACATTTTCATTTTTAATCTGTAACTATTTTACTCATAGGACTTGCTCCTGTTCGATGGTACCTTGAATAAAATAAATAAATATTCACACAGATGAGTAGCGGAATTTCGAAAAGCCGTTAAAAGCTTTTTTCTACCACGGACACATTTTCATTGCAAACTCAAACCCATCTTTAGCATCTTCTCGTACCATTTTCGAAAAAGCTCGTTTCGGACAGATTTCGATGTTTCTCTGCATGCTGACAAGCTGTTTTTGTTTTCACTGCAACAGACACATAACATATCGTTAACAGAAAGCAAACCGTTACGAACCATTCGTGTATTTTATAGCGCGAAAACATAGTGCAATAGTAACAATTATGACGTTATAGCACACAATAAAATGCAACTAAACCGTCACGACACTAAATTGCAACGAAAATCCGAGCAAAAATCATTCCGCCAAGCGATTAATCGAGAGCACCGTTAACGTGACCGTCCACTTTCGTGGTTTTCCTGACTCTGACAGGAAAAGCTACATGACAGACGAACGGAAAAGGTAGTTTATTTCTATTCAAGTTTTGTGGGTGGTTTGGTACAGAGGGTGGTGGTAGTTGAAGCTTTTTGGGTAGTTATCAAGATGACTGGAAAGGGTTGATAAGAAGGGAATCGGTAGGCTTTGGAGCTGTATGTTATCAATTCATAAGTCCTAACGGTCGTTTGAAGGATTTACCAGTTGAATAGTGTTCGTCGAAGGGACCAGTTGTTTGTCTTCTTGATGGATTTCGAACAGAAATAGGCGAAAAGGGATATGAGAAAGGATGCAGGCAAGATAAGAAAATGTCTAATTGAATGATTTTCTGTTATTTATAGTAAGAAAGATTATGATATCAGAACTATTTTGGGAGGATATTTTGTCTAGAGTTTCACATTCGATTGTCAGTTTTTTGCCTCTGAAAACAGGGCTGAGAGTATGGTTGATATTGAATTTGTTGGTGTATAACTTTTGCCCCAACATGTGAAAGATAATTCGAAGGGTTTTTCGAATTAACATTTTTTTTTATAAGTCTTGACTAATAGGACAGTTTCTCGTACATCTTATCAAATGGTTAGTCATACCGTATAGAGAAGATGCACACAATTTTCGTAAAACTTTTACATTATATTTAATTGAATTTTTGTTTATTTTGCATAGATCTGCCATTTTTTGTTTGGTTACTTCATTATATGAAATTGCGCAATGATTTTTGAAATTTCAGATGATGGCGTAACCAAGCAAAATATGGCATATGGAAATAAACAAAAATTCAATTCAATATTATCAATTCAATTCAATTCATTTTTATTGCATAAATAAAATTATAAGTTTTACATTTATAGTACATTGATTGCGTTGCTTCTCTCCTCCAAAGTAAACTTGTGTGGGGAGAGGATATTCTTTCAGTTTATATTAATTGACAGTGTGTATTTTGTTATTTGTACGTTATAAAATTCAGTTTGTTAATACGAAATTGAGAATAGAATAGAGAGTAATATATCAATAAAATAATAATAATAATACATAGTTAACAATTAGGTGTAATAAAGTAAATATTAACCACAGTTTTTAGTTACGTTTAAATAAATCAAATAATCGGTAGAATTCATCAACATTCAATTGCAGTAGCCAATATTTTAGTTTTATTTTGAATATTTGTGGAAGGTAAAACATTGATCTTATATCTATTGGTAGCTTATTAAATGAATATGGCCCAATATAGCTCATAAACCGTTGTGATATATCTTTTTTACATTGAGGTATATAAGCTCTTGATTGGTTATGTCTTGTGTTCACGTTGTGATTTATTTGGATTAAGGAACCGTATTTTATGAAATGGTGTAATACAGTTTTTAAATAAAGTGATCTTATATGTAATACCTTTGTTCTTGGAAAAATTTCATTTGTGGGGAAAAAGTAAGGAAGGTTAAAGCAAACTTTTAGAATCATATTTTGTGTCGACTTTAAGGTTTTTAAATGGCTCTCATATGCCCCGCCCCAAACTATTATTCCATATTGTAGGACCGATTGCACTAAGGAAAAATATATCTGCTTCATTTGCGTGGTTGTTAGATAGTGACTTGCCACTTTAAGTATATATATTATTTGACGAAGTTTTTTGTTAATATTGTCAATATGACCGCTCCATTTCATGTATTTATCAATCGTAATCCCAAGATACTTTGCCGATTCACTGCATCTGATTGTTGTACAGCTGCATTCTGGATTGGAGTGATATTGCTCATCACAATACACCTCGTGAATTTTTATATGTTGTCTCTCAGGTTGCCCATTTTGACTTGCTGAAAATGACAACGCTTTTGTTTTAGCAATATTTAACTTTAATGAGTGTGCATCTAACCAACTTTTGACCCGTTTCATTCCGTTTTCTGCATATCGGTATGTATCCTCCCAATTATTTGATGAAACTAACAATACAGTGTCATCCGCAAAGGCGATAATTTTTCCCTTTTGAATATTCATATCGCACAGTTCATTAACGTATAATAAATACAAAATAGGTGACAAAACGGTTCCCTGGGGTAACCCAAACGCTCTATTTGAGATCCAATCACTGGTTACATTTTGGATTTTGACACATTGTCTACGATTTGTGATATAACTCTCTAACAGTTTTAACGGTGTTCCAGTGATACCTATTGCTGCTAATTTTTCTAATAGTTTGACCTGTGAAATTGAATCAAATGCTTTTGCCAAGTCCATAAAAACTGCTAGAGGTTTGTGATTTGATTCAATTTCAGAATATAAAAAGTGACAGACTTCAGCTATAGCGTTTTCGGTGCAAGTGCCACTTCTAAACCCAAATTGTTTGTTACACCCTAGACAGACGACACTAGTTAAACATCATTAACTCTTGATTATGTTCAACTAATTCGTATGTCATGTGCTCATTGGCTTGATTATACTCGAAAAATTTAATTTAAACATCATTATCACAACGTCATTAAAATTTAATGATATTTACTCGTCGAGTAATCCGGTCTCGACTACTTAAAAAATATTGGAAAACTGGAAGTAACAGCTGATTTGTCCTGTCAGTTGATACTAAATTTAAAGCGAACGGTGGCAGATTCAACTTTGAAAAGGTAATTAAATAAAAACTATTTGATTTTAAGCATTCTAAATTAAACACATTGTATTTTAGCTCAGTAAAAGGCAAACAGTTTGACGAGGCGACGACGCTCTTAGATGACAAGTTAAGGAACCGAATTTTCATGCAGTAACAACTGTGAAGAATTCTTATGGGTGAAGTGAAAAATAAAAAGTTTTTAGGTACCATGGCTACGTTTTTTTGGTCCAGAACAGGACAATAAACACATAAATTTTAAAAAATTACAAATTTTATTCTTGTATAATCTAATACAGGAAGAACCCTATTAAACTGATATGGAATTTGGGTATATCCTATCCTGTTCTGGAAAAAAACGCAGCGAACGAACTTCTACTTTTTATTTTCGTTTTAAATAACCTGTATTGTATATAAAAAAGTAAGTGCCTGTAATTAATAGCAATGAAAATAAAGATGTTTTAAGGCTTTACTTGCAAATGCCTATTTGTATTTATTCGAACTGAGATTCTCGGATTAGTTATTTTCTCGATATTGAGATTCAAAAGCATATACATAAATATTTTATTTGGTGGAAATTGTGTACTAACTGCATTTTACCAGGAATAAAAATTAATGAGTTGCATAGAAATCCAGACTCTAGTTAGTAAATTATTTTATTTTGACAGTTCAAATGAAATTGCATTTTTGCCCGTGTGTCACTAGATAAAGTTAAACATACTTGAATTCAAATATCATTAACTCAAGTATGTTTAACTACAATCGTCTGTCTAGGGTGTTAGACAATATGCAGTTTTCTTCCAGGTATTTATCTAATCGTGCCTTGAGACATTTTTCGAATATTTTAGATATTATTGGAAGTAGGGATATGGGTCTGTAATTGCTTGGGTCCGATTTATCGCCACTTTTGAATATTGGTGTGATTATCGCTTTTTTGAAGGTGGATGGAAACGTTCCTACTTGGATACATTTGTTAAAGACTTTTGCAAGAGGTATTTTTATTACATTTTTTACTTCTTTCAACATCCTAGAGCTAATGTTGTCGTAACCTGGAGTAGATCTTTTCAAATCGTCAATTTTAGCGCTGATTTCTACTTCAGTAACTTTCCTAATGTAGAAATTGGAATGAATTAGTTGATGAGATCTTACTTGGTATAATTCTGTACTCGGTTGAATAGTCGCTGCGACTTTTTCTCCTATTTGAATAAAATTTTCATTAAGAATGGTGGCTGCTGTTTTTTCTATGTTCTCTAAATTTGTCTAAATTGGTGAAGCAGCTTGTGATTTCTGAATAAGGTAGTGACTTTTTATTACTTTTGCCTGTTATTTCGTTTACTACTTCCCACATTTTTTTGGTACTATTGGAACTTGTACTTATGATTTTTTGATAATAATCTCGCTTTGTGTTTTTAATGACTGAATTAAGTGTATTGCGGTATTTTTTATAAAATAAGATTAATCGGCTATTAAAAGGTTGATGATCTATTTGATTTTTTAATTTGTCCCTTTTTCTAATAGACTTAATTATGCTTGTGGTGATCCACGGCTTCAGGGGCTTAAGTTTGTTGGGAGCTACTAAATTGTATTGACGAATCGTCATCTCTCAGTATCGTTGCCCAGTTTATTGATTTAATTTTCTCTCTCATTAAATTAAAATCGGTTCGTGTTTTTATATTATTAAATGGTTCTTCCTGTTTAGATGGTTTATTCCGTGAGGTGGTTAGAAGAATTGAGTTATGATCGGTTATTGAATTCCTAAGTATTATTGGAGTACAATTATCTCTGCAAGGTATTTTTGACTTTTGTCGCAAATATATATGATCGAGACAACTTTCACTATTTGGTGTTATACGAGTTGGTTTGTTAATTAATGCGACATATCCAAAGCTAGAGAAACAATTCTGATAATCATTTGTGATAGATGATTCTTCTAGAATGTTGATATTTATATCGCCTACAATTATATCTGAGATGCTGTTGGGATTATCTAAAAGCAAATTTGGCAGACTATTTATGAAACTATTCGGATCTAATGATGGTGACCTGTATAGACCCGTTACAGTTATGCAAGAGTTCACATTTGAGGAAATTGTTATTTTAAGACCTGTGACCACATCTGAATTTAATTCCTCACAAAAGTTGTTGATCGACTTTTTAACATACAGTATTACTCCATCATTTTTGTTCTTATTATTTTTGGTATAATACATTTTATAATTATTCATTTCAAAACTACTAGATATAATTTCAAAATCATTCACATAGCTTCCGTGGTGAGTTTCTGATAAAACTATTATATCAAATATAATTCCTAACTCATGTAATAAAATTTTAAGCTCATCAAAGTTTTTTCTAATACTACGAATATTGAGGTGTAATAATTTAAAATCATTAAAATTTTGGCATAATATAGACTTACAATTTGAGATGTCGTTGAATTCTATTGTTTCCAAGTCATTGTCTAATGTTGTAGGAATTGTATCAAACATGATTTAATAATAATTAATCTGTTTAGCTTGATTTTCGTTGAAAATTAACCCAGATAGCTGACATTCAAATCTGCTTCGCATGCTACATTACGTACCCTCGAATCCTCCGTTTTCCTGATAAGTAGGTTCTCATCTTTCATCCAGACGTACTTGTAGATTGTAGTGATGCTCTTTTGCAAACTCTTTAGCTTTAAATAATAGTCTCTTGTAGTTTGATGTTAGATGTCCGTTTACGTAGATTTTGCTGTGAGGCAAGCTAGAGTGTAATTTGCTTGCAACGAGATCGTTTCTCTTTTGTTTTGCTTTCTGTATCCAAGCATCTCTTTCCAGTTTGGTGCTGAACTTTGCGATGATCGGACTCGGCTTGTCTTGCTGTTTGTGTTGTTTACGCTTGACATCTATCGGGGTTAGATTATTTTCGATTCCAATTACCTCTGCTATTTTAGCTAAAACTTCTTTTACGTTCTCGTTTTTAGTTTCCGGAACACCCGTGATTTCGATTTCGTTCAGTAGCTTCTGTTGGTCCATTTTATTTGTTTGTATGGTGATGTTTCTCAGTGTTTTCTTTAAAGTGTCATTTTCTTTCACGAGGTTGTCGCATATGCGCGTTAAGTTTTCCATCTTAGTGTTAATTTGTGTGATTTGTGAGTTAAAATCGTCAATTTTCCCGCAACAGAAATCCAGAGAACAACGATAATCGGCTAACTCACTTTTTAATAATTTCTTGAGGTCCTCATGCTGTTGTTCGACATTCGTTTTTACCTCGTTGATGCTATCGATTAAGTCTTTGTTAGACATTGACTTCACAGCATTTTGTTCGGTTCGACATGTCTTGCATCTCCATTTACCCCTTTTGTCTATGCTGAGTTTACGAAATATTGCTTCAGTGAACTCCGCGCAGTAAAAATGAAAGTTATGCTTGCATTTGGGGCACTCAATGCCATCAGACTCCAAAATTTCTTCCACACATTTGGCGCAATGATTGTTAGAACTCATCTTGACACTTCGTACTTGATGGTATAGTTCGATCCAATACTTCGGTGACCAGTTGAATTGAAATTGTTGCCTGAATCTCCGCTGTACTATGTATATTTTCTTTATATTGTGCTGAATAATAGCCTTAAGTGCGTTTGTTTTGCTGTTATTTATCAATTAAACGACACTTTTAGTGTGTAAAATAACGAATTTTGTGGGATCAGTATAAAAACAAACTATGACTTTGACTATGTAAAAGCTTTCTGAAAATTGTGTGCGTCTTCTCTATACACGGTAAGACTAATCATTAGATAAGATGTACGAGAAACTGGCCATATACATATATGTTTTCTTTACATTACATATCTCTGACTGAGTTGACAAAAATTTCGATTCAAACACACTTAGGTGCAAATTCCAGACCCTGAGAATTGCAAACTTGGAATTTAGGGTAAATATGGGCGTTCGCAGAAAAAGAAGTTCATAGCGGATACAGAGTCTCTGAAACGAGTGGATATCTCACTTGCTTAGTCTGACCAAATCACCAATCACTCTAAGGGGCGGTTCAGACTATCGACAAGATTTGCTAAATCCTAGATTTAGTTGACTGTTGTACCATATTGTACTGCAATTTGAACAATGCAAGTACATTCTACAATGCATTCTGAATTTAATGACGTAAGATTTAATCTAGTAGGCAGGCTTCGACTCGATTAATTTAGTGGTTTTAGTAAATCCTGTCTATACTGTGAATCCCCTCTAAGAATCTATTTGCGGTAGCTTCGAGATTGCCAATTTTTTTGAATCTTCCGAAAGGTCACTTCTTTCGGAAGTGATTTGGTCAGACTTAACAGGTGAGATATATACTGGCATTAGAGTCTCTGTAGTCGCTATAAATGTCTTTTTCTGCCAATGACTCTGTGCCCAAACATCTAAAAAAAACTGTTAATTTTGACTTATCCCTCTACAATCTATAATAAGAAATATAATCGCACTTTTATGTTAAAAAGATGTTTGCCTTGCTTTTATTATTTTTTGTCTACTTAAAACTAAAATTATAGGAAATTTGCAAAATGTCCTCACCCTCACTTTCCGGACTCTTAAAACTGTGGTGGTGGGAAATTTCGACATTTTCTATTAACCCAATTTGTCTTCCAAATGTCATGCTATTTGTGATTACTATAATGATTTTATGTATTATTAACACATAAAACCATTTCGGAGCTAGTTTGAACCGTCTACGAATTGTGACTGGAAATCGTTGATGGCTTTGAAATTCTTTCTAGTAAACCAGCGCAGGAGCAGCTCTTTGTACGCTCGGTATTTTTTTATTGTTGTTGGTTAACCTTCTTTGAAATGATCTTTTAATCATGTTGTTGTTTATAGCTCTACCCCAACTAACAATGCGTATGCCTTAAAGAAGCACTTCACCCTGTAGCAATCCTATAGTAACACTAAATTCAGTTTAACATGCGACATCGCTTAAAAGAGTATTTTAATCCGCGATAGATAATCCTCAAAACATTTTTCAGAAAGCTTCTAACATCCTTATAGAATCAATTCACGGTTATCCAATAAACATTGAGTATTAACACTAAGGAGCGAATTCAAAGATGATGTAAAACTTCCACAACACTTTCTCTAAGCGGGAACCTAAAAAGATACTCCATTAAATACTTTTCTATTGTGTTTATTGGATGACATAACACACACTTGCAATAGTCTCTCTTCAAATCACACACACATCAACAAAGAGCAAATATTCGATTGTGTCGATTAATTGACCACTCAGAGTATGTGAGAACAAAAGCGTTGTTCGAACTAGGCTATAGAAATTAGGAAAAACTGGGACGCTACGAGTAATTTAGATAGTTTGAACAGAGCAATTCACTAAATGATTAAAAATTACTCAGCCTAACATAAACTGCAATACATTTTTCTTTTTTTTAATCTGTCCAAAAACAGATAACATAAACAGAAAAAACGTATAATTTTCCTTGCTGGGACGATTGTACTTATCCGTTCTCGTGACGGAAGCCGATTGCTATGAATATTCTGGAATACTGTAAGGCAGTCTGGCAGGATGGTAAGTTGCCATGCCATAAATACTACAGACATGCACCGCAGTTGGTGTATAGAATGGAACGATAAGTCAAGATTTTCACAATTAGTTAAAACTCGCACCCACGAAATTGGGAACCAGAATTAATACAGTAATTGTAAATTCGAGAGGGAAATAATATCTAACTACCATCACAACTCCCAAAGCAATGTGAGCATTCAACACCGGTACAGACCTGCACGGTCGAGCGTCATGGTGGTAGCCTTCACGGCAAATCAAAAATCTCCATAATTCTCCCGCTAAAATTCAAGTGGTCGTCTTGTGCACAGATAGACAACAGACACAAGACCTGATGAGTGTGTCTATCTGTACGAAACCACAAAACTTTGGGAAAAAATACAAAAAATTGAGGAAAATGAGGGTAAAAAGTTTCGTCCCAATCGGGATTCGAACCTCCGACCTTCAGTCACAAGGTCAGCAACTCTACCTACTGAGCTATAGACGGTTAGAGGTCCTGATGCAAAAATTCCAATGTGACATTTCCGAAATTGAATAACTCGATATTTCTCCCGCTGGGGCTCTTCTCCTCCAAACAGACAAAGTTCCGCGTAGTTCCCATAGAGCTGTTAAGTTGCCATGCCATAAATACTACAGACATGCACCGCAGTTGGTGTATAGAATGGAACGATAAGTCAAGATTTTCACAATTAGGATGACTCTATTTCTTGGGTCAACGTTTTTATTATACCCTTCATAGAGTGAAAGGATATATTAACTTTGTCATGAAGCTTGTAACGCATTGAAGGAAGCATCTCCGACCATATAAAAAGTATACATATATGACCAGCATGACTTGGGGAGTCGATTGGGCGATGTCAGTCTATCCGTCTGTTTGTCTGTCCGTCTGTCTGTCTGTTGCGACGCGTTTTACTCGGCCAATTTAAAAGCTATGAATTTCAAATTTTGCACAAATGCTTATTTTTGCTGCAGGCAGTTCGCTTGTTTGAATCGGTAAAATCGGACAATGGGGTCATGGGGCTGCCATACAAACCCAACAACTAGCTTCTTCCAAGAAAAACTTTTTTATTTGTGTACTAATTTCAACCACACAAATGTGTTTCTATTGATAACACAAAACATATGTAAAAATGGATCAAATCGGTTCATGGGGTCATGGGGCTGCCATACAAACCTAACCCCCCAAATTAGGTTCTTCTAAGAAAAACTTTTTTATTTGTGCATAAATTTCAACCAAATTACATACAAATGTATTTCTATTGATGACACAAAACATTTTTAAGAATGGATCAAATCCGACCTTGGGGTCATGGGGCTGCCATACAAACCCAACCCCCCATTTTGGTTCTTCTAGGAAACATTTTGGAACATTACGCTATCAGCTCAGTAAGGAGAATTTTCTAGTTCTTCTTATCGACACTAGCGACACTTATCTTACAGTCGGCCATATAGCGGACACATAGTGGAAAATATCGGAAACACAAAAGTTCTCCCTATGAGAACGGATAGCAGAACAAGCCAACATTTTTTACAGTACAGTATGAAATACACTGCAACAGGTTTGAATCAATTCAATTTCTCCTTTTTGTACTGAGAAATCTATATGATCGTGCCCATTTTCGTAACCTCCCTTCTTACCAATACATACATTTAATGATACTCTCCTCTGGAAGAAGTCTATTTAGTGCATGTTTTACCTTTAATGTTATTAGCGGTGCAGCTAATGCTGATTTTTATCTGGCGAAATAATTTTCGACGATTAATTGACGCATAGGTCTTTTAAGAATGCCTACTGTTCAAAATTGTATCAACATCGAACCGGTATTAATAGGTGCTGTCGAAATTTCAACTCTATTAGCATCCATTATTCTCCTGGGATATCTAATCCCTCAATTCTTCCTAGACTCTCAGATAGATAGACAGTAGGAGAACTGACAAGACTGGAACTGAATACAACGCCTTGATTCAGTTACATGAAGCCACCCAATATTGAGAAAAGAAGCACCAATAGATCTAAACACATTCTCTTCGAAGCGTAGAGCCCTCAATAATTTTATTTGCAATGAAAAATTCAAATTTTATTTTGTATATGCCACACAAAAATTTCGGATGTAAAATATGTATAGCTCGAAAAACAAAATTGTATCGAAGTCGAACGATATTTTTTTTACCAAAATCACCTCAGAGCTGCTCATTCGCCTTGTTCTTATTTGTGCAAAGATAAAATAAAAATGTTTCAAACTTGCACAAACCACCACAACTGGCGAATATGCTATGAACCGATTCATAAAAAAATAAATAACATGCGCGACAATCCAGCATTGGACTTAGGCCGCAGGATGTGTTAGTGACATCCTATTTCCAAGATCTTATCTGCTTTTTTGTTGAGGTAATGAGATCAGCACAACGCTCAGCAGTGTTATTTATCCCCATAAATCGGTACTCGTTTAACATCTGAGTGAGATCATAGTCCGTCACAAGCTCGTGAGTTCGAAAAACACCATGATTCACGGTGAGATTCGAAGTCATGACCCTGTGCACCGAAGGTGCACGCACTAACCGCTAGACCAGCCAGACTACCGTTTCATACTCGTATTTTTATGTAATTTGCAACGAAATGCATTGATTCATATTTCATTTGCAATTTTTCTCTTCTTAATTTCTAGTTCTGGGAGCGGCTTTAGCCTAAGGTGACCAGAATCCCGAAGACCCAATGCTGTACACATAGTTGCGTTTCTGTTGTAAACTGGGAATGTTCTTTTTAGGGGTGTCGATATAGATAAATTATATAAATTTAGTTCTTTGCAATTAATTGAGTACATTACATAAAAATATCTACCGAAATGCCATCTACAGGGGGATTCCAGAATTAGCCATTTTACAGTAAGTAAGCCTTGGCTAGAATTTTGATAATTCCTATCATATACTGGCGTACATGAGATTTGGATTTCTGGAAGCGTTGTTTTAGATAGTGCGACATCAACAAAAACAGATCAGGTGGAATTTACTAAAAAAATCTATTATAGCGAAAATCAGTATTGTGGCGTAGTGATACAATAGGATTCTAACTGAGCAGTTCTACGACACATGCTCGACAAACTTGCTTGAACAATACTGCATCATGCTACCCGGTATGCAGTTATGTTGGACTTTTCTCGAATAAAATCTCAACCATCTCGTTCACTCATCCGCCAGATCATATTTCGGTATTACTTCACAGAGGCGGCCTCAATGTATTTCTGTCCTACTTCCACGCGCTCCCGAACATTATTGTATGCTGCTGATAAATCACTCACTGAGGCCAACTTTTACCGCATCCATCTCTAGTGCGAGAACGATACTTAACATTTGCGGTCTGTATTGCAGACGAACATTCAATTTTAAGTTCACTCCACAACTTTCCAGGAACTAACTTTCAACGTATAAAGCATATTCTGCGTACTAATCTTTAGGCGATTCTAAAAACTTCTCATTTCTTCCTAAGATGAGTTGTCGTCTGACGGGATTAAGCTCCCGCCTATCATTCAGGAGTCTCTAGTCCAACTAAAAACTCTATATCTGATCTGTAGGGCCACGTTGTTCGGCATACAAGATTTGTTTCGCTGCGCTGTGCCAAACCTATTCCTCCAGAAACTCACGTAAACAATTTCAAAACCGTGAAGCGACAGCCCATTTTTCGATCTCTTCAGCAGACCTCAAACGACTAAAGGACGCATTGGGTAGAAAAACATAGAAACAAGATGAGATTACTATTCCTTAAATTCCTTATTTAGAATCTCTTAACTTATCGCATTTCCCATGTGCTGAAAAAGATAATCCTGACTACTGATCCCCTTTCCCTCCGAAAAACTATCTACCCCACTGGTTCTCCTTGATGAAAAACCATCAGTACGTGAGAACAAACGAATTAAGTTAAAATGAATGAGTGGCAAATATAATAATGCGAATATCATGCTTAATATCGATCGTTCAAGCTTTACACATTAAATCGCGGCTGTTACTTCTGAAGCTTGACAGCTAGAGTCTTGAAATTTTCACCAAATATGAACGGTACGGTGCTCTACAAGCTATGTAAATTTCAAAGTTTTTCACTTACGAATTTCCTAATTATGGACAATTTTAAATTAGTAAACTCAAAATTGCCATCTGGGCAGCCGTAACTTCCGAACTTGAATAGGTAGAACCATGAAGTTTAGAGAAAAGGGTGCCAAATTTCAGAGAGTTCGAGAAGTGTTCCCGAGTTATCAAAAATTATGGATTGTCAAACATAAAAGTGCGATTATCTCGCTAAATACCGTAGGGTAAACTGGTCGACAGTGGATCAGTGTACACAGTGAATCATTTGACCTCATATGCTTCAAAATCGTGCTAGGCAAATGTTGCAAAAGAGAAAAATTTACTTTTTAACTTACCTTTGAACACACGTATTAACAGTACGATTTTTCCATCGAGAGATCTTGTGATTGAGTATTTTTAATGAATCTTGAAAACCGTTTTAAGAACTGTTTCTAGGGTCTTGCCATCGATAAGGGTTATAATAGAGGATTATTACGCGCCATGTATTTTGATGCTCATAAATGGAGTTTAAAAGTTTTCGATATGATTTAGGTTTTTTGTGCTAGGGTCAACAGTGAATCAAAGCAATCTGGTACACAGTGGATCAGGGAAAATTCAATATAAATTTTTCATCATCAATATTTGTCAGAAATTATGCATAAAATCTTATTTTTCTAATTTTTTATTAAAATTTGACGTACTCATTTTATTTTTTTGTACTTTGTTTTTACTGTTATTTTTTATTATTCACAACAAGAATAACATAAATATTATGAGGATTTTTTAATAATACCATTAAACATTCCACATTTACTATGTATTTTACGTTGATTCACCACGAGGTGATCCACTGTTTACACCCCATGGTACACAGTGAATCATTCTGAAAGTTATTTTCAAAGCCTATTTTTGCCTTTCAAAAAAGCTTTTATTTGAAAAGTCTTTTTCTTAAATCCAAGCCAATAATCTAGTAAAGCAATTGTAATGATAATCTTATACCTAATGTGCCGCTACTGTCAACAACAGGGCAACAGGCAAAAAATGATCCACTGTTGGCCAGGTTACCCTACAGTACAAGAGTCAAAAGTCGCAACACAGGCCCCACCGAAGAGCTTATTATGTAATTAATTAGGATTCAATGTGTAACATGGGGAATGCTGTACATTTTGCTGTACATATCCCAATGCTGTACGACAGTTAAAAAGGCTGTAATGTACAGCGAAATGCTGTACGTCTGGTCAGCTTACTTTAGCCCCCTTAGCCCCTCCCGTGGTTGCGCCACTGTATGGTGCGATATACAAGACCGCAACAGCGACTTCATGAATAGGAACGTTACGTGAATTGACCTTATGGATGTTATCTACAGCGGGTGATCTGAAAATTCCGGGCATTTAAATAAAATACAAATGCGCATATATATATTTTTTATATTTTTTTTAAACTTTATAACTTATCGCCTTTTATTTCAATTTCGTTTAAGTAATCCTTAAGTTATTTTCAATTTATAACACGTTTTTTGTTTTTTTTTTGTCTTTTTTCATTTTGTTTTTGGTTTTTATCATATTTGTGTGTTTTTTATTATCAAGTATTTCAGTTTAACTGGCTCTTTTCGGATTCATAAAGAGTTTTTGTTGGTGTGTGTCTGTTTGTATGTTATATGAGTTCGATTCCACGATTTATATTATACTTTTCTTGTTGTCGTTATTTTTCGTGTCTTATTCTTTTTCGTCGCTATGAATAATAATTTCCAATTTGTTTTTTTTTTCACTTGTACAACATTTTTTCATTTATATACGAATAATCGCTATTTTGGCTTTCATTTTTTTTTTTAATTCATTTTGTCGAGTTATTGAGACTGATACCGACTCGCTTTTGTTTTTTTCTTCTAGTGTGATACAATAATTGTTTTGTCTAATTTTCTTTTTCAATAATATTTCGCAAGTTTGAAATTTCGTTGAAATGCAGTTGTCTTGTGTTTGTAAAAAGACATACCGATTTGACAACGTATACTCTCTTACCCAACCAGGATTGTGAATTTTTGTATTCATAGTTATTGGAAAGTTCGATACGAATAGTATTATTATGTGAATTCTTTTCCTGGAAAATGGTTGAAATTTGGCTTTTCATTCAATCATTTTGTTTTTCTAATTTTCTTCTTTTTGTTTGATAGCTACTTTTCTTTTACCCTATTAAATTTAGTGAAATTTGAGTTCTAGTTCTTTTGTGTTGTATTTAGTTTGTGAATTTTATTTTTTGGACAATTTAACAATTGTCTCAATTTTTTTTCGGTAGGCCCTATATACATGGTTTTTCTTTTTTTATTAGTTTTACTCTCTTTATCCGGCATCCAATTTATTATTATTTAATTTCTTCTATTTCTATGATGGTGTTCAATTGCGATGTGTTTGGATGAAAACTAGATGTATCTAAAAATATTGTTGACTATTTCACAAAAAACAAAGACTGTTAATTTTGCTAATATGTATTTCTCTCTTCTGAGGGAACATTTTATATTAATGCTGCTTTCAAGTGAGTGTTTTTTTTTTATTCGTACATATATGTAAATGTGAGTTGCGGCAGATTTTTACACATCCGGATTTCAAATTTTCTCTAAATAAGTTTATTCCTTCTTAATGCTCAACAAATTGGTATAGTCTACGTTATGTTTTTCTCTGTTTACCACTTTTACTTTTTACGTTTCATTTTGTTTTATATTAATTGTTCGTGTGTTTAATTTATTTAATTTGATCCTACTTGCATTTACGTTATTTTTTTTGTTTTTTTTTTTTTTTATTTGTTAATTCTTCCTTCAATTTTGTTTTCCTCTCCTTAGGGCTAGAGACTTAAGCTACAATTGTATTATGTTTTATTTACTATACCTAGTAATGTACTCTTTTGTGTGTGTGTGTTTTTTTTTTTGTTATTTTGTTTTTTTTTGGTTTTATTTTAAATATTAAAATAACTATGTGCGTTTGACACTGACTATCAAGATTTCGATGAGTTTGAATTCGGATTTGCGAAATAACTCGTTAGGACATTTTCCCAAACACGGATCGTATTTGCGTTACTTTGAATGGGATTAATAAATTCGTTAAGTGTCGGTAGTTGGGGATGGGTAGTTTCTTTTGTTTTTCATTGGGGGAAGGAAAGGCATATAGATAGACAGAGAGAAAGAGAGAGGAACAAGAATTTCAGAGATATTTTTCATATGTAGTTTTGAAATGATTGTGACAATACCAGCTATTAGCAGCATCCTTGTTCGAAACCAAAGTGAAGTTTAAACTTAAAACATTGGAAATGTCTACATAGATTTAAGGTTACACTGAAAACACAGAATTTAAAGAAGAAATTCACCTGAAATCTACAGTTTCCTGTATTATCCTTAAATCCTAAACAACTAACAACAACGTTTTTAATATTTTTTTTTGTTTCATTTTATATATTTAATGTTTTTCAACATTTTCATATGCCAAATACATTGGGTTTTTTTCGGAAAATTTTTGTTAAGTTGGCATTTTTTATTTGAATGTTTTATTCTCAAAAAATAAAAGAATTATTTTCATTTGAAACATTTATACTAAATTTATGTATATATCTTATTCATGTGTATATTATCAATTTATACTCTTTAGATTTCCATAAGATCAATTTTCGTGTTCAGTTTAGTCATTCAATTATAATGTATTTGCTTGTCTTAAAACATACTAACGATGAAATTCATTGTTTTATTTCTACTCGGGAGTTTCGAGTTCGCTTGTGCGATTTTTACGTTAGATTTTTATATGTATGTACATATCAGAAATTATAAAAATTAATTTGTTGTTACCAGGGGAAGGTATAGTATTCAATTGAATAATTTGTAAATACAAAAACCAATTTTGTTAAATAAATGAAAAAAAAAACTTTAAATTTTAATTGAGTGTTTTGAAACGTTAATTTCACTTCTTAGTTCATGTGCAACACACGAAGAAAGTTAGGCATCTATTCATGTTAACTAGTCATCTATCCTATACAAACTGAAAATGAATACGGCATACAAAAATGTTATTACTATGTACTATTCTTTCTGAAAATATACAATTGGCAGGGTATCAAAAAAACAATTTGATTTTTTCGGTAGTCTTGAAGCAGGTTTGAACCGAGACTCTCTCCCCTTCTTTTATTTTACTCCTAGTGGAACATGGTGCGTTGACAACTATCTACTAGCGTGTGTATATAGTCGAAAACGATTCAAAGACAAATGGATTCGGAGTGTGATACGGTTGTCAGCCATACCACTTGCTAGCCACATTGTTAGTTTATTATTCTACGATAAGCATCTTTCTCTTATCATCTTGGGAATAATAAACTTGCGGCAGGTCATGCCGAGTTTGGAAACTCGTTTCTCTTTGAATCTCTATATCACAGCGTGGCGACCGAATGATCACGGCCACAGAGCACGAGTATTCAGCAGAAAATATGGGTTCGTGTCATCTAGACAATCAGGAAATTATGTCTTTGATTCTTAAGCCAGCGCCACACCGACCGGAGTGTGGCACACACCGCACAAAAGACCGGTTCCAAGAATGATACCTTGGAGTCGCCCAACCACACTGCTTCTGCACGATTTTTCGTATCAATCTTTTGTGCGGTGTTTGCCACACTCCGGTCGGTCTGGGGCCGGCTTTAGAATCGCCATACACTATCCAATTGATTGTACGATGGATCGTCAGTGATTCCTCAACCACAGCCCTGACAAAAAAATCAAAAGGCAAAAGACAAAAATCGACGATTTCGTATTAGCAGATCGCCTATTGCATTTACGCGAGATATCTCAGACAGTTGTAGGCTTCTCATAAGATCGCGTACGTCATATTCTGCATCTGCATAAAATGTCACGCTTAAGAAAACAGGTCCGGATTCAGCAATTATGGCGCCCATATGAGCAATAGCCAAATAGCCCCCCTCCGTCACTGACTAAGTTTGAAAGCAGTCGTATACACACGCTAGGCAAAACGTTAGCTGTGGTGTGGTATGCCATAAATTTTCTTCAGAATCTGTCTAAATATCTTTCCAATCTCAAAGTTTTTTTGTTTCATTTTTGGTCGTTTTGGAAGTCATGAATGAATAACCTGACCTCAAAAACATTTTTTTTTTTATTGGCGTCATGTGATATCATTTTTCGGCCGTGGAGTTTTCCGTTCTTTTTTCCGGAACAAAATATACATTTCGAAAATTTAAATTAATTTAATTCTGAATATTTTTTTTAAGCCTGTTAAAATCATCATCTAATATCTCAAGTTAGACCCCTCCTGAAACCAATTGCTGGCTACATCCTATAGTTGCTTCGCGGCTAAGTTTAAGTAGGAAGAAAATAAGTAAGTAAATAAAACCCGAAAATGTGTGTTACCTTTTACTAACTAGGGACACTAGTTCCACTCACATAGAATCCATGGATTCTGCAAATGTAAGCGGCCTAGGGTTGCCAATTGTTAGATTAATCTACCGATTAGTACCCAAGCGAGTTTTCGGTAATGTACTATTCCACAAAATTATTTTTTTTATAAAAGTATACCTTGTGGCAATGGTCAAGACGATGACGGCAAATACCCCCCCCCCCCATTTCACGAGTCGTGTAGTGGGGAAATCATGTATTTATTACATGTCCAAGATTTACTGTAGGTTCAGGAATTCATTGATTGTTACAAGGATCCGGAGCGGAAAGGGTCGAAGCGAATCAAACTTCCGAAGCGGAGCAAGGAACGGGTTTTTTTTTGCACGACGGAGCCGAGGGATCGACTTTTTTTCGCTCTCGTCCGATATATGTAAAACAACCTAAGAGCTCGTCAAGGATTCCTATAAAAATGGAAACTGAAGAATATGGCAGATTCTTTAAAGTTGAGGCCAATGCCTTACGAAGATACTTTATACACTACACCTAGACCAAATAATTACTATCTTAATGGAATGGCAATATAAACTGCATGGTCCGATTTAAAAAACAGTGGTCCCTATGTGTCAAGTGTTATTTGAAGTTTTACAAAGTAAGAGAGTAGGGGGGGGGGGTGAAGATTGTTGCCGGAGAAACTCTAGGAAGTGTATCTATAAAATGTAATTGTCATATCGCAGTTTCAGCGCGACCCAAAAGTAAAAAAGACGAATGGTCCCTACCTGCCAGATCCAGTCTGATATGAAAATTTGATCCATTAGTCAATTCTACGGGCCTCTCCTTTAGTTTTTCATTCAATGAGCTAGACTCACTGAACTATGCGCCACTAGTATGCTGATCGGAGTGAATACTAGCAGAATTTTGAGAGAAGAATAAGTCCCAAGTTCTGAAGTTAGAGATTCACATTTCAATTTCAGTTGATTCTGCCATTGCGTGCCCTGATGACTGGAGTACACCTACGTGGAATAAGTTAGAAAGATAAAATTAAAGTTTTTGTCTAATTAATTCAACTGCTCTTCGAGTTTCTAAAATGTATCTTTCACATAATTTCTTCTTCTTTATGGCACGATAGCCCGACGTCGGGCCTTGGCCGCCTGGATTGAAGACCTCCAATTGTCGCGGTCACGCGACCTTGTCCCCCACTTCCGAAAGTCTAGCATCTGGTGGGCGTCCTCACATACAGAATGCTCCCATCGGGCTCTCGGTCGTCCACGCAATCTGGCTCCGTCAACTCGTTGCGCGTCCATCACCTTTTGGGCATCGTCGTTCCTCCTTTGTAGTTATCCCCCCATTGCAGTCGCTGCAATTTCACGATTTTCGGCACATGTAGCTCATCATACAGCTGATACAACTCATATTTGTACCGGATGCGCCATTCACCTCGTTCACGAACGGCTCCGAAGATTCTTCGGAGAACCTTTCGGTCGAATGTGTCCAACAGGTGTTCAGAGTTTTGGGTTAGGGTCCATGCTTCGCAACCATAGCACAGGTCGGATGATGGTTTTATACACGTGTTCCTGTGAACCAGCTTCGATTTCATAATTGGGAGGATCGAAAATAAACACAGAATTTAGAACCACTAAAAATTTTCAAAAATAGCCGACCCTCAAAATATGCCGCCCGGGGTAATTGCCCAGGTTGCCCCTCAAATTGGGCATTGTAAGGAAGTAGTTGGTGCCATGGGTGCCCCGTTCACAAACTCTGTACAAAAATCGCAACAGTGAGAGAAATTTTCGATGGCTTTCAAGGACAATCTGAAGGATTTTTCAGCACCGTTGCCGAAAAGTGGACACACCAGAGACCAAGAAAAAGTTTAAACAGGCGACTTCTCTCGGCAAATATTCTCCGAACAAGGCAAAGATGGGGTACATTACGCTTTCAGGTTCCCAAGGGAAATTTTTGATGTTTCCGATATTTTACGCTATGTGTCCGCAATATGGCGGACGGTAAGATAAGTGTCGCTAGTGTCGATAAGAAGAACATGTAAAATTTCACTTGGGGACCTGAAAGCGTAATATACCGAAGATAGTCACCGTTATTCTGAAATTCACAGCTTTTGATTCAGATGGAATACCTAGAAAGGTAAAAATGGTCACATGATTCTTTTATACTAGATATGCTGAATTATTTGTTCAATTCCACGACAAACTGCCCATTTGGCCAACAAAAAAAAAATCCGACCACGACAATGAACGGGCTCACACTTTTGCTATCGTGACGCCCACATTGTTCGAATCCACCGTATTCTTCAGATTTCGCCCCGTTAAATTTTCATTTGTTTCCGAACTTGAGAAAGTCAATTTGATTTAGTCATTACGTGATTTGAGATTGCAAAATGTGGTGGAGAATTTTTTTTTGTTTCTTCTGTTTTTTGTTGCCGTGCAGGGCAAAGCCCGAAAACATACTCACTCAGCCGTTTATAGGCTACTTCGAGTCAATGTTACATTGCATATATACTCCTCAAAACAAAATAAGGGCCACTAATGTTCGTTGACTTTAACAACGTCTTTTGGCGAATTTTTTGTGTGATAATTAATTTCAAAAATGACATTCTGTACTGAATGATGTGAGTTATCACAGTATGATTCGTCAACATTAGCTTTAACGGAACTGGCTTAAACAGCTCTTTTGGGGTCACGAGTCATACATTTGGTAGTTTTGTTTATTTCTCATTTTGATTAAGAATTAGTTTTCGCCAAGATCTTTAACTGCAACATTAGTTGTTGCACTTTTAAAGATAAGGAGAATCTGTAAAATACATAATACCAACAATTCGGCGCCATTTAAATTTAAATGTTTCGTCCAGAGACTTAGAAATGTCGGAGGAAGGTTGTTCTGTGGCCCTGAATGTAGGGTATTCGCGAAGAGCCATTCAAAATGTTTGGAACCGTTACCAGGAGACAGGAAGTGTCTCCCGTCGTCATGGTTCAGGCAGAAGACCGATGTAAGACTTTGTGCGCGACGGGATCGTACCATTAGTGCTCGTGGACTACAAAGTAAGCTATTAAGGACGACTGGAACCAATGTTAGTCCTCAAACAATCAGAAATCGTTTGCACGAAGACCAACAGCGGTCAAGGAGACGTGTTACCAGAACACAACTGACCAGGACGCATCGTACGAATAGTTTAAGATTTGCTCGTCGACATATCCAATAGGACATGCAACAATGGCGCAAGGTGCTCTTCTCGGATGAATGCAAAGTACAAAATTTTAGTGACGACCGACGCATAAGAGTCTGGCGGAGAACCGGAGAAGAATTTTTGGATCCTTGCATTAATCAAATTGAGAGGCAAGGCGGTCCCAGTGTGATGGTCTCGACCGGAATTAGCTTGCAAGGCAAAACTTACATTGTTATCTTGAATAACGGGACAATTACGTCCGAAAGTTATATTGAAAGGATTGTTAGGCCACATATCATCACAACAGGCGTTGGATGATTTTATCCTTATGCAGGATAATTTACGACAACTTACTGCCCGGGCGACAATGTCTGTTTTCGAGGAGGTCAATATTGCGGTCATGGAGTGGCCTTCCAATGGTCCGGACCTAAATGCGATAGGCCACCTTTGGGATCAATTAAAACGCCGGATACGGACAGCTGAAGGCGATATACACAATCAGCATGGGACGAGATATCAAAAGAAAGGGTCGATCGGCTTATTGAAAGCGTTCCGTCCAGGCTTCGAGACTGGATATCAAAAAGTGAAGGCCATACTCGATACTACAAAAAAAAACAAAGAATCCATTTTTTTTTACAGATTAGACAGACATACAAATTAACTGTTATTGTTAAGATTACATGAATGGCCGCAAAAAGTAAGCAATCCGAAAAAATGCTGAAAAAAAGTGTTACTGTTGGTCAAAGTTCAATCAAATTCATTATAATTAATGAAAAATATATCGTTTTATTAAATTAGACCAACAAAACAATGATTTTCCTTTTTCACAGAAAAATAATCAGAAAATTTATTAGTGGCCCTTATTTTGTTTTGAGCAGTATAGTTTTGGAGTGTATATAATGTTGCAAGCACTATACATTTCCTGGACCATGCCGAGATTCGATCTCCGGACGTCTAGATTACTACTACATAGTAGGATCGTAGAGTGCGACTCAACCAAGTGAGCCACAGAGGGTGTTAAACATAACATAACAAACAAAATAAAATTATCTCCACCACAGTTTGCAACCTCAAGTAAAATAGACATTCAAAAATCTTAATTTCAGATAACTAAATTTTTGTCATCAGCACTCTCGCCGATATTTCCTTCCAAGGTACAGCAAAACTCAACTTTTTAGACTGTCTCGCTTGAAATATAAGTTCCGTTTTTACGGATCCGATGTCCAATATTTGACCTTGGTATCGTTTATTTTAACCCCAGAATTATGCATAGAAATCAAAAGATGACAAAATGCATCCTTGTCTCACCAAACTGTGCACTCCAAAAGTTCTGATAGCGCGATGCGAGATTGGGCTCCTTCCTAGCACTCCTGTGTCTACTATGTTTTACCGTTAAGAGTAACGGATACAGTCTCATTTCATTTAAAAGGAACAAATTTCATAATAAATGGTGTAATGTACTCGGGAGAAAAAATGTTATAAATTAAAGGCTTAAGACATATAGCTGCAATTTATCGGTAAAAGGAGTCAAAGGTCCCTGCTTTATATTTTTGGCAACTTTTCTAACAATATATTTGGAACTAACAATTTGATCTACGACGGGAAATTGCAATTCTTGTCGTAGATTTTAATCATAATACTTTTTACCACGTAAGCAAACTCCTACGATCATAATGTTTAAACAATTTTAGACTTACCACTCCCTTAGAAGAAATCCTATTTCTACGCCGATGATACCATTGGATAAATGTAATCTTCTCAGTACCGTATAGCCCCATGGTGCGTTGTGTTAACACTCAGCCGCTTATAGGCAATTTCGAGTCAACGTTACATTGCATATCATTTCGGAGTGTATATAATGTTGCAAGCACTATATATTTCCAATCCGCACATGTGAGGAAATTTTGGACTATGCCGAGATTCGATCTCCGGACTTCCAGATTACTAGCATCGTAGAGTGCGACTCAACCAAGTGAGCCACAGAGCGTGATGTGATCTTACATACTCAGAATATCAACCTGGCTGTGATGATACGGTTTAAAATAGGTTTTGTATCAACTAAATATCAACAAGTGATTCTTGGATTCTTCACACCAACGCCTGCCGAGATCTCTTTTCTAGAAAAAAGTATTGCAGTGTTAGACCTTGCGCTGAAGTTGCATCCGATCCGGGCTATTTTTTCCCATTGTGTTAGCAGGCAAATGGTATTTGTTTAAATTAGTAACCCCATCGTGATAATGTACCGATTGTTTCTTGAATATTACTTAGATTTATCTGGAATTATTTTCCGAAAATGGGCTGAATTTTTTCAGCGTTTTTTTATGCATTTTCACTGCCATTATTTAAATTTTTCACATCTTTTATCGCCTTCTGAAATTCTTAACATTTCAAAAATTTTAATCACCAAAAAAACAAAATATGTTGTTAAGATTTTCGAATGTCTATACTGTACTAGGTTTATCACGTACTAACCACACTACTTGCCAAGTAGAAATTTGAGTCGAATGCAGAGTTTATCGCCGCTCTGGATCAGCTAAGTGAAATGACCACAATTGATCAATATTTTCCTGGAGTAATCAAACATCAAATTTCAAAACTGAACCGTTGGGGACATCGATTACGATTTATAATTGCGATTCTGATTTTGATTGATCTTAGAAATGGATGAACAAATTCTTCAAAATATCTTCACAACTAACAAATATTCTACGATTTCCAGACTGCTGTACTGTACCACTTCAGCGCGAGGGACTACATATTTCTTTTTTTTTAGAAAAAAATGTTCAAGAAATAAAATATATAAAAAATGAATGACAGAAAAAGAAGCTACATAACGGCACAATTTTCCTAGAAAACCTTTAATTTTTCATCTATCATGCATATGTGTCAAAATAACGAAATTAAATCTCATATTTTGCCGTCATTTCCCAGGGGAAAAATTGTGCTTTTGTCTGTATATATAATTAAAATGCTATTTCATTTTTAATAAATTTCTCACCAGTACCAATTACAATTTTTTTTTTATTTTTATCGTCTTTGTATTCTTATATAAGTCGTTATTATATTTATCTACGTCCTCTCTCATTTTCGTATCTACTAAATATTGCAATATAAGGCCTATGTAATAGATGTATATAATGAAGATAATATACACATATTCTATGTGAAATGTCGAGTTTTAACTATATACGAGCGACAGGTGTTTGAAGCACAGAGAATGGAGTCTAGGAAGGATTAAGGGATTCTGGATGGAGTTCGTTTTCGTATAGATATTTTACGCCAGAACAGTCATATGTTCCGAAAAATGTCCTTCACATACAGTTTGATTCGAATTATTCGTATTATTCCATCACCGAGTCAGTTATAGTCAGCTGTTTATAAGTAAATACTTCCTTGTTTTTGTTTTCTTTTTTTTGTCAATTGAGTTAAACAGTGGTTTTTGTCTTTTCTTTTATTATTTATAAAAAAATTAGTTGTGTTTTTTTTAATCGCTGGTTTATACGCGCTTATATCACTATTTCATTTTCTCAGGGGGTTGGAAAGGAAAATTGTCTAAGGAAGAATTATTATAATTGGTCAACAGGCAAAAATAGTACGGCCAAAGAAATGATATCCATAAAACAATATCGTGAAAAGATAGAAAATGCGAACTATGTATATAGATTGATAAACATATATATAATTACGTGTAAATATTTAGATGTTGATCTTTTTTCGGTCAAAATCATATATATGCATACTAACTCAATAACTATACACACTTTACAATCCTAGTGTTAAATTTGTTATGATAATAAATGCTATTAGGTATTATTTCCATTCCATCTTATGAAATTAGTACATTTTTCTTTATCATAATTACTAATAATACATTATTCAGAGCTTTGTCTGTTGCATTCATCATCAGTTTTTTTTTTGCATTTTTTTCTTCTTTCATATTTGTTACTATTACAAAATAAGGTTAACTGTTTATTTATTACGCATTTTTCTTTTAATTTCTTTTCATATAATATATATGTATATATATTATCTAATTTCATTCGTCTCTATTGTTAGCTCATATCAGCATTATCTTTTTTTTTATTTTAAATCTATGTTCATATAGCTTCATTCAGAGTTTTACAATAACGCTGTTCCACTATCATTTCTTTTTCGTCGAGTTTTTATATATATATATATATTTTTTAATTTATAACATTCTTAAATATTATATTAAATATACTTTTTTTAATGGTTATCATAGATGCCCTGTCGGTCCAAGTACACATTCTTCAAAACAATTTTTTTTTTAGTTTTTTTCTATTTATATAATATATCTTTTTGTTGGCTTTTTGGTTATTTTATTTTGTTGTTTTTTATCAATTTTATATATACCTATAATGTTGTTTTTTTTTTAGTGTTAATATCTTTATGTGTTTTGTTTTTTTTTTTAATTTATTTATAATAACGATACTATTACAAACAACTAACTTAAATTATAATCTTTTGTGTTGCAATGTTTTTTAAGTTTTTGATGTTAAATGTATATAAATATAGAAGGGTGGTTGTGTATGGATAAAAAAATAGTAAAAGTAAATAAATTAATTAAATCTGTTGAGTGGCATGAACGATGCTCTTTGATTTTTTGTTTTTGTAAAAATGATATAAAATAAAAACCAGGGACCAGCTATTTCGCATACTTATAAATCAAAGAAAGCTTGATGAAATCGACGCTATTTGAAGCCAAACCCATTTTTCGCACTTTTTACGTCGTGGCCCTTGGAAGACTGAATTTAGTAAGTGGCGTAGCTCGGATTTTTTTTATAGGTTAATAGTAGGCGTGTTTTTTTGTGCTCGGGTGTAGGTTAGTTTAGGGTAACTACATGGGGTTACAATAACAACATAACCCAGATAAACCCAGTAATGTATCGAGGGTACGTACTCTGGCCAAAGTTAACCCGGAAGAATTGTTACAGATGTGACAACCAGAGGCGCTCTAACACGAAAAAGCATGAGCTAATACCAAAACCATTGGTTAAATGTTCATTGTTGTTTTTGTAAGACATGTTAATTTACTGGTTATTTATTTATCACAACTTTGAACCTTCAGCTTTTTACAAAGTTCATGGTTGGTGCAATAGATCTAAACAGCTTTTAACCCAAATCGTTTTTTTGTGCTCATATACCCTAACCTGCACCTTTTTTACAAAAAAACGCGCTTAGTGTAGTTACTACGTGATAAACCTAGTACATCAGATTGCAAAATGTGGTGGAGACAAATTTTTTTTGTTTCTTATGTTTTTTGGGGTGCTGAGCACGAATCCGGAGCTTCCCACCAAAATTTCGTTGCGGAACAGGGTCAAAATCGCGAAAAAACCTTAAATTTTTGCTGTTTTTCCGTTATTTGGCCCCTAATTCTGAAACTGTTTATTTCTGCGAAAAGCTCTCCATGAATATTTTAGAGAGCACATAATTGCGCGTCCAAAGAGGCATAAATATTATAAATCTGTTGAGCGGTATTACTACAATGGATAATTTAAATTTGCAATTTTTAACATAGCTCCATTTTATGAATAACATTTTGAGATTGAACGGTTTTTCATTTTTGGTCGTAAAAGTTGAATTTTTCTTGTACATTATGTATTTTGGAGTGCAGAACCTGAATCTGTAATTTCCCACCAAAATTTCGTTGCAAAACAGGGTCAAAATTGCAAAAAACGCCAAAAAAATGACTATCAATTGAAGCAATACCGCTAAACACATTTTAATGATTAATGGCGCGTTGGACCCGCAGTTATGTTTTCTCTAATATTTTCATGGACAGGTTTTCGGAGAAATGTACACTTTCGGAGTTCCAAACAAAAAAATGGGAAAACTCCGAAAGTTTAGGGTTTTTCGCGGTTTTGAACCTGTTCCGCAACGAAATTTTGGTGGGAAGCTCCGGATTCGAGCTCAGCACCCCAAAAAACATAGGAAACAAAAAAAAAATTGTCTCCACCACACTTTGCAATCTGAAATCACCTCGGAACTACACTATAAGCGAAAGTTCAATTTGGAATACCAAGTGATTCGGTGATTTAACGCCCGAATACTTCTAAGTAGAGTAAGGCCCGTATTTATAAACATACCTTAACTCAAAGAGCCCTTGAGTCAAGGATGCCGAAATTAAAAAACCTAACCCATATATGCCCAACGCCCCATTTTTAAAACTCAAGGAGACCTTGAAATTTCCTATACATTTTCATAGTCAACCTCACTTGAAATCCAGTGAAATATTATATTTCAAGTCTATTGAAAAGTAAGGGTCTCTTTCAGGGCCGGATTTACCCTCTGTAGCGCGCCTGGGCAGTAGTCGAGTTGCCGCCCTTCGTCACTAGTTTGCTGAAAGTAGATCAGTCGCATTCATTGGAGGTGTACAATTTTTTTTAAACATACGTTGATTTCCGGCGTTTTCGAAAGTAACAGAACTTCAGTGAAAATTGCAGTTAATTTACTTCTTAGAGAGGTGTTTGGACTGAACTTCTAATGAAAGTAAATGTTCAGAAGTATAGGTATAGGTACTTCATTGAAGGTGAAGTAAGATGCACATTGTGGAGCGGATACTCTGATGGGAAATAATTCGAATCCTTAGAATTGTCAATATAAAGCTAAGTACATACACTCGGTGCCAAAAGCGGGCTCTTTTTCGATATTTATATTTTACTATCGCGAAAGGTCTTGACGCCCTAGTAGTGTATCCTTAACTTATTTCCCCCTGGGTGACCCCGTTCTCCCGCTACAGCACACTAAATTTATTGTTTATAGTACGGGATGACTTTACGTAACGTTTAGTGAAACTGATGTCAATCGAAAGGTCTCGACTCCGAAACAATGGATCTTAAGACCATTTTCTCTTAGTCACAACCGTTCCCCAACTGCAGCCCAACGAAATATACATTTTCAATACTTAATGAAACCAGCCCGAAATTGCAGTTTTCGGGAGGAGGAGGTGGGGTATGCTATACCAGGAGAAAGAAAATGGATCCAGGGAACAGATCCGTTCATTGGTGGTACCTTTCGTCATATTAGCGTAGAAATAACAAAAGTAAAATTTCCGGTTTCTTAGTTTCGAATCTATGTTACTTCTCCCACACGCGATTCCCAAAGCTATAGAGAGGTGAACTGGCAAGCTGAATCTTACGGCGGTATTTCAACGCCCGGTGCACAGATAAAAAAATAATAGTTCAGTGATCAGACTTCTATTCCAATTTTAGAAGTGTTCGCTTAATTCGTTAGCCAGCCATATTGAAACAATTTGAGAGTCAAGGATCAATCGTTTAGTCAAAACGCCTACTGACGTCAGATATGTAATTCCGTCACTGCCCAAAGGAACGACTTTGGTAGAGTTTTAATTAAAATTTAATTCAATTAAACTGCTTCCTGAAATATCTGAATGTGTATATTTCACGGAACATTCATTCAATGGAAGAATGAAAGTTTCAGAAATATGCCGCCCTTCAACATTTTCCGCCCCGGGCAGTTGCCCAGGTTACCCATATGGGAAATCCGGCCCTTGTCTCCTTGAGTTGATATATGTTCATAAATACGGACCTTAATACTGTTTAAGTAAAAAGCAGCTTTAAACGATTCAATTGGCAGAGCCAAAGGATTTATCGTCTTAAAATTTAATAATACATAATTGTCTACTTTTCGTGTTAAAAAGAAAAATTGTTTCTTCAATAGGAAGTCCTTTTTCCAATGCTGAAACAAACTAACTTCCTAGTTCCCAAAAGTAAGTTAAAAAAAACTATGAAAATCCCCACTGTGACTAATTCTTGTATCATTATTTACAACGATTTTTATTTTTTTGTAACTTTCTGAACATGCAAGCGTTTTTAAGGCTGAAACGCTCACATTTAAGAATTTCTGCCACCAAATTAGTCTCGGGAATATACCGCAGAGCCAAACGATCGCGACTATGGGCTGGGAGAGTCAAACTGCAATAAAGGAATCAAGGCATTGCCCATAGGCTTAGCCAGAGGAGTGGCAGCAATGGACGCTTGCTCGTTCTGAAATTCAACGCAATTGTGGGAGCAACTTTGCACTGACATTTCATGTAAACATTTCAAACATCTGCTATAGCTTCAAAAGTTTCAGAAGTTACAGCCGTGGAAAGATGCAATTTTAAATTTTCGCAAAACGATGGAAAAATCACTTTACTCATCTGATTCGCCATAGGAAAATCCTGAGTAAAGGAGTCTGCCAGAGTTTGCAAATAAAGTTTTTTTTTCCACACTATATCTATCAATTCCAATTAAATAAATAACAGGCGCGACAATCCAGCATTGGACTAAGGCCGCAGGATGTGTTAGTGACATCCTATTTCCAAGATCTTATCTGCTTTTTGTTGAGGTAATGAGATCAGCATCACGCTCAGCAGTGTTATTTATCCCCATAAATGGGTACTCGTTTAACATCTGAGTGAGATCATAGTCCGTCACAAGCTCGTGAGTTCGAAAAACACCATGGAACACGGTGAGATTCGAACTCATGAGCCCGTGCACCGAAGGTGCGCGCACTAACCGCTAGACCAGCCAGACTACTACTACTCAATTCCAATTAAATGGCACTAAATCCCCCACCAACCGCTTAAGAATTCTCTTCCCAATGAGGTATCAAAATATACCTATTGTAATAAACGAAAGCCTGCTGGGCTGTGTGTGATATTAGAGAGCTTGAAAATGCAATTTCGACTACTATCATGTCACAGAAAATTTCGTACTTCAAATAAACAACTTCATAATTTCTGTCTCATAGTCTCGGGTAGTCAGAGACAGGGAACGAGTCATTATCATCCGCACAATGCTGGTGAGACTGCAGTCTCGAGCGCTGAAATTCAAATGTGGGGAAAGCACTGAGTATAGACGGTCTAAAATGTGAATCGTAAGCAAGTTAGATGTAATCAAGAGGTAAAGGCTAAACAATGCATGCGGTCATTTATCGTAAAAATGTAACAAACATCATTCTCAATTGTCCTTCTTAAAATATTGTTTTCAAATGTGTAATATCATTTCTAACAAAATGGGACCGCCAATTTAAACTGATAGGAAATTTTAATTTTTGTCGTCGATTTGAGCTTTACCTAATCTTACCCCTAAGAATGTTATAGACTACAGCCACCGAAATAAATATAAGTTCACACACAAATTTTACCATTTTTCACTTCTAATAATTCCTGGACTGTTATCAATTTCGAAAATGATTTTTATTATGTTGTTTACAAACTTCCGTTTCGAAATACTGTTACTTTGGAGAAATCATTTCCATCAGTTTCACTGAATAGTGTCCGAATCGAGCGTTAAGTGTTGCGAAATATTTATACGCTTACATCCGTTATTTTTCAATTTCTCGCACAGGAAGTATTTTTTTCGTCCTTTTTTTGTGGGAAACAGTCTGCTAACATCTAAACGAAACTTAAGCAAGACATTTTTTGAATTACTGGTTGTTTCAGTTTGTTTTTTTGGCAACATGCCACGTGGCGTCTCCCTCACAGTCCAAAAACATGGTGCAATAATAGCGTATAAGAATTGCGGCCTTTCAAACCGCAAAATTGCAGATTATCATGTGTCGTCAACAATTTCCTCCTGCTTCGTGAAAATTATGGAAAACGACGAAGATCTGGACGGCGACCAGCAGTTACTGCGAGAGAAAAAAGACTTATTGTCCGAAAAGTCACTGAGGAAAAAAAAAAGTCGCATCAAATATCCGGAGCGAAATGAATTTACCTGTAAGAGTGCGTCGTGTCCAGCAGATTCTACACTCCAACAAGGACCTCAAATTCATGAAAAGGCAGAAAAAAACACCTTTGATCCAATATCATAAGGCGAAGCGTCTTCAAAGGGCGAACAACATGTGGATTTCGGCGAAAAGTGGAAAAGCGTTATTTTCAGTGGCAAAAATAAGTTTAGTCTGGATGGCCCCGATGGTGTTCAATATTATTGGCACTATTTAGGACGAGAAAAAGAAGTTGCCATGAGCCGAAACTTTGGTGGTGGCTCTGTGATGATTTGGAGTGCATTCTAATTTGCAGGGAAATTACCTTTGGCCTGGGTTAAACCGAAAATGACCGCAAATGATTATATGGAGATATTAGAGACATCGTTCATTGACCATGCCGAGTCAATTATTGGACCGGAATTTATTTTCCAACAGGATAATGCCAGTATCCATCGGGCGCAGACGACAACAGAATGGTTCCAAGAGAAAAACATTGCAGTTTTAGATTGGCCAGCCCGTAGCCCCGACCTCAACCTCATTGAAAATTTATGAGGAATACTTGTTAGGAAGGTTTACGCCCATGGAAAACAATATCAGACCGTATCGGAACTCAAAGGAGCGATTCGCCAAGCTTTCTTCCCAAGCTTGACCAAAATCCTGGAAAACCTAGTTAATTCAGTCCCAAGACGAGTTTTCCAGGTACTTAGAAACAATGGAGGACCGACAGGATATTAATTTATTTCAAATCGTTCTTTTCATTTTTAATTATAACCTAAAACGATAATTAAACAAGCAATATTTCGAAATGAATTTATAATTATTTCGCACTAAAATTTAAGAAGTTTTCTATTTTCTTTGATGTAAATTTTTTAATTCTTAAAACCTATGAGAAGTATTATTTCCCTTATAAACAATTTGTAGTCGATAGATTAAATATTTAGTTTGTTTTTATCGATTTTTGAAGCTTTCTATGGGTGAACTTATAATTATTTCGGTGGCTCTAGCTACATAAAGCATACAAAAAAACTTGTTAGGGACCGATTTTCCGAATAAATTCACTGCACGCATATCAATCAGGTAATAGAAAACCTAATAAAAACAGGCTCGCCGATGGAGTATTGCATATGTTCAGAAAGAAACAAGTGTCATGATGTCTATTCCATTCATTTTGATTTAAGTCAAGATTCATTTGGCACTTGAATGTTAAATTTTAAAGTAATATTTATCCAAACCACACCCTAATAATTCCTATTAAAGACGGATTAAATTACACTAAAGTGAAAGCGCTGATCACAAATACAATATGCAGACCAGGCCTGGACTTAAAAATGGCATCTCATGGAAGCCAATCCTCCCTCACTATATCATCTGATCACCTGCTAATTATACTCACTCTGGATATGCCGTCGAAATTCATCCACCCCGACAAGAAGACGTACACCAACCCAACAAAGGTACTGACAAACTTTCTACAAAGCCTAGCTGAACCATCGTGAATTGCACTGAAAGGTCTACAGGGTGAGCCAAATCAGACCTACCAATGTTAAATGCGTATAACTCATGATATTACAGTTTGTTTTATTATTTATTTTATATGAAATTCATTTTATGGAGATTTGTTGTGAAAAATAAAATTAGACTCGTTGCAGACAAGCGAGTGGTTAGCCTGCATTTTCATTACATAACGTGATGAGCGATGTTCTTGGCTACAAGCACTGACTACCAGTCAACACAGTTCCACAAATAAGATCAAATATCTATGTAATTATAAAGGCGGTAGAAATTAAGAAAAATGCGAAATTTGCGATATATTCGCTGCAAAATGACATTCGATTTATGCAAACAATGGAACAAATCAATATTTTTAACACGTTCATGTGTACTGCATATATTCATTATAAATTTTCAAGAACTCAACTATAAGCTGCAAAAAGAAAAAATAATATAAAACGTGTATAAAACAGAGTTATTTGCGTTTAACATTGGAAGGTATCATTTGGCCCACCCTGCACATCAATATGCCTGAGTACACCTGAAGGGCGGCAAATTGTCCTCTTGCCCGGGGCGGCGTAAGTGCTAGAGCAAGCTTTTTAGTGGCAACAAAAAGTATTTTTTTAAGTATGAATTTTCGATTTTTTACGATGTTTTAAAAATTATCCGTGCGCCACCCTGTATAACAATTTTAAACTTAAACTTAAAGAAGAAATTATTTTTGTTCGTGTCACATGAAAATTACTTGATTGAGAATTGTTTCACCCATGCAAACGCTGTAACCGAATACATATCTTCTTAGCTTTCCAGATATGGCAAGAATGAAATACTGTTACTGGGAAACCTTAGATGCCGAACTTTTCATTCCAAATCTTTCTTGTTACACACGTAACGCTAAACCTTAAGGAAATTTAGTAGGTGTAGCACACTGGGCAGTGGCGATCCTACGTAGGGGTTTTGGGGGTTCAAACCCCCTCCGAAATTTTTTGATGTTTGTAATAGTGATTGAATCATTTGGTTGATAAATTCGGGTAATAGAAAAACAGGACATTTTTCAAGACAATAATTTATTTTAACCGACAGATCAGAGCCAGTGGAGAGGTCCAAGGGTCCGGACCCCTCCCGAAGAGATTCAAAAAGTCATTTAAATTTTAATAATAATAATAAGAAATGATAAATAGTGAACATGTGTATATTTGATTCATTAAAGGTGGTGGCTGCGATCCCATTTAGCGGATGATCGAAATATACAGATATCAATATTCAAAAAAAAAAACAGAACAGACAATCAGAGCCAACCAACACGAATTTGAGAGAAACATTCTGCAAATTTTCTCCTCACACGGGAATAGATATAGTAGATACATGTGAGCTTTGAGCTTTCAACTTCCCTCTATATAGGTCCTGGGCGTTCTTGACGAATTTTTGTAAAATGTGATGAAGAATTCCTTAGTTGCAATCCGCTTCACGGCCTTGAACATTACTATAGCAAATGACGGAATGCGGTAAATTATTTTTTAACCGCACTTCGGATAATTTGAATGTTTTTAATTTTCCCCAGAAACTTTATTTTGAAGTATTTCCTGGTGTATAATCTGATAAAATTGGTCAGGGTAGAGTGAAATTAACTTTTTAGTTAGCTAATTTCACTTTACCCTGACTAAAAAGAGAAATCAGAACCACCCATCGACAATTTTAAAATTGAAATTACGTATATTTTCATCGACCAAGGCCCGACGTCGGGCTATCGTGCCACATTGATGATGAATAAAACTAAAATCAAAATTTTATAGCATGGACATTTTTTTGAACGCTGGGCCCATTGCGAAACCAATTTCTGGCTACGTCCCTGCAACAGACGGACAGAGATTTTGCACCCATCGTACAAGAAATCTCTCAAGTCATCTAATAATGACCAAGGAACTCAGCATTATGAAAATGATGTGCTGGCAAAATTATTTTTGCAGTTAAGAAGCCAATGAAGTGACCTCTCGGAAGAAGGACAACTGAACTGGTACAATCAAAATCAATGCTGCACCATATATCCAGTAACTTGATATCAACCTTAGGAGCTGCAGTTAATTCGGAATTATGTCCTTCGGTGCATTACCATAATTAGCATTCTCTAGTGCTAGTGGATTTAGATCACTAATAGTGGTTACTATGAGGCTGGGAGGCGGTTTGCAACTGTTTTGAAGTTGTAGTGATATTAAGTAAATGAAAACGGATTGAAATAACGACCATACTTCCACAGTGATCTGATCGCGCTTATCAGCTTTAAAATATCAATTTTACTTTTTGCTAAAACCCCTCCCGAAATATTTTTCTGCGTACGCCCCTGACACTGGGTATATGTATCTTGTGCTATGGTGGTTATTAGCTTGCACTTGGATGCAGTGGCGCAACCATGGCAGGGGCTAACGGGGACTAAAGTCCCCTCCCAAAAAAAAATATATTTAAACAATAAAAAACAGTAAAAAAACGCAGTAAGAATCATTAAACATTCTCGTCGGTTTTCAGAATTTGCCAGTAAAGGGCTACATTTCCAATGACAGAGAAAAATATTTTACAGCCAGTAGTGTCTTTCAGGAAGCAATCAGCTGGACCCCTTAATAAGAAATAAAAAGCAAGCGCAACAATCAAACAATTGGTTTTGAATAATTAGCTCTCTACAGTGGCGTAGATAAGGGGGGATTTCGGTCACACATTTTTCATTATTACTTAAGGTACAAAAAAAAAACAAAAGTAAACATTTCGCTGAAATTACGAGTATTCAATGTGTGTAGTGTATCATAAAAATTCGTGAATGCATTTTTAGAACGGCAATAGAAAATTTACCACTTCCTTAAATTTCTATTGAATATATAAAAGCGTACCGATGGAATAGAAACACTACAGTACAGGGCTTTACTTTCATCTCTTTTTCACATTGGATCTGTAGTTTCGCACAGGCAAGCCCTACCGAAGTAATCTAGATTCGCTGCTAGAAAATTTAAATGTAAGCAGTGATTAAAAATTCGTTGCTGGGAAATCTTAATTTTCGGTTAGAAAATTTTAAAATATCGTGGAACACGGAGTGCTCTTCCACAGAAGCAAAATTTCTAATGTGTAAATATACAGTAAGATTATAAATTGCTAATATGCGATGAAAAGAAAACACCGCCAATTTGCGCATCCTTTATTGTTTGAGTTTATCAACACTTGGCATGTTCTGCTATCCGCACTCATAGGGGGAACTTTTGTGTTTCCGATATTTTCCGCTATATGGCGGACGGTAAGATAAGTGTCGCTAGTGTCGATAACAAGAACAAGAAAATTCTTCTTGCGCGAGCTGATAGCTAAATGTTCCGTAATTCGAAGACAAATTAACAAACAAATAAACTGAGTTCTGCGGTACACTAGGGTTCCATGAAGATTTCTCAGGGGTTTCGCGAAAATATCAAAATAGAAAATAATGTAGAAAGAGTTTTTGACAACAAAAAGTAAACAATCCACATGAAAAAATGTTTGTAAGTTTTAAAATTGATCTGCTACACTTTTTCGAAAATCATCTTAACAATAAATTTGAACAGCATCAGTGACTTGACTGATTTTCTTTTACAACTTTCTACTACATATTTGAATTGGAAAAAAAGTTGAGTGTACCAGATAATAAAGAATGTCCACAGTATTTGAGACGAGGTTGCTGAGATGTAAATTATGGCGCAAATAAATGAAAGGATTGCATTTGTTTTAAAAACCACTTTAGAAAATCAAAACTTTTCAACGATATTTTTTAACGAAAACAGTCCAAATTTTTAGTTCTATTGACATTTTTGATGTCCTTCGCAAACAATTGGCTGATAGCTATGGCCTTGAAATTTGTAACAAATACCTATATGCTGCGGTGCCCTACAAGTTTGCTTAATTTAGAAATATCTTCTCACGAAGTTCCGGAAAATTTCGATTTAAAAACACAGAGGCTGTACTTTATCCACATATACTGGACATTCCCAACCAGCTCTCGTCCTTAAAAATTCCCTTTTCTGGACATATAACTACCAATTTATTTTAATTCCTGTTTTGGGGTGTTACGTGGAGAAAAGCAGCGATACTAGATGTTCCGTGACTCCAGAAAGTTTTGAGAACCACAGATCTATCGCAGTCACAAAATTAAATTTTTTTACGAAAATTGGAATACTGTGGATTCATCATCGCAGTAAAAAAGCCAAATTATCCATGTAGTCTTTCAATTTTTGCGGAGATTTCAATATTTTCAGGACGCAGTTTTTTCGTATGTGAAAATGGCTCTCTATTTAAAAAACAATGCACATTTCACTATTAATTTGAAGTGTAATAAATGCAGAAATTATTCTGAAATTCAACATTTGATAACCGCAAAAGTATAAGTAATCTTGCAAAATGATCCCCTCTCCGAAAAGCTATCTACGCCACTGGCCTCTCGAATAAAAAAAAATTGTTTCTGTTTTAACATTTTAAGTTTTTATGAATGTTTTTTCATGGTGAATAAAATATAAAAAAAAAAATTATTGGGGTTATTGCAGGATGCTACTTGATATTTCGCTTACGCACTTTCCTTTGGAAAGGTGGAACAATTCCTTGATCCTAAAAATTCCCTCTATTAAAGCCTTTTTTTGTCGTGCTCTGTGGCCGTGATCGTCCGGTCGCCACCCTGTGACATAGATTCATAGAAAAATGAGTTTCGATACTCGGCATGGCCCGTGGCACGATTTTTATTCAGAAGAAGATAAGCATTTTCTTATCATAGAATAATAAACAGACAACCGTATCACACTCCGAATTCAGTTGTCGTTGAAACGTTGACAACTACACACGGTAGTCTTCAACGCACCAAGCTCCTCAAGTTGCAACATGATTGAAATTATTATGGTTATGGACCATACAAAGCAAGTTGTGTGCATATTCCGAGCCAAAAGTACGGGCGAAAATTCTATTCCATTTTCATCTGTCGTAAATATCCTTTGGAAAAATGATGCATAATTCATTTAATTGGAGTGTTGCTTGGAGTTGTAGGAGAATTATATGTGTTGAAGGGTTCAGTTCAGACATAATAGGCATGTAAATACAACTTGAAAATTTAGGAGTTAAAAGATGTCTTTACACGAATCCCGCGATTATTTGAATTGTTTTAAGTGGCGCTAAGTATACTAGGTCTGGCTGGTCTAGCGGTTAGTACGCGCACCTTCGGTGCACAGGATCATGAGTTCGAATCTCACCGTGCTCCATGGTGTTTTTCGAACTCACGAGCTTGTGACGGACTATGATCTCACTCAGATGTTAAACGAGTACCCATTTATGGGGATAAATAACACTGCTGAGCGTGATGCTGATCTCATTACCTGAACAAAAAGCAGATAAGATCTTGGAAATAGGATGTCACTACCACATCCTGCGGCCTTAGTCCAATGTTGGATTGTCGCGCCTGTTATTTTTAAGTATACTAGGCTTGAGTTTTGTTCCGGGTGATTGGCACATTTCATCCGATTAATAAGGCAACAAAGCCTCAGGCGGGTGTGGGTCCGTTGGGTTGTTACCTACTTTGGTTTAAAAAATAAATGAAGCGTTTTACCAATTTTACTAAGTCTGCTCGCAGGCAGGATGAGACCCCCCTAGCTGATGACGAGTTGATTTTTCTTACTGCATAACTGAAAATTCTGCTCTAAACTGCTGAGTTAAACTATCAAAAAATGATAATGAATAATGGAAGAAAATGTTGATTTAATTTCAGTTAACGGTTAAAAAAAATATAACAAATAAACAAAAAAAAATAATTTTCCAAAATACCGGAAAAATTTAATAAAAAAAAAGTTATTTGATTAAATTTTGAATGCTTCTTTTTAATTTAATTCTTTAATCAAAGTGTTGAAATATTTTTGTGTGAATGTATGTGTTCGTGTTGTTTTTTTTATTTAATTTTAAATTATCTTATTTATCAACTAGGTTGGCAGTATCAAAGGTTTCATTTCGTGTCCATGCAATCTATCTTTTTCACTTTTCGTACGGTAGCTTGGGCAATTCAATTAACTGTAATATAACTGTAACTTTCCAGATTAAAAATTGACGTGTGAATCATTTAACTAATTGCAGATTAACGGAAAAAGTAACATTTTAATTGGAATTAAATATTATCAATTTATTAAGTGAAAATGATCACACTTGCACAAATATTGTCTATTAAATGGATATTGTAAATCAGCCTGCTGCATTTATGTCCACTCTCAGTGCCATTTTATTTAGTTACATCTTCTGGATCGCCCAATGTGCTGCTAGAGCTCGCCTACTTTGCCGGACTTAGAATAATCTTTTTTTTTTCAAATCATTTTTAAGATTGTATTATTTTCTTCTTTTTTTTAGTAAATAATTCCAACAGTGCATTTTATATTCAAGTAAATTGTTCCTGCTTTACATATTTATTTTATTTATTATTCTCGTTTGTCATTTAGTTTTTGTCTCGATTTTATCTAAAACGGTATTCTTGCTTGTCCTATAATCTTTTTCTATTTCATTTTTTGTATTTGTTTCTTTTTTTATTCATCATAAACTTTATTTCACCATTCATTTATATCAAATAAACTAAATATATTTGTAATAGGAGAATTAAAAATATTTTTTTCTATTTGTTTTTGTTTCTATTTCATCATCTGCTCTGCTTACATTTATTGGAATTTAGATGTTGTGTCTGGATCTTCTTATGACTAAACCTTACTCGTTTGCATTTTTGCTTTCCGGAAATTCTGTTTTACTATTTGTTGTGGAGTTTTTGTTTATTTTTTATATAATTTTTTTTTATCATTTTCACATTTATACAAGTGATAACATTCAAATTTACAAACAACGAATAAAATCTACAAAAAGTCAAAGAACATAAAACTGATCATTTTTCAAAAACAGTAATGTCTCTTGTAAATATGTACACCGAAATTTCAAAATAAATCAGAAAATTATATATAATATATGTAATAAGGAAATAGAAGTAGGTAGTTGTAAGACCTATAAAAAATTGTGCATTTATTGTCCCTGAACAAACAGATTAAATTTTTAAACAAAAAAAAAAATGGATATGCGAATCAATATTTTACAATTGAATTTGCTTTGAAATATTTCGCAGGTGCACGAATAAATTTATTCATTTGTCGAAAATATTTGATTTATTCTATTTCGCCCCAAAGTCAATTGAAAATCGGTGTTAGAAAAAATCCCTTTGCAACACGTGAATACGTTAAAACAATAAATCAAACCCACTTTATACAAACAAGGTGCAAGTGGACTCAAGAAGTGCATAGGCTGACCAAAAATCATTATTCTGTTAAAAAACATAATCAGCACAACAATTAACAATAATATTACACATAGTATGTATATATCGAGCTAAAATCTACTGGTTTAGTTAACTTTGTTAAATGTTATCCCATTGAGGAGGGAATGTTGGTGAGTGTTACCACATAAGCTTGAAATTGCTAAAACTTATTGTTTTAACCACAAATACATATGTTTGAACATAAACGAATTATAAAAATACATTTTGTATAAAGTTATGTATAATAAATCGAACAGAGCTTGTTTTTTTTTTGAAAATCTAACCATCTAGTCTCCTCCACCGCATTATACAAACCGTTGGTATTTGTTCCAGGTGGGACTGCTTTAGAAATTATACAGTTTTGTAAAAATAAGAGTATAATAAGTCTTTCACAAATCTAAGATCCATTCGAATTTATCTATTGGTTCAACGCAATTTCTTTCTTTCAACATCTTTAATTAATTTCTTTTTTTTTTGTTTCGTTTTAAGATTACTTGTTTTTCATTTATTAATTTACTTCTAGATCCTATGAATTGTTTTCTTTGGTTTCTTACTATTTTTTAAGAACAGTACAATTTGATATTTTCCTTACTTTTTTTCTCCTGTTTAACAAATAAAATATTAAATTTTCCATTTTATTTATATGTTTATTATTTGTTTCATTTGTTTTTTGTTTGTATGCTATAATTACACCTCCAACATTCGTGAATTTTTTTTGTATTGACTATAACCTCATCACTAAATGGTTGACACGCGTCGTTGTTGATGTTGCATGTTTATGTTGTCGCATAGTTTTAAATTTAACGATGTGTTGCATTTGTTTATGGCTTTTTTGTTGTAAATACAGCGTTTCACACCCGTCCATATCGGGCTGGCGTTGTTGTTGATACAACAACAATTTTATATGTTTCTTATAATTTTTATTACAATTACAATTATTATTAGTAAATCTCCTAGAATTTATAATAATCCAATTACAATACGAATTTATTGGAATTGTTATGTTAACTAATAAACACCAGAATATCGTCCAAAATATGAAAAATCGATACGACATTAAGATGTTGTTGTTGGAACCTAGGTGATGATGAATGGACGACGAGGACGATGATGCATAGTAGGGTATTGTGCAAGGATGTGATGAAATAGGCGTTGTACTTTGAACATGTTGACAATTGGCTATCGGTTCTTTAGGTGGTATTGAATCGTCATAGTCGTCATAATAGTAGATATTGTCCACTTCAACTAAACGGCTCAGGTCGATATCGGAGCGATGCAGCTCCGTCGACGCATGATGTTGCGGCTGTTGCTGTTGAGCGGCAAACATTGTTTTCGATGACGACGATGAATCGGAACTGGAATGAGATGATGATGATGATGACGACGCCGATGTGTAATGATGCTGGGAAGAGTGATGGTGGGATGATGATGATTTCGTCGAAGTATCGTTTACTGTGCGATTTGACTGATTTGAATAAAATAGATCACATTGTGCACAGATACCATCAGCTGCTGTGCCACAATATCGATAACAACAATTTGGTGGACCATTATTTGATTTGCGTAATTGTTCGCCCGTTTCTGGTATATTGGGATCTGAAATTAGAAAACAATGTTTGAGTTGAGTTTATGCTCGTAAGGTTGTACTAAAAATTTCGAATTCATCATTGCCCCATTATAGACCTTGTCGCAGAACGTGGCAGTTAGAATTGGTAGCCTTTGCCTCAGCTTCCATAGTGAAAAAAAAAAACAAAAAAACCCATGCTTCTGAGCTGTCATCTGTACAATCGAATAATATTGGAAATCTTATAATATTGGACTCAAGCAGGGCGATCGACTGGCTTTAAATCTTTATACCCTTCGCTCATAGAGTGAAAGGGTATATTAACTTTGTCATGAAGTTTGTAACGCATTGAAGGAAGCATCTCCGACCATATAAAAAGTATACATATATGATCAGGATGACGAGATGAATCGATTGGGCGATGTCCGTCTGTCTGTCTGTCTGTCCGTCTGTCCGTCTGTTTCAGCGCGTTTTTCTCGGCCACTATAAAAGCTACGGAGCTGAAATTTTGCACACGTGCTTCTTATTGTTGCAGGCTGTTTGTATGTTTGATTCACCCAAATTGGATCACTGGGTCATGGGGCTGCCATACAAACCTAGCTCCCCAATTTGAGTTCTTTCAAGAAAAATTTTTTTATTTGTGTACCAATTTCAACCAAATTTCACACAAATGTGTTTCTATAGATAACACAAAATATATGCAAGAATGGATCAAATCGGACCATGGGGCTGCCATACAAACTTAACCCCCCAAATTAGGTTTTTCTAAGAAAAACTTTTTTATTGGTTCACTAATTTCAACCAAATTTCACACAAATGTATTTCTATTGTTGACACAAAACATATGTAAGAATGGATAAAATCGGAGCATGGGGTCATGGGGCTGCCATACAAATCCAACCCCCCAAATTAAGTTCTTCTAAGAAAAACATTCTTATTTGTGCACCAATTTCAACAAAATTACACACAAACGTGTTTCTCTTGATGACACAAAACATATCTAAGAATTGATCAAATCTGACCATGGGGTCATGGGGTGGCCATACAAACCCAACCCCTATTTTGGTTCTTCTAAGAAGCATTTGTTGCACCAATTTCACAAAACCTTGAATTAATGTGTCTTGACCAAAGCAACAAAAAAGTTAAAAACGAATGGAATTGTACTGTGGGGCAGGGTTGCCGTTTTCAGATTTCTAAGTGTAACAAAATAGGCTGAGTGTAACAAATTTGAAGATCTTGTTGTTAATGAACAATTTTAGCAATAAATGTGCGCAATTCCGAATTGAATGATTGCTTCACAAATAGTAGAGAGTTATACTCGTAAATTAAAATAAAGCAGTTTGAAAATGTTTGACTTTTTCCGAAAATTTGATATGTTCTGCTCCATAAACATTTTTGACAAAGTTGGTTTATAGGAGAAACGATATGTCAAAATTTCCACAATTTGTTTTCAAAAACTATTGGTTACAATTCTCACAATTAATAATGACACTACTCGGCACAGAAGCTTAGTTTCCGAATGACTGAAGGGGCAGATCATTTCTTAATGTTGGCGCAAAACGAGATGCTCCCTTCAGTACATCAGTCAATGCTTAATATAATATAATCGAACTTAATTAACATTACATGATCAAACTAAAGGATATGATGAACAGAAATACATGCTGTAACAAAAAAATTGCACTCGCTAGTGTTTTCGGTAAAATTTTTAAATTTAATAAATTTGAATTAAACCATCACGTTCCCTTTGAAATGCTACTTTAATATAATTTGAAATTTAGCGCCCTTACATTCCAAATTTTGCCGAAAATTTTGGCTACCGTAAATTTGTTGTTTAAATTTGCGTCAAGGTAGAATTCAATTCTTTTACTGAACTAACTCGAAGGCTTGGTGCAGTTTGCAGCTATAATTGAAGGATGAATACTGATTCTGAATCAACAAAACCGGGCGCTTAATCCAGGGGTCTCAAAATCAAAACCGGACCTGGGCAAAATGTCAGGGCCTTTTAGGATTAAGCGGGCCGCAGGATAAAAATTATAAAAATACCTAGAGATTTTTTTTCCAAATTTCAATCTGAGTCACTAACGACTTCGGGATTCTATCCTCTGGAAACAGAATATTCATAAAATGCTCTTCAAACAAATTTAGAAACTTTTGACAAGAAATTAAAACGCTGAAATTTTGTGGATCGATCAAGAGCCACAATTTGCAAATTAGTACTTAGAAATAAATACTCCAGAAATATCATTAGGAGTCAAAATTATTCGGCGGACAGTAATAAGTCTCGAACAAAAATGTCGAGTACCTGCAAAATGTGAACACGAGTTATAATCCAGCTATATTTAGTAGAGAGAAAACAATTTCACGGTGTGCTTTATATTTTTCTGCACAAAAGCAGTTTAGACAACCGTCAGCTTCTTAGAACAAAGGGTAGTATTGTAAAAAACATAACTTTAAAGAAATTTCTTAGACTTTAGTTCAACACATTTTTTTACAAACATTTCCATTTTTGACACAATGTGATGCTACATACTGTGTTTCTCCGATTTGGCTGCGGGCCTGACTGAACTGCGATGTGTGCCGTATGTGGCCCGCGGACCACAAGTTGAACATTCCTACCTGAATAGATCATGCTCAAATCACAAAAATATTAAATTTGTTTTGCAAAACAATTGTTGATGTCACTTATAGTAGAAAATCTAGTTTATCCCTCCACTCTTGCCGATTGTAACAAAATTGTTCGGGGTGTAACATTGTAACAAGAAATCGAAAATTGTAACAAAATGTTACAATTGTAACACGAGTGGCAACGCTGCTGTGGGGTCATGCTCCCGCACCCCCAATAAAATATCCGAGTAAATATTTTTATTTGCCCACTTATTTCAACCAAGCCCAAAACTTTTGTCAAGACGGAAGAAAAAGAATGAGGAGGGGGATTAAATACAAGTCATAGGTACCCCCGAAAAAACTTTTAGCCCAAGCGAAGGGTATCCAAATTTCGGCCGCGCCCGAAATTAGCCTCGGCCCCGGGGGTTGGTGAGCGAAGCCCCCTAGTTTTTTTTTTTTTTTTGCAAAAACTATGCCGGAAAGGCATAGAGAATCAGACCCCATGTAATCCTATGGATATACAAGACAATTGTCAGACCTATTGTGGAATACGGCACGGTGGTGTGGTGGAAAAGAGCTCCCACCACGGATGGCAGGCTACACCTGGACAAAATTCAGAGGCTGGTCTGTCTGGCTCTGGCCGTCCTTGGGGCGTTCATCAAGCCCCACTGCCGCTATGGAAGTTCTGCATAATCTTCCACCACTCCACAAACAATTGAGGCAGTAGCAAGACTATCCGTTTGTAGACTCAATGTCTGCGATATGGCATGTCCGCTGAACTCAAGTAGAGCATGGAAGGAAAAGTAGCAGTATCCTACAAGTATGCTATCGGACTATCTGTTAAAGACTTTACGATTCAACCCATGTTTTGAAGCGGCGATCTGGGCGAGGCAGGAATGGACTGATCAGATCAGAACACTTCACCCTAGTAGGTACTATTATATTTTATATGGATGGCTCATATACCGATACAGGTTCTGCAGCAGGAATCAGTGGCCCAGGTATCAGTCTATTCATTTCAATGGATATGCAACCGACCGAGATTCAGACAGAATAGATGTGCTGGTATTGATATATTCAATTCCATGCCTTATTTCTTGAGCAATAGCCTCGTTTAAAGCAGAAAATATTGTATCCTGTCACGAGAGCACCTCAGCTGATGAAGATGAATCTAGAACATGAATCACATTGGCCTAGTAGAATTGAATTTATGCAGGAGGTGCATACTCGTACTTTAAGGACTGCTTTCACGTATCTGTTTTGGCTCAGCAAGTCGTCAGTGACACATTCCAAGCTTCCCTGGCGCCAAAAATGTGCTAAAAGTCCCCGTCGATGTGTGCTCTATAAAGCGACGTACGCTTGACCGAATTTGTTAATTTTCAGAAATCTTTTTTTAACGGTACCCAAAGAAAAGTAATCCGGAATCAGAGTGGCAACCCCACATACTTATGAAGAAGATTTTCACAAATTTTAATGAAAATCTCAACAAGGGAAACATTTCTTCATTTTCTTTGGTATAGAAGCTTCAAATTCGTAAAAAAACACCTTTTAGTTAAATGTACTGCTAGAAAAATATTTGTGAAATTTTTTTCCGGAAACCTGATCATTTAAAAGCTAGACCGACCATACCTCGCTTTAGGCGTCACGCATAGACGGGAACTTGAGCTCCTGAGAAGATACAAATTTGTGAAAGACTGCTTTTGAAATTTGGTAACCGTTATGAAGATATTCACCAAATTCCCTGAAATATTTTTTTTTGTTATACGGGGTAAAACCTTATGAGCACGGATCTTATTGTTTTACCACCCGGCTAAATTTAGCCGGAAAACGGACTGTTTATAAGGATGAAATTACTAATTCCGGCTAGCTGGATTTTAGGCCGGAATTGATCTTTGTCGGCTGTGTTTCAGGCTAAAACTATTTTATGAAATTTTTAAATCTAGTTTAGTTTGGAAATAATGAAACTAATCTCAGAACCTTAATTTTCAATATTTACAAACCAAAATAATTCATCGTCGTAAAAAACATTTCTACATACATACTTACTATCGTGTCTAAGATTATAATCAACATGGTGAAAAGTTGCGAAATGAAGAACATTTTCTTAAATAAAATTCTTTCGTAAGTCCAGGGGCATGGGAATCATTTTGCACTTTTCAAATAAGAGTCGGCTTTACCAAATGTTTTTTGATAATGATCATAAAATCAAAATTAAATTGAAGGAAGAAATTATTTAAAAATTTCAAATAAAAAATCGGTAAAACAGAACTTGGTACAACAATTTGAATTAAAAAGTCTGGAGTTCAATTTTGAGCGTATGGGTATAATTTCATTCAGTACAATAGTCCTGACCCACTAGGGACTGATTACTCATACGTGTAAACAATGCTCGAAGCATGCTTCTAGGCGACATTGACATTTTGTTTTTCACTTCGTAAGATCAAGCTGGATGGAAATGTAAAAGAAAGATTCCTACTTCTTCCCCCATTTCGCAGCCTGGCTAAAGGCTGGTAGAAGAAGATTCATTAAAAATGAAAAAATATTCGTTACATATTAGGCTTCCTAGCGAAGCTGACCAGACGTACAACATTTTGCTGTACAGTACAGCATTAGTGAATGTACAGCAAAATGTACAGTATTCCCAATGCTACACAAAGAAACCTAAATCACTACAAAATAAGCTCCACGATTGAGGCATGTGGTCACAGTCTTTTCAGTTTCAAAGGTGTAGCACGATATTCACACTTACATTTGGCAATCGTAATTTTTCGAAAATTTGGGAACTTTTTGATCGATTGTTCTGGAATTTAACGCACTTGTAGGATATACTTGGCACTCACATTGCATGTAAACATTTCAAACATCTACTATAGCCACCAACGTTCAGAAATTACAGCCGTGGAAAGACGCGGTTTTAAAATTTCACAAAACGATGGAAAAATCTACAGTGATTCCCCTATCAACCTCTATAGGAAAATGCTAACTAAAGGAGTCTGCAAGGGTTTCCAGATAAAGTTTTTTTTCCCACAATATGTCTATCGAATCCAATGAAATAACGCTAAATTCCCATGGGACCACGAACCGCTTGTTAATTCTCTACTCAATGAGGTATCATATCTATTGTAATAAACGGCATATTTTTACTGCTGTGCTCTTCCATCTACAAAAAATGTCTGCACTTCGATATTAGAGAGCGTGAAAACGCGGGTTCAACTCCTAGCACGTCACAAAAATTTTCGTATTTCAAATAAACAACTACAAGATTTCTGTCTCAGGGTCTCGGATAGTCAGACACAGGGAACGAGTCATTATCATCCGTACAATTCTGGTGTCATTATCATCCGTACAATGCCTTGAGCACTGAAATTCAAAAGATGGAAAAGCACTGAGTATCGACTATCTAAAAAGTGAAATGTAGGCGAATTGGATGTAATTAAGGGGTAAAAGCTAAACACGTGTAAGAGGTCATTTATTCTTAAAATAGAACGAAGATCATTCTCAATTGTCCTTTCTTAAAATATAGTTTTGAAATGTGTAACATCTTTTCTAACGAAATGGGGTCGCTAATTTAAACTGACAGGAAATTTTAATTTTTTTTCCCAATTTGAATTACATATCTACCCCCCTAAGAAAATTCCGGGCTCATGGGTTTGCCCCTTCTAAACGAGATCCTGGCTACGCTACGCCTTTGGTTATTATAGATTTACGTTAAAACATGCATATTGGTGCTTCACATGATGATATTCTGTCAATGAGGACATCGAGTAGTTTAGGGTTCTGTTTAGTATCAACAGAACAAGTTCACCACATAATTCCCAATTTCTACAAAAAGAATGAAAATTGGTCTGCCAAATTTTCCATACACTCCAAATTTGTCAAGAATATCAATATTTGTGGGATTTGTTGACAAATTCAACAGTTTATTCCATTGTCGCGTGATAAGAGAACCATTTTATTTTATTGTTACGCTCGCTTTGACATACTTGTAATCCCTACTATGGATTAAGATGCATTAGTTTCGACACGATCTGTAACAGTTAAAATTAAAAATTATTTGGAAATCGTTATCCAAAACGTCAGCATCCGTATGTGATCAATGGAGTCTCTACACCAGGCTGAATGAACGACATAAAGGCCTTCGAGGAACTGTCTACAATCTTCATCGATTTTGAACGCCTAATATCAGCCATGTTCAACAGTATTCAGCAAATTCAAATACGATTCTCTTGCCAAACATATTCACTATAAAAACAACTGTAGTCGCCAACGGGCATGAGAAATAGTATGATTGAGGGTTTGCATGAAAACCAAATTCCGCGATGTGTACAGCATTGAGCCTTCGGAAGTCTGGTCACCTTATTAACAATCTGCTTTTCCGTTCAAGAGAAGTCACAAAAAATGGTAGCTGCCTTCAAAATTTTGATCACTATAAAATTTCCGTACCTAGCCTATCCTATAATACTTATACAAATGAGGCACTACATCTACATGTAGATATGTATATTTCAGATAATGTTATGTTCCTCTCTCCTCCAAAGAATATTCTTAAAGTGTTGATGCGATATTGTCTGTCGGTTTCACGTCCGACCTTAATGCTTCCCAGAGGGTCTACATTCTACACTTTGTTGTATCGTCTATTGTATTTAACGGTTCGAACCAATAACGAGTATGGTCTCGACTCGACAGGATATAGTTTTGTCTCCGATTTGCCTACTTCGGCAATAACAAAGAAAAAAAGAATCATTTTCGGAGAGGTAGAGGTAGTTCTCCGAAGAAAAAGGAAATTTAAGTTTTTTATTATATTATTTTGCAATTTCATTGTTTCGTATGTTTTTTCGCCGATTTTGGGTCGTTTTTCTGGCTGTAACCTATGTAGCCGGATTTTTAGTCGTTTAAAAACAATACAGCCAGATTTCCGGCTAAATTTAGCCGTTTTTTAAATTTTTACTTGGCAAAAATATAATCATCAACTCTCAATATTTCGAAGACTTATAGCGCCGTTTATGATAATCGTAAAAACACATTCCGTACAATTCTTCTCCAGCCAGTTCGGTCACTTCTTCTTCTCTTTACCGTAACCCCTTCTGGGGCATGGTGCGTTCACTCAGCCGTTTATAGGCTATTTGGAGTCAACGTTACATTGCATATAGAGGAGTGTATATAGTGTTGCAAGCACTATATATTTCCTGGACAACGCCGAGATTCGATCTCCGGACCTCTAGATTACTAGCATCGTGGAGTGCGACGTGATAATGGCACATAATAATGAAAAAGGTACAGAAAGGAAGCATACAGTGAAACCTGTCTAAAAGACCACCTGTATTAAGCGGCCACCTCTCATAACGACCGATTTTTTCGGGAACGGAATTCGTTTCCATACATTTGTTCCCCGTATTAAGCGACCACCTGTTTGTCGGACCAACGACTACTACATCACTTATTTGTCCATACAAATTTTACCCTTCTTAAATAACCACCTCTATTAGCGACCATAAAAAATGGGATGTACTCGTATAAAGCGACTATAGGCAAGTACACATCTTTTGTATTTTGTATGCTTTTTTGCAAGCTTTCTTAATAAATTCAACAATTAACGGTATTAACTCATAAAAAAGCATATGGCGGGCAGAAAATGTAAATCGTTACGTTACGCGAATAATAGATTATGGGCAGTTAGCAGCAACAGCAAAAATGTCCAATCAGATTTAGTTTTAGCTTTTTAGTTTTTGTAGCCATCATTCGCTGATGATTTCATTGTTGTTCATCAAAGACCAATAGTATAGTCATTAGGAGATTTCAGATTACAAAATGTGGTGGAGAAAATTTTGTTTTTGTTTCTTATGTTTTTGATTTGCTGAGTTTGAATCCGGAGCTTCCCACCAAAATATCGTTGCGGAACAGGACCAAAACCGAAAAAAATGTACAGTTTAGGAGTTTTTCCGTTTTTGGCTTATAACTTCAAAACTGTACATTTCTCCAAAAACCAGTCCATAAACATGTTAGAGAAAACATGATTGCGAGTCCAACGCGATATTAATCTTTAAAATGCGTTAAGCGGTATTGCTACAAATTGATAGTAATTTTTTGGCGATTTTTACCCTGTTTCGAAACGAAATGTAGGTGGGAAGCTACGGATTCGCGCTCAGCACCTAAAGAACAAGAAAAACGCAACTTTTGCGACCAAAAATGAAAAACCGTTCAATCTCAAAATTTAATTCATAATATGGAACTATGCTAAAAATGGCAAATATAAATTATCAATTGTAGTAATACCCCTCAACGGATTTATAATATTTATGTCTTTTTGGAAGCGTATCATGTTCTCTCTAACATATTCCTGGAGAGTTTTCCGCAGAAATTAATAGTTTCGGAGTTAAGAGCCAAAAAACGGAAAACAACGAAAATTTTGGGGTTTTTCGCGATTTTGACACTGTTTCGCAATTTTACTGTTAATGCGATCCGCGTTTGACCTATTTTCAAGTTTAAATGCTGAGTAACTAGAGTATGTCACATGTAACATGTATGTAACATCTTTCTAGCGGGAACTTTCGAAACTTTGAAAAACGTTCAGTTTTCGTGGAAAAGATTTCGTTTTCGAATTCATTCTATAAAGGTTGTAGCGTTTTCTTGTTAAGAAAAACTATAGCAATTGAAAACGCTAAAACGCATTCCTATTACCATTGGTAGAACTCAAAGATTATTTCATTATTTTATAAAAGAACTTAATTGAGTGTTTATCGTGCGTGAGCAGAATATAATTCTTGAATGAAATATGCAACAGATGCATCATCACATGTTCAAATGTTCTCCTTTTTAACATGAGTGGTTGTTTTGCAAAGCATTGGCCAATTCAGCGTAATTCTGTCAATTTCGTCAAGCTACGGTGAAGTATGCAAGCCTTTTAAAATGTTTCTATTTAAACGGTCGACAGCTCTTGCATTCCACAAAGCACAGGTATGAACAGCAAATTTGCGCTATTTACTCTGTGGTCCAGAGCCACCTATCTTTACTAAATGCTCCAGTAAAAAATGTATCCAGGACACCTCCTGTGAAGAAAGTTAAGTTGCTCTGTCCAATTCTGGATGGAAATTTAGGTCGTGGATTTCTTGAGAAGATAATAGCTTTGAAATCTCCCACGTTAGCTTTAATTTAGGAAAAAAGTTGATGAAAATTGATGAATTTGTTCCCTAAGTTCATTACCCTTATGAGGCGACCACCTCTAATAGCGACCACTTTTTCCGGGAACCGACAGTGGTCTCTTTAGACAGGTTTCACTGTACATATTTATGCTTTGTTGTAACAAGATTTTTTAGGTGGAATTTAGGGTGTCCGGTGATTTGTCTGATGAATTTTTAAAAGTCTTAGGACAAAATGAAATTTACTGAAGTGTATCTCTCCTTGTCTACAAAAATCACCTGGTAATTTTTTATGGTTTGATAATTCATTCTTGTGGGGTTTAAGCCCCTAAATTTGTGGGCCCTCCCGCAAGGCGCGCCCTGCGTTCCCTTATGTGCCGCCCATGATTCTAGTACGGCTGTACGAGCTACAAACTCACTATTGAGTATTTTCGCGCGTTAGCGCTATAGATATACATACATTTCCAAAAAAAAAAACTATCCATTTGACCCCACATAACTCGGTTCGAAGGTATTCATTAATGCTCAATGGAGTCTTTTGAAATTATTTTAGAGCAGCAATATTTACACAAAAAAAAAAACGTTTTTTTATGTATTGTGGGTTCAACCGACACCGACGTAGCAAAATTATAATGAACTACTTTTTAGTAAACGGCGATTATAGGCATTTTCATGAAACCTTGTTGAAAACCATATATTCACCCCCGAGCATCGTTACAGGATCGCGAATTAAAATGGGCATTTTGACACTATCCTTAAAAAGGCAAGAGCTACACTTTTTTATACGACACTTTTTAGTAAATTGTAAATGTTACCGTTTTCGACCCTTTGTAGCGCTGCAAGCGGAACACATACAGATGGGAATTTTTAGATTCTTGCGTAGAACCTCGAAAAAAAGACTCATGGAAAAACTGAGCGTTTCCCTAATTTTCTCAAAATTATTATATTCTTTTTAATGGAGTGTCGCACTTAAAAAGTGTTAATCCTTTAAATGTAGAAGCACAACATTGGCGGTGGGGGGAAGTTAAGTTTGTGTGTGATTGGGTGAGTGAGTTATAGCAAGATACCTGTGTGTAGTCTGCTTAAATTTCTGAGGATAATTATGGTAAGAAAAAACCGTAGCTGGTAGGCAGTTCAATATTCGAATTATTCGAGATAAAAAAGACTGAAAGAATTTTACCGTGCGGCAGGTGCTGACTTCAAGAGTATACAGATGAGCGCGGCTCGTATGCCAAGTTTGGCGAGAAGGATGCACAATCGGTAGTACGAGGCTGTTTAATTCATTCGAGCAACGGTTGTAATCGTATCGGTAGAGTAAAGAAAGGCAAACAGCATTTCTTCTAAGTTCAAGAGGTTCAATTTTAGCCGTTACTTTGGCCCTTATGGACTGGCACCTGGCCAAACAGAAAGGTTATATTCAAGTCTGTAGTGGCTTTTATACTAAATGAGGCATAAATCCAATGGGGTAAAATATTTAACAAAACAAATCAAATACCAGAGAAACAACGACTTACACAACACTCAACAATGTGGCCCAAGGACCCTCGCCACTGGTACTACACTAAACACCTCTTTTGTGTGCTCCTTGATCGAACTAATGAGTTTCAAACTGAATAAATTCCAAAACTTACCTAAACACAGAAACGTCGGCTCTCCTGCATATTGTGTTGGATACGCTGGCGCTCTATCGGCAGGCAGCAAATACGGACATATTTGCTCTACTGTTTGACAAACACTAAGGCATGGTCGAAGCCTTCTTCTTCGTTTAACTTGTGATTTTCGTTTCGTTCTAAAATAAATATTAACATGAAAACAGATCCTTCTTTGAAAACATATTCAAAACAAAAAGTGTTTCAATTCAAACCTCTTTAAAAGTCTGTCTAACAACGGATCCTGGACGTTAGGATTCGCTATGGCAGTCGATATGGATTGGGACACATTATTCGAGAATGTCCCGCTATTAGTACGTCGTCGTTGGACGTTTTTGCTATTATTATTAGAAGTAGTAGACGTAGAATTAGTTGTAGTGTTAGTAGTAGTATTTAATATCTTTTTCGAATAATTATCGTTATTATTATCATTAGCATAATCGTTATCATGTCTATCCGATATAATATCATCTCTTGTACTTCGACTCGTTCTCGCATGATATAAATTCGAACTAGCCGCTGAATGATTTTCCGTTTTGTTAATCGTTTTCGATGTTGTCGTTTTTTGCCGTATATCCTCCGGTTCGGCAAAATATGGTATTAGTGTACTACATACCCATCGACGATACGCCTCCTGAAAAAAAAAAAGAAACAAAAAAAAATAATTAATTATTTGGATTAAACGAATTATAAAATTAAAAATTCGAATTAAGCTGCTATAACTTATGAACCTATTTATTATCAAGTGAGAAAATATTTTATATTTTAATTTTTTAAGCAGTTAATGTGATTTTCAATTTTTTTCAATCTGAGAGTGTGATAGTACGACCCAGAATGCAAGATAAGGCTGCATTTGATATTTTCGACAATTAGTTCCTTCCACTCGTTTCCGTTGAGTGTCTTCTTGTCATTTGCATAACAATGGGTCATCTCTAGCTGTTTTAAGTCCATATATAATTTTGTTTTAGCATCCTTCTCGCAAAGAGATAGAAAACTTGAGAGCATCTTGAGAATATTCTCAACACTTTCTCCGCTCTCAGACATTAAGCCACTTGGACGGATTCACATAAATATTCAATAATGCCTTCTTCCATACCGTTCAAAGCGACACACAGCATTTTAGTCTAACAACTATAAGATTGTTCTTAATTTAATTAGTCACTAAGCGCAAAGGATTATACACGACGAGAAGAGTATTCGTCTTAGTGCTTCTACTTAAAGATTGAAAATGATGTTCTTTTGCCAGCTAAAGCCAACACTCGGTCGAGCAGGGGCATTGCCAAGCGGTCTCTGTCTTTGATAAGCCCCTAAGGACACGGTATAGTAGAACAAGAACAGAGCGATGCGTCGAGCAAAGGACGAGAGAAACACCGGAAAAAAGTTGAATAAGCAATACGGTTCTATATTCAAGAAAACTTCGTATACTCGTATATATGTATCTATGTACTACTCATACACAAATCATCCGTGGTCTAAAGTACTGTTTACCAACAGGTGGTCCGCGGACCGAAGGTGGTCCGTGAGAAACCCATAAGTGGTCCGCGAGATACTATGGGGACCACTTTTAATCGTGATTGATTAAAACAACAGGCATGAGCTATTATCTGTACCTAATTTGTTTTTACTTCTTAAGTTAATTGGCACAGTGGCAGGACAGTGTCCAAATTTTGCAGTATATAGTATCAGTTGAAGATAAACCATCTTGGAGTAATCAACTACCTTAGTCATTCGTTAAAAAAGTTAAAATTAATCCGGCAAAAGCCATTAAATGAATTATTATCTGACAAATTTAGGCGCCTACCTCTCAAAGTTAGGTGTGTCTGTCCTGTTCTGAAGAACACAAAGAAATGCTAATGTTTGCCTTTACTTTAATTTTGGTAGGTACTACGGTAGGGGTGAAGACTATACATTTTGGTCGTCATAAAAAATATACAAAAGCCGGTACTAAGTTACTCGGTGAAATGTTACATTGCAGGTTTTTCTCAAGCCGGCCCAACTTCGCGCGCTGCTCGCCGTACCGCGCAAAAGAAAAACAGGAAAATTGAGATTTATTGTAATTTGCGTGTTTCAGTAAATTCAACCTTTGACGGTTCGTTGATCTATTGAGCTGGGTTTAACGGAACTATTGCGCGTGGTTCGGCCGAACTTTTTTGTGTTTGCTTCTACATACAAGGTATATTCTATGTAGTCTGCTTAACATTATTTCAATATGAGGCGGTCACAGAGGAGGAATGTGGTGTTTTCAAGTGATTGTTGACATTAAAAAAATAATAAAAAAAGCGTAGAACCTAAAAAAAAATCGCGAAACACCCTTCATTAAAAAATGGGCCGTAGTGATTCACCTTCAAGCAAAGTGGTCCGCAGGCAATTGCGAGTTGGGAATCACTGGTCTAAAGGGAAAGTGCGAGAGCATGAACAACGACGGATTGGCCGCTTAAAGGCCTTCGCTAGCTAGGACTAGAGCTATTGTTGTTTTTGTCCCACACGCCACCGTCGACCAAATCGAATTATCTTTCACAGATAAGGATGGCGAAGAACTTTTTATCTGAGCTCTTGATCTAATTGAAAGCATCGACACAATAGCTTGAAGAAGCCTCTTCTTTCTATTCGTTTGGGCGATGGTGCGATTTTTGTCCTTGAAGCAGACATGGCGAAAAAAAATAATAATAGGAAAATACGAACACCGTTCGTCATAGAAGAACCAAGTGCCAGTGTCATTGCAGCAGAATTATGTAGGATGACTTTGACTCATGGTTTAGTTTTGATAATATAGTTAGTGGGTGGTGTCGGGAAAGCCCGTCGTAGAGGGAGTCGCGACTTTATATTGAATTATTTGTTAATATATATTTGTTTTGGCACTCGCTTCGCGGTAAAAGTATATTTGGCTTTGTTACGTCATATCGAAATGTTAGTTGGCTTTGCTGGAAAAATACTGGAAAATTTAATCAATTAGTCCTGTTGAGAGATTCAGACCAATGCTTCCAGAAAGAGGGCTTGATAAAAATTCACCACATAAAAACATCTATCTGAAGGAAATCTATCCCTTCACCAGTGGCGTAACGTTTCCCAAAAATCTTGTGTTTGAAGTAAAAATTGAATACTTATACTATGCCCCAGGAAAATTGGCATTTCACTTCGGAAAAATTAAGGGAAAGCTGGATTTTTTCGAGGTCCTAAACAAGACCCTAAAAGTCCCCGTCTCTACGAGTGCCGCTAGCGGTGCTACAAAGGGTCAAAGGCCCTCGAAAACAGGTTTTTCTGAATAACTCGATAACGGTAGCATATACAGAAAAGCCGTGTATGGCAAATTTGAAGCTCTTGTGCTTTTCCAATGAACAATGGAAATACCGAATACGTTCGGGTACTCCTAACGGTGCTAGGAGGTCAAACGGTATTTTTAACAATGTTTCACAAAAATCTCTATAACGGTAACTCGTACTAAAAGCTTTTGTATGGAAAATTTGTAGTCTATGTGGTTTTGAATAAAGCGGTCAAATTTCATATGAATACGTGCAGTCTTAAGGGCGCTATGGTGGTTCAAACCTTAAAAAAAGGTGTTTTTTGGGGTTTTTCGTGAATGGCGCTAAGACGGAGGAGTGTACTCTATGGTCTACTCGAAGAAATTTGTAGCTTCTGTGGCTGTTAGTAAGACGCCAAAAGTCCCCAAAGATGGGTCCAAACATCCAAAAATGCAGTTTAATGGGTATATCTCTATAACGGTCATGTGCACCGAAAACTGTTATATGGCGAGTTTGTAGCTTATATAACGCTTATTTAAATATCCGAATTTCAGATTGATGCCTGCAATACTAAGGGCGCCATGACGGTCCGAAACGCACAATAACGGTATTTTTTGTTATTTTCGTGAATTGCTTTATAACGGGAACGCATTCGGGATGGAAGCCTGTAGTAATTTTTTGCTTCTGTAACTTCAAATTAATATGCCAAAACAACTCATTTACCCGTAAACCGCCAAGGAAGTTATGAGGGGTCAAAGTTAAACCAAAAGCCGCTTCTCGGAAAATGTTTAATAACGGTAACCTCTAGAGGGAAACCGTCTGAGGCAAATTTGTAGCTCGTGTAGCTGTTAGTATGACGTCAAAAGTCCCCAACGATGGGAGCCCCCCTAGCAAAGTTATGAGGGGCCAAACATCCAAATAAGCAGTTTTTTGGAAATATGTATACATATCTATAACGGTAATGTGCACCGAAAACTGTTATATGGCGAATTAGAAGTTTTTACAACTCTTGAATAAATGTTCAAATTTCAGATCAATACGTGCAGTACTAAGGGCGCTATGAGGCTCCAAACCTTACAATTTCGGTATTTTTGGTTATTTTCGTGAAAATCTCCTTAACGGTAAGGTATACCGGAGGCAGTCTGTAAAAATTTGTTGTTTGTATGGTTCCAAATAAAATGCTCCAGCGATATGAATGCACCTGAGGCAACCATACGTGCACACATACACTACATACTACACATACCTTCCTCAAAAATTAGTTAGTTTAAACGTTGTAATGCACGTATGGTTGCCTCAGGCGCATTCAAATCGGAAGAGCATTTTCTTTGGAACCATAAAAACAACAAATTTTTACAGACTGCCTCCGGTATACGTTACTGTTAAGGAGATTTTCACGAAAATAACCAAAAATACCGAAATTGTATGGTTCGGACCCTCATAGCGCCCTTAGCATTGCGCGCATCAATCTGAAATTCGAATATTTAATTAAGCGTTGTATAACCTACAAATTCGCCATATAACAGTTTTCGGTGCACATTACCGTTATAGAGATATTCCCAAAAAACTGAATTTTTGGATGTTTGGACCCTCATAACTTCCCTACGGCGGTTTCCATCGTTGAGGACTTTTAGCCCCTTACTAACAGCCACATGCGCTACAAATTTATCTCAGATTGGTTCTCTCAAGAAGTTACCGTTATTAACAAAATTCCGAGATCCGATTTTTTGTTTAACTTTGATCCCTCATAGCTTCGTTGGGGATGCTCGCATAGATGACTTGTTTTGGCATTTTAAGTTGAGGTTAGAGAAGCAACAAATTGTTATAGGCCTCCCTCCCGAATGCGTTCCCGTTTTGAAGAAATTCACGAAAAACCGAAAAATACCGTTATTGTACGGTTCAGACCCTCATAGCGCCCTTAGCATTGCACGTATCGATCTGAAAATCGGATATTTAGTTGAGCGTTATATAAGCTACAAATTTGCCATGAAACAGTTTTCCGTGGACGTTACCGTTATAGAGATATTCCCCAAAAACTGCTTAATTGAATCTTTGGACCCTCATAACTTCGTTGGGGGGGCTCCCATCTTTGGGGACTTTTGGCGTCTTACTAACAGCCACAGAAGCTACAAATTTCTTCGAGAAGACCATAGAGTACACTCCTCCGTCTTAGCGCCATTCACGAAAAACCCCAAAAAACACCTTTTTTTTAGGTTTGAACCCTCATAGCGCCCTTAAGGCTGCACGTATTCATATGAAATTTGACCGCTTTCTTCAAAACTCTATAGGCTACAAATTTTCCACACTAAAGCTTTTAGTACGAGTTACGCTTATAGAGATTTTCTTGAAAAATTGCTAAAAATACCGTTAGACATCCTGGCACAGTTAGGAGTACCCGAACGTATTCGGTATTTCCATTGTTAATTGAAAAGCACAAGAGCTTCAAATTTCCCATATACGACTTTTTTGTGTATACTACCGTTATCGAGATATTCAGAAAGACCTGTTTTCGAGGGTCTTTGACCCTCTGTAGCACCGCTAGCGGCAATCGTAGAGACGGGGACTTTTAGGGTCTTGTTTAGGACCTTGAAAGGAAGGCTCATGCAAAAATCCAGCTTTCCCTTAATTTTTCCGAAGTTTGGCCAAATTTTTTTTCAAATTTCCTGGCGTACTAATACTACAATTAAATATTTTAATATTTTAATAGGAAGTCAGGAACGCCAGGTGCGTTTTAAGAACAGGGCCGGATTTAGGTTCTATAGCGCCCCTGGGCAGTAGCCGAATCGCCGCCCTCCGCCACTGGTTAAGTAGTAGTAATAGTCACATATGGAAGAAAAAAAGATAACTGGGATTTGATATGTGTATGCAAATTTTATTTTTTTTACGACAAATGAAATTGTTTCAAAAAGCCTTGAAATTCCAATGACGACAACATGAACACTGAAATGATGCCCACTAATTCATAGCCGGCTGTGCGTTTTCTTCAGAATGCGTTCATAATGTTTTCTTCGTTCTCAATTTCTGGTTGTTTTTTTTTTTCATTATCGATCGCTTTGAAAATCATGAACGGATAAAGCCAACCTGTTCTCTTTTTCCAATATTACCAAAGCTACCGGATTTGGGACCAGTGTCCAATGCTGTGATCCGCATAACTCGCGTCATGCATCGGAATTCGGAATGTGAATCACATTTTGTCCTTCGATAATTTCTACACGTTGTTGCAATTTATTGCCAATGAAGGGATATGGAACTATTCAAGGGCACCGAAGCGATCAAACGAAGCTAAAAAAACGAAGGGAACCCACACAGCATGTTCCACCTATGGACGTCCGGATGGATAATAATACAATGCAAATGCAAAGGGTTTAGCCGTGCTGCTTGCTCACAATGTGGAGTAGTCTTTTGCATGAACCAAAATCGAAATTGTTTTGACATTTGCCATAACAACAAATAATTTCCTACAAAAAATTACAATAAATATAAAATCAAAAAAGTTTTTCTTTGTATAATAGTTCTTGGACAAATGCATGGTGTTGCCAATTAGCAACAATGTTTTATTTCTCCAAAAAAGGATGAAAATAGTGAACTAGATTTTTTTTATTATTTTTCCATGAAACTTATACCATTTATCAACCTTAAAACATTTTTTCAATAAAAAATAAAAAATCATGCATTTAAAGGTTAACTCATTGCCGGACACAACGCCAAAATTTGACACGATTTGTATGTCAAATGCTCAAAATTGGACGTCTATAGACGTTCTGTCCGGGAAAGGGTTTAATATAGTTTTTTGCTAATCTATGAAAAATATGCAATCGTGGTCTTTTTCCTTGTAGTACGCACCCAGCATTACAATATTTACCAGCCAATATTAAAACCAATTTAGAAATTTTTCAAAACGAATAGTCTCAGACCCCCAGTTGCATCGAATTGGGAGCAGCTCTAGCAATCACAGGTGTTCACAGGAACAATACTCAAGAGGTAGCCTAAGAGCTGTAAACGGTCAAATACCATAATTAACCTTTATATATCCTGTTTTTTTTTTGTTAGTGTTGGGGAGCAAATTATTATTTATTAACTGCGGAAAGGATTGGGATTTCCTTCTAAAATCCTCGTTTAACGGATCCTAGCCTGTGTTTCACCGAACACATTGATATTACAGTTCGTTACGCCACTACCCTTCACAATTAACCCATTTAGGTAAGGAGCATACCGGGGATTTTGTAGTAATCTCGGGAGATGGAACATCAAAATTCAACCATCCAAAATGCACTAATTCGAAATCCGAGTCTGGCATGAAATCCTGATGGTAAAAAATCACTCATCATTAAATTGGTCCAAAATTCAGGTCTGCCAAAATTCTGCTCTACCCACAGTCACAGGTTGGTTTCTGATGGCTATGCCCAGGATCACTTACATCAGGTGACACAATTGGACGAAAACAATGGTGAACCATAACTCGAATCCACATGCACAGCGGTGTCACACCTTTCTGCACCACTAAAAGAAGAAGAAGATTTTAAATCGACCAAATTACTGAACTTTTCCCAAAAAGCATTTAAACAAGTTATACATATAGGTATTGCTTTAAAGCTCAAATAGTCAGAAGAATTTTTTTGTCATTGTAACCGAAAGTCTTAGCTTCTTAGCGCCTTTGCCTTCATCACACTATATCCCGAGTCTTTCGACTTTTGAATTGTCATTTCTACTGTTAAACCTACAATAGCCAATATTCGTGTATTTGACTGCCATGAAAATAGGGTGCCACAATTGCCATTGTCTATAAACAGGGGCTTGTTGCCATTAAGCAGCATTTATAGGCGTTTAATCTTGAAGGTAAGGTGATTGAAATTTCACAAAAACTGGCGGCAAAGACGACGACAGTGTGAATTGGCCTCATTTGAATTTTTAATATTTAACGTGACGATAAATGTTTTTGCTACGGACGCGGATTGGCTGGTAGGACAAGAATGAAATGCAAACTGCTTAATATTTAAAGGAACAAGGATTGAATTGAATACGAAAGGGGATTAGTTGACTGTTGATTGTGTGAATTTTAGAAGGTAGCCTGTGAGAAGGGTTCTCGAACATTCTTTTTGTTTTTGCGATACTTGTCTACAAATAAATGTCTACCTTACCTGAAGAGCAGCAGGATAATTACATCAGATACATGAGTTCATATAGGAGGTAATCAATCGGTTTACATTTTAATAGACTGTTCCTGTTCGGTGCTCAGTTCCTATACGGGTTGTTCTTCAACACCCGGTGCACTGGCATTGGCAAGTTTCTTTCCAACACTCCATGAACTGCCGTTTTTAAAAAACTGTTCAGAAAAAGTTGACCTCAATTTTCAAGGTAAAAATCGGGGTACAATTTTGATTTTGACCTCAAATTTGGAATCAGTGACCCAATATTACGTTATTGTTTTTGCCGCTCCGAATCAGGGATACCTATTATTTTAGGGCATGCACCGACATTTTTTTTTAGTTTCGTCGTCAAATTCAAAATCAGCGATCTAAACATGTACCTTAAAAGGGGTGTTTAACCCTTCTGTCGGCACGAAGGTCTGGCCAGACCTTTGGCACTATATTTTGGTGTAAAAAGCATAGAAGATGAAATCGCAGCGACTTCATATTTCATGATATCCTAGAATAATATGTGTGGAAGCATTTTGCAAAAATTTGAAAAAATCGGTTGAAGTTTTGAATATGTTTTTGATGATTTTCAATTTATAGTGCTTTTTGATACCCAATAGGTCTGGCCAGACCTATAGTTATTCCCCCCATTTTTCTCTTGAAGTAAGAAGTGCAAATATTAAATTCTGTTATTTATGATGTAATAATGTCATTTAAACTCAATTTGTACTATAAACGATAAAAATTTCTGAGATTTTTCTATAAAAAACCGTGAAGTTCGGAAAATGGGTATGCCTAATTTCGTCACATTTTATAACACCACCTAATCAACTGAGATTTGATCCTAGGAAATTCAACCCAGTTTTATTTCCTTTGTAATGGCAAGGACTAAGTATAAGTGACTTGCAAACGTCTTTCTAAATAGATTTGATCAAAAAATTTACGAAAAATTTAGAATTAAATTATTTTTGCCTTGAAAATTCCCTATTTCTTCCCACTTATTTCCCTAAATCTGCAGACTAATATCGAGGTAAAATCTGCCAACAAAGTGCTTAATATTTCCCCAAAGATATTGGAATTAGAAAATTCGATCGAAATATCTACTAGATAAACACAATGCAAATAGCGAAGCAAAAAATAAGAAAATAAGAGAGAAACACGTTTGTACTAATACCACCTCAAAATATATCTACTTAAAAACGTTTCCAGTATATCTACAAAAATTATTTTGATGCTTTTATTGTTGAAAAATTGCAGTAAAGAATGGATAGAATGATTATACCGATAAAAATTTTACTTTTTCTAAAAAATAAAAAAATTTTCTCAGTAGGTCCAGCCAGACCTATTGGGTATAGAATATGCATATTGTAGTAGGTGCCGACAGAAGGGTTAAAAAAAGATACTGAACAGATGCTAAAAACCTGCAAAAAATGGCACTGAATAAGTGCTGAAGCCTGGAAAAAAGTTACTGTACAGATGCTCAAAAACATGTCTCTCAAGTTAGCAGTATCACTTTCAAATTTCCATGATCGCTATAGTACATTAAATGTCACGAATTTGTCGTAATTCAATGACAGAAGTAAAAACTTTGCCGCGCCCATCCTTTCCTTAAAAACAACCCCTAAGTAGTTTTCTAGCCTCAAAAAGCGTTTATCGCCTTAAAACACAAGTTTTAAGCATCGCAATGACACATATTGTTTGTATCCACTTGAATGCTGCAGGGTTTACCTAAAATATCTGCACTTTTACAAAATCTGCCGCACCCCCCAAAAACTACCCCTGAGTGCGCTTTTGGCCAAATACAGATTTTATGGCGTAAAAACTCAAGTTTTATGTACACTCCCAATCAATAGGATAGTTCCACTTGAAAAATGGCTGTATTTCGGAAAGTGATAACGGTATTTTTTTTAAACTAGGTGACAATGTTTTCAGTAGCCTACTTGTTCTTTGGATAACACGCAGCTCAGATCCAGAATCCCGTTAGGATTTTATTACGAAAATTCTTGAAAACAGCACAAAAGTGAAAGTCATTAGGATAGTTCCACAGGAAATAATACACAAAATAACGGTAAAAAAAAGATAATTTTACTTTGAAAAATGTTGCTAATAATAAGTTGAACTTCGGTTAAGTGATATTAGCTAAAAATATTTATCCAGGATGCAAGTGTAATAGGTTTTAAAGGTAATTTAAGTAGATTTCGCCCCTAAGTTCCCCTAATGGCTTACAGAAGCTCTTCAGTGTTGTTAAACTGTCGTCTACTAGTATAGATCTTCCTTGTTATCCATCCCCAAAGATTTTTGATGATATTTAGATCTAGAAAGTATGGCGGTCTTTCCATAACCTTGATGGACTGGTCTTGAAACCAATCATTAACCAGCCTTGCTATACGAATAAGAGCATTATCTTCTTAAAATTTAAAAGGGGTTGCATGTAAAATGTCGTTAATTTTAGGCATTTCATTAGTAAGAATATTTTTGTAAGCCTGAACATTCTGAATACCCATAATTTCCACAGCTTAAGAGTTTCACACCGAGATAGTCAACCCCATACCTCGACACGTCTTACTAGTGAATGATGTGTGTGTGTGTGTGTCTACAAAATTAATTCCTTCTTGCTCAAATCGTGAAAATAATAGCTAAATCCATCTGAATCGACGAGATTGATTTTTTCCTTAGCGAAATTAACGCGCTGCCACTCATTTGTCCAATCCAGACAATTTCTACACTGGGGTTGAATATTTTGGCATGGAACTATTGAGCTTATGAAAATCAGGGGTATTTACAAAGCACCCAGGCTTACACAAATATTCCAACTAATGTAATGCCTAAGATTACCGACATTTTCCATGCAACTCCTTTAAAATTTTAACAAGATAATAGCCCCATTCAAGAAGCAATGCTGAAAAAAGATTGGTTTCAAGCCCAATTCATGAACGTTACGGAATAACCACCATTCTCTCTAGATCTAAATATCATCAAAAAGGTTTGAGAATACCTGACAAGGAAGATCTGTACCGGTACTCGACAATTTAACAACACTGATGAGCTTCTGTAAGCGATTAGGGGAACTTGGGAAGAAATTAATTTAAATTACTTTTAAAACCTACACAATTATATCCCGGATAAAATTGTTTAGCTAATAGCACTTAATGAAAGTTCAACATATTATTAGCAACATTTTTCAAAGTAAAATTATCTTGTTTTACCGTTATTTTGTGTTTTATTTTCTGTGGAACTATCCTAATGACTTTCATTTTTGTGCTGTTTTTAAGAATTCTCGTAATAAAATCCTAACGGGACTCCGGATCTGAGACCGTCTGTTATTAAAAGAGCAAGTAGGCTTCTGAAAATATTTTTACTAAGTTTGAAGAAAATACCGTTATCACTTTCCGACACACAGTCATTTTGCAAATGGAACTATCCTATTGATTGGGAGTGCATTTTCCTAAATCAAAATTTATTAAGTTGAATGCTAAAAACATCTGCACCCTCAAAAAACTTGCGGCGCCGCTCCTTCCCTCCATCCAACCCATGTCAATTTAAAATTACCGCCCTAGTAGCGTCGAATTTAAGAATTTCATTCAAATCAAATGTGTTCATGAATTCGCCGAAGGGATCAATTATGCATGGGCGTAGCCCAAATAGGGGCGGAGGGGGTAGATAGGGGCGCTTGCTGTTGGCGATTTTAAATCTTTAACCTCAGAAAAAAAATCTTTGATACGATCATGAAGTTGAAAAAATTATGCGCTTTTTAAAAATATTTTTCCTGTAACGGACACTAAATGCGTTATCCCGGGTTACCGGGTTTTGGGACACCCTGTAATGCCATGAGAGAGCTGCATCCCTGGCCGTGTTTAAAATGAAGCGAATGCGTTACGAAAATACTTTCTACTCCTAGTCTTATCAAATTACCAGTTACCAGTAGGTCGTTTACAGTGAAAGCTTCTACTTCTAATAGAGTGGTTCCCAACTTAGCCTGATAATGGATCCTGCTTAACCCACTGATCATATAAAAATCCTTCTCAAAACATATAGGTACATACGTTATCTTGTTGCTTAAGTCTGAGGAAAATGATTCATTGGAAATTAGGTTCGGCTTACATCTTTTCGAAGGCGCAGTCCACAAATTTCTCACGCAACTTTTTGTCATTGGTTGAGAGAAGGGAGAAAAACTGTTTTGTTTCCGTCAATACTTGCCTAACCAGCTGAGATTTTTATCGCACAGGAATAGGTGTCTTTTAGTCTGGAAGAGCCAGCTTCGATTAAAAGTTATCCAGTATACGGTATATCACGGTCTTTAGACTCGAATTTGTGACAATTTTTACCACAAAAACATTTTGAGTTTCTGCAATCGAGTTCGAATTTTGATAATAGGTGTCAATAATTTTGGCATTGGGCTATAACCAGCGAACCTATGCAACCCAGCGCCTTTTGCTTAATCAGAGACCTTGTAGTAAATTATTTACTATAGATAATGTGTTGCATGATTGCGAGAGGGCGTGTTTGACATGTGACTTTAATTAGTTACAAAAAATTACAACTTTTTTGTAAGCCACATTAAAATTTAAGGTGAAGTTGTAACAATTGCTCGCCCTGGATTGAAGCGAATTCATGTAACTAGAATGAATTGAAACCAACCCCTTGAGTTTTCTAAATGAATATTTCATTGAATTTATAAAACCAATAGAAAGTTATCAAAATGTTCAGCCCCTCGGGCAGTTACCCGTGTTTCCCGTACAGCAAATCAAACCCTGCGTGAAAAGGACTTGAGACTTAGTTATTGGGATCAAGATCTTATACACAATTAACAATTAGATATTTTGGAAAGTTATGGAAAATACCTATTTTGTATGGGTGGTTAGATTTATACCACTGTAAAACTGTTTAGAAAAGCTTATAGTAGAGTCTAGCGAAAATCACAACAATACTCAAACGACGCAAAACTACAGGCTACACTACGGCCTGCTTTTAACCTTGGCACGCAAAATTTATAAAAATCCAAATTTTCGAAAATTGAGGTTTTGAGACCCGGAGTAGATCTTATTTCAGAGCATTTTTATCTACAGAATTGAGAGTCCTAGCTGTCACCGTTTGGAGGTTAGAGTCGGCCAAACATTGGCAAAAAGTGCAAATTTTGACACATTTGTGTGAATTCGAAACGAAATTTTCGAAAATTTGGCATTTTTATGTTTTGAAAATAAAACACCGAATTTGGAACCGCCAAAGACAAGAACATTTCTTCAACTATACTTCTAGTCTTTACTCAATCGAAAATGCAATGGTTTCTGTGGTTTTTCGAATTTAGTTTTTTTTTTCAAACCCTTAAAAAATTTATTTGTCCTTCGGTCTGTCTATCCTTCTCTTCACTAAATATCTTAAATATCTAGTGAACGGGCCAACTGAATGACATGAAATTTGGTGGAAGTACATTTATGTAGAATGGTAGCAGTTTTTGGAGTTGGTAAAGCAGAGTTAACAGGGTTTTCCCGAAGAGAAGAAAAAAGTTCTCCTTTTAAATTTTCATCGGAAACGGGCGTGTGAGTACTTAAATCAAAGGTCTCGGCAGACCTGTAGAGAGGGTGGGGGGAACGGGGTAATTTCCCCCGGGCCCGGGATTCAAAAGGGGGCCCGGATTTTGATACAAGAGTTGTGCTTCAGTGTTTTTTTACATACAAATTGCTATTTTGAGGTCCTGAAATAAGAAACCTTATAAGTATCTACTGTTTCTAGCGACAATTAATTTCATACTCTGTACTAGGCTTGGGCCCTTAGTTTATTGTTGAATTTTTAGGACTAGGGGATCGAATCATGATATTCAATTAACCAATCAGCATGATCGTTTCGTTACTAAAGTTCTAAATTCAATCTGTCCTCGCCTTTCGAAAGTGCATGCATGATTTTATACAACTTAGAGGCGCCAACCTCCGATCGATCGGGTGGTTGCGGCGGTCATTCTCCATCAAAAGTAGCAATCTTTCATAGCCAAAAATGGTAAAATTTTCGCTATGTTGTGTTGTGTCTTGTGGACCCTGAGACTGTCAATTTCAGATTGCCCGATAAATTGCCTAATGTATGTGCTGTACGGGCGGCAGATCGATTGTGGCCAATCGATCGGCCGAGAAATCGTCAGGTTTCTGCTGCTTCACCCAGTAGCGTAACATTTTTCTTTAAAAAAAATGTGTTCGAAGTAAAAATAGGAGCCATGTACAGCGACTTTTTTTTTCTAGAAGGACTTTTCCGGGCGACCATTTTGTGTACGTACTGCTGCTGCTAATTAAATTTTTTCACGGTACCAACACCCAGACGTTGGTCACTTAAATTATTGAATCTTAATTTTAATTTATCCTACAGGACTCGCCATCAAAAAATTGAAAGGTTTTTCGGTATTAGAGACGACCGCGAATAGCTTACGAAATAAGTAACAGACTGGTCGAGTGCGCTAATAAATTACAGGTTTGACTAGGTTAATAAAAACAGAATAGCAATATCGAAGGAATACGTTAAATTGACAGAAACAATCCTACAAACATACAATGCGCACCTGAAACTGAGACGAGTGTTTAGTGAACTCGGCATTAGCCCTTGCCAAGTTCCTAACAAAATTAATAGAGCTGCCGAATGTGAGAAACTACACAAAGAAAAAAATACAAGAAATTTTAAAACGAAAGTGGAAGAAGATTTATATCTGCGAGGGACACCCATATTGCCCAACTTTGTGGTCAACAAGTCTACATCCCTATAATTAAAGAGCTACTGATGCTCAATCAAAGACTACAATTGGCATTCCACCCACGAACCCTATCGAAGAGACAGCCGTTAACATTGAAGCCTTAAAAGGTTTCACACCTTTCTGCACCGCTAAAAGAAGAAGAAGGCTTAAAAAGGATTGATTATGACGAGGAGGAAATTAGGAAAAACGTAACAACGATATATCGAAAGGTACACATAAGGAGAGTAATATATCGCGGCAAGACACGACAACCCTAAAATAGCTAAAACAAAGTGTACTTCCCAAAAGCAGACAAAGGCAACAGCATCGTGATTATGAACAAGCAGGACTACAAAACAGCAATAAATGAAAAACTAAGGAAAAAATGTTCATCGATTCATAATTTTTTATCGTACGGAAGGGATGGGCCCGGTATCATTGTCCCCCGGGCCCGGATTTTCTCTCCACGGCCCTGGGTCTCGGCAAGTACATTTATTTTATTTTATTTTATGCTTCTTCTGTTTTCAATTCTTAAGTTTTCATAATTTTCAAGGTCAAAATTAAAACGAGTTGTTTTTCACAAACAAACGAGGTATTACCGTATGCGTATCTTATATTTGGAAAAACAAAACTAATTCTAATTGGGGCAAAGTTGACCGACCACTGCGATAAACTAAGTGATTTTAACTAACAACTTTGTAAAATTTTACTTAAAAACATGACGAAAAATGTCCTTCAAATTTGTTCACAGGCGGTCATTTTTTTTTTAATAAATAGAATTTAATTTAAAATGATATACTGGGTATATTTGATGAATATCCTTGTCTTCATTTTCGAGATCAACTCACATTGAGATTGAATGTTCAAGTGTTTTTATAATTTCAATTCAATCCTGCCGATAAGAACTTTAACCGAATTCGAAAAACATCAATTAAAGTTGTCATTTGCACAAGTAGGGAGTTCTTATCTCCAATTGGAAAAGTATGTATATGTAGTTAACTAGCACTGTGTATACAGGGTTATTGGTTAAGTCGACCTATTCCCTGCAACACGTTATAATAGGGTCAAAATGCAACAAAATGAGGCCATAAATGTTACGCCGATTTTCAATGGTCACTGAGATATATGAATTTTTAAGTTTTTTTGAAATAACCTAGAATTTTGCCATTTAAAGTAAGAATTAAAAAAAACTACTAAGGTAATGGGCTTAAACTTATTTTTGGATTTTAGTCAACACTATAGCAGACATTTCTTAATCATTTAAAATTTCAAAAACCCATCACAATTCGAAATTTTTAATTTTAAATAAAAAAATATTTTCTCAAATTTTTTTAAAGATATTTTTTAATGTAGTATTACTAAAAAAAATTATATGACATGGAGCCTGCAGACCACTGGAAAAACATACGCGTATTGTCAGCTTTCCAAAAAGGTGTCAATGTCAATACAAATATTTGAAATAATTGAAACAGCTAGCTGCAACTTGTTCGGGGACCATAATTTCCTTTGATAAAAAATGAAATACATGTCATTAAATTCAAAATGCATCGTACGAGTACGTATAATGTACTGCTTTATTTCATTTTTTATCAAAGGAAATTATGGTCCCCGAACAAGTTGCAGCTAGCTGTTTCAATTATTTCAAATATTTGTATTGACATTGACACCTTTTTGGAAAGCTGACAACACGCGTATGTTTTTCCAGTGGTCTGCAGACTCCATGTCATATATTTTTTTTTAGTAATACTACATTAAAAAATATCTTTAAAAAAATTTAAGAATTTTTTTTTTTATTAAAAATTAAAAATTTTGAATTGTGATGGGTTTTTGAAATTTTAAATGATTAAGAAATGTCTGCTATAGTGTTGACTAAAACCCAAAAATAAGTTTAAGCCCATTACCTTAGTAGTTTTTTTTAATTCTTACTTTAAATGGCAAAATTCTAGGTTATTTCAAAAAAACTTAAAAATTCATATATCTCAGAGACCATTGAAAATCGGCCTAACATTTATGGCCTCATTTTGTTGCATTTTGACCCTATTATAACGTGTTGCAGGGAATAGGTCGACTTAACCAATAACCCTGTATATGCACGTACACCTGCATGGACTGTATGTTATTCATTCGTAACCGATAACCTTCTTGTATTACTACGAACGATGTGAAATTCGATTCATACAGTGAAAGCACTTTCGACACCACACATCCCATATATGTATATATAAAAAGGTTTCATTACATTTGAATAATCCTCTTGTGGCAGGAGGATTGTTGAAGGATTCAATTCGATTTGAATGATTAAAGTGTTGGAACCTGCATAGTCTGTACTTGCGGTCCTTTATATGTAGGCATGTACACTATACATACACTCATAATGTAAAACGTAGTTTCGGTTTCGATTCGACAATTTGCAAATTTAAGTTCTTTATTCTGTGGAAAATTTTGCAAAATACGAGTACCTCGGTATAGTTTCGATAGGATTCAGTAAAATTTTTATCGAGAGTTCTCTTCGAAAGTGAAATAAATGAAAATCAAGCATTTATTATGCATAAATTTTCAACCCATTCAAGTGGAAATATTTAAAAATTAAATGAATTGGAATAATGCTGCCCTCTCAAAATTGAAGTATGAAGTTAACCTATTTAAACCACATAGTGCTCGTTATATGGTAAATACCTACATGAAGTCATGAAGAGATATTTAAGTGCTAAATGGTTAATTAGCAAACAAAAAAAAAATTAAAAATAAATTATTAAGTTAAATTTTGAGTAAATTCGACACCATTTCGGAACCAGCGGAAACCTCAGTTTTACCCACAACCAAGGTGGGTTTTTCTTCAGCAAGCTGTAAATATACTGAGACTGAGATACCTAAACTGCCAAAATCGATAATTCCACCACAAGGACTTCGCTCCTTCTCATTCATATTAACAAATTCAGATGAACGGTGAATGTGCGACTTTGTATACGTATTAATCCCAGATACCTTAATTGCTTGACTATTCTCCGCTATAAGTAGTAGGCAAATGTAAGGATTATGCATACCGTATAGTACACACATTATTCCCTACACTTGAAGCTTTTTTTTCACACTCTCCGGAAAGCAGGCCTCAAGGTGTTCGTAAAAAAGGCATTTTAAACATTCATCTCACTAATCTGCACGACTTTTATGATACTCGCAAGCACTTGACGAAGTCACAAAGATGATGACTGTATTGTATACACAAAGTGGAAAGGATGACACTTTCCATTTTCTTATATTACACACTGGCGACGACGACAACACGCGTTATCGTCATACAATACTTGCTCAGTTGAACTATAAGTACGGGTGTACACTGTGGTGTACATCTCTCATCTTGCTCTCTAGCTCACTTGTTGAGTAATGTTGCGTTTTGTTTTCATCCACGACAATGGTGATGTCCTTTTTTTTCGAGTGTATGTTTTCTTTTATATGTATCTTGTATCACATAAATGGTCCTTAAACGACCATAGCCAACGAACGACCATAATGTAAGAAGAACTGTGATTGTACCGAGAGTCTATTAAAATGGCGAAAGCAATGACCCTGAAGCCATTTTTAAGCTTTTCCAAAGAGAAGTGAACATGATTCGCCGTTCAACTGGTCGGCGCCAGGGGCGAACCCAGGAATTTATTTCGGGGGGAGATTTGTGTATGCAAGTGACTCAAACGTTTATTTTCAGACCTTAACCTTAGGATAATCGTATTTATAATATTCTAAATTTCACCAAAATTTAAACTAAAATATTGAAAGTTAAATTAAAGTTTTTTTTTTAAATACTCCCTTAGGAAACTGGTTTTGGTAACCGATTGTTACGAAAAATTTTAGACGAAATTACCTTATTGCATTTCTTGCAAATTAATTTAGGTTTTTTTTACATCCTACAAAATGAAGACATGTTTTACCCATTTTTAAACGGTCACTATGACAAATTTGTCAATTTTTGTGGTGTTTGAAGCCCGCGAATCATAATATGTAAAATTACCCTAAACAAAAACTACTCACTGAATGTATCTAATTTTCTTTTCTATTTTACTTTATTTCGCATTATTTAAAACTTTAAAAAATAATTCGCAACTATATCTCGCCTATTAAAACTAATAAAATTAATTAATTAATTAATTAATGTTTTTATTACAATTAAACTTAATTTTCAATTTCATATTTTTTATTAGTACCCAAGTAACAATGCGTATGCTTTAAAGAAGCACTTCATCCTGTAACATTCATATAGTAACACAAAATCAGTTTATATATATGTAAGTATTTTGATCCGATAAAAACTCCTTAAAACACTTTTCGGAAAGCTTAAAAAGTTCTTATATAATCAATTCACGACTACATCCACTGCCATCTAGATAGACAGGCCGGATTATCAGCTGATCTGTCAGTCGTCATGCAACAAAAGTACTGCCATGGTGAGTCATGGTCCGCGCTTAGTACTGCCAAAGTGCCGCTCAGTACAATCCACAAATTGTCCACAATCCAAATATCAGTGGCTGTCAGCCTGTCATTTCGTGTGACTTGCTACGATATACACATGCCAGTGCGTTGATTTTTGAGATAAATATGGTAAGTACGATGTTGATGTATACTATTTTACCACTTGCACATCAAAAACACACTAAAGCAAAACATAACCTTTGTTTCGTAATAAACGCTCGGCACATTTAAACTTTTGGGTTCCGAAGCACTGGAGTTTGTGAGCTTTAGAAATGTCAACTGTCACTGGTCACGAACGCACTTTGTCCACTCGTGGACGAACAAATTTCTGCAGTTCGGCCTGTCTATCTAGATGGCAGTGCTACATCCAATAAGACTTCGATAGCACTTCGCTAAACGTTAACCTAAAAAGATGCTCCATATTAAATACTTCTTTGTAGTCTTTATTGAATGACATAAACACACATGACTGAAATCAACACACACACATGCAGAATCTTCTATAGCACTGTCGATTTCATTTTTATAGAGTGACATTCGTGTGATCATCCAATAAATTGCTCAGCGTAGTTTTATAGAAGGATGAACTTTGTGATTTTTTAAAGAATTGACACTTATGAAGTGCTCTGGAGCACCACGTTTCTTGAATTGAATTCGTTTAAAAAAATTGCATGAAACCAACATTTCCTCACTCATTCTTAACTTGTGAATCAATTAAGATAATCTCAGCTCAGAAACTGGCTGCATATTATTGATGAACGTGTGAATTTAATTAGCTTCAACTGATTGACATTATAAAGAAGAAGGTGCATTGCGGAGAAGTGTTGAGCATTTCGATAGAAGCAACGAACCACTTGTAGTGTTTACGAGCAATGCTGACTATATGTGAGGTTGGCCGAGTGGTTAAAGCGTCGGATTTGCGTACGACAGTCGCTGGTTCGACGCTGGCTGCGGGATTTTTTTTTTGCCAACGCGAGAAAATGATGACATAAGACATATGATGTATGTCTTTCTAAGTGTAATTCAGTCCTACAATAAGGTTCAATTGGATCAAAAAACGGCGCCAAATGCCATTATTGGACTGTTATTCAGTGGTTATACCCTGTAAAGTGCCCCTATTAATGTTAGAAGAGAGTATTTTACGAAGTATTAGGGCTGAAATTGTTACTTGGGTAGTGTAGTTTAAACTAATACTTTTAAAAAATCGGTTTTATAATTTCGGGGGGTGTTGTATCCCCCCTAATCCCCCCCCCCCCTTGGGTTCGCCCCTGGTCGGCGAAGTCTTTTTTTGGGATACACTTTCCTTGCACACTTAATGACTGCGAGTTTTCGTCATTTTACGAAAAATAAGGTGGTTCGGGGTGTCGGTAACACTAAACATATTTTATGTTCTTAATTTTACGGAGGGATGGTGTTGTGGGCTAAAGCTATGGGCGCGATGAAGCATTTTCGAAGGCATTGACGTCCATGACGTCAAGATGGCTTGAAGGAAAAGCGTTTCACATATGATTGATGGTCTCTTCGTTACTGTTGTCAAACAAGAATCGAATCTGATATTTTACACGAAATAGATACGCGCGCCCCTCTTTGAAAATAGCTTTTACGATCCGTCAAATATTTTGGCATTTCCAAATTAAAAATGGCACTCAAGTGTTTGGTTCTGTAGGCGGTAGCTATTTCCGGATTTCATTATACATATATGTAGGTATATAGAAGCGAATCCTTTTTTGTTTGCTTAAAAGGCTAGCCCAAAGAATCATATAGGTACTGAAAGAATGTATCATTTTGGGGGGAATTTTTGTTATCGGTGAGTGCGGGATACGATTTCAATAATTCTTTCTAATAACCAACGTAGTTTACAAATCGGGAAAAAGTCCCGAAAGGTAAGCCTTTTTACGAATGTCGCTATTATTTTTATATCGGTAGGTATTTCGTGTTAAGTTTTCCAGGTTGTAGGCCATAATCCCAACTTGCTGCTAAATGGAGAATCGCCAGTAACTCCCTACCTACTAGAACTAGACCAACCAGACTATAAGTGATGAAGTTTGTAATTTATACCATACATTGTGACATCGCTCTACCACTTGCTGCCGACCGACTGCGAGTGTATACCAAAAATAAATGACAATCGGAATTTAGTCGGAAATACAGAAAATGGAATTACCACAAAAACTGATATAATTACGAATAAAATGTATTATTTATTCAAATGGATTTTACTTTGAGTGTTTTATCTTTGGATAAAAGAAAAATGTTATACTTGTCGACAGAGTTAAATAATTGTAGTTTATCCCATATGTATAAAAAAATAAGCCCATTTGGATAAATTCTGATTCGTACCGCCTGATTTTTTAGTATGCACCATTGCGAACTTGGACTTTTTTCATATATATTCGTTTCAAGAGCGCTATCAATCAAATGAATGTAAAAACAAATCGGATGAAATTATCAGCTGATTTTCAACTTGATGTTCTTTTTATACACTTTAAAATACTTTTATGGGTATATAAATAATTAAGGACCGGCAATCCGTTTTTAAATGACCGAGAATCACCGAGAAACGATTTCCTATCGATCTAAATAAAAAAAATACAAATTCGCGATGGTGAAATTGGTTAACTTCATATAATTTCTTATGTGTTCATCCATTTGGATAAAAATATATTTCATACAAACGGAGGGACCTTATTCGACACTTTTTGGAGTTAAATTCACACCGCATTTTTGTACAGTATTTAAAGACACAAAATGGCCGTTTACTTAAAAAAAAAAACGTAATAGATGAAATTTGCTGGAGATGTTAGGGGACATGTCTTTTATCTAAAACTGAGTTTTCATATTCGTGGGGGTGGGGGAAGTTGGAGTATATTGCCTACTTATAGGCGAATTTGGCATTTTTCGTTAATAGAGAGTTTTAGCATATCGTTTGAAATAAAACGACATAATTTGACATTCCATATAAAAGTTCGCTTGCTTACCGTATACGAAACAAAATATCTTAATTTTGCATGTCCCAAGTAGGCATGGGTGTATTTCCGTATATTTGATGCTCTGGAAACAGTCGAAATTGGCGAAATAATTTTTCGTTTTTTACACCTAGGCCTACTTAGGACGTGCAAAATTAAGATATTTTGTTTCGTATCCGGTAAGCAAGCGAATTTTTATATGGAATGTCAAATTATGTCGTTTTATTCCATACGATATGCTAAAACTCTCTAATATCATTCTTAGGGGCGATTCAGACTATCGACAGGATTTACTAAATCCTAGATTTAGTTGACAGTTGTACCATATTGTACTGCAATTTGAATAATGCAAGTACATTCTACGATGTATTTTGAATTTAATGACACACGATTTAATCTAGTAGGCGGCTGTTGACTCGATTAATTTAGTGGATTTAGTAAATCCTGTCCATAATGTGAATCCCCTCTTACTGTTGACCCTACAGTAAAGCGATGTACAGAAGTTTTGTTTCTAATCAAATTATCTACCTTACGGTACCTACATTAATTTCTTCGGTCAAGTAGTTCCGTTATAGTCACCAGTTAAAAGTGAAAATAGTACCAATAATGGGAATATTTTGCTTAAATAAAACATGTAATGACTGAAATTCGGTGGTGTTGTTAAGGGATGCGTTATAAATCTATATCTGAAGTTGTGTATATATCAGGGAGGTAGTTATCGTAAATTTTTTTGTTTTTGCTTAATATCATTCTTATTGTTGACTCTACAGTAAAATGGTGTATAGAGTTTTCATCAAATAATCTATCAAACGATATTTAAATCAATGTCATACGCCAAGTCGACCAATAAGAACGGGTTTTGCATTTTTTTAATACCAGAAAAGTAGGAGATTTTTTTTTGTAAACTAACTACATACATACCTAAGCCCACAAAAGTATCTTTCAAATGTTGACCCAACTACCTCGCGATGGTAAGAACTTTCTAATTAATCGCACCCTAAGGGGCGATTCACACTATCGACAAGATTTACTAAATCCTAGATTTACTTAACAGTTGTACAATATTGTACTGCGATTTGAATAATGCAAGTACATTCTACGATGCATTTTGAATTTAATGACATACGATTTAATATAGTAGGCGGGTTTCGACCCGATTAATTTAGTGGTTTTAATAAATCCTGTCCATAGTGTGAATCCCCTCTAAAGTTACTCGAGCAATAAAATTAATGTCATAATTTTCTCACCATTTTTGAAAATTTTATTTTCATTGGAAATTATGATAGTTTATTTAGTTACGATATTTTAATATGTATGTGTTTTGAGTTGCATAACTAACTACAAAGCCCTATGCACTATTCGTATAGAAAATACTGTTACTACTGTTAAGGTACCGGTGAATAGATTATTTGATTGGAAAGAAAACCTCTACCATTGTAGGGTCAACAATAAGAATGATATTAATCAAAAACGCAAATATAACCTATAAGTAGGCAATTTACTTAAACAACCCCCTCCCATAAATACGAAAACTCAGATATAAATTTAGGACGTATCTCTTAACATCTCCACCAAATTTCAGTCATTACGTGTTTTACTTAAGCCAAATATTCTCATTATTAGTGCTATTTTGGCCTTTAACCGATCATTATAACGGAACTATTTGGTCTACGATATTGGCTTAGGTACCGTTGAATTTGATCAGAAACAAAACTTTTATACATTACTTCCGTATTAATCTGCACTGTCCTCCCGTGGTGGACAAATTGCGTGAGGATGCAGTTGGTCGACCGAGGTGGGTGCAGCTGGCCGAACTTGGCCATCGTGTGGTCGCTGGTCCTGCGCAACAAGAAAACGTACAGAAGGGCGTGTACGTTGTCTGCCGTTGTACGGACAGTACCCCAGTAGGCAACAAGGGACGTCGGTGCACCCATAGTAGGAAGATGGGTTGCGGAACCGTGTCTTTTGTGTGCCACGAGAAGACCCTTTCCTTTTGATACAACAAAAAAAAATAAAGAAATTAAATTTTATATGCCAGCCGAAACCCCCTCATTCGGTTCTCGCCGTCACCAGACTTTTCTATAGCTTTCTCCCAATTTTAAACCCCTTTGTTTGTAATCGCTTTCCCTAGGCATGCGGTATCCCTGTTTTGATGTAGAGGACAAGGGGCAACGGGCAGCGTAAACCAAGATCAACATCTACCGCTCTGCAAGCACATGCCGCTGCTCGATCGTTGAGGCGCCCTTTCTTTGGCCGAACCTGTACGGTTGTAGAGGCCTTGGCTTCGTCCCCTAGGACATCTACGGATGTCCAAAGTCCTCCCTTACAAGTCAATTTTGATCCTAGAGCAGTCAAATTTGGCCTAAAAATGTTGCTGAAATTTAAACGGCTATAACTCGGAAACGGTGATAGCTAGGACCCTGGTTGTTTCACCAAAATGTAGCTCTAAATACGCTCTACATCGACTTTTTCAAAATCCAGTTTCGAAAATTTTCACTTGAAAACACAAAATTGCCCATATCTCCGTCAATTTTGATCCTAGAGCAGTCAAATTTGGCCTAAGAATGTTGCTGAACTTTAAACGGCTGTAACTCGGAAACGGTGCTAGCTAGGACCCTGGTTGTTTCACCAAAATGTAGCTCTAAATACGCTCTACATCGCCTTTTTCAAAATCCATTTTCGAAAATTTTCACTTGAAAACACCAAATTGCCCATATCTCCGTCAATTTTGATCCTAGAGCAGGCCTAAAAATGTTGCTGAACTTTAAACGGCTGTAACTCGGAAACGGTGATAGCTAGGACCCTGGTTGTTTCACCAAAATGTAGCTCTAAATACGCTCTACATCGACTTTTTCAAAATGCATTTTCGAAAATTTTCTCTTGAAACACAAAATTGCCCGTATCTCCGTCAATTTTGATCCTAGAGCAGTCAAATTTGGCCTAAAAATGTTGCTGAACTTTAAACGGCTGTAACTCGGAAACGGTGATAGCTAGGAACCTGGTTGTTTCACCAAAATGTAGCTCTAAATACGCTCTACATCGACTTTTTCAAAATGCATTTTCGAAAATTTTCTCTTGAAACACAAAATTGCCCGTATCTCCGTCAATTTTGATCCTAGAGCAGTCAAATTTGGCCTAAAAATGTTGCTGAACTTTAAACGGCTGCAACTCGGAAACGGTGGTAGCTAGCACCCTGGTTGTGTCACCAAAATGTAGCTCTAAATACGCTCTTCATCGACTTTTTCAAAATCCACTTTCGAAAATTTTCACTTGACAATACAAAATTGCCCATATCTCCGGAAATATTAATCCTAGGCAGTCAAATTTGGCCTAAAAATGTTGCTGAACTTCAAACGGCTGTAACTCGGAAACGGTGATAGCTAGGACCCTGGTTGTTTCACCAAAATGTAGCTCTAAATACGCTCTACATCGACTTTTTCAAAATCAATTTTCGAAAATTTTCACTTGAAAACACAAAATTGCCCATATCTCCGTCAATTTTGATCCTAGAGCAGTCAAATTTGGCCTAAAAATGTTGCTGAACTTTAAACGGCTGTAACTCGGAAACGGTGATGGCTAGGACCCTGGTTGTTTCACCAAAATGTAGCTCTAAATACGCTCTACATCGACTTTTTCAAAATCAATTTTCGAAAATTTTCACTTGAAAACAGAAAATTGCCCATATCTCCGTCAATTTTGATCCTAGAGCAGTCAAATTTGGCCTAAAAATGATGCTGAACTTTAAACGGCTGTAACTCGGAAACGGTGATAGCTAGGACCCTGGTTGTTTCACCAAAATGTAGCTCTAAGTACGCTCTACATCGACTTTTTCAAAATCCATTTTGGACAATTTTCACTTGACAACACAAAATTGCCCATATCTCCGTAAATATTGATCATAGGCAGTCAAATTTGGCCTAAAAATGTTGCTGAACTTTAAACGACTGTAACTCGGAAACGGTGATAAGTAGGACCCTGGTTGTTTCACCAAAATGTAGCTTTAAATACGCTCTACATCGACTTTTTCAAAATCCATTTTTGAAAATTTTCACTTGAAAACACAAAATTGTCCATATCTCCGTCAATTTTGATCCTAGAGCAGTCAAATTTGGCCTAAAAATGTTGCTGAACTTTAAACGGCTGTAACTCGGAAACGGTGATAAGTAGGACCCTGGTTGTTTCACCAAAATGTAGCTTTAAATACGCTCTACATCGACTTTTTCAAAATCCATTTTTGAAAATTTTCAATTGAAAACACAAAATTGTCCATATCTCCGTCAATTTTGATCCTAGAGCAGTCAAATTTGGCCTAAAAATGTTGCTGAACTTTAAACGGCTGTAACTCGGAAACGGTGATAAGTAGGACCCTGGTTGTTTCACCAAAATGTAGCTTTAAATACGCTCTACATCGACTTTTTCAAAATCCATTTTTGAAAATTTTCACTTGAAAACACAAAATTGTCCATATCTCCGTCAATTTTGATCCTAGAGCAGTCAAATTTGGCCTAAAAATGTTGCTGAACTTTAAACGGCTGTAACTCGGAAACGGTGATAAGTAGGACCCTGGTTGTTTCACCAAAATGTAGCTTTAAATACGCTCTACATCGACTTTTTCAAAATCCATTTTTGAAAATTTTCACTTGAAAACACAAAATTGTCCATATCTCCGTCAATTTTGATCCTAGAGCAGTCAAATTTGGCCTAAAAATGTTGCTGAACTTTAAACGGCTGTAACTCGGAAACGGTGATAAGTAGGACCCTGGTTGTTTCACCAAAATGTAGCTTTAAATACGCTCTACATCGACTTTTTCAAAATCCATTTTTGAAAATTTTCACTTGAAAACACAAAATTGTCCATATCTCCGTCAATTTTGATCCTAGAGCAGTCAAATTTGGCCTAAAAATGTTGCTGAACTTTAAACGGCTGTAACTCGGAAACGGTGATAAGTAGGACCCTGGTTGTTTCACCAAAATGTAGCTTTAAATACGCTCTACATCGACTTTTTCAAAATCCATTTTTGAAAATTTTCACTTGAAAACACAAAATTGTCCATATCTCCGTCAATTTTGATCCTAGAGCAGTCAAATTTGGCCTAAAAATGTTGCTGAACTTTAAACGGCTGTAACTCGGAAACGGTGATAGCTAGGACCCTGGTTGTTTCACCAAAATGTAGCTCTACATACGCTTTGCATCGACTTTTTCAAAATCCACTTTCGAAAATTTTCACTTGACAACACAAAATTGACCATATCTCTGCAAATATTGATCCTAGGCAGTAAAATTTGGCCTAAAAATGTTGCTGAACTTTAAACGGCTGTAACTCGGAAACGGTGATAGCTAGGACCCTGGTTGTTTCACCAAAATGTAGCTCTAAGTACGCTCTACATCGACTTTTTCAAAATCCATTTTGGACAATTTTCACTTGACAACACAAAATTGTCCATATCTCCGTCAATTTTGATCCTAGGGCAGTCAAATTTGCCCTAAAAATGTTGCTGAACTTTATACGGTTGTAACTCGGAAACGGTGATAGCTAGGACCCTGGTTGTTTCACCAAAATGTAGCTTTAAATACGCTCTACATCGACTTTTTCAAAATCCATTTTGGAAAATGTTCACTTGACAACACAAAATTGTCCATATCTCCGTCAATTTTGATCCTAGGGCAGTCAAATTTGCCCTCAAAATGTTGCTGAACTTTAAACGGTTGTAACTCGGAAACGGTGATAGCTAGGACCCTGGTTGTTTCACCAAAATGTAGCTTTAAATACGCTCTACATCGACTTTTTCAAAATCCATTTTTGAAAATTTTCACTTGAAAACACAAAATTGTCCATATCTCCGTCAATTTTGATCCTAGAGCAGTCAAATTTGGCCTAAAAATGTTGCTGAACTTTAAACGGCTGTAACTCGGAAACGGTGATAGCTAGGACCCTGGTTGTTTCACCAAAATGTAGCTCTAAATACGCTCTGCATCGACTTTTTCAAAATCCACTTTCGAAAATTTTCACTTGACAACACAAAATTGCCCATATCTCCGTAAATATTGATCCTAGGCAGTCAAATTTGGCCTAAAAATGTTGCTGAACTTTATACGGCTGTAACTCGGAAACGGTGATAGCTAGGACACTGGTTGTTTCACCAAAATGTAGCTCTAAATACGCTCTACATCGACTTTTTCAAAATCCATTTTCGAAAATTTTCACAAAATTGCCCATATCTCCGTCAATTTTGATCCTAGAGCAGTCAAATTTGGCCTAAAAATGTTGCTGAACTTTAAACGACTGTAAATAGGAAACGGTCATAGCTAGGACCCTGGTTGTTTCACCAAAATGTAGCTCTAAATACGCTCTACATCGACTTTTTCAAATCCATTTTCGAAAATTTTCACTTGAAAACACAAAATTGTCCATATCTCCGTCAATTTTGATCCTAGAGCAGTCAAATTTGGCCTAAAAATGTTGCTGAACTTTAAACGGCTAGAACTCGGAAACGGTGATAGCTAGGGCCCTGGTTGTTTCACCAAAATGTAGCTCTAAATACGCTCTACATCGACTTTTTCAAAATCCGTTTTGGTAAATCTTCACTTGACAACACAAAATTGTCCATATCTCCGTCAATTTTGGTCCTAGAGCAGTCAAATTTGGCCTAAAAATGTTGCTGAACTTTAAACGGCTGTAACTCGGAAACGGTGATAGCTAGGACCCTGGTTGTTACCTTCTTGATAATTGCAGCTTTTTAAGAAATTAACTAGACACTTGCTGAAAATAACTGAAATGTTGTGATTTTGCTAAACAGTTTACAGTTGTACAAACCCAACCACCCATAAAAAATCGGCATTTGTATAACTTTCCATAATATCCAATTGTGTATAACGAAAGATCCTGATCCCATAATAACTATTAAATCTAAAGTCCTTTCGCACGCAGGGTTGGATTTCCTATACGAGCGATCCGGACAACTGCCAGAGGGGCGGCAAATGTTTAAAACGTTCTATTAATTTTAAATTCTGTGAAAGATTCATTTTGAAAACTCAAGGAGTTTGTTTTCTTTCGTTTTTTCTAGTAAGGTGTATTCACCTCAAGACAGGGCGCACAATTACAACCTCACCTTAAATTGTAATGTGACTGAGCCTTGAAAAGTTGGAATTTATTCTACTAGAAGCATTCGCTCCGAACGGACTACGGACAAGGGGTAATGTGGTAAAACTAGAAGTATAAATAATATTAGTAATGCATTTGCTTCACTTTCCACAAGGCGAGGTATGCATCATATATACATACTTACTCCAGTGTCCATTTTTATAGGAGGCCTAACAATTACCTACTCGCGAACCTACATACACCCGAGCTTCTAATTGTCCGATTGCAAACCATTTAAAATAATTCCAAGTTTGATTTTTTTTTGTTCAGAGTAAAACGCAAAAATCCAAAGCCAAGAAAATCATTCAAAATAATAATATATAAATAATAAATAAAACAATTGTTTTTCTCCCAAAAAAAAAAGAAAATCTCTCGAAATCAGACCCTACGTGTGTGTTTACCATAGTGTTTTCAAACGTAATGCCCGCGAAGGGTTTTCATCTGGCCCGCGAGCGACTTCGGTAAAAGTGGTAATATTTTTCTGCTGAATTGTGAAATATGGGCTTCCCCACGTCAAGGGTCGGCCTTGGCCGTTGGGGCCCCGTTTGTTGATATATAAGTTTTTCACTAACTAAAATATCAGCATGTTGAAAAACTGGAAAATCAATGACGTGCATTTAGAAATGTATTTTCTATTTCCATTACAATTTTTCTGTTTTGTTTTTCTTTTTTTCTCCAAACATAATTTCTAATTCTATATTAAGACTCTGATCGACTGTTCTGCTGTACCACGTTGGTGGTTGGTGTGATGAAGAGTTCGCAATGTTGAACGACGTATAGGCCTTCTTTACTAATAGACTATAGTAGAATAAACTTTTTAGGTCACTGTATTCGTTTCGGAGTAAAATCTGCCTTACACATGACACACGACAATATGACGAGAATCTAAAATTAAATGGATATTGGCGTGATTTTTTTTGCACTCCGGTAGGTGTTAGTTTAGTGTAACAACATAACCTGAATGGGTCATGTTGTTTTTTTTTTTTTTTTTTTTGCCTCACAGAAACTTTTGTGTCGGGACTAGGCTTCTCGGCATCACTTTACTTACTATCCGTACGTAAGTGACTAATCAATCAATCGAGTGTAAACTCTAGCAGATCGTAAAAAAAAACTGAAAACAAAATATATTAATAAGGAAATTTATCAAAATAACTTCTTTTAAACATTAGTTTATTAGTACAATTAAAATTAACTAAGTCCTTCAAACTATTATAAAGAATAATTGACCTTGTAATTAAGCCCATAGTTTACTCTATGATAAGGCTGAACAAGAAGGTTGTTCTGCCGCAAATTGTGAGGAATATTTCTGACTTGAAAGTTATTTAATATATCTTCACAAACAATATGAGAGCAAAACAGGTCTCTTATAAACATAGCGTTTAAAAATGTTCTTCTATAATCTAAGGCTTGTAAACCCAATAAGGAACAGCGAGTTTTATAATCTGGCTTGAAACGCCAGCCAATTTGATAAATGGCAAACCGTGTAAAATTGTGTTGAATTCTTTCTATACGCTCGATATGCACCTTATAGAACGGGTTCCACACAATAGAACAATACTCCAGGTGCGAACGAACGAAAGCTGCATACAATATTTTTAAAGTAAAAGCATCATTAAATTCGCGCGCATTACGTTTAACAAATCCTAACATACTATTCGCTTTAGAAATAATGTAATCAATGTGTTGTCGAAATGAAAGCTCATGGTCGAAAATTACACCAAGATCTGATATTTCGGCAACCCTTGCAAGAACACTACCTGTTAAGGAGTACTCAAAGAAGACCGGAGTTTTCAATTTATATATGCTAAGTACTTTACATTTACTAACATTTAAATATAAATTATTATCGCGGCACCAAAATTGCAGCTTTTCTAAATCGGATTGCAACTTAAGGCAATCATCAATGTTGCGTATTTTCATAGCGATTTTCATATCATCGGCATACTGCCATACACGCACGAATTTAAAATTTTGGATGATATCGTTTATGAAAACTAAAAAGAAAAGTGGTCCTAAATGGCTTCCTTGCGGAACCCCTGATGAACACTTTACAACAGAGCGAGATGTACAGCCATTTAACTTCACCAACTGAGTCCTATCCGTTAAATAGGATCTCACCCAGCCTAGAAAAATTGACTGTATTCCTAAATGTTCTAGTTTTTTAAGTAAAATATTATGATCTACTCTATCAAAAGCCTTCGAAAAATCGGTATATACCACATCAACCTGCATTCCCTGCTCAATACTGTTGTATACAAATAATTCGATTTAATAATCTAAAATTGTTACCATCTGGCAACCCTGTAATTTCTAGTTTTAAGTCTTCCATTTTGAAAATAAACCAGTTGCTTTTATACCTCCCAACCGAGCAGTCGACTTTTAATTGTGCGAATATAACAAGTGGCGACGAGTTTAAAACGGTTAACGCGTTTTGTTCCCATAAATTCGTGAATCGGAGTTTAAAAGTTCGATAGTTCCACAATGGACGAAGAATCGTTTGGAAAACTGCTAAAACTGCAACAGGAAAACACAAGCAGAATGCTGGAGGATCAACGAAAATTTTTCGAAAAATTGTTAAAAGGACAAACAACTTCGGGAAATGAAAATGCTGGTGTACCAATTTTTCACGCTTTCAACAAGCAATTACATAAATGGGATTCGTATCTAGAGCAACTCCATCAGCATTTTACAGCGTATTCTGTACACGAGGATAAGCGCAAAGCCTTTTTTCTGACCTGGGTAGGCACAGAAACGTACGACATTTTACGTGGCATTACGTTTGGAGAACTTACAAAGTGGCTAACGGAGTTTTTCCAGTCTAAAGTACATGTTGTCGCCGCAAGACATGAGTTCCATAAAGCAGCAATGGGATCAACGCAGACATATAGAGAGTGGGTGGCGGAGTTAAGAAGAATCGCGCGTGAGTGCAAGTTCATTTGTAGCAACGCAGGATGTTCACAAAATTACACCGATGAAATGATTCGGGATAAAATTATTGTGAACACCCCTCACGACAGCGTTCGGGTTGCAGCACTGCAAAAGTCGAATCCGTCGCTAACAGAAGTCGTACAAATTGCCGATGCATTTGAAGCAACGGAATCGACGATGAACAAAATCAAAGATAAAGAAGCGCCCATTGTCCTAAACGTTTTAAAATCAACACCACGAACATTCAAAAGCAACAAATTTCCACCAAAGCAGAAGGAGAACGGGAAAAGTGTGCTAAAATCCTGTTCAGGTTGTGGTCTCTCTCACACACGTCAAGAATGCAAATTTCGCAAAGCTGTGTGTAACAAGTGCGGGCGAAAAGGCCATATCGCAGCCGTTTGTATGTCGACGTTGGTAAAGAATAAATACAACAACGCTAGACACGAGCAACAGAAAATGGAAACCAACTGTGTTTCTCAAATTGATTCAGTGTTGAGCCTAAATAATAACCCACATCGTGAAAATAAAAAAGTGTTTATTGACATTTTAGTAAACAATGTTCAAATTAAATTTCAAATGGACTCCGGGGCTACTGTATCAGTAATCACTCAAGACACATACGAACAACTAGGTAAACCCAAATTGCGTGAATGTGACAGACAGTTGTTTGACTATGGAAAAAATCAAGTGAAAACACTCGGTGAGTTTTACGCGGAGTTACAGTGTGGCGGAAAAACTGAAACGGCAACATTGGTTGTAGCGTGTGTTCGCAATGGAAATAATTTATTTGGTACCGATCTTTTTGAACAGTTCGGCTTTCAGATAAGCCAAGTCCATGCAATTAGTGACAGTAACGAAATAAACGGCTTGTTAGAAAAATATAATAGTGTTTTTGAAGAAGCCTTAGGAACAATTAAACAGGCAAAGGCGAGCATACACCTTAAAGAAAATGCCAGTCCAAAGTTTTGTAAAAGTCGTCCCATTCCATTTGCCCAAATGGAAAAATTTAAGGCTCAAGCACAACGTATGACAGATAGTGGAATTTGGAAACCTGTAAAATTTAGTGAGTGGGCATCACCGATCGTGTTGGTTACCAAGCCAGATAGCTCGCTGCGTATCTGTGGTGATTTCAAGAAAACTGTCAATAAGCAAATTGACGTTGATCAATATCCATTACCTACACGAGAAAGCTTATTACACACCGTCCGTTACGGAAAATTCTTTTCGAAGATTGATTTGAAAGATGCGTATCTGCAGATGGAGCTGGACGACGAGGCTAAGAAAATTTTAGTTGTCAACACGCCTTTGGGACTTTTCCAATATCAACGGTTGCCATATGGAGTTGCTAGCGCACCTGCTATGTTCCAGAAATATTTAGAGCAGCTCTTATGTGGTATCGACGGCTGCGGCAACTACATTGATGACATCATTATCACCGCTTCAACAGTGGACGTACATCTGCAGCGCGTGGAGAAAATTTTGTCACTTCTATCAGAAAGTGGTATTCGCTGCAAACGATCTAAATGTGAATTTCTAAAAACGAAATTGGAGTACTTGGGTCGAACAATCAGCGCAAGCGGCATTCTACCTGATGATCGAGGCGTCCAGGCTGTCAAGGACTTGCCTCGTCCCAAAAATCTTAAAGAAGCTGAAGCATTTCTAGGTAAAGCAAATTATTACAATAATTTCATACCAAATTTTTCGGAATTGGCCGCACCAATTAACCAACTGCGCCGGAAAAATGTAAAGTTTGTATGGAGTTCCAAGCAAGATGCAGCGTTTACAGCTTTAAAACGCCACATAGTTGCAGCTACCGAATTGTCTCACTTCCAAGAACATCTTCCGATTGTTCTTGCAACAGATGCCTCATCGTACGGCATTGGAGCCGTTATATCTCACCGACATCCAGATGGTTCTGAGCGTCCCATCGCGTTTGCTTCCAAAACGCTTAACACTCATCAAGTGAAATATAGCCAGATCGAAAAAGAAGCGCTTTCGATAGTTTTTGGAGTACAACGATTCCATCAATACTTATTTGGACATAAGTTCATCCTGGTCACCGATCATAAGCCCTTGGTCAGCATCTTTAGTCCAGATAAGCATTTGCCTTCAATGTCTACAAATCGTTTGCAACGCTGGGCCATAATCCTGATGTCCTATCAATTTGAGATTCAGTTTCGCAAAACTACTGAGCACTCAAACGCTGATGCCTTATCACGCCTACCTTGTGGGCCTGATCCCGAGTTTGATAAGCTTGAAGATTGCCATCAAGTGGAATCTTACGATACACCCATCGACGTTGGATTGCTTCAACAGCATTACAAGAACGATCGCATCCTCGAAAGGGTCAAAACATTCATAAGACATGGGTGGCCGACACACCTGAGTCAGGCCGACAAGAATTTGCTGGCGTTTTTTCGTCGTAAGTATGAATTAACTATTTATAACGATCTAGTTTACTTGCAGACAGACGCTACTCGAGTTATTATTCCCACTTCACTGCAACAATCGGTCCTTAAGCTTTTACACGAGGGCCATTGGGGGATTGTGAAAACGAAACAGCTAGCAAGGCAACACTGCTGGTGGCATAAGATGGATGATGACATCGAGAAGTTAATTGCGCAGTGTAGCGTCTGTCAAGTCGCGGGTGCAAGTCCAAATCAGCATTATCAAGAATGGCCTAAACCAGAACGTCCGTGGCAACGGGTGCATATTGATTTTGCCGGTCCTGTTTTCAACTCTATGTGGCTCATCGTAGTCGACGCGTATTCACAATTTCCGTTTGTGGTGCAGCTCTCCAAAACCACCACTGCTGACACGATTTCAGCATTGTCATCAATTTTCGCACTGGAGAGTCTACCTGAAACGCTCGTCAGCGACAATGGACCTCAACTAACGTCGGATCAATTTTCGGATTTTTGCGCAAAAAATGGTATCAAACATGTACGAACGGCACCATTTCACCCTGCATCCAATGGGCTTGCTGAACGGTTCGTGCGTACATTCAAAACTTCTGTCCAGAAGAATTTAGACGATGGGTTATCACTCAATCTAGCGGTAGTGAAGTACTTATCTACGTACAGGGCCATTCCGAACGCTGAAGGGAAGTCACCGGCCGAATTGCTACATGGTCGCGCCCCACGAACTTTGTTGACCTTACTATCATCACCGACAAAATCCAACCCAAGTGATACAATCTCACGGAGTAGAAAATTTTCACCAAATGAGATGGTGTATGTGAAGTACTATGGTCGAGGTCCTAAATGGATTGAAGCAGTCATTGTTCGATGCTTGGGCAATATGGTCTACCTAGCAAAAACCTCGGAAGGATGTGTTCGACGACATCAAAACCAAATAAAGCATCGCTCGGCATCGATAGATAATAAACCTACCGTACCATTTAGTTGGATAGTGTTACAACCAGACACAAATGGCGAAGAAGGAAATAGTAGCACACATAACGATAATTCTAGTGAACATCATCAATATGTAGATAACATTCCAAGACGCAGTGCTCGAATTCGCTATAAGCCTGATCGATATCAGCCGTAATGATTTTGAATTCCAATAACATTTTGAAGCCATAATGATTTTGAATTCCCATAACATTTTGAATTTCAAACAGTTGAATTTGAACTAAAATTTTAATTGAAACATTTTGATCGTGAAGTAATCTTGAATTTTTATCTAATTTTAAAGGAAGGAGATGTTGTATACAAATAATTCGATTTAATAATCTAAAATTGTTACCATCTGGCAACCCTGTAATTTCTAGTTTTAAGTCTTCCATTTTGAAAATAAACCAGTTGCTTTTATACCTCCCAACCGAGCAGTCGACTTTTAATTGTGCGAATATAACAAATACCATCAGCAACAAATTTAGTAAATGATACCAAATTTGTTGAAGTTGATTTTGCTTTCAGGAATCCATGTTGACATGGCGATATCAACGGCTAATTAAAACATCTATTTTATTTTTAATAAGCATTTCAAACAACTTCGGTATTGCAGATATTTTAGCTATGGGTCTATAGTTATCAATAAGATGCTTCGGACCCTTTTTGTGAACAGGCGTTATGTATGAAACTTTCCATTCATCAAGAAAAACACCTGAAGTCAAGGACAAATTAAAAATAAAGGCTAAAGGACGACATAACGATTGCATGCAATTCTTCAAAAATATATTAGGAATGCCATCAGGTCCGGCCTGAATACTAACATCAAGATCACGCATAGCATTCAATAGGTCATCCTCAGAAATCTCAAGAGCACTCGTAAGGTCCTCCTGAGCTATCCGAGGGACCAATGCACTCTGACTTCCATTGATGTTAGCATTCATATCTGATGAAACGGAGTCTGGCACTTTGTAAACTGAACTGAAAAATCTAGCAAATCCGTCACAAACCGATTGAACATCTTTGTAAAAATTGCCATTGAATTCTAAATTTTTTGGGATTCCCGTATTCTTACGCTTGCTGTTTATAAAATTCCAAAATGTCTTACTGTCATTCTTTATATTATTTTCAGCTCTCGCAATATACTGTTTGTAAAGATTTTTATTCATTAATTCATACTCTCTTCTCAATCTAAAGAAATTTTCTTTATTGGCAAGAGAGGATGACTTCTTGTATAATTTATGGGCCTTATTTTTTGCTCTCTTAAGTTTGAACAATTCTTTGGTAGCCCAAGGATTTTTTGCTTTTATTTTGTTCTTTTTTAAAGGAACGTACTTGCGAATAGATTTATTTAAAATTGAATTAAAAATTGTATAACTTTCAATAAGATTACTATTCGATATAACTGGAGCCCACTCCATATTAAAAAATGTTGAATTTAGTTTTTCAAATTGGGCTTTTTGAAAATTTCTAGTAGGAATAACTTCGGGCTCTTCTTCAATGTAATCATAAAAAACAAACTCAAGAAGAAGAGCACTGTGATGGATTGAATTGGGCAAAATTGGTTTATCTACTTTAATTACAGAAGCATTCAAGCAAGTACTAACAAAAATTAGATCTAAAATTCTACCAATCGAATTTTTAACAAGATTCATTTGCATCAAATCCATTGCAAACAAACAATCTGTTAGAACAGATTCACACTCAAGATGTAAATCACGCGGCAGATTTTTTTTCTCGTCGTCGTTCCAGTACCAACTTATATTACCAAGATTGAAATCCCCAACAACAATCAATTTGTCTTTTTCCTCAAAAGATGCAAATAGCTTGGAGATATTATCTACATGTTTGTTATAAACATCAACTGAACTCAAAGGTGGTAAATAGCTATTAAAAATATATACTTTTTCGCTGCGAGAAACATTGATAGAAACACATATCTGTTCCACGTCCTCATGAAAAAGCTCAACTTCATGAGATGGGAATGTTGTTTTGATAGCTACCAAAACACCACCTCCTCTCTTAGTCGAAGCCTCATAACGGTCGCGACGATAGACATCATAGTCTCTTATGAAAAGTTCTTCATTTGTAATGTCTGTGTGAAGCCAAGTCTCGGTTAAGCAAATGGCAGCATAATCTTCTTGTGAAGCTGCAAGGTAAAAGTCATTTGTTCTTGAACGAAGACCGCCAACATTTTGATAATAGACCGAGAAAAATGAATTGGAAATTATGTGTTCTGCTGGACACTGTTTTGGCGTTTGTCGTTTTTTGAAAATTTGAAGGGTGATATGTTGACGCCCTTGGGCCAGAAGTTGGCACAAAACACTTGCTTAGAATATTCATGAGGAAGTTTCAAACCAAAACTGATTGAAACTAATTTGGAAATATCACAATCTTTTTTTATCAGAGGATAAACCGAAAGAAAGCTGTCATCTGTTAAATTAAGCTTTTTCATTACATATTCCTTTAAATCGTCTGCTTTTACCGAAGCATGCAGCTTAGAAACATGGAATACCTTGAAACTTATTGTAATCCCATGTAATTATACTAAAATAACCTACACCGGATTAAAACAAAAGATGCCTAAAAATACTAATAATGATGGTAGCTTTCTAAACTTATCATTAGTTGCGACTATCATCCAAAATCGTTTTCAATTGTCAAAATGTCACCCCAATTCGATACTAGAAACCTCAAAAGTGAATTGTGTTTCAAATCAATCATCGTGTACAGCAAAATAATCGACAGACAACATATTCACGAATCCACATATAGTCGAAGACAACATCCACTTAATTCTCATATGACAATATCAAACGACAAAACAGCCCACAGATACTTTTCCTTTGTTGTCCTTTTGATACTATACTGTTCTAAACTTTTCGCCACTTGTCAGCAACTTAATTTTTGAATTGAACTTAAGGGCAAAGTAAAATGTTTTGGATGAATGTGGGTGTGTTACATACATATACGTTTACGTTCGCTCACAACACACTAAACGCAAGCATGAAAAAAGTTAAGACGACAAGACAAATTCCAACACCGTTTTTTTTTTCAAAGAGTCGATTCTCGCTTTCTCTTCTTCTTCTTTGTATTTGTTTTTTTTTTAGCAAACCGCACAACTTTAGGTGGCAATATATTCCCACTCTGGGGACATACACATGTTTTTTTTTGCTGAAGTTTTGTCAACATGTATACCTCACACAGACACACGTGTGTAGATACAATAAAACTACAGCCTGTGTATTTTAAACCGTAACCACATTCGTTTGAAACTTTTTTAGGAAATCTACGAGTTGCAAAAAGTTTCGAATTTTTTTTTTTGGTGTATTGTATATTGATGGAAGTGACTTTTTTTTATGCATTTTTCGCCTTCTATAAGATTTAGTGGGTGGGTCTTTGAAAAAGGATGTATTTCCGCAATGGTCCTTTTTTTTATTCAAACGAAAATTTGCACTGAAAAGTATAAAGGATTGAATTTCTCGGCAAGTGCCTTGCCACGATCACTTAGCGATCATGCATGCTGTTCTATGTTCTGAAATTATTTGAATATACATATGTAGTGACATTCCTGGAATAGAATATCATTTAGAGGAACACGTCTCTAAGAATATAGTGCTGTAAAGTACGATGTCTGAGTGATCATCCCATGGATGGCCTCCACGAACAAAAAATGTTAAGACTACGATCACTGAGCGATCCGGCCGCAAACTGAGAGTCCAACCTTAAAACTTATAAATGTTTAGTTAAAAAAAAAATCCTTTTTATTTATAATTGACAGCTCCCCTTTCCCACAACGTGAAGCCCCTAATTCTAGGCAAAATATTAAAAACTTTCACTACGTCATAATGTCTGAAACTTATAGCTGTCACAACCAAAATAATATTAACAGAATAATCATATGTACATAAAACTATACAAAACATATACAACCAACCCAAACGCAAGCTTATACGGGCTTATCCTTTTGATTTTGATATCTTTCAACGTTTCACCTTTGAATTTCGCCGAAATATCCTACAATTTTAGTCTACCGTAACACATTCAATATTTTTCTATGATATGCCAGAGTCTTTTATATAGTGCCGAGAAGCTTATATGTCCCAGTTTCGTATAAGAAATGGCGCGTGGAAATTGGGACCAACGCCAAAAGAATATCATCGCACACATTTCCGACCCGGAATGTCTTCATTCGACTCAATAAAATTCGAAAACTTCTCGAAAAGGACCTGCTTTTATATGTGACATAATAACAGTGAAATAAACTGTGCACACTTTTCCCCCGCTCAAAAATATAAGCTATGGCGTGGCGAGACGGCGACTAGGAGTGGAGGGGGGGGTTTATACGAGCGACAAAAAATAACACACAAAACACCGTCCACGTTGAACCGCATTCAAAAGTCGAAAGTAATTGAACCCAAAATCGATAATCCACGTCAAAGGCCTAACGAAAATCTTACCCGGCTTCGGTGAATGGTAAAAAAAAGGATATACGGACTATGTATGGTCCTGCCAGCATCATATACGAAATCGTCAGTGTCCTCCTCTACTATCCAGCATACTCCGCGAACCAAGTCCACCTCTAATATGACAGGCGACCGAGTGAATGTTTGCACGACAAAGGGAGTGTCATGGAAAGGATATTCGGGACTACTTTTATCGTATCCCAAAAATTCGCTCGCCGACATTTATAATAAAATAACAATCGGGAAAGGTTCATGGAGGCGAACTGACTTTGACTACGCAGATATGGCACATACAAGAGCTGGGCTGCTGCTCTGCTAGCACGGTGGCCTATTCCCCCTAGTATTGAAGGAGGATAAGTAAAATTTCATAAGCGCTATCGGCGTAGAGAAGACGATACAACAGAGTGGTTGGCGAGAGGAGGATAGCGGCTATGCTAGATCTAACAGCTTACATGACGTTCACAAGATCTCGATATTGTGCGGGTAAGTTTAAGTGATGTCAGGAGTCCTTCGTATAGAAACGCTGTATAGATTTTCTAATCTATGCTGAATGATTTATGAATATGAGGCGAAGCAGTGGGCAAGGATTTATTTTTTGGAGGGTGATGGAATTTGTCATTTTCTGAAAATACACATTATTTTGATTATACATGAAAATTGTGTTTAATTGTCAGGTTGCTGACAGCGATGTTTTGTCCAATTCTTCAGGATAATTGGTTTGTTCGTTGTTTTGTTATTACCGCAACTTTTGAGGTAGGTACACAGGGCCGGCCCTAGGGGTGGGCGAACTGGGCGGTCGCCCAGGGCCAGCACACTTAAGGGGCCACCACTCTCAAGAAACCTTTACTTTCAAGGGCCACCACTCGGAAAAGGATCACTCAAAAGGGGCCTCCACGTGTTCTCGAACTAAAGTAGTTCTAAAGTTAGTTCTAAATTTAATATAAAGTGAAATAGCGATGATGTAATTTTACTGATAAAAAATCTGTTATAACATGCATATGGATAAGACATCCATCTTTCAAAAGAGAGAGAGCTCTCTCTTTTGAAACATATTGCAATATCTGCTCTCCAACGTCACAATTGATGTCTTTGATGTTTGTTAAAAATTCCAGTGACGGTAGCATGGTTTGAAAGAAGTTTGATTTTTAGAACTTATCGAAAAAAATTACCAATATCCAAGCTCGATAAGGTGCAGGATAAGCCTGATATTATACCATGAAAAGCCGGTAGTGATGACACAAGAGGCCACTACTTAACGGATTGGTACAATAAGGGAAGAAAGAGGAAAAATAAACCTAGATCAAAATTTTCGAATTACGATATTCGGATCCTTCATTTTTTGCTCTCTTAGACCACGTCGAAAGCTGAGCATTGCTGCCATACAAAAATCTTAAAATCGAGATTAGTGACTGGAAATCTCATACTGTTTCTTTACAAGACGTGACACCTTTAGGTTACAAGAAGTTTGAATTGGTGTTTATCATGAATAACTTAGCCACACGCCCGTTATCGACGTCAGACCGATAAATGGATTGGAGTTTTCTGCATTGAAAACAGGCGGATGTATTATTTATTATCGTCTAACGCAGTGCTTCCCAAACAGGGTTTCATAGAACACTAGGGTTCCGCTAAAACTTCTCAAATATAGGAAATGAGTAATGTAGAAATTACTTTTGATTGAAAAATTCAAGGAATGAATAGAAAAACTCCACAAAATGTTGTACATAGTATTAAAATTCTAAGGTTTAGGCTGCCAACTAAGCACTCCGGTGAATGCCATTAATTAACACTTACGCAAAGTTATGAAACTCCTAAAAACCGTCAGATGGATGGTGGATTGATTTCACGTGTCAGCATCAGCAGAAACTTTTCAATTTAGAACACACGCATTTGCCTTTGATGACCCACATTGACAGCAGCAGCAGAAGCAGAAAAAATGGCAAATGCGCGTGTTCTAAATTGAAATGTTTCTGCTGATGCCGATGCTGACGCGTCGAGTCTGTTTCAAGCTTGGTATTTTGAATGTTTTGCAAATGAAAAGTTACACAGCTAACAAAAATTTGCAAAATGTCAATTTTGTTTCCAATTGGAAGAAATGGTAATTAAATAAAAAAATTGCCTGCGATTTTTTAATGAATGCTAGAAATATGATCATGAGAGAAGATTAGAATGTGAGGTGATTAAAAAACAACTAGCTGCCAGTGACAGCAGCTCCCAATATTGATGTAAAACGTTAAAGAGTTTTGATTAAGCCCTCGTCAGTCGCAGATCTAACGTAAGGGAAAACATTCAGCCAATCAAGATCAGATGCGTTTTGTTTGTGTATTAGTAAGGGAGTAGGGGCCACCATCATCCATTTGGCCCAGGGCCACTAGAGTGCTAAGGCCGGCCCTGGGTACATAGTACGTTAATGACCCCTGTGCGTAGTCGACAGCGTTTCTACGACACCTCTGAACAGTTGAAACAGTTATCAGCCACACGACTTCCTAGTACGCGCTGTTTTTGGAGAATTGATTTCTCTTAGAGGATATTTGGTGTTTTCCAAAAATTGATTTTCAGTAGGGAGTTGAAATTTGAAAAATTATAAAACAATCATCTAAATCATAAGTTTGCGAAAAATTCTTTTTCCTTATAGTACTTCAGCTAAAATTCGGTATTGTAGACGTATCATTAGTATAGAGGTACGGGAATTTCGTTTTTATGAAATAGATGCGAATTTCGGCGTAAATTACTAATTTTGGCGAATAGATGCGAAATATTCTAATTTGTACTATTTGTAGCACAATTTTTTCCCCAAAAAACTCAATTACAAAAAATTTGTGACATGTGTCATTTTTTGGCAGTACCAAATTTTGAAAACTCATTTCTTTTGTGTATCACTACAATTTGCAGTTTAACAATAACAAATGAGAAAAAAATATTTTTTTACGAGAATTTTTAATTTTCTAAATTACAATTTTTGTGAAATTACTATTTTGTTTGCGAAATTTCCGTACATATTATCATCAGCATATGTCAGAGCCCCGCGTCTACATTCTTGTAGTTTTGAGAAAATCAAAATCAAAGAAAAACACATTTTTTTCGAAAAAAAAGTATGTCGTGAAGATATAGCTCATATGTGAACATTATGCGTGAAGGGTCCCCCTTATTTTCGCAGTCCTGGCATCTGTTTCGTCGTACGGATATAAAAAAGACCATATAGTCTAGCCCCGGTCTCGTTTCTTAATGCTACACTACTTTCTAAGATATCGCTGCACCTCGTTGCTTGAGAGCGTAAAAATGCGCGTTTGGCACCTTGAATTTCATGAAAATGTTGGCACTACAAGTAAACCATTGAGTACTCGAGATTATCACTTGCCGCCTGTTCTCAGTCCTCAATCTTAAGGTACGTTTTCCTCGGCACGGCCGCAGCGGCTCTAGCGACTGCGACTCGCCCATTGCATATAAAAACTCGTTTTTAGTTGATAATCGCTTGGCGTAGCTCCACAATGAAAATGATCGTCGAATGAACCGCGCGGTGACGAACGTGGTGCACTCGCTTATTTGTAGGCTTCGGGCGACGGCTGCTTGGGGTAGGGTAGTTGTTTCGCACAACGGTCGTATTCGTTCGGCCGATATACGAATCAGCATGTATATAGAAAGCAATCGCGCGGTTCTTGTTGTACATAATGCATACACGAATGGTGAACGTGGTGCACTTGCTTGTTTGTAGGCTTCGGGCGACGGCTGCTTGGGGTAGAGTAGTTGTTTCGCACAATAGTCGTACTGATTCGGCTGATACACGAATCTGTCTGTATATAGAAAGCAGTCGCGGGACTCTTGTTGTACATAATGCATACACGAACAGTGAACGTGGTGCACTTGCTTGTTTGTGTGCTTCGGGCGACGGCTGCTTGGCTAAGGGAACTTGCTCTAGGGCCGCTGGAGTCGCTAGAGTCGCTGCGGCCGCGTCGAGGACAACGTACCTTTAGAAAAATTCCAGTCTAGGTATCTCAGATATTTTGAAACAGAGAAGCTTTGAGACGTTAATCTGCTCAATGACAATCGGCATGGCAGTCTCAGGCATTGGTAATCGAAAATGTTATGTGTGAGTGTAATTTTAAAAGCATCATCCGATCTCTTGTTCCACCTAGTCTTTCAAAGCTGAAGTTTCTCCGTTAGTGTGGTTTTGTTTTCGTGAGGATTCCAACCACCTATATTTGTAATCATGTTGTCCAACCCACCTCTCTTGATCATAGCAAGGAAATGTGTTGCTGCCGAAATTTCCTAAATCAATATTTTCTGTGTTTCAATAGTTCAGGACTTCTGGTCTTAAATCTGGTATAATCTAACTTTTTGGTTGTCCGCAATGTTGAAATTCTCTCCACAAAATTGATGGAACTTATCACCATTCCGTCGGAAAAGGATTCCCCCCCTCCCATGTCTTTAGCAAATGCCATCTTTTAAATGTTTTGCAAACAAATTTGGAAACTTTAGACTATAGTGGTTCTGGCTGCGGACCACTGTTATGAAAATTGATTAAAGACTTTCGATCATATTTTTATGCCTATTCGGTAGGTAGTAGCCATGGTTTTAATTATACTCTATACCAGTCATGGGCAAAGTACGGCCCGCGGGCCAAATGCGGCCCTTTGGGCTAGTGAATCTGGCCCGCGACATGGTTTTGAAGAAACCCTAAAAATTACACATAGTGCAAAATACAATTTCTGTGGAGCTAGAATAGGATAATGTTCGAACTCATTGCGTCTTAAGTATGGCATTGTCGCATGTAATATTACATCAACATCACGAACATCAGAGGCAGTGGCGGATTTACCAGTAGGCTGAGTAGGCTTGAGCCTAGGGCGGCAGATTTCAAGGGGCGGCAAATTCCGGGAAAATAGGTTTTAGGTTGTTCACACCGCCGTGGAAGACTTTAGGATGTGGCACTTATCATCGGTTTGGGAATAGGCGAGGGGTATTTTCCCCCTCAGTGAGATTTCAACATGAAAAGGCTTTTGTCGCCAGTGTCTAAGAGCGTCAACCACTGAGGGTAATTATTGAACACCATTTAAGGTTAAGTTAAAAAAACTAAGATCCTTCCTGTTATTTTTCATGCCTTGCTATGCTCAACATTTGAACAACATTTGCTGCTTCGGCTTTTTGTCAGTTCGACATATTAGAAATTGCAAAAATTTATATTAGAAATCCAAAAATGGAATAAACAAAAAAAACTAATCTGATAAGCATAGATTAACTTTGATCCAAAAACTCATCTTGTAATTAAGACGATCGAGTTTTAGAGGAGTTTTAAGCACGAAAAGGGCATCGGCATCAATTCAGCTGAATGTCTGGGAAGGAGAATAGACTTTTATAGATTAATATTTAAATTTCTCTTAAATTTATATATCTGTATCTTGGATGGGACTTTCATATTTTTAGCATTGGCAACACTGTAGTTGCCAACTAGAGAATAGAGACAGGTCCAGGTGCAGGAAATATATAGTGCCTGCAACATTATGACTCGAAGTAGCCTATAAACGGCTGAGTTAATGCACCATTCCCCACGGGTTACGGTACAGAGAATAATAATACAGGACACACAATCGCCACATAATATAGAGACAAATCAAGTTTTTTTTTTCAATTTTTTTATAAGATATTCCTTCCAGTCGCTTCAAATTTGTTCCAGTTCATATTCCCTTGTGAAATTTGTGAAATCTTCTAAGCCTTACGCTCCCCAAGAAAAAATTGACCAAAAACCAAAAATACGTGTTTTTTTCCGTCGTTAGTTCGGCCATCACCATGGCTTAAGTGATATATCAAGAAACATAATTGCCATTACTGGAGCGACCACAATCCGCAAGTGCTCTACTAAGAATAATTGTATCCAAAAATGACAAACTAACTGGTGCGGTTTATATAAGGAGCTCGAGGCATCCATTTCAATCAGACATATCAAGTGATTATTGCATTTTTTTCGGCTAAAGTATTCTTAGCGGTGTTCATCAAATTGATTTTATTAGAGCTTTTTTTAACAAAGAATTTAATATGTTTGGCCGGTGTATTGCAACTTATCGCCCGGGTGATTTCGAAGTAATTTTGATTCAGAATGGTGGCCTCCTAGAAGCAAACCATAACTCATAAATGGCATCAATATTTTAGCCTAACATAGCTTAGGATTCACCGCTTTAAACCAATTCTTCAAGCAGAAAGATATTGCATACTTTTTACACTCTGTGATAAACATTAAAGAATGCTCAGGGCCCACGAAGCGGAAAGCTCGAAGATCATAGGCGTTTAATTATAAACTGTAAATTCAAAATAGTTAGAGGTAAATAAGGCGTAATTTTATCCCGACAAAAAGTAGGGTTTCAGTACAGGCAGCTATATGTGAAAAGCCTACTAGCGGCAAATGGGTAAATCCGCCACTGATCAGAGGAGTAGTAGTGTACGGCCTTAAGACTTTTTTACAGATCTTCTCAGTCACATCAACAACAGGCACGTAGCCAGGGGAGGGGTCCAGGGGGTCCGGACCCCTCCCGAAATGTTTGCAGAAATAATCGGAGTCAGCGTTTTGATAACATAATTTTGAAAAAGATTGACGTCTTCTTAGCTCCGCTATTTTCTCAGACATCATTACTCATTCACCAATTTGAATTTTTGATTTAGTAACAGAAGCCGCCTTAAGCAAATATACCTCATTATTGTTTATAAAACATAGTTTAAGCTTGCATAAGCCACCAACTTTTTGACGTGTTTTAATAAATTTACTAATATGTAGTAGACTTGAGTTCATCATCTCCCATTTTTTTAATTTTGAAGCATTTGTGCTGATACACACTCAGTTTCTTCGATCTGTCCGCGGGCCGCACAAAACTGTGAGGCGGGCCGCGAGTTTGACATGTCTGGTCTAGGGTATAATTTTCTAAAAAAATGTCTAGAGTGTTACATATCATTACAAAGGTAATTTTATGTAGTTTGTTTTGTCCTCAGCACATTTTAAGGTCAGACTCATAGTTTTCCAGATATTTGCAAGAAACTAAATTTTCACCCCTTTGCCACCCCTCCCCCCTTAACCCATGGCGCAAATTAGTGTAACTTTTTACTGCGTATAGTAGGCAGTGTATTCAACAATTTAGCATAAAAACTTTCTTTTTTTGGATGTTTAGGTTTGGGCCTATTTTGAACCAATTGTATTGGACTATTAACACCAATCAGTGGCGTGCATTACATATGTGCACACACCTTCGAAGTACATATGTATGTAGTCACTTGCAAGTTCGTGCTATATTCATAAGTTTATTATCATTATTTGCATTTACTCTTTATCTAACGAAACACATACTTCAAATCCTGAATTGGCTATTCAACCGAAATTCTTCTACTCCATATATTTTACCATATAAATCTCGAAACTAAACGAAAGAAAGTCCAACAACTGGACCCATATTTTATATAATCATAAAACATACTCACTATTTAATACTAATACCCTAATCAAAATCTCTATACTCTCGAGAGCAAGTGAAATAAATTACCGATAAGATATCTATTCATTCAATTGTTTATAGTGTGTGCTTTTCCTATACACACATATTATGTATTTTCGGCTCACATGTGTGCGAAGGACCATGTCCTGCATGTATGACGCGAACAGCCAAGAGGGAACACAAGACTAAGTGGAATAACAAACACTAGACCAAATTATACATACTATAGAGAACATCCATTCGTATTCGTCGTCACAGGATCAAGAAAATCTCAATTTCGTTTATGGTTAGAAAAATTCGCGTGGGATGCCTATATTTCTTCCTCCGTCCAGTTTGTCAAAATTCTTGGAGGTGTTCTTGTTCTTTGGGTGTTTTTGTTAGTCTTATGTCGAAGATATTTGTCTTGTTTCATACTTCAAATACCATATCGGCATGTAAACATACCAGTGTTTGAGTGTGTATGTATATGCCTACACTTTCAATGTATGTATGTTATGACCCGGCCCGGGGTTTGTATGGGTGTCAATTTGGTAAAGCTCACGGCTTGATGTTATTCTTACCCGAAAGGCGATGGAATAAAAAAAAAAAAACAACACAAAAACTTTTCAATTCGAAAATCAATGTCATGCGCATTGATTTTTCGGGCCATACATACACAATAACGTGGTAGTTGTTCTGTGTCATATATTGTATACTCTTATTCAACATTCCTAGGCTTATTTGGTCCTTGCTAAGTTCTAAATACTCACATAACTTTTCATTCACTAAAATTCAGCGTAAGAACATTTCGGAACTGGCCTCGAAAAATAAATTCGAGGCAGTGAATATCGACTGAATCTCATTGAAATAAAATCACAGTCCACGGCTAGTAGTTTACCTCGCATCGCGTCCCGTTATAAACAGCAAAGGTCCTTCATTCGTAAATCGAAACAGAGACAGCGAATATCATTCGGCCTTTTGTATATTTATTACGTAGGCATTACGTAGGCCCATTAAGCATATATACTATGTAATAGGTTAGCCTTGGTATCTATACACACTTATGGATTCGCCCACGCGTTTGTTAGGTTATTGTTCATGAAGTTTTTCTCAGCTTTTTTTTAATACATAATATTATATCCGTATGATCACCACGTCTTCTTTCGGTTAGAAATTTGGAAAAATAGATTTATATTAAATGGCAACCAAGGAGTTGTTCAAGATATAATATAATAATAATACATAATATAATCAAATTTAATCCAATTTTTTTTTTGCTTTTTTGCCGGTATGGGTCACATGTGTATTTTTCAAGTTTTGTGACAAATAACTGCAAACAATTCATTTTTAGTCTAAGAAAATTGGACCAAAATTTGGCCATCGAACGGCAAAAATCCTACATCGGAATTTTTTTTTGTATTATGGTTGGGGATGGTCCCGAGATGATGGCATAGAAAGTCCCAACCGATCGGGGGTCCGCAACCTTAAAAAAAAGGGAGATACCCTTAGTTTTTATCCGATTGAGCTGATTTTTAGTGGGTGGGGTCACTATGACCAACAATCCCAACAAACCAAAATTTAGCACTCTGCTCCAGTTTTGGCGGGGAGTTATGGATATGCCCTTTTGAAAAATTTAAATGGGGCGATAATGAAGGTCCTTGACCGGAGCGACTCAATGTTTACCTTAAAATGATCTTGATCCGTTTTTTAAATAATCGCAAGAAACCGAAAAAATGCCCCCCTTTCCCCCCTTTGTTTAAGGTTGCGGACCACCGATCGGTTGGGACTTTTAATGCCATAATCTGGGGACCATTCCCAACCATAATCCGAAAAAAATTCCGATGTAGGATTTTTGCCGACCAAATACATATGCCATTTTTCTTAGACTATTTAGGTTAGGGTGATTCTTAAAACACGAGTTTTGATGAAACAAAAACTGTATGGGTATGAAAAGGCATCACATGTATAAAAAAATCGCGATTTTTTTTAACCGCTATCCTAAACAAATCCTGCGGCTTTAAGGTTGAAACATTTTATTTTATTTTATCTATGCTTATAACTTGAGTTTTTACGGGGAGGAAATCTTTATGGGGTTAAGAAAACATTTACGAATAGTTTTGAGGGAAAATAGATGCCGTAATTTTTTGACTCATTAAAGCCGGCCCATAGATCCCGTTATCTTATATTGGTGAAATTTCATTATGAAGTTATACTATTGGCCAAATAATAGGAGGCATCAGGTCTCAGATCGCTAACTTTCAAAAATTCCGAGCTGAAAACATAAAAATACGAAATTACAGAAACTTCGATTCGAAAATATGTACACATGAAAACAAATAGGGTCAAAATTTAAACTTTTTGTGGGATCTTTCGGCGGCGATAACTCTCAAGAACTCTCAACTTTGTAATTATTATTTTTCTACCATCAAGAAAATTATATATCCTCTCCGAATAACAAACGCGACATGCCGAGTTTCAAAAGCTCGTTTTTAGGGTTTTTCAGATTTTTTTTTAAACCCTCTATAAGTTAGTCGGGTGTAGAAAATATTGACATACGAGAATGTGTCACCCAAAGGCCGATGGAAAAATTGTCATCGACATAGATTGATAATAAAATTAGCGCTAAAAGCTGGAAAATAAGTGAGTGGGAACTCTATTACACACTAAAAGTATTGAATTAATTCCATAGAATGAGTTGGAGGAAATAGTGCATGTACGTTAGGATTTAATTAACCAATCGAATTATGACGCACTGAAAATTCAAAACAATCCATTTTTAAAACCTTGTATTGGCTAATTAAATTGAAGTTGTTGTTTTTTCTAAACGATATTTGACAGATTAGGCGTTACTAATGTTATTAAATTACTTTCAATTAAATTTTATTTGGAAAATTTGCATTAAGAATCTTACACTAGGGGCTAGCTGTGAGCAATACTTAAAGAAAATTGTTTTCAAAAAGTAGATTCAAGACACATTTTTTCTGATAATAATAAACACTTTGCCATCCACATTCTCTTATGCAGTGGCGCAACCACGGGAGAGGCTAAGTGGGCTAAAGCCCCTCCCAGACCCACAAATTGCGAAAGGAAAAACTGCAAACAAACAGAATAGTTATCTGTTATACATATATAGTTCAAATGCAGTCGCGCAAACACGGGAGGGACTAAGGGGTCTAAAGCCCCTCCCAAGCCCAGAAATGAGGAAAAAGAACAAATTGAAAAATGAAATATGAAGCAATGAATTTCGTTGCAGATTTCATAAAAATATGAATATTGTCTTTCTGGGGGCGAGTAACTAGCCAGTTTCATTGGTCTGTTCATGTTTTTGTCATCCTTACCAGAATTTGAAAAATATTTTTGTAAAAAGAAAAGCAGAAGACAAATGCTTAACCCTCAAACCCGCAACTCTTAATGGCAAGAAATATTTATATAATAATTTTGTATTTAGTATAAGTATGTTCTGGTAAATGATATTCTTAAATCAAATTTATGATTTTTGTCGATGATTAGTTTAGAAATGGAAAATAAGAATACCCGCCAGGAGGCAGGTATACGGGTTTACCATGTAAAAAATTCCATTTGCTCGAACAAAAAGAGATTTAATTTTAGTGTGTTTTAATTTAAATTTTTGGTGTTATATTCGATTTATATATTTGTTAGAGTATTAGAACTCATAGACAATGTCAGCTGTCAACCTGAGGTGAATATTAGATAGGGTATCCTTCATAAATAATAGAATAAAATAAACTTACTTATTATTTCAATTCCAGCTGGTAATTCAATTGCGGTCTAGTAATTGTTGAAGCAATTCTGGATTTTGATTTGTTTCTTTTTTTTATGCAAATAACAAACTTTCCTTCGACCAGACCATCCAACACATTAGCATAAATAAACGCCTGTTAACGTACTGGATATCTTTCTATTCGCAACATTTTACCATATCCTAGTCCGTTTGCTAGAATACCTTCAAAGAATTGATAATATCATATTTAAATCCGTCTTGGAGTCTCCAAAAATGGCGAAGCCAATGGATACGTAAATTTCAGGGCCCAAAGCAAAAGTAAGTCGAAAGCACTGAGGATTAAATATGTGAGATGAAAAGGCAAAACTAGCTCGTATGTCTCGGCGATGACACAACACACTAGCTACATGCACAGTGGAGCCGAGTAATTTTCGCCAAAATAGGGGACGCGCCAACACGAGCAACACGACAGCTTGGACTGTATAATACGGAAAGTCTGCAGAAGATTGCGCTAATTTTATGCATTGGATTGTACTAAAAAATCATAGAAACTTATTCCCATGTTTAATTGTTTGCAGAGCAAAGCTTTAATGCCTAACATTCTATAAAATAGATCCGGATGAATTAGAATCTGGTTGAAGGCCATTACGCACAAAGGTGATAGTTGCCTCTCAAGCGTCGAGGGTCAAAAAGACCCTGTCGGCAAAGGAGAGGTTTGGGGAAAACAAACGATTCACTATATGTTAAATGCATTTTTATTAAATTTGATATAAGTACAGTATTTAGATTAGACCATTTTCTTACGTATTGGGAAATTTAGCACACAGCCCCATAATTCCAAGTGGGACTCTATTGCAGCCATTGAATATTTTGGGGGCTTCAAGTACACAATACATTAATTACTAAGTCTAAAACTGTTTTTAACCTAAAAGCCAACTTAATGCCATCATCAAGTTATTGCAGTACCCCTATTGTTTATCAAAATACTTGAGCATTTTATATGGAATATATTCAATGAAAAATTGCTTAAACCCGTATACCCGCCTGGAGGCGGGTATTGGTTTTTTTGTCAACTAACACCTCCAAATTTTAAATTTTCCAAAAATTAATAAATAATCGCATAAACAACCTTTTTACCCACGCTCTATGAAATTACGGGTAATATTTATCGATTTTGAATACTCTTTTTTCACTTTTGACTTACGCAATTTTTAGAAAGTAATTTTGGTCGTGATTTTCACACTTCTTCTCCTATGATTGCTTAAAACTGACACACTATTAGCTGGGTACAATGAAAACTTATAAAAATGAGGTTGTTATTTAGCAATGTAACGAGATAACTAAATATATTTACAGAAAATGCATAGAATAACTCACTGATGAGGATGTTGTGATACCCGCCTCAGGGCGGGCTTACGGGTTAGAGGGTTAAGTTTGAGGTGATATAAAAAAATTGTGCACTTCGTAGATTGTGTGACAGAAGTCTTAAATGCCAAATTATTGTTCAAAGTAATATTAGTGCTCTTAGCCCCCTCGAGGACACGATCCTGGTTTCGCCACTGTTCAAATGTATATACAATATGTACCTATCATAGTATTAGAATACATAGAGAGAAAAAACAACCTGTATTATATTGTATTAAAAAAGAGATACGCCACTGGTATTTGACTTGCACTCATAATATGGTGACAGGTGTCAATTAATAGTCTTAAGTCTTTTATAAAAGTTATTAGTCGGATTTAGTCAAAAGTCATTTCTCAGCTCCCAATCTTGCGAGAACGTGGGAGCTATGGTCTGAAAAGTTTAAAAACTTTATAGTGGCAATGGGTCTCAAGGAAGAGGATGACGAGCGAAAATTAGCGATTCTACTTCACTGTATAGGAGATGCTGGCGTCAAGATTCACAGTACGCTCCCGGCCGAGTCAAAAGATTCCTATGAACGCGTTTTAAAGGCTTTCAACGATCATTTCGAGCCTAAAAAGAATATTGTGTTCCAGCGTTACGCATTTTTAACGTCTCGTCAAAAATCTGCTAAAACAATCGAGCAGTTCCCAACCTCATTGAAGAAACTATCTCTATCATGTGAGTACTCCGATACTGACTCCATGGTCAGAGATGTCTTTATTATTGGGTTACAAGATGACAAATTATGTCGAGTTCTGCTGGATTGTGAAATTCTTAAACTGTCTGAAGCTGATGTCAAAGGAAAACCATTCATACTTAGTAAGATTCCGGCTAAAGAGATGTCGTCGTCGTCAAATGAAATAGCAGTAGGAAGGCAGATAAACGTTGTCAACAAATCCAGTGTGCCGAAAAGATTTAAAGTCAATCGTCAGCAATATCTAAAATGTCAGCGCTGTGAAGCTATCCAGCATCGTAATAAATAAATATCCGGCAATCGGTGTAAAATGCTATAAATGTAATGGGGTAAATCATTTTGCAAAATATTGTAAATCGAATCAAGTTAAACAGTTAAAAGTTTCCAGAAATAGTTTATTTAACGTAAAATCCAATGAAAATTTATTTATAGGTATCATCAATAGTTCAGGTAGTACGAGTAGTATTAGCACAAAGTCATTATTTCAAAAAGTGTTTACAGAGGCGGTGCGCGGCAAAACTCGCTCCTTCCATTTTTCGTAATTTTTCAGAAACCGAAAAAAACGTTTAGCAAGATGAAAAATTATTGTACCATATTCGTTTTGCAATTAAAGGGAAGATATATGCACAAAGATTGATTTGTAAGACAGAAATGTGATATTTAATAATAACTTTGGCGTCAATTTCGAATTATAAATTGGAACGAACGAGTTTTGATGTGTCCTGGTGGAACCACATAGTTTTCTACCAAGTTGGTGGTGTATTAAATTCAATTTTGTCCAAGAACGTGTCTAAGGACGAAAACAATAAACCCTTACCTAATAATATTAATGATAATGCAATATTTTCCATTTTCGGTAATAAAAATGTTTACTGGAAAGAGACAGTTTTGATGAGTCTGCTATGGCAAGAAATGAGTTTTGATCGAAACTGTTGGAAGTAAAGAGTTTTGATAGGTACAATAAGTACACATTACCTGGAAGAAGTAAGTTTTGCAACGAACTGCAAATTTCAAAGCCTCGAAAAGTATGAAAGAAATGTGTTTTGATAAAAACTGAGCTTACTAGCTTTCGAATGCAATTCATAACTCAATTTCGTAAAAAAATGGAAGAAGCGAGTATTGCCGCGCACCGCCTCTAATGACCAAACAGTTATATTTGACTTGGATATTGGAGCAGAAGCAAACGTCATCTCGGTAAAAACTTTTAATTTTATTAATTATAATAATAAGAACAACGTAGAACATGTGAACGTTCAATTAAGTGCCTACGGAGGGTCGAAACTTAAAGTGAAAGGAAAGTGTTCTTTAAATGTGATGTCTGAGAATGGAGAAAGCATGGTGCTAGAATTTTTAGTAGTGAACGAAAACGCACCTTCAGTAATAGGGAAAATTCATCTTACTAGTAGGCTAGTAGTTAATGATCCTGTGGTGAATAAAACACGCGTCTGTGTCAACACAATTGAAAAAGATCTATTTGGAAACTTTAGTGCTAGTATTTCATCAAAGTACCTACATACAATAATTTATTTAGTGGTCTAGGATGTGTCAAAGGGAAAATTTCTCTAAAAGTGAATACAAATATTTAACCGGTGATAGATTCACCACGAAGAATACCGTTTAAGCTCCATTCCCGACTTCAAAAGGAATTGTCGAACATGGAGAGTCTTGGTGTGATTGAAAAAGTCACAACACCGACAAATTGGGTCAACTCCATTGTACTAAATAGAGCATTTCGGGAGCATTTCCCATTACCTACTACTGAGTATATGAAGCTCTAGGCTGTGCACATTCAATACGCCTTTTGGAAGGTATAAATTTTTACGGATGCCATATGGGATAAAAGTGGCACAAGAAATTTATCATCGCATCATGTCCGAAATTTTGTCTGATTTAGACGTCCTATCCGTAGTATATGTCGACGATATACTTATTTTCGCAAGAAGTGTCAGTGAGCACAATTCAAAGGTCGAAAAAGTACTCAATCACTATTAGCTAATCTGCCGGTTTTGTCTTTCTTTAATCCTAACACTCCAAAAAAAGTATCTTGTGATGCATCTCAATTTGCGGTAGGGGCAGTATTAAGTCAAAATAGGCAGTATAAATTCCAATTGCGTTTGCGTCAAAAACTGTAACTGAAACCCAACAAAAATATATGCTCAGATTGAGAAGGAGCTGTTAGCGATTGTTTTCGGAATGGAAAAATTCCACCAGTATGTATATGTATGTATTATATTACAACGACCATGAGCTGGTAAAATTCTTCGATTCATGAACCAAATTTCTAAATCGCTATGCAAAAATAATTAAACCACAATAAAATATGTTAGAGAGGAGCCTCTGTCCAAAGTCTATTTGATGATGATCGCTGAAATTGTTTTAGGAATAGAGACCGAGGGAAAAACCAGGAGTGCACTACATATTAAACTTGAATGAAATTGAAATTATGCTTCATAAAACACATACAATGACTTAAATTTTGGTTGTTAACGTACTGAACCAAAAAAAAATGGATCTCGCTAGGGAAAATAAGTTTTTGGTCTAAAGCCGGATTTTCAATCAACACTTTCAGCGAGCAATAACCGACTTATGATCATGCGCCCTCAATTCTTGACCCAATTTAGTAGGGATGTAGGGCCAAGTTGAGCTCTCCGGCAATGCCCAATTCAGCTATACATGGCCGCTATGTTTGCTGCATTCTCTTCACTTAGTACCAGTACCAGTCAAATTTAGATATTGCCATGGTGCGACGTTTTATGTTTAAGTGTGGAATCAAGTGTTTCCAAATGATGGCAAATTTTCTCCCATTATTTATCAACGTGGCGAATTCATAACAAAAGAAAAGGAATATGAGCTGAAAAATACCTTCTTCCGTTTTTGAGAGAAATTTTCTTTGGGAGGCGCCAGATTCTGCTAACCTTCCAAGGGGGGCATGCACTGAAAAAGGTTGGGAACCCCTGGCCTAACCGGTCATGTAAGTATTCTAGGGTTAAAAAGCTAGTGTGCCTGCAAGACTTCAAATAATGATGCTGCAACTGCAAGCATATGATTTGGAGGTTCTCTATAAGCCTGACAAAAATCTTATCGTCGCCGACACGTTATCTAGAGCTCCTCTTCCGTGTCAAGAAAAAACAAGTCTGGACAAAAAAAAAACAGATACATGTTGGTCTGTTAAAATTGAATTTAGCAGTGTCAGATAATAATTTACAAGAGATTAGAAAAGCTACCTTGAAGGATAATACACTTCAGCAGTTAGCACAATTTTGTATTGGAGAATGGCCGCAAAACAAAAATAAAGTCAAGAAGTTAAATCTTTTTGGAATTTTAGAAATGAGCTTCATGTCATTGATGATATTGCCTTTAAAAATCAAGCCATTGTCATTCCACAATCAATGAAATGAGAGATTTTACAATATATTCATGATAACCACCTAGGTATAGAAAAGTGTAAAAAACGGTCTCGAGGTTTAGTTTTTTGGCCAAAAATTAATAATGAAATTGAAGTTATGGTTCAGTCATGTCAAACGTGTCAGAAATACCAAAGGACCAACCAAAAGGAAGAATTGATGCCACATGAATTGCCAGAACTACCATTTGAAAAAGTAGGATGTGATCTTTTTGAATGGATAAAATAATTATACCTAAGAGTAGTTGATTACTATTCGAAACATGTAGAAATTGCTAAATTGCGTTCACCGGATAGTCGCAATGTAATAGCAGAGTTGAAATCGATATTTGCGCGTCACGGGATTCCTAAGATATTAATGTCTGACAATGGTCCACAATTTGTCTCAAAAGAATTTAAGCAATTCTTAACGGCATTGATCAAGTTACAAGTAGTCCCCATTACCAACAGTCAAATGGACTAGTGGGAAGGACGATGCAAACAGTCAAAAGAATGCTAAGCAAATGTGATGAATCAGGAACAGATCCTTATCTTGAGTTGCTAAGTCTAAGGACAACTTCCCAATTGCTGTATTCGCCATCACAACTTTTAATGTCAAGAACATTAAACACTAGGATTCCAGCAAGTAACGCGCAACTTAAACCCAAACTAATTAATGAAGATATGTACAAAGAATATGTAAGGGATTATCAAGAGAAAATGAAAACATTTTATAACCAACATGCAAAAAAAAGTGTAGAAATAAACCCACAACTTTACTTTTTAAAAATTGTTCAACTGATTACTGGAGAAAGGGTAGGGTAATTGATAGGGCGCAAGAGCCAACATCAGTAATTATTGAGGAAAATAATACGAATACTCAGTATCGTAGGAACTTGCGGGATGTCATTTTAGACAAGACTCGAATGAACGAGGATAGCACAATTAGAGTAGAACAAGAATTAGTTAAAAGCCTAATGATCTTGCGTTCGGGAAAACAAATTGGTGATAGATATCCAAAGATTGAAATAAATTTGAAAATATAATGAATTGAAATAAGTCAATGAAATTTGAATTACATATTTAATTATTTTGGATTTTTCTATAAAAAGGGAGATGTTCTATACAGGGTGTCCGGAAACTGCCGCATAAACGCGCCGGACTATTATTTCTCATGTGATTTCCGGCAAAAAAGTTGCACGAAACATACTCCCTTAGCTTAACCCTTTAGCTGCCACAGGCATTTGAAGATTTATGGAAAAATAATTTTCTTGTACGACTAAAACTTCAATATCTTAAAAGCTAGACTAGCTAGAATAGCAAAATAAGATGATTATTACAGCCAACAAATTTACCTAAAAACTAAAACTAACTGCACTAAAATCGGATAAGGGCAAGAGGTTTGGTTTTTACAGAACTTCAAAGTGAAATTTTTGTGATATGACCCAAAAAAAATCCCTCTCAATTTTCTCCAACTTCTGCCAAGGTGAGGTGATTGTACGATTCTTTAGAGAATTGGCGCATACTCTAACGATAATTTCTTTCTGACATCATTTTATTCTAGCTTGGTTTTTTTCTAACAGTTTTAATGCCTTAAGTGCATAAAACTAGGGTTAATTTTCTATTTGATTTTGATACAATTTGAATAAATTTTACCAAATAGCAGATCTTTAGGGGCAGTTTGAAGTGAATTGAATTGAAATCGAGCTAAAATTAGCACTAGTTTTCTGCACTTAAGGCATTAAAACTGGTAGAAATAATGAAGCTAGAATAAAATGATGTAAGAAAGAAATGATCGCTAGACTATGCGCCAATTTTTAAAAGAATCGTACGATCACATCACCTTTGAAGAAGTTGGAGAAAATTTAAATGGAAAATTATTTTGTTTTTCGGTCAAATCACAAAAATTTGACTTTAAAGTTCTGTAAAAACCAAACCTCTTATCCGATTTTAGTGCCGTTAGTTTTGTTTTTTAGATAAATTTGTTAGCTATAACAATCATCTTATTTTTCTATTTATTTTTTTTTTCTATTTATTTTTCTAGTCTAGCTCACACGCAGTGTTGCCAATTTAGCCGTTTTCCGGCCAAATTTAGCCGGAAACCGTGCTGTTTAGCCGGAAGAAATTTATAATTCCGGCCAGCCGGATTTTTAGCCGGAATTGATTTTCTTCAGCCGTTTTTCTGGCTAAAATTATTTTATGATTTTTTTTACTTTGAAACTACCTAGAATCAATTTTTAATCGCCGTGAAATCATTTCTACATACACTTATTATCGTGTCTTAGGGTAAGTACCTACTATGTTCACCTAGAGGAAAACTGGCATTTATGTCTCCTGGGAAAAATTTGCCGCGGAGACTTGAATAATTTGCAAAATGGAAGACAGTTTCTTAGATAAAATTCTTTGCTGAGCAATTCTTGGAACACGGGGGTACCTGAAAATTTTTCCATTTTTCAAATTATGCTAGATCCAGGACAAGGATGAAAACCTTCTAGCACGATTCATAGATATTGAAAATATCGCCGGAACTTTGTAGGGTTCATCTGACGATTCATAGAAACTACACATTTTCGTGCATTACATTTTGTTGTTGGGTTTATAGCAACAAATTTAACTATGGAAAATAAAATAAAATTTGGAGGGCTCAAATTCGAAAATTATTAACAAGCTGACACACATATTTTCGAATGACACAAATTTATCATCATTAGCACGAGTTCCAAATTACGCATTTTGACCATAATTTGCTCAATAATGAGTCGGGACACCATCTGTTCTAAAATTGAAGAACAAGAATCCTTGTATATAAATATGCTAACTTCGGAAAATGCAATTGGTTATTATTGTCCTCGCAGAGCGTGGAGGAGGCTAGGGCCGGGCGAGCGGAGAGAGGGGAGGATGGCGAGTGTAGCGAGTAGGGGCCGAAGCCCCCTCGTCTTTACAAAAATATTAAATTTGTTATCAATCTTGACACATTTCTATTCAAATTCTTTAAGAAAAATGTGTCCTCAAATTATTGAACTGAATATTCATCAAAATATCGCAATTGTGAGGGACATTTTCACTATTTACACAAACGTCAAAAATAAAAGACGAATTCTAATGACGAAAGCATATGTGTCACTCCAATTTCGAACTTTCATCATCATGATGAATTATCGTCATGATGATTTGGACATGTATCTCGGGCCTCAAATGGTTAAATTTTAATCAAAATATAAGATTGTTCAAGTGCAATGATGGTAAGATATCCATACATAAATGCGGTTGCCCATCCCCATAGCTACGCATTGGACGTTCCTTTTACGAATTTTATGTTCCACAATTTCAAAGCTAATGTGGTTATGGACTAGACCGAGAAATTGTACCTGTATACAACAATTTCAACTATAGTTGAACTATCTAACTCCGAACAAAGTAAATTTTGACAGTAATGCCAGCGATTGGAGCAGATGCAATAAAACTAAGAAATCTGCCTAAAGCATAAATTACGAGTAGTACTCCAGAGAAGAAATATAATTATTAAAAAAATCAGTTTTTTACTATATTTTTTTCGCAATGTGGCTGTTTTGTATGATTTAGCCGGTTTTTTGGCCGTTCCTCTAGCTGAAATTTATTTAGCCGGATTTTTAGCCGTTTTTGAAAAAAATATAGCCGGTTTTCCGGCTAAATTTAGCCGTTTTCTAAATTTCCAGTTGGCAACACTGCTCACACGGAAAGCGCGAACTATAATTTAAACAGGCATTGTGTTTGTTGCGTGAGTTAACGGTACTTCAGATAAAAATCATAGTCATTTGAATTGCCAATTAATGCACTTCCTGTAGATATAATTTTCATAGTTGTAAGTTTCATACTTTTTGAGAAAATTGAATTTGAGTTCGAAAGTGGCGAGTGGCCTGATTTTTGTGAAGCCGAGTGTAGTTCAAATGTATATACAATATTTACCTATCATAGTATTAGAAAGTATTAGAATACAACCTGTATTATATTGTATAGTGATAAGACTAACTAGTTAATAAAGAGATACGAACGTAGCCACTGGTCTTTGCCTTGCACTCATAATATTGTCTAAGAACCAAATAAACTATATAAAATTGCAATTCTTTGCGCTAATGTATAATAAATTATAAATTAGGGTATTCTCATTTTGGAAGCCAACAATATAAATAACATAATTATGATCTACAAATTTATTAGCGAACTAAGCATACAACACCTTCTAAAACATAATTATTATTAAAACATTCATTATTTAACATAGTTTAAGCCGAAGGCCAAGGGAGCCAGTGCTTAAGATACTTTTAAGAGCTGCATAATTGTATTATGTACGATATTATTAAAAATAAATAAATAAATCATTTTGGAACAATTGAAAACGTGCCCTAACTCTCGAGAAAACGCAAGCTAAGCCATTAAATGCAGTGTCAGTTTGGTTGTAGATGCTTTTGTCGAAAATGGAGTCGCTCCAGTCAAAAACAGTCATTATCCCCCTCATAACTCCCCCCCAAAGTTAAGAGTCAGAGCCTAATTTTAAGTGTATAAAAACTGATGATACCTCCCACGAAGTGACAAGGCAATTTTAGTTGAAAACGTTCGTATGTACCACACCATTATTTTTCATCAAGGTATTTTATATTTTTCAATACTGACAATTGTCATGGTGGTCAGTTTCATTGTCATGGTGCGATAGACTACTCAAGAGTTTCAATGATCTGTCAAACATCAGAATTTTAGAAACATTTCTGTGCAAAATGGAATGATTCAAAATTTGGTGACAAAAGAAAGAACTTGCTGACTAAAAATTACACTCGTGTTTTTCTTGATTACGTAAAGCTACAAAAAATATGTACATAGAAAAAGCTGTGGCTGCTATGGAAACTTAAAACACTACCGGATTGCGTCATTATTGGAAAATAGTATCTAACTTGTGGAGGCAAATACCCAACAATATGGCAATCCATTTTAGCCCCCTCCAGGGAAAGATCCTAGTTGCGCCACTGCTTTTATGTATTTGATTTTGCGTTTTGTGAAAATTCTCTAAATTAATATGGGTACTCTCACGTTCATATTAAATTTTAAATAATCCAAAAATATTTTTTAGGTTGCCAGAAAAAAAAATGCTTCCTAAATTCACTTTTTCTTATGTGTATACTTAAACCTTACGTAATTCTGTATAGCTTAATAACCAACCAGGACTAACAAATAAATCCATTTTACCCCTATTTCATGTTTAGCAATTAGACATAATTAAAAGCCCATTTTCATTGTCAACATTAATGTTAAATTGTTCTGACAAAATAATGTCCGTATAGTACAATTATATAACACCAAGACGGCAGTGATAATGGCATTATCACGATTTTCATCCAGCTAAATATTATGTATTCGTCTCCTACTCCTACTCTTACACTTTGGCTTCACGTTCAGCAAACACTCGCTGGTAGCCCGAAACACACAAAACGGCGTTCTTCTCTTCGAGCTATAGGTTTTTACATAAACGTATAGGTATACTTCCAAGGATGTGCTAGCAAATTATGTAACTTGATGTGTCTGTATGTATGCAATGTATGAAGGAAAATGGGTATTTGTAAAGTTTTCCCCGTGCATCCGTTGTATTCTTTTGGGATCCTCAATAAATGTATAGGCTGCTCCACGAGCTCCGCAATCGTACAGAACACGTGTGCCAATGCCAGCAGGAGGCGCAACAACGGTGTTGCAGGATATTGTTATGTTGTAGCTTCAGCATATCTCTCATTGTTTGGCATTTCACCCTTTCGACGTGTATATGCCATGTTTTTGTGTTATTATTATTTTCGAAAACAAGAAGAACTCGTTGGCGTTATTCGAATTGTGAAAACAATGGCGAGCATTACAGCAGATTTGTGAAGCGCCCAGAACGTTTGATTGTTTGGTGAAATGTGTATTATAATGAATATTATTTCGTTATTGTACAAGATGAATATATCAATTTGATGCAATTATATTTTGAGGAATTGCTGAGACTTAGATTCGATCAATATACACGATAAGGATTTTACACGATAAACTGATTGATCATAGCAGAAAATGTAATTTGATTTCCAACACTGGTATTTAACCAAATTACAATCGAAAGACATCAGTAGTCACTAGTCCAATATTGACAAAAATTAATTAAGTAATTAATTATTCTAATAAAAGATTAAAACAAAATTTTGTTGATACACTCAGTAACTATACTTACTCAAGCCACTAGATGTAAATTAATTGTTCCGAATGCAACTTACCTGAAAAAAAAGAAAAAGCAGATTATTGTACTATTTAGACTTACGTTTCAAAATGTAGTATAAAATTAAGTTTAATTTTTTTCGGAAAAAAAAATTGTGAAGACTTATTATTGTTCGCAAATTTCTGACGTCATTCAACGTGAATTATACCACCCGCCTTAATACAAATAATACAGCTTATAGCATCTCTTATACTGAACGACAAATAATAACTCGCCACCCACCACAATACACATAAAAGGTATTACAATTCTTGTCCCCTTCGTATCGCCAAAAACAGAGTGTTGAAAAAATGTGCTTCATTAGAAAAATGGCAAACTATCAACTCCGTACCAACTGAGACGCAAATAAATTAGGGAGTACTAATAGGTACCAAACCAATGAAGACAATCTCTTACACATAAATGATGTAATTTGTTTGCACGAGCAGATCTCTCGGCACTATGTCCGAAGAAAACTACCATATGAAAACACTCGACCACCGCAATAGAATCCTAACACCAACACGACATCCTCCCCAATTACACATGTTCCTGAACTGAACATGAACAAATATTTTTCGTCCTGTCACAATCGGGTCGACCCGGAACTTTGGGTTCGCATATTCAGTATAATTGTTCCCTTTTATTGTGTCAGAGCTCCGAGTGAATTTTCATCCAATTCGACGTTGCAAGGTAGGTACGTTTCTTGAGGTCTCCTCCAGGACAAATATACAATGCTGAAGAGTATTTTTTGATGAATTCACAGCATCATTCACAATTGGTCTCTGATGAATAGTGAAGTAGTGATCCTGCTTCCCTTCCCTGTGGCGCTGCTAGCAAATGTACCAACCAGCTACCACATGAATAGACATAGAGGATGACGGAAAGAAGAGAGCCAACTGTTTACCGGACTACTTAAGGTAAATTGATTTTTCAAGTTTGCCATACATAGACAGTCAGGCTGTCTGTCTCCTCTTTACATACAAGTATAGCTAACGTCCTCGTCCTGAATCGCCGTTTCGGACCAATTGTCAGAGTTGAAGACGCAGGACGATGAATCTGAGACGGAAATCATTACCGCCGGGAAAGTACAAAAGAAGTGGAGCAAACCTGATAATAGACGAATATTAGGGTAAGCGCTCTATGGGTAGTGTATGGTGGTGGGTTGACTGGTTGATTTCCTTCACATTAAAAATGGAAATGCTATTGATGGTCGAACCGAAGCATACTTAAGTGGATTTTAAAACCATCCTAAGTAGTAATTGTCTCTAAAATATTGCCAAACCACCACATTCGTAGTAGTGAAATTAATAGTAACGCGCACCCGTATGCCGTTTTATTGCATGCAATGATGCAGTGAAAGGTATAAGGTTTTAGGTACGGCTGAAAATTATGAGCCATTACTTGAGTTAGTGTCCGGATGAAAGTAGTTTTTCGCCTATGAAATGTGTAATAAAAATATGCGATAAAAGTTCGAGAAAAAGGAAAACTATCCATAAACCGACCAGATATCAATTATATTTTCTCAACGAATGTCTCTAGCTAACATTTTCGATGCAGGGTAATTAGAATATTGATCTAATATGCAAAATGTCAAAACCCTAAAAGTACAAACGGCGTCAATTTTTCAAGTGATGACTATGGACAAAAAATCGTAAAGACCAAAATGTAAACGACTTCGAAAAAAAAAATGCATAGATAAGGATCAGGAGGCCGATGTAGTGCATATTGTGGCGCACATTTGGCTGAAAATGTCTGGGTCCTAGCTGTCTGCTGTGTTCAAAAGTTACAGCCATTATCAATGGCGACCCGCAAGGACAAACAAATCAAGGAAGGCAGCAAGTGCAAACAAGGCCAATTTCTACTGCGACTCAAAAACGACAAAATCACAAAAAAAAACGAGACCGAGGCTAATTTCGGGCGCGGCCAAAATTGGATACCCTTCGCTCCCCTCTGGCTAAAAGTTTTTTTCGGGCGTATCTACGACTTGTATTTGATCCCCCCCAATTATTTTCCATCTGTATTCATAAAAGTTCCGTTGCGCCGACAAAACAATATTTGTGTGGGGTTTGGTTGGAATAAGTGGGCAAATAAAAATATTTACTCAGAAAATTTTATTGGGGGATGCGGGAGCATGACCCCATAGTACGGTTCCATTTGTTTTAACCTTTTTAGTTGCTTTGATAAAGACACATTAATTCAAGGTTTGTGAAATTGGTGTAAAAAATGTTTCTTAGAAGAACCAAAATGGGGGGTTGGGTTTGTATGGCAGCCCCATGACCCCATGGTCCGATTTTATCCATTCTTACATATGTTTTGTGTCACCAATAGAAATACATTTGGGTGAAATTTGGTTGAAATTGGTGCACAAATAAAGAAGTTTTTCTTAGAAGAACCTAATTTGGGGGGGGGGTAGGTTTGCAGGGCAGCCCCATGACCCCATGGTCCGATTTGATTCATTCTTACATATGTTTTCTCTTATCAATAGACACACATTTGTGCAAAATTTGGTTGAAATTAGTTCACAAAAAAAAGGTTTTTCTTAGAAGAACCTAATTTGGGAAGTTGGGTTTGTATGGCAGCCCCATGACCCCATTGTCCGATTTTACCGATTCAAACACTCAAACTACCTGCAGCAAAAAGAAGCATTTGTGCAAAATTTCAGCTTCATAGCTTTTAAATTGGCCGAGTAAAACGCGTCGCAAGACAGTCAGACGGGCATACTGACATGGCCCAATCGACTCCCCAAGTCATGCTGATCATATATGTATGCTTTTTATATGGTCGGAAATGCTTCCTCCAATGCGTTACAAACTTCATGACAAAGTTAATATACCCTTCCACTCTATGAGCGAAGGGTATAAAAATAATTAGATAAACAAACAGAGGACCAATCTAGATCATATTGTGGGTGCACATTTTCTTGAAAGTTTCAGAATTCTAGGTGTCTTCGTTCAAGGAAAGCGGAAACAGGGTTAATTTTTCAAAAATTCGGGACGTACGGAACACTTTGATTTACATGACTATTTCGGGTACAGTGTATACAAACTTGTAAAGTGCGTGGCTGTCCCGCTGGATGTGGAACGGTTGGTCCCCTTAATGTACGATACACAGTGGCGTAACATACGGTGTTCCAAGTGTTCAGTGGAACACGGGCCCCCAAGCCAAAAGGGCCCCCAAAACCCGAGAGCCATATTTGCTTTAAATAACAATTTTAATTAGTGTGCACTAAAACGTAGTCAGAAGTGCCGAACTACTACCACCGATGTATGCCTTAAGTTAAACTGGAAAGTATTGCTTTTTAAATATTAATACAAACAAATTCCAAATTGGAAAATTTTCATCATGATGACGAATTTTTAATTCGAATTCATCAATTTCAAAGTCATGTTGAGGAATTTTCAATTCTAATAGACGAAATTCCATGACGAATTTTCAAATCTTGTTGATGAATTTCCATTACAAAATAGCGAGTTTTCATTTCAATTTGATTAATTTATAAACCATGTTGACGAATTTCCATTTCAAAATGATGGATTTCCAAAGAACGTTGCGGATTTTACAAATTGACGAATTTCAACTGTCGTAATTCCAAAATCAAGTTTACAAATGTCCATATAAAATTTTCAAATTTCCACGTCAAATTGATGAATTTCCAATTAATATTGACGATTTTTTTTCAAATTGATTAATTTCCCAAACAAGATGATGAGTTTTCATATAAAAAATTCTATGACAAATTGATTTCAATTTCCATTTCCAATTGATAAATTTCAAAATCATGTGTACGAATTGCCATGCCAAGTTGACGAATTTTCATGCAATATTTCCATGTAAAACTTGCGAGCTTCTCTGTCAAAAAATCGAATGTTTCAATCATTTTAGCGAGTTTTCATATCAAATCCGACGGATTTCCGTTTTAAAGTAGTCTTGATTGATCGGTTTTCCAGACATAATTACTCTAGAAATGTATGCTCAATGCCGGTACTCGCACAATAAGAAAATTTAAATTAAACAATCGACAATCGATGAACTGCGTGCCGATAGGAGAATTTGTATAGACAACACAAACATCCATAGTGACAGTGTGGTTTGAACTCACGCACCAGCAACTCAGATAGAGTTCCATCTCTACCACTGAACCACCGAATGCCCTTGAGGAAAGATTGAAAAATATTTGAAACAAAGTAACGATTGAGGATCAGAAAATATCAATTTCGGTCAGCAGATACTATTCTATAAATAAAGAATAAATAAATAACTGGCAGTTCAACCACGTCAAACATTGGAATAAGGCCGCAGATTCTGCATGGATTGGATATAAAATAAATCGAAAATTCGACTGTATAAAGAAAGCCCCCCCCCCCCATTTGATTTTGAAAACAAAAAATAAGAAAAACGTTACGCCACTCCCGATACCGTACCGTATGAGCTCACTAAATTTGGTTGATTTGATGCTGCTATTTCAGCACATAATAGGCGGATTTTATTTCATCATTCGCTACAAAAAAATATCAAAATAAAGTTTCCAAAATTAACACAACATGTCTGAACAAACGTTTGTGACTGTCCAAATGAATCAACAAATTAAATTCAGCAATCAGCTAACCGGAAATATGGTGCCCTCAATTTATTGATTGTACACCATCCATTTTCAAACCGCACGATTTTCGGATATGTACGAGTATAATCATTTTGGACGTATACAATTTGCATACATTTAAATAATTTCTGGATCTGGAAGTTAATGCAATAAATCCGCTTTCCTGTAAAGTGCTCGATGACCATATTCAGTTTAAAATGTGTAAAAAAGAACCGTCTCCATAATTTTGTTCATTGTGAATTTGGTGCTTGTTTTAATTCCGCTATTCCGGGTGAAGTCTACTTCGACAGACACCTCTATCTTGGGTCGTGTCATCACTGAGATCAATGCGTTGTTGTTGTTTTCACATTTGATACATCCAGATGGAATCCAATCCCGTGGTGCAAATTTACCCAATATTGAATTAGTTCAGGAGATATAGACAAAAGTATTTCAAAAAAAGTTTTTTTTTATAATTTTGCTAATTGTGAATGTTTTGCATATTTCAATAGAGACATTCTGGTTGCAGACAAATCCGGTGGAATGAATTTACTGAAATACTGCAATTTGTTCAAGAAATACAGAACAAAATTATGTGAAAAAGGGCAGTCTTCATAATTTTGCTTATTGTGAATTTTTTTCAAAGTTTTCAATACTTATTTTGCTATTCGGGAAAAATTTCGAAAATCCGCTGGCATCTTCAAGCAATTCAGACAGAAGTCTGTGGAAAAGAACTCAGTATGAATTGCGACGCAGGGTTCAAACGAAAATCATAAAATTGTTAACCCCTTAACGACCACGGTTCCTATAGTAGCATGACTGCGTTTTTTTTTTTAAGAAATGGGAAAAATTACTTTGATCAACATGTTCTTCCCAATTTATCTGAACTTGCTATACTTCTAACCGTATTCGGTACAGACTCAAATACGGTGCAGCAAATTCACTAAAACCCCCTAATCCATTCAAAGTGGTCAAGGAAAAGAGCTTTTTTCAACATTTTGCTCATCATGCTATTTGAAAAGGAACTGTTTTTAATAATTATTCTTTGTGATTTTTCGCACATTTCAACAGTTATTCTGTGTGTACACCAATCCGCTGGAATCTTTTGACTGAAATCTGGTAATTCTTTCAAGGAATTTTGGTCATTGTGATTTTTTCGCATATTTTAATATTATTTTGATATTCAGGGAAAATCCGCTACGAAGTTCAAGAAAAAAAAATATGAGAGAAAAACTTAATGAGAATTGTTGCTCGTTATGAATTTTGTGTTTACTTCAATAGCATATTCCGGTCGGAGCCTTGTGTAGACCCATAAGGTGGGGTCAACTTACTGAAATCCTGTAATTCGTTCAAGAAAGACATAAAGAAGTATAAGAAAAAGAATTGTCTTCATAATTGTGCCCCATTGTGAATTTTTCATATGTCTCGAGGGTTGTTCTGTTACTTTGGCTAGAGAAGACATTTACTGAAATCCGCTCATATGTTAAAGAAATACACGTAGAAATAGGTGGTAAAGTACCCATTGTAAATTTCAGCTCATTGTGAATTTTTTCATGTTTCAATAGTTATTATGCTATTCTGGCCAGAGCCTAATCCAACAAACCCAAAATCATGAAAATCTCTCCAGCCGTTCTCGAGTTTTAAATGGTGCAACTAACACGACTTTCCTTTTATAGTAAAACGAATGTTATACCTAAGCTATTCAAATTATGTTTGTTAATATCTAATGTGAAAAGTAAAAAATAAACCGTCAATTTACGAAATGTTCTCTTTCTATTTTATTGCGCATACGTCATACGTTAATTCAAATTGACAAGCAAGATAAAGCCCCTTAGGAGAAATTTTCCGCCTACGCCTTTGTAATAATCATTTGACCAACATTTCAAACCGCTAGCTTCACTATTTCGGGAGTTATCCTGCGAACAGACAGACAGACATGGCTCAATCAAATCAGGGACCGACCCTGAACATTTTTATATAATGTGACCGGGAAAGTTAAAAGGGGGCTATCTGGTAAAAACAAACAAGCGAGTAAACGGCCGATAAAGAAATCAAGTCGGTGCATAGTGTTTAAATGATTTGTCGTGATCTGGTTTTTATGAAACTTGGTATCTATATATGTACTTTCGATGATCCTGATTCGGATACTGTTACCTGTAATGTAATTAGCGGGCAATATAACAGTAAATCCAAATGCAAATAAATTTTTCGACAAGTTCGAGTATATTTTCAGCACTTTCTTTGCTATATTGTATGATTGTTAATATACATGATCCATTAGTGCAGTCATATTAGCATTTAAAATAGAAAAAAATAGAGTAAGGCTAATTTTTGTTGTTTTTAAATCAGTGGGCTCCCAGGAATCTAAAACTGATTTTGCTGAAAAAAATTTTGATCGGAAAGGTCCCAAAAAGGACAAAAAAGGATACTCTTTAATCCTTGACCGGAGGGGGGACGTCGAGTACATTACATATCCGGTATTTGTTTCCTGTTTCAGGGACCCTCAACGGAATAAATCGAGCTTAAATGGAAAATTTTCGCGTTTCCCGTGTATTTTTCCAAAGCCATAACTACGAGAATAATTCAACTTGTCACTACTTTTATCACTTTCCAGAATCTATAATAGCTGAAGATTCTACCATTAAATTTTCTAAGAAAAAACTTGATCGGAAAGCTCTGAAAAAGGACATAAAAGGACACTAATTGCACAACTTGGTCGAACGTGGGAAAGTGGGGTGTCATATCAAAGAGGATGTCAAGTACATTCCATATCTGGCATTTGTTACTTGTTCCAAGGACCCTCAAAGGAGAAAATTGGGCTCAACTTAAACATTTTTGTGTTTCCCGTATCTGTATCTTTCCAAAGCCGTAATTTTCCATTTAAGCCCGACTTATTCCATTTTGTGTCGTTGAAACAGGAAACAAGCACCGGATATGCAATGCACTCGTCGTCCTCTTTGATATGACACCCCACATGCCCATGTTCGATCCAGATGAGAAATTAGTGTCCTTTTACGTCCTTTTTCAGAGCTTTCCGATCAACTTTTTCTTAGCAAATTTAATGATAGAGTCTCTAGCTATTATAGATTTTGAAAAGTGATAAAAGTAAGGACAACTTGAATTATACTCGTAGTTATGGCTTTGGAAAGATACACGGGAAACTCGACAATTTTCCATTTAAGCTCAATTTATTCCTTTGAGGGTCCTTGAAACAGGAAACAAATACCGGGTACATAATGTACTCAACGTCCTCTTTGCATGCCGACCTCCGGTTAAAGGTCCTTTTTTGCTAAAGAAGTCCAATATGAGCGATATGGATATGAAAATACAACACTTGGTGAGACAAGCGCCCCGAAATACTATTTGTACATTTTTGAAATCTTCGGAAAGGATCTTCTCTCCTGAAAAGGACATTTTTGGAAAGCTGGTTGTGGATAGGCAAGATGGGTTTCAAACGATAAGGACAGATTAGAAGAAGTCATTGAAATGGTTTTGAATATATTTTTTTTGCATTTGAGTACACCAGAATATCGCGATATTCTAGTTCGAATCAAGAATATTTTATTGGCATTATGTACCCTTTGTTTTAGATTGCGATTTCCATGATATTTACGTCAATAATCTACTACCGTACAGCAAATATTGTCGGCTATATCTGATTTTACAGCCGACTGATATAAGTCAGGATCTTCCTTTCCCCACTGTGAAAAGAACTTTATCGCAAGGGTATTTTACACTCAGAAAAAAATCCATGAATTATATTTTATTAAATAAAAGTATATACAATCACAATTCTGTCTAATTGTGACTCGAGGCAATGGCCTTTTTAAGACAATGATGAAAGTGTTTTTGGTATTGTGAATTGAATAAATATAGTCGTTTCTTTCTTGGACAGACAGGATCATTGTCCAAGTAAAACGCAAACGGATCAAAATTGTCCCCTTCAGTAACAGCTTACTATTGTGTCATCAGTCCCCAACGCGATATTTTGAATTGGAACTTGCATTTGATATTATGCGCCGTGATTTAATTTAAAGGAAAATATCCCAGGAAATTTTAAAATGATTGACTTTAATGATTAGAAACCAGATAAACTAAAAAACAAAATTACATACGGGAAGTTTTAGGGAAATTGTTTGCGGAGGACGATAAGCGCGTTTTTTACCATCGCGATTAAAAGAAGAAAAAAATCGCGGGTAACTGCTCATACAACTGTTCTACATTTTTGTCTCACTGTCGTCGGCTTATTTTTTAGATTTGACCGGTTTCGTCACATAAGACAATGATTTATCTGAAGTACCTCAATAAGAAATATTCGCTGTTTTGTTTTGAATTGTCATTTTTTTAAAGGTATTCAAACTTAAAAAACGAAATTGCCATATTTTTTCCCCTATAGATTAGCCATCTATATTTCATTCACCTAAACTCTATCCCGCGTAGGGTAGTGGCACGTGTGAAAATTAACTGGGTAGATGTATTTTTTTTTTTCTATGGAGTTCGTTACTCAAAACTACTCGAGATGATCAAGAAAACGCAACTGATGGTATTTTTCAACGAACCAACGTAGAAAATTCTTGGTCAACAAATGAAATTTTTTTATGGGATGTAAGCTTATACTTCCACGTTATGTGTCGAGGACTTTCAAACTAACGGTTGTCCTTAAAACATGTAAAGTACAGCAAAGTTCTAGCGGCGCAGAACTGGAAAGAATTACTTCCAGTCCCTAAACTGGGGGTTTCTGTAAGGATGCCTTTAAGCATTTCTTTTATTATTAAGAAAAAACCCGAGGAAAAAGATTTTTTAAATTTTCAATTAAATTAACAACTAAAACTATTTTTTTTTTCAAATTCTACAGAACGTAATTAACTAATATTATCCAGTATAGATATTGTTCGGTGGAGATATACTCCAATCAACGGGGAGATTTTACCTTGCAAAAATTGCGGATGTCTCAAATTGATATGAATTGATATGTTATAAAGACAGGTGGGGTAAGTTAAAATCCAAGTTTGCGTCACTTCTCCCCCCCCCCACCTGTGCTCCTGCCACTATCTTGAAAAAACCATCTACAATCTGCCCTTTCATCAGTTTTTGGGGTGAAACTTCTTTATAGTCCATTTGAACACAAAACGTGCCAAGACAATTTTGTAGAGGACAAAATTTCCTACAAACTTCATCTAAAAAGTTGCACTCTGCAATAAAAACTGACAGAGTTATAGCAACAAGAAAATGCGGGAAATTTCAAAAATCATACCAATTTTGCAGTTTTTTGCATTTACATACATATCAATAACTCATTACCGCTGCATTGTAGCTTAAAGTCTTCTAAGTATGTGTTATAGGAATATTGATTGTCATCAAATTGCATCATAAATTGTGTTTGTAAAATGCACAGGAAGAGAGTAAATTCAAAGAGAGTATAAAGGACTTCTATCGACTTGACAGGGTCTTCACATGTTTAGGCTCGCCTCCCTACTCTTCCTATGCTACGAAATTTTTATCAAATGGGGCATATTTTTTTTGTGTTTCTTTGTTTGAATTTTTCCTAAGCAAATATAATGATAGAATGTTGAGATATTATGAATTCTAAAAAATGAAAAAGGCAGTGGCAAATTGAATTATTTGCGTAGTTATGGCTTTGGTAAGAAACACGGGAACACGATAATTTTTCATTTAAGCCCGGTTTATTTCGTCGAGGTTTCTTGAAATAGGAAACAAACACCGGTTATGTAATGTACTCGACGTCCCCTTTCATAAGATGCCCCGCATGCCGACCTCCGGTTAAGGAATAAATAGTGTCCTTTTTTGTCCTTTTTAGGACCTTTATGATCAAAATGTTGATTTGTTTTGATGAAAACTGAGCTAACTACCGTGTAGAGTAGGAAAAATACTTTCGAATGCAATTCATAACTCAATTTCGTATAAAAATGGAAGAAGCGAGTTTTGCCACGCACACGCACCGCCTCAAATACAAACATGGTCATTATGAGAGACTCTGACATTAATCTTTTATACGCGCAAGAATGAAATATATTAACGGATTAGAATGCACTCAACGTCCCCTTTGATATTATATCGCACATGCCCGTTCCGCATTAACGACATTTCTGTGTCCTTTTTAAAATCAAAATTAATTGTTGACCTAGCACCCACAATATTATAAAACAAAAAAAATACATTTGATTATTTTTTCTATTGAACATTAAAAAAGAATTCCACTATTTAAAATTCTGTATAAAAGTCTACTTTATATAATTTGATAAGATATTATAACAGTAAAATATCATTACTTACATTATATACAATAATGCCAGCATCTCATAAAATTTAGAAACTTATAAATCTTAAATTTCCTAAAAATGTTGTATTCGCTACTACATTTTTTGTTTTCATGCCGCTCCCTACCTCAACTCATGCAGACTTATCTGATTTGCGGTATTGATTTTTACTTCCAACTTAGTGTTGAAAATTTGGGTAAATTTGCTTTAGCGGTTGAAGAGATATTCAGAAATACACAAAATTTCAATTTCACATTGGATTTTTGACATTTTGATGATTTGATGGCGAACTTCAAGATCGATTTTCGGACCCATTTTTTTAATTTTGGCAACTGCGGTTTTCACCATCGGGAAGAGCACATTTTTTTCTGTGGAAATCACTAAAAAAGTGAAAATCGAAATTTTTACACGATAGCCCATTTTTAACTTTCCCGGTCACATATATATAATTAAATATTATGATAATTAACGGAATGTTATATCGGATTAATTGGATCTGTGATTGTAATAAAATAAAATAATTATTAGAAGAATTCAAATAAAAACGATTTTTCCATTTAAGTCAATGAATATTATTTTATTTCCCAGACACGTGTTTCGACTTGGAGATTAAAGGACTCGACTACATATACATAGATAATAGAATAAGGACACCTAACTTTGGGATATTGCAGCAACTGATCAAAGGCATGGGTTGCCGCGTGTACAGTCGTTCTGTTTTCCATTTTCGGAAAATTCACGTCTCTGAGACTAAAATCTGTTAACAGAGTCTTAGTTTAACCATGCTGGGCATCGAGACGACTTATAAATTTCTACATGGTTCCTGCTGATTTACATGTCAAACAGGCTTTTCCATAGTATCGAGCCAAGCGTACTCCAATATACGCTTAGCTGAAATTAACACCTCCAATTTCCATGAAGCGACTCGTAAATACACCGCGACCCACACCCACAGGAATACATAATGTACCTAGGGTGGTAGTTCGTCATACGAGTGTCGTACATTTGTCGAAATCTCCGTGCGCTTCAAGATACCCGTAATGTGTTACATAATCACACGTAATGACATAATACATTCAAATGTAATGCGCTTTCGCCTGGATTGACATTCTCTCCAGTCTCCATACCCGACCAAGTCCTTTCTTTATGTCGCCCGTTTCCGACTTTGTTTCTTACGCGGAATTCTGCTAATAATGCGCTGAATAATATTACTATACAGATACTACGGGAATATATCTCACGAATATATCAGCACTCTGTGACAACACATTTCTATCATCATTTGCATTACAGCTTTATGAACTTGGTCGCAACAATAGCCTGAAGCGTTTTGCTATATATGGCTCTGGCATGGCAGGGGTTTTCACTCTGATGGGTGATGGCTTATACATATAAGTGAGATGAGGTGAGGTATATTCACAATATATGCGAAACGATGGTAAAGCATCGCGCGACATAAGCCGTCCCCGACGACGACAACGACGACGATGTGGGAAATTTCAGAATAACTAAAAGGACAAGAACACCAACAGAGAGCACCCAGCAGAACGATGATGAGACCCCGTATATAGCAGCAGGGATGAAAAATATATATGTATAGGCTCCCTGAATGTTAGTCCCCCGATGCTTGACAGTATGCCAATGGCATATGCCAGACGGAAGCATCTTCACCAGGCTCCACACACATGTTACCTTGGCAAAATATCTAGGGAACGGGCAGGGTTGATAAATTTCGCGTGTGTATTTAAAGGGTAGATATACCCACCACCAGTTTATTGGCTCAGTGAATTTGGAAATAAAGTTGATGATCCGTTTGAAGATATGTGGGACCAACTCGTCCCTGTGGGTCACTAGCTCGCTTACTTGCATTTTTAAAGGTTAATTGTGAAGTCAGGTCATGATACCGTATAGTGTTTACCCGGCGCGTATATATACGCACATTTCCTACCCCAAAGGCCTATCAATTGGATATAAGCCAACATATGTCCCAACACCGACTATTTCCTTTCGTTAATTATTCATGCCTACTACACAAATCCCAGCAACGGCAGCACTATGACTCTACTTATATACGAACCCGTGTCGTCCTTATGGAATTTTATACGTACACGATGAATTTCAGCATTCTTCCACGTGGCCAAGTGGAGCTTGGGGATCCCTAGCAACGATATGACAGGAAAAAAAATACTGAACGGAGACACATCCTACACATACGTACACGAGAGAAAAGAAGGCAAAACGACGAACCTTCAAATGCTATTCCACTAATTTAGCAATGGTGACGGTTGTCGGTTGTTCTGGCGGGGATGATGTTCAAGGGCGGAAAGATTGTATTCAGTGTCACAACCAGAACACAGTAGGTTATGACTTGGCAACTTTAAGTTGCTTTTCCATCGGCTGTTTTCCTCCTGACTTCCTCCGGGTCCATGTTTGTAGGTATAAGTGTATGTGTGTATTCATAAAAAAAAATAAACCTCTGATATTGGGGAGCATTTCATTTCATGCGTATACCCTTCGTGCTTATTTTAACGATTTTGTATTTATATGTATATGAATACAGTTATTTTGCGAATATTACGCCACTTGCATATATTCGCGCACATTAACGTGCCTCTCTTATCCTGTTGTCGTCATCGTCGCCATCATTGTAATTAATGTGTTTAGCAAAGGTCGGTCTTTCGACGGTTATAATTTCTAAAGAGAGATGTTGTTTTCGCATATGTGGAAATACTATGTAGGTGCAGAAAGACACCTATTCATTACCCCGATTCTATGAGGAGTCTCAACGAGCGACATAACGCTTACGGAAATTTGCATGTTGAATGAATATAATCTGTTTTTCAAACTAGACATTTCCGGAGTCATAAGTTTCAGTTCTGCTTGGAGACCCTTGAAGTGTGATATAATGCGATAAAGAAGTGAAAAATTAGTTGAAGGGAGGACAATATTGTCCTAACAAGTCCTAGGAGAACTGGTCCTTGTCCCAATATCAACAAGTAACAAGAGTGGCTTTTATAAGGTTATGCTGAGCTGTTTCAGCTGTCAGCTTTACACAAATGATCCGGACTTTTAAAAATTCAATCCGAAATTAAGGGGCTTTCTCAGAAACCTTTCAGTATAACCAACATAGTTCATAGACTCGGTTTAATCACATTTCAGTACACCTCTTGACAACTCATTGCTCGTGCCATCAGCACAGATACAGATACAATCCACTCTCTGTCCACGCACTCATTCGTATTCGACCAAAAACATAGCCCATGCAGCTAACGGTTTGCCGCAATGGTTCAACCACTTTTCAAAGTTAAATTTAGGTTAACTTTGAATTTGAAACTAAATTCATCGATTCGGCGGTGTAGTGTATCCTGAAATCTGGCCATAGCAAACGAGTCATGAGCGCTCGTCCCACTGACCTCAAAATCGATTTCTTCGAACTTTTTCAACTAATTGCAACGAGTCTATATGTTTTTTTAACAAGGCATTTCTCCATCGACGACATAGCAAAGCCATACCTTATCCATATCCAGAAGAAAAAGACGTAACATTCCATGAAGGTCCGACACGATTTCCCATTTATAATCAAACCCGCGGGTCTACGAAGCACACTATCAACATTATCCAGAGCCACAGACACGATCCGAACACATTCCAAGGCCCCATGAAATGGATATACTTAAGTCCTGCTTACGTCCCCTCACCGATTCACAGGATCAGGACAATTAATTTTCAACTATCATTGCATGTCTGCCTGCAGCCGATGGGTATGGCTGTTGAGTGCAGCAGTTTTTTTTTATGAACAATTCGTTTTAGGTCCTTAATTTGGAACACACAAAGCTTGCATTCGGCCGACCACGATGCACAATACTAGGGCAAAAATTGGACCGCCATATAATTCCGACTCCGGGGGTGAAGCCAACAACAAGATGTAATGTTTTTACAGTCACGAGTCGCCGATGGCTTTCTGTCTGTCCTTTCCCTATGCTTTGTGTTTGCAGTGTGGAGATATAATCTCTATGGTAGATTTTCTTGCACCACTCAAGCTGCCGATGCCCGAGGAGTTGGCATTTAGAAGAATGTAAGTAACTAGCAAAAGCGCACCCTAAAAGAGGGCATGACAAATGTGGCAGAAGAAATAGCAGGGCCAGTGACATATAGATAGCAAAGAGACAGTGAAAAACAAAAAGATTGGAGAAAATGTTGCACTTACGTTTGCTTGGTCAATGTAGTTGTGAATTATTACCATCGCTCGCTCTAGCACTTACACCGCCTTGTGCAAGACGATAAATTTCCGCCCTAGGATTTTATCGTAAGTTATGACAGCAGGCAGAATGTTAAGTTAGCATACTTTGAATTTAAAAGCAACCCAAAAATACCCAAAATAAACCGGAGAGCGACAAAAAAATAAGTCAGATTCCTTAACAGAGCGTGAGTCCAAAGCTCAGGAACCTAGCCTTATCTTCTATCAAGACTTTTTAATGTTAAAAAACAACATCATTGTTTCCGAGCATTTTGCAAGCTCACTATGCCGATCTAGACCGAAATTCTGCAAGAAATTTCGGAAGAATAAACAATGAAAAACCTATGCACGATTTGACAAAACGTGTTAGCTGGAGTCGTTAAGGGGCCTGCACCAGAGAGATCGGTCTGGCCGACGAAAATTTTCATTAATGATGTATGCAGTCTTCAAGGTTTGTCCTTAACTTCTAATGCCAAGCAAGGTTTGACTAAACCAAACATGTTATTGGTGGATGCTGGGCGTTTATCCAGTTCATGCTCCGGTTTTTTGAAGATCCTTTGCTCGCTTTACTAAGTGATGTGCGGTGTTCCATGTATTCAGTGCGGAACACAGGCCTCCAAACCAAAACGGCCCCTAAAGGCTCAGAGCCATATGGATTTGTTTCAAATATCAATGCTCATTAGTCAAGTGATCAGTTGAAGTTAAAAGTTATATGTACATACCCGTATTTTTCAAATATTGACGCAAACACGTTCACAAATTTCCATAATAAATTGACAAATTTCAATTCTATATTCTTAAATTTTCAAGTCAAATTGGCACATTTCGAAATCATGCAGACGCATTTCCATTTCTAGTTAACGGAATTTCAACAAAATTGACTAATTTCCATATCGAATTGACGAATTTTGTAAGCTGGTTGACGAATTTCCATATCCAATTGACTTTCTAAATATATTGACGAATTTCAATCACAATTGGCATATTTGAAAATCAGGTTGACCAATTTTTTTTTAGAAATTGTGAATTTCCGTGTCAAAATGACAAAATAATCATATTGACGAATTTCCGTTTCAAATTGAATGTTCCATTTTAAATAAACGAAATTCCATGTCAAATTGATGAATTTCCATTGACGAGTTTCAAAATCATATAGACCAATTTTAATATCAAAATGACGAATTTCTATTTTAATTTGGCAAACTTCGATGCGAAACTACCGAATTTTCAAATAATTTTGACAGATTTCCATTTTAAATTGAAAGATTTTCAATTCAAATTAGTTTTGGTGCTCCATTTTGCCAATAGATACTCTAGAAATGTATATTCAATATCAGTACGCACGAACAATACCGCAAAAAAGAAAAATTAATAAATTAATTAAATTAATAGTTAAAATCAATTATCTACCACTGTAAAGTTCGCCGCTAGCAAAAAGCGATTAGAAAGTTCCTTGTTGTTGGGATTCATGGAAATTGTTTCTCTTGCAATGCCATTGCACTAACTAATAATACAGCTACGAGGTTTGCTTGTTAAGATTTAAAAAAAATGTAACAATAACGAGGAACGGAGAATTGTATTTCCATTCAGCAGATAAAGCCACATCGTAAATTTGACTGTATTAAAATTTTAAAAACGTTACGCCACTCACTAGCTATACTCAAAACGTATGCCAAATATATTAACAAAATATTGAGATAGAAGTTGCTTATAACCTGAACCGGATCAAAGATGTCTATCGGTAGGTTTCTGAAAAGTGCAAGTGCCTCCAGTGGAGCTGATTCTGATTTTCGAAAATGAAACTTTGAAAGAGAACGATACACTTAGGATTTTTCTGAACAACACCACTAAACACGGGCTGCCCACTGTTTTGTTCAGCTTTCAGTTTTCTTGTAGTTTTCTTTCCATAAAGTGCTAGCCAAAATGCCGCCACAAAAAAAAACTTGGTGCCCGTTAAATGTTTCATGAGCTATTCGGCGTCATTGAAGACGTGAGGGGAGGGGGCTGCAGGGTATAAGTAGAGATATTTTACTGACATACGCTAATTCGATCAACAATACACAAAAGATAGAGAAAATTGTAGTTCGGATGAAACCAATATTAAGGGTCCAATTTACTAAAATGCGCTGTTTCGTTCAAGATTTGTGGGCAAAAGTGTGTGAAGAAAACCTGTCTTCATAATTTTGGGTATTGTGAATTTTGTGGATATTTCAAAAGTTATTTTACTATCCGGAGTAGAGACCAATCCGGTGAGTCTTAGGCTGCTGAAATCTAATTATCTGTTCAGAAGATAAAAACGAAAGCATGTATGTGAAAAATAACTGTTTCCACAATTTTACTAATTGTAAATTTTTGCATATTTCAAAGGGATAACATTATTCTACTATGAACATCCATCTCTACTGGGTAATGTAACGGGTGGTCCAACTAGAATGCACAATGTTAATTGAGTGTCACACCTTAACGGTAAGTTTGTCGCCCAACTTTATTAGACATTTCTTTACTTCAGTGTTTGGCAAATTCAACCATGGAGAAGTACACAATTGAGAAGCGCGTTAAGGTCGTTGAAACCTTTTAGGAAAATGGACGTTCAAATGAAAATGCTTTTCGTGCACTTCGTGATTTTTTTCGGTCAACATATTCGACCAAATGCGTCCACATGACGGACTTCTTGTGGCCAGAAATCAACGAAACAATGGCTCTTTTGCACGAGAAATTCAATGGCCGTGTTATCTCTCGTCTTGGCGATGTTAATTGGCCGCCACGATCATGTGATTTGACACCGTTGGACTTCTTTCTCTGGGGATATTTAAAAGAAGAAGTGTACCTACGTCAATAAGCCAATTCAAACAATTCAAGAGCTAAAGGATGAGACAATTCAGCAGATTAACGATATTCAACCTCAATTATGTCTCAGAGTCATTGAAAATATGGACCGTCGGACAGAAGCAGTGGCGTAGATAAGGGGGGGACCAGGGGGATAAATCCCCCCCCCTCCTCTTCGGTCACACAATTTTTATTATTACTTCAGGTACGTAAAACAAAGCAAAAGTAAACTTCTTGCTGGAATTATTCAACGCGTGTAGTGTTTCATAAAGACGTGAAACCATGTTCATAACTCTAATAGAAAATTGAGCACTTCCTCAAATTTCAATTGTACAATAGAAGCGTATCGATAGAATAGAAACACTACAGCACAGGGCTTTACAATCATTTAATTTTCCACATTAGATCTGGAGTTTCGTACAGGCAAGCCCTACTGAAGTAATCTAGAAGTGCTGCTAGAAAAATTAAATGTAAGCACTGATTGAAAATCTGTTGCCGGAAAATCAATGTTCGGTTCAAAAATTTTAAAATAATGTGGAACACGGAGCCGCCAAACTGCTGGCAATTCTTGAGCATCCTTAATTGTTTCAGGTTATCAACATTATTTTTTCTTTTTTCTTTTTCATCAAAAATTATCATTCGATTTTAAGATTTCTCTAAGTTTTGAACGCGTGTATCTCGCAACTTCGTAACGGGCAAGGTGTCGTTTTATTGGAAATTTGATTTAGTCTCCGAAAGTGAAGTCATATCCGTTACAATGTAAAAGCATTTTTTGTAAATTGTGTCAAAATGCTCAACTTGCCGAACTAAATTAAAATTTGCCACACTACCGAAATGTTTGGTGGTGTTGCAAATTGTGATTTAGTTCAGCATTTTCACACAATTTACAAAAAATGGTATTACAATGTAACGGTTAAAAATAGAGGGGTCCCGTTCTACATTAATTCTCCCCAAATGAGCCGCGCTACCTACCATGAAAATATTCCCATCATTAATGAATGCTGAATAGCTGACGGTGTCCTAGAGGTTTAAAAATTTTAGAGCTCAATCGCGAATTTCTGAGTTATCGGAAAATTTCGATTTGAAAACACAAAAGCATTCCCAACGAGCTCTCGTTTTCGAGATTTTCCTTTTCTGGAAATACATATAACTACATGATTTATTTTAATCCGTGTTTTGAGGTATTCCGACCAGTTACGGCGATCCGTAACCCCGAAAAGTTTGGGAACCACTTATCTAACCCAATATAAAGCTCTGAACACAATAGCAAAAATTTGTACGAAAATTGGAATTCTGTGGATTTACTCACCGTAGTAAAAAAGACAAAATTATTGATGCAATATTTTCAGGACTCAGTTTTTTTCGAATGGCAAAATTGCTTTCTATTATGCACCAAAATTTGCTAAAAAAAAACTGCTTATTTGAAATGTAATAAATACAGAAATTGTCATTCTGAAATTCAACATTTGAAAACCGTAAAAGTATAAGTAGTCTTCCAAATGATCCCCTCCCTCTCCGAAAAGCTATCTACGCCACTGGACAGAAGTATGCCACCGTAGCCATGGCGATCATTTGGCTGATATTTTTTTTCACATATAATTGCCATAGATCCTTCTATCATAATAAAAAAAAATTTAGATAATTCTGTAAACACTTTTTGTTTTATTAACAACTACCTTCGCGCATTCACGTTGGACCACCCTTTAAGTTAACATTACTAAAATTCGGTAATTCGTTTAAGAAATGCTAGGAGAAGTTTATGAAAAACAACTGTCTGCGTAATTTTGCTTATTATGAATTTTTTATACTTATACTTAATACCAATATGTAACTACTAATTCTGCTATTCGGGGTGGAGATCACTTCGATAGGGAAAATCTGCTAACACGTTGAAGAAATGCAGATAGAATGATGCGAAAAAGAACTCTTTGTTAATTGTTGCTCATTGTGAATTGCGAGGCAGGGCAATCTTACTCTTTAACGACCACAGTTACTACGGGAACATGAAAGATTACATGGTTCTAGTCATATTCGGCAAACCCCTAATCCGTTCAAAGTGGCCAAGAGATAGCAAAAGAATTGCCTCCAAAATTTTACTCATCTGTTCGTATTTCAGGTTAAAAAAAATGCATGGTGAAAATTTACAAAAATACGCTAGTTCGTAGGAAAAGTGACCAAAAGGTCATTTTGAATTTAATGCATGTTTCAATAATTATTTTGGTGTTTTGGGGTGGAGCCGAATATTGTCGGTGAAACTTAATCAAATTAACTTATTCGCTAAGCAGATTTAGGCAGTATGTGCAAAATAGCTGTCTTCAAAATTTATAGTAGTAAGTAGCTATTAGGTAGAGACCAATCCGGTGGTGTAAATTTATTAAAGTGGTGGCCAAAGGATCAGAAAATTAGCTGTCTTCAACATTTTTCCATTGTGAATTTTATAATTCTATGTTATTTTGAGTAGAGACCAATGCGGCGTTCGGGAGATGAATGCAATTATGTGAAAAAGAAATGTCTTCATAATTTTGCTCCTTGTGAATTTTTCAATACTTATTCTGGAAGTAGACTGGTCTGGTGGAATCAATTAACTGAAATCCAGCAATCCATTCAAGAAATACAGGAAATATGAGAAAAACAAAAATCTTTATAATTTTGCTCATTGTGATTTTTTTCGCATGTTTCAATATTATTCCTGGTCTAGCGGTTAGTGCGCGGACCTTCGGTGCACAGAGTCATGAGTTCGAATCTCACCGTGAGCCACGGTGTTTTTCGAACTCACGAGCTTGTGACGGACTATGATCTCACTCAGATGATAAACGAGTACCCTTTATGGGGATAAATAACACTGCTGAGCGTGATGTTGATCTCATTACCTCAACAAAAAGCAGATAAGATCTTGGAAATAGGATGTCACTAACACATCCTGCGGCCCTAGTCCAATGTTGGATTGTCGCGCCTGTTATTTATTTTTTATAATATTATTCCGATATTAAGGGAAAATCTACCAAAATTCCACTAACACGTTCAACAAATATCGACAAAAGTATGCGCAAAAAAAAAACGATTGTGAATTGTTGCATTGCATGTTCATTTTCTGCATATTTCAGTGGTTATGTACTGCTATTCCAGCCGGATCCTTATGTAGACCAATCCCGTGGAGTAAACTTACTGATATCCGGCAATTCGATCATGAAATGCAGAAAGAAGTATGTTAAAAAGAACTGTCTTCATAATTGTGCTCATTGTGAATTTATAATATTTCTCAATAGTTGTTCTCTTGTTTGGTAGAGACCATTCCGATGGAACAAATTTACTGAAATCCACGTTCAAGAAATACAGACAGTATTAAGCAAAAGGGAATCCATTGCAGATTTGAGCTGATTATTAATTTTTTGCATGTTTATTAACACGACAATATATTTTAATAATTTGATGTAATTAATTTAATATACAACATAGGTACTTTGAGTGCATTTTCTACGACCCGAAATTGCACTGAACTTTTTGAATATTTTTTTTTTGCATCTGTTTTTTTTTACCAATTTATGATTTGTAATTTTTCAATATTTTTCAGGTTAATGAATTATTTCGGTTGTAAATATTGAAAATTAGGGTTCCTATTTTATTCTTTTTCCAGGTAAATTTTAAAATTGTATAAAATAATTTTAATCAGAACAACGGCTGAAGTAAAACAATTCCGGCTAACAATCCGGCCGGCCACATTTAGTAATTTCTTCGGGATAAGCAGTCTAGCTTCCGGGCAGAACCATAACCTCAAAATCCGAATGAGCCAATAAGGAATACTTAGAAACCCTTGATTCTAATGATGGGGCTTCTATGGCAGCTTCATGCAACCATTACCCTACTTCGTTCTTATATTTATGTGTTATGTGTGTTTCATAGAATCACATTAATGCATTCTCGGTCGTGCCGTCCTTGAATGCATATGACATGGCACTAGCGGCGGCACCTGATGAGAGTGCCATGTCATATGCATTCAATCGAAACCGATGAATGTCATACATATGTTTGGACTCTCCGAGTGGATATGCCCGTAAATCGGGAAATCGCTCGGAGAGCAACATTCCTAACAATATAGTAATGTAATTTACTTGTGTACCCGCACTAATGGGAAACGGGTCGGCAGCGCAGGGCTCCACGGCTGTTTCGTGCGATGCGGAGGCTGCGTCCCAGTATACACATTCCACTTTTATCACATTAATGTTTGGTTAGTCGAAATTTGTTCCAGAAATAAAAAAGTTTTCCTCGCACAACAACATGCTTTTGGTGTGGGATTTCTTTGGTAGCGTCATGACCCCAGAGTCCGATTTCAAAAAACTGTCTAAGTCTGACCACAAAACGTTTTTAAGACGAAATAAACAAGATTACTTTTCGTGTTTCTATAGTTACGCGTCGAAACATATCCAGGAATCGGAACACTATGTTATAGGGCTCTTATATGTATAAGCCGACCCATAACAAAATTCGTTTGTTCTAAGAAAGAACGGTCGCACTCGAAATAAGCCTCGGTCTCGTATTTTTTTAGATTTACATTAAGCACTGTAATTCTTGATAAAATGCACCTTGAGTCATAAGATTTAGTGTCGAATTTGGTACAAATTGTGTTTGATTTCTACTAAAAATTTAGTCACGCCTTAGTGTAGTATCCAGGTGATACACGGCTCTATGAATTAACGCCCCAGGAACTATCGCCCCAAACCGAAAATGAACTATCGCCTCAAAAATTTTATATGAAATTGGGGCGATAGTTCATTATGAAATATCGCCCCAAATTTAGGGCAAAAGTTCCTAAAATTTTTGGGCGATAGTTCATACAGTTTGGGGCACTAATTCCAAATGAACTATCGCCCCAAAATCATCCTTTATAAAAATGAACTATCGCCCCAAAATTGGGGCAATAATTCATTTTCATTATTTGATTTACTATTTGCACTTCGTTTCAATGATTTATAAATTAAGTAATTTGATAAGAACAGGGGGATATTTGCGCTTTACACATCAAAAATAAAATTTTAAATTTCATTTGCCTCTCTGTCTATAGCAACCTTTTCAATTCTTGATCGCAAATATATTTCGACTTTTCATATTATTAACATCTTTGCCTAATTGGTAAAACTTACTATTCTAGTGGGACTGATTAAAATTAAAACGTCAACTTGATAGCATCGAACACTTTCCCCAATGTGTGAAGCGGAAATATCCCCCTTTTCTTATCAAATTACTTAACTGGCTTCATAGAAATGTCAAAATTTGACAATGAATCTCTGGAGAACCGTTACGATTTCGCAAAAAAAGGATTGCAGATTCGGTCGTTTCAGGCTAATATTAACGAAGTGGCATCATCAAAATTTGGCGCCGCAGATATTGAAATGTCCCCTAGACGACTTAATTTTGGGGCGATTGTTCATTCCAAATTTGGGGCGATAGTTCTAATGAACTATTGCCCCAAAATTGGGGCGGTAGTTCTAGGATGATAGTTCATAAATTTTGGAGCGATATTTCATATTATTTTGGGGCAAAAGTTCATTATGAACTATCGCCCCGAAATTGAGGCGACAGTTCATTTTCGTTTTGGGGTGATAGTTCCTGGGGTATTAATTCATAGAGCCGTGATACACCTTGTCAGTGGCACAACCACGGGAGGGGCTAAGGGGGCTAAAGCCCCTCCCAGACCCAGAAATTGGGAAAGGAAAATTGGACAATGAAATATGAAGCAATTCATTTCGTTCCAAATTTTATAAAAAATATGAAACGTGGTCATAAGTCAGTCAGTTTCGATTGTATGTGCAGGCTGCAGCATCCATACCAGAATTTTAAAAACAACTTTGTGCAAAAAAGAAGACACACTGGTCTGAAGTAATATTTGTAAAAGAAAAAAATGTCTTTAAAATGAATGCGCAAAAAATAATTCGCCAGCTCAAAAAAAAAAAATAGTACCGAGCCCTTATAGCTAAAACATTGTTTGGAGCATAACAACCAAAAAAATTTTTTTTTTTTCCTTTTCATGAAAACTTTGAATCTCTCTTTCCAGCATTGCATTGTCTGTCTCACAACGTTCTACGAGTAAGATCAAAGGTTGCAGCGGGGTTTTGCATCGTATATGTCCTGCTGAACTGGATTCAATTTTTGTATAAGATTTGTTTTCCTGCAGCCGTTAGCCTAACTTTGATCCGATTTTTGTTTGTGCCTAAATTGCTATTTTTTTTACATTTACATATTATCACTGATTGCGGTGGACCATGTCTTTCAATAAACCGCTGTACACCTTAACGTTAATAGCAAAACATTGTGAAATTACCATATATTTCGACTCCGAAATACCATTGGTGATAACGCCCACGATCCTTAGACAAATCCACATGTCACTGTTTCTACATCGGTAAAATGAATCAGTAACTTGGCAAAGAGTAAAGGTTTGTGTTGGGAGAGACGAGTCATGTGATGATCGCTCAGCGATCGAAGTTAAAGCGCCGGTTTTGAGCACTATATGCGTGTATTTTCTATACGGACATGTTCCTTTAGTTCATAGTCGATACTAGGAAAGTAGCGCCATTCAAAAAATATGCTAATATGGCTCGAAATTTGATGCAGAAATATGATCGCTGAGCGATCATCACATGAATTGTCTCTACGAACACGTACCTTTATTGTTTTAACATGTGCATATGTGTGACGCTACGGAAAATAGGTAGGTAGAGGTAGCAATATCAAATATCCAGTAATATGCATGAACTTAGCCCCCTCCAGGACAAGATCCTGGTTGCGCCACTGCACCTAATACATCAGATTGCAAAATGTGGTGGAGACAATTTTTTTTTTGTTTCTTATGTTTTTTGGTGTGCTGAGCACGAATCAGAAGCTTCCCACCAACATTTCGTTGCGGAACAGGGTCAAAATCGCGAAAAAAAACCCTAAAATGTTTGCTGGTTTTCCGTTATTTGGCCCCTAACTCTGAAATTATTTATTTTTGCAAAAAACTTTCCATGAATCTGTTAGATAGAATATAATTTCGCGTCTAAAGAGACATAAATATTATAGATCCGTTGAGTGGTATTATTACAATTGAGAATTTAAATTTGCCATTTTCAACATAATTCCATATTATGAATAAAATTTTGTGATTGAACGGTTTTTCATTTTCGGTCGCAACAGTTGCATTTTTCTTGTACAATTTGTATTTTGGGGTGCAGAACCTGAATCCGTAACTTCCCACCAAAATTTTGTTGCAAAACAGGGTCAAAATTGCAAAAAACGCAAAAAAAAATGACTCAATTGTAGGAATACCGCTTAATTTTAATGATTAATGGCGCGTTAGACCCGCAATTATGTTTTCTCTAATATTTTCATGGACAGGTTTATCGAGAAATGTACACTTTCGGAGTTATAAACAAAAGATCGGGAAAACTACGAAAATTTAGGGGTTTTTGCGGTTTTGACCCTGTTCCACAACTAAATTTTGGTGGGAAGCTCCGGATTCGATATCAGCACCCCAAAAAACATAAGAAACAACAAAAAAAATTTCTCCACCACACTTTGCAATCTGAAATCACCTAGTTACTACACTATCTGACATTTTCAAAAAGCATGCCTCTAACTTTTCTGCAGACTACGCGAGACAGATAAAATTTGTTTGAGGTTGGAATCTCGGCCAAGCCTCATTATATCCAATATCTACGCAAGACTAAATAAAATACAGAATTTAATTGTTAAAATAACTATTTTACCATTATCAGAATTTAATCAGTTATAATATAAAAAATGTAGCAAATGACATTAGAAATTGTATAATACATTTTGGTGCAAATAATTTAACGATAAGGAATTATTTCTTTGTAGACTATTCAAAAACCTAAACTTCCTAGAAGATATAAATAAAATAATAATATAAATAAAAATGTAATTCAAATTAGCCGTATTAAGCTAATCCTAAAAGCGAAACTTTTTCCTTTTTACACATTTTAAATCCTGCAAAACTAAATACTTTTCCTATGAAAAGACGCGACCATTTGTCTCACCGTTCTTTAATTTAAGTCATCTCATAAATTCGATTGAACTGTCACTTTAAGAAAATCCATTCGATATCCTGACATAAAATCTAAATTATATCCAGAAGACTTCACTTCTCGATATAATTCGTATAGCGCACCAATATCCCCCCCCGCCCACCTGATTTAGTCGCATCCATACTTTTGTGATAGACCCTAACTGTGCCCAGGCAGGACATTGCGCACTCTATTGTAACCGAAACCGACTGTATACACATTTCAAAAATATATCTAACTACATAAGCATCTGTATCTGTCGTATCTTCTTCGGAACAGTCGACGGATTAGACGGTTCAGATAAATTTTCGTTGACATTTATTGGGTTAATATTGAAAGCTCTAAACTCGCTATATAGCATAAACATTCGCTTTATCCTTCACTGATCAGCGCCATGTGACTGTATGATTAGTTGTTGCCCAGGAGTGTGTCCGACATAGTGCGGTAAAAGCAGGCATTTGTCTGTGTGTATGGGTTTTGCAAAGTTTGAAGTATGAAGCGTATGGATACATTTAAGGATTTAAGTTTATTTTTAAGAATCCACGTTTGTCCCAAGTGTCAGTATTGATTAACTCCATTCAAACGAAATCGGACACTAGACGCGGAAGGGCAAAAGTTGTATGCAGTCTTGGGCTTTATTAATTTATATTGGCGATGACGAAGGAGTTTTTATTCGGCGCTGAGCGAAGCTTTGGGCCGTACACACACGGCAAATCCATGGATTCGAATCCGTATCACAAATTTATATAAAAATTTTAATGTAATTTCTTATATGAATTTTCGTTGAATTCAAGTCCATAGAGAACATAGGGTATGTTTCTTGAGTGGTGCTCAACTAGCATTATGCAAGGTTAAGTTACTTCCCGTATTTTTGTCAAACTTAGCACTTTTTTAGTTGGTAACGGCATATTGAGAAAACCACAAAAACGCAACATCGACCAGAAAAGCTTGCTTTTATTTTCTATTCCTCGCATATGTTTTTGCATCGTCGTACCCCAACACCAACTATACAGGAAAAAGTCTCTCATCAGATATTCCTCGTGCCGTGGTCAATCTGTTTAGTCTTTAGACTTTCTTTTAGTTTACACGCCACTATCATGTCTTTGCCATGTGAAGTGCTTGTAATGAATGTCAGTTTGCCTGCAGGTTTTGCGGTTAACCAGGACATAGCCACGTGATTCATGTTTCGTAGAATTGGACGACGATGACGACGACAACAGTGACGGATATTGCACCTTCACCCATCCCGACATCATTTTGAGGTGCATTTTTCATCCCGCGTACGAGGACGAAAGCACATACAAATAAATGGAAGTTGAACATAAAAGTGACAAAAAATAAGAAAAAGTGGTAACACAGAGTTTTAGTTTCATGAAGACTTAACAAGTTGACAACATTGTTGGAAAAATTTATGGGCGTCACCAATTGCCGGAAGGATACTTACAATTTAACTTTTCTATTTGTGTTCGTTGTTTTACGTATGTAGAGGGTGTGAGGAGTAGTTCTTATAAGGATGAATGATGAATTAGGGTTAGTGCCGCTTTGAAGCGTTTGGAAAAGAGTTGCGCAACGCAAGCGTTGCGAAGAATAATCAAAGTTGATACAAGGCGTTTAGCGAAAACAATTGGAAGGGAGTATCAGTAATAGCGGCGTTATATAGTTTAGCTGGTTTTAGAGCTGTTCGATACTGAGTCTTTCAGTTTTTCAGTTTTTTGGCACCAGGTCTAAATTCCTGTAAAATAGCTTGAATAGATCGTGCCGTTTGCCGATTCATGTCTGTTTGTCCTAAGTAGTGTCACCCCACCTTACGATTAAATTCTTCAGATTGATTTTGCCACTGACATCTAAACTTAATTTCCAATTATAATTCAAAACCTAAATTGTCGTTGTTCCTATTTGGCAGATAATATCACATCACAAATGAATATGTTCCCGATAAGAATCAACCGAATTGAATTGAGACAAAAAGAATAGAAAAAATAACAAACAACCCACCTCATAACCAACTCTTACATCATACTATTGTGGATTGTATGGCTGTCGCTTATAATCAAGCTTTGCGTCCACCCTATTTTTTTATGTACGCAGTTATTTGCAATATCCTTACCGGAAATTGGGGGTAAGTAAATGGAAAACAAGTTATCGTTAAAAACGATGGCACTTTAATGAAAGGATCAACTTCTCTGGGTAACATTGCGACATTATGCTGCCTAACGATGTTGGTTCTGACGGTCATTTAAAAGTAACATGATGTGGTTGACCCTTTCGCATTATATTTGTGGGTTTCAATTTTCTTAGCCATCTGGTTTCAAGACTGCGGTTTTTGGGGAAATTTAAAGAGATATAAAGGAGGTTTTGGTGTGGTTAAGGGTCAAGAAACTTGAGTCTAAGCTATGTATATAGCGGATGTATGATATGACTGAAAAAAAATCAGATTAATTCGTCATTAGGAATTTTGTAAGGAGAAACTAGATTTATTTGTGTTCATTTATGCATTATCTAAAAATCGCTTATTTATTAAAGCTATCACGAACCAGGAAAGAACATTTTTAACCCTTAACTACATTCGTGGGGGACTAGGGTCCCCCAAGATGAACATTTTTAGACTTATCTCAAATGTTTTAAATTTGATGCGGTTGAACTTTCGCGTATTCGTAGCACTGCCTATGAGCTTGCAAACAGAGAAAAAGCGCTGGACTGCAGCTTATAGGTTAGAAGCTGTAAGCCCTTGGGGGACCTAGGTCCCCCACGAATGTACTTACGTAGGTAAATTTTTTTTTTGAACTTCCGATATATTTGCATTTTTCTTCTTGTATTTTGCAGTTTTGAATAGAATTTGAGATTATAGTAAATAGAGAATATATTTTATTATTGCAATGGAAGTTAAATCATGACAACTTTTACAAAATTATTCAATTTGATGGACAGGGGCCGGAGGTCGAACCATGTATGGCTTCGGATCATCAGAATCAAATGCAATCCCTATTTTTCGATTTTTTGAGTTTAGAACAGTTTCTTAATTATTTAAAGAATTGCAGATAACTTGTAAGAATAACAGATGGCAGCTGTTCTCGCAGAACGACTACCAATTTCTAAGGAAATTCACGAAAAAAAGCCCCTTTTTTTCCGCTTGTGATTTTCAAGATTGTTAACTATATTTAAAATTATAGTTATATTTTTCATTCTTTATTGTGTAAACAACGTAAAAAAACGGTTTAGCTTTTTGTGGAATTACATTTGAATTTTAGACTCGACGTTTGAAGTAAGTACTGAAAGTGTACCATGCGAAATGGCCACTTTCTATAATTAAAGCTGCAAACTTTACATGCAGCTTTCAAATCTTTAAAAAATTATATTTTTGCATTTATTACACGTCTATGATTTGTTTTAGATTAGGAGTTGGCAGCATTTGCAAAATTAAATGTATTAAAAATCACATTTGGTAATGGGGGACCTAGGTCCCCCACGAGTGTAAATGTGTAGGCTGGAAATAGCGAGTGTAGCTGAGGGTTAAATTAGTGTATGTGAGTCATTTTTGCTTTCAGGACTACTTTCTACATATAGGGATTTTACCAGCATACTCTGAAAACTGTCAAAACAAGGCACAACTCACTCGGACACGGGGATACTAAGTCTCAAGGACATATTGTATGGTTAAACCGAGTCGCCAAACCCTTAGTTCCCTGATACTTAATTATTCCTGTGCTAGGAGACCCTATGATTTAATCTTAGATTTTCTATTACTACTGACAATAACTCTCGATAAACCGATCGATCTTACCCGCAGAAAAAAAATCGATTTATCGACTAATTTCATCGTATCTCACTTTTGAATTTTTACATTTCATGTTTAGAAGAATTTCGTATCAAATAATACGTTTTGTTAATAATAATCAATATACAAATACATACAAATTGTGCCCATGCAACGACCATCTATATCTACACGTACAAACCGTTGGTTATTACAGCGTTGCTGATAGGTGGCGTAGTAAACCTATACATACACATGAACAATTAGTCGAACTGGGTCAAGTGGCGTCACTTTCGAGAATTTCCCCATTGTCCTGGATGGTCCTCACGTGAGTGTGAATGATATGATGCACCACCGAATTACCACTCAAGATTTACCATACTTCAGAAAGTTCCTCGTCCTATACTTCCGTATGCGCTTCATGTATCTCAGACTATATTCTTTTTGGCTCTCATCCCTTTTCAAAGTTTCCACCACCACCACCACTCAGATTCCACTTCAGTCAACCGGAGGCTGCTCGCTGGTACTTGGGGGACACTTAAGTATTAACTAAAGATGATAATTATCGTTTTTGTGCTCATTGGAAAATATGACGGAAAATTTAAATTGATTTGAATAAAGCGCGATGGAAAGAATTGAAATAAATATGCAGTTGGAATGGTGATTTTGTGATAATACACGAAGCAGTGGCGTGTATTGCCTAAAAATACATTATTATGCCCTGTCGCATGAATCAAAAATAGTGCCATCGTGTTCCCCGGCGTGTCGTAAAAGGCGACTACAGGGGCAGGAGAGAATAATACTCTCCTCGCAAAAATACATATGTGCAATAACGCGCGACAATTTATTGCATTCAACGGTTACAGGCTTATTCAGAAATTTACCCCTGTGGTTTTGGAGCTGGAATTATGCAACAGCGATCCCGGTTTTTCGTAGAAGGCGTACTTTGTGTAGGTACCTGAACGAGCCTCGGATACCTGTTGTTTCCAAACTGTACTCCTTAACTCTGGTAGTGAGCTTGTAGCCACACCCAGATTGGCTGGACTCGGCAACCTTTTGAACACGGAAGCGTCTAGCGAATTTGAAGGGCCGCAGGATAAACGTTTCAAATACATACGTCTATGTTTTTTTTTAATTTAATCACATAATATTTTTTTTAAATATGTCTATAAATAAGAGTTACGACCAAATTTTGGACAGCTGATCAGAACATTGTAGAACTTGTCATCCAGAAATCTTTGGTAGTCAAAATTGTTAGGCTGACATAAATTATATCATTTTCGACAGAAAAGTGGATTTAAATAAAAAAACAACGAGACCGAGGCTAATTTCGGGAGCGGTCAAAATTTGAATACCCGTCACATTTGAATGAAATTTGAGGTCCTTTTGTGTTAATAACTTCTACCGCAGCCCTATGACCTGTTCCGATTTCATCTGTTCCTGGATATGTTTTGAGGCTTTACTAGGACCACACTTGGGTGAAGTTTGGTTAAACTTGGTTTAAAAGCAAACAGTTTTTTTTAAGAACCCAATTTTCAGGGTTTGATTTGTACGAAAGCTCTATGACGGAGTGTTCTGATTTCATCCGTCCCGAGATATGTTTGTTTTACCAGAAACGCACCTGGTTGAATTTTGGCTAAGATTGGTTCATAAAAAAAAAAGTTTTTCTTAGAAGAACCTAATTTTCAGGGGTGAATTTGTATGTATGACAGCCCTATGACCTGGTGTTCCGATTCCATCCGTTCCGACATTTATCTTTGGTGAGTTGTGTCACCACGTACCTGAGCAGCGCAGGAGCCCCTGGTATGGTTGATACGCCATGGCGTAGATCCTTCGGGCGTTGACGCTCCCGAGCTCCGTAGTCATGTATGGGTGGCACAGCATGGCTGACTTTTTCCCTATTCCTTCGGAAAGTCAGCCATACAAGCTCACGCGACGCAGTGTTTCCTCGAAGGGGAGGAACCCGTTATAAGCGTACGTGTCTAGCCTCGGAGCTGGCGGCTGCGCATAACCCAAGTCACGAAGGGGCTAGTTAGGGAGAATAGTCAATGCGCCTGTACCTAGCTATTTTGTGGATTGATGACCACACGGGCCGAGTCAAATTGCTGCCTAGTAAACGGATGTGTGGCCCCAAAAGTGAAGGGTTCAGCGCTACGAGTCTGCTTTAAGCAGGCGAGTAGTAAGCAGGGATAACGATCCTGCGGCTGGCAAGCCGAATTCGTTAGGTCTAACCGTAAGGGGGCCAAAGGAGGATCACACCTGCTACAGAGAAATCTTTAGAGAATAGTGTACCTCGGGGATGGGCGTGCCCAGGGACCATGGTCCTTACCCATCTTGGCGTTGGTCTCGAGGGGGTTTGTGGTGTTAGACAAGTCGGCCAGCTAGAGTCGCATCCCAAGGTGGGGTTCGAAAGGGAGGCATCCCGGCGGAGAACACCCTTCCGGCATTAAGCCGGATAAATTGCCGCTCCTTTATAAAGGGAGGTATGGCCAATAGGCTTAGTTACTCTAAAGGCAAGCGCCAGTAGACGCAGACTCCATGTACTTGTCGAATATGTAGTAGCAACATTTCGTTCACTACAAAGTTCCAACTACTACCACCCTAGAACGTCCCAAAAAGGATTTGTTACGATGAAGTTAATATTTGGGTGTAAAAAACGTAACGGAAACTTAATAAAGTGGAGGAATCAAAAGCATTGATTCTCGCTACTTAAAATGTTGCTTGGGATAGGCCTGTTCGGTAATCTGATTTCAGTATCGGATACCGGTTTTCTTCAATACCCGGTTCCACATTCGGTGCACCGGTACCCGCCGGGTTTTTTAACACCGAGTTTTTTGAAAACATGGTTTTTTTTTCAGTACCGTTTTTTTACCATGACCCGGTTTTTTTTCAAGTACCTTTTTTAACCATGACCCGGATTTTTCAAGTACCTACCAGTTTTTTTTTCAGGTTTGCTAGCACCTCTTCAGCATTTGTCTTTTTTTTTCAGGTTTTCTAGCACCTCTTCAGCATCTGTCTTTTTTTTACAGGTTTTTTTAGCCCCTTTTAAATACCAGACCAGGTCTTTTTCAGGGCTTTTATATTTATAACGTGAGGCGGCCGGCGTTTTTATAGTTTTGTGGAATGGATTTGTTTAATGGATTTTGTCCGTCCGTTCACTAAATATATCGTTAAAGGCTCAACTGATCGAGTTGAAATTTGGAAGGAACAGTCTTTAGCACCAATACATTTCAAGTTGGTAGGGCAAAAATAACAGGGTGTCCCCAAAGAGGTGGAAGAAGTTGATTTTCCAGCCCGTTCCATATTTTGACAAAAAAAACCGCAATATGGAAGTAAATTTTAATGTTCGTATTCACATACCAGAAAAGTCTTGCTGGAATTGCAAACATATGGTTAGATCAGTAAAATTGCATACAATTATCGCATACAGCGTCTAATCCATTTGAGATCTGACGATCAAGATAAAGTTAGATAGTCTGACGAATAATCGGGTGGTTTATGGCGACTCTTTCGCATGTCACTATATTTTTATGCCCTTCGCTCGTAGAGTCAACGAATGGTATATGTATAAGTTTTGTCGTAAGAATAGATCAAATCGGACCGTGGGGTCATGGGGCTGCCAAACAAACCTAACCTCCCAAATTAGGTTCTTCTGAGAAAAACTTTTTTATTTGTGCACTGATTTCAACCAAATTCCACACAAATGTATTTCTATTGATGACACACAGCATATGTGAGAATGGATCAAATCTGACCATGGGGTCATGGGGCTGCCATACAAACCTAACCCCCCAATTTAGGTTCTTCTAAGAAAAACCTTTTTATTTGTACACCGATTTCAACTTAATTTCACACAAATGTGATTATATTGATAACACAAAACCTATGTAAGAATGGATCAAATCGGAAAATGGGGTCATGGGGCTGCCATACAAACCTAACCCCCTAAATTAGGTTCTTCTAAGAAAAACTTTTTTATTTGTGCACCGATTCCTACCAAATTCCGCAAAAATGTATTTCTTTTTATGAGACAAAACATATGTTAGAATGAATCAAAACGGACTATGGGGTCATGGGGCTGCCATACAAACCTAACCCCCCAATTTAGGTTCTTCTAAGAAAAACTTTTTTATTTGTACACCGATTTCTATCAAATTCCACAAAAATGTATTTCTTTTGATGACACAAAACATATGTTAGAATTGATCAAATGGGAGCATAGGGTCATGGGGCTGCCATACAAACCCAACCCCCCCTTTTGGTTTTTCTAAGAAACATTTTTTACACCAATTTCACAAAACCTTGAATTAATGTGTCTTAATCAAAGCAACAAAAAAGTCAAAAGAAATGGGATCGAGCTATAGGGCCATGCTCCCGCATCCCCCAAAAAAATTCTCTGAGTAAATATTTTTATTTGCCCACTTATTCCAACAAAACCCCACACAAATATTGTTTTGTCGACGCAACGGAGCTTTTGTGCAGACGTAAGGAAAAGAATGGGAGGGGGGTTAAATACAAGTCGTAGGCACGCCAGAACAAGCTTTTAGCCCGGAGGAAAGCGAAGGGTATCCAAATTTCTGCCGCGCCCGAAATTAGAGCCTCGGTCTCGTTTTTGGCTCATATGGTTCATACAACCGCACAAACTGCGGCCCGCGAGATTGACATGTCTGCTTTATAAGCTTATAAAGCCACAATCTATTACGCATGAGCATCCTGTAAAAGATAAAGGTCACTGCTGGTCACTTACGAACAACAACAGCTCCGATGGAGGAAGCATTTCATTGACGTCCTCAACAACAACTTTAGCCCTTCAAGCCCTCCGTCGCCTGAAACATTAAGACTTCCGTAAATGGCAAGAACTAGTACCGGTCTACTATTCAAGGTGGAAATAACCAAGGCGCTTATAAGCTGGTAGATCCCCGAGCAGATGATATCCCTTAGAACTTTTGAAAGTGGATGTCAACGATACAGCGTATATTCTCCTTTCCCTGATCCTAGACAACCGAGACTCTCCGTGAAGAATGGAAAAGGGCGTCATTATTAAAAACCCTATGAAAGGAAATCACCTCCTTGTAAAAATTAGCGTGGAGTATATCTCCTCCCAGCAGTCTCTAAACTGATGGCCTAATCTTGGACTGGATAAAGAGAACGGTCGACCGCACTCTGAACAACGAACAAGCTGGCTTTCGTGAGGGTTTCTCATGTAGCGATCACATCAATACCCTCCGTATTACCGTATTATAATTGAACAATCCGCAGAATGAAGATCTCCGTTACAAATTAGGTTCAGTGACTTCGAGAAGGCTTTTCACAGCGTTGACCTGGCTTATATCTGCACAGCCTTAGGTAAAAGAGGCATACCAGCAAAACATATTTCCATTATAAAGGAGTCCTCTAACGAAGGCCAATGTCATGTCTGGCTCAAGGGAGAATTGTCTAGTCCTTTTGATTCAAATTATGTATTGGATTACCTTTAACACCTATATACATACTACGCTGACGATATTTGCCTTTTTTCAAACTAGTCAGATTATCTGGCTCAAATGACGGATGCTTTGCATCGTGAAAGTCAAAGTGCTGCATTAAAAATTTCGAGAATCGCGTATAAATGAGGTCCCAGCAGCTTTTTTTTCAGTCTGACTTCTCTCTGGCAAAACCACAGCATCTCCAGAAGCACCAAACTCTGGATCTTTAAAGCCAGTGACCAGTAATATTACAACTAACCTGTAAACTTTCGTGCATCAGTGCCTACGGCGCATGCTACGAATTCGGTGGGCTGGGTTCATAACGATAACGACGTCCTCCTCGCAGTTACTGGCCAAAATAGGATGGCACCGTGCACCGATATCAAATGGCGGAAGTGGCGTGTATAGATCACATACTTGGACAATAGCCAAAAAACATAACAAAACCGGCTCTCGATTGGAAGCCGCAGGGAACCGAAGCAAGCCGTCGTGTGGGTGGACCCAGAAATACCTACATGGAGAAGGTCTGTATAGGTAGAGGGAAAATCTATATGCAAATCGTGGGATATCTAAAGGCGATGGGGCGGCAGAATTTGAGGGGCGGCAAATTCTTAATTTTTTTTTGATTGGTCCAAAATTATGGGAAAGATGGATTTTGAAAACTCAAACATAATTGTAGAAAATATTTTTTTTTAATTTATTCTAGTTAGATGTACATATTTGTCTTAATCCAAAGCACCTAATCGCAACCTCAACTCAAATTTTAATGTGATTCCGCCTTCAAAAATTGGAGCTACGTAAAATTTTGCTTGAAGCATACACTCATTCACTCTGAATGGCGTGGCGACCTTTAGTTCAATTAGAGTAGCAGTATAAATCATCTTTGGCTTCACTTTAAACATTACATATGCCTGAAGCCACATTAAATAATATAAATACGCGAGTACTTGGATGCCAGCACCTGTTTTCAAGCCTCTAAAATTGCCCCAGACTTGAAGAAAAAAAAAACGAAAAATATTTTTGGTGGTAGTGATCCTTTGGAAAGTTCAAAACGCCCCCAAGCAAGTAACGCATCTAACAACACATTTTCGTGTGTTCAATTACTTCGTAAATTTGCCCCCACATCAAATTCGCTGGGAAGCAAGGATTTGGTTTCGGAAGAAGTGCAAGTCTCGATATTAGAAATGCGGCATTGGCTATCAAATTTTTGAGTTTCTATCGGGTGAGGTTTAATAAATTTTTACGCTTAAATTTTCGAATTTGCAATTTTTTGTTTAGAGAAAAACGGGAAATTCCACCGAAAATAAAAAATAATTTAAAATAGTTGAAATTAGGAAAATCTAAAACTTTTTAGGCACGGAATGATTTTTGCTGAATAACATCAGTAAGTGTTTTCCCAATTCGTTTTCGTTACAGTATTTATCACCGAAAACAAATTAGGTCAAGGCAGTGGCGTGCACTCCATATATGCAAATAAGCAGTGCATACCCTTTCATTTAAAAACATTTTCTTCATACAAGTTCATGAAAATAATTACTGATTTCACTGTTAATTCTTTCCTCAATAAATGTACCAGCGCCATCTTTATATCGACCTCGTTCTTTCGCCGACACTCGAGTATGCTCGATAAGCACCATTTCGCCGTGCTTGTAATCTCCATACGAATTGAAAAATTTCAACTGCAACAATGTTGCAGGTTTATATGGTGAAGAGAAGCACGCCTGCCTTGGCGAACAAAGTTGACGGACGAACGATGACTATAGCACAAGCGGCGAAAAATGTCGTGATAAGATTTGAGCAAAGGGAACCAAAGCGGAAATAAACAGTAGGTCCCAAAATGTGTCGTTCAGTTTTGACAAAATGTTTCCTTTGTTTGTTTTTTAATATTTAAACAATGTTGAAACAGGAATTTATTATTTTTTAAAGAGAATGTATTTTACTAATCAGAAACAAATTATAATGCACATTTTTGTACGGGGTTGGTTGAATAGCTATGTATGCATTTTGTTAGTCGCACTGTGTTATGTACATATTACAAAAGAAGGTTTGTATGCCTACAGTTTACACATTTGAGAAAATCAATAAATCTTACAATGCGAATGTTTGTATTTGTTTGATTGATTTAAATAATTTTTCATGCACTGTTGACGTTTTCTGGTTAAATATGATGCTAATATAGGAAATTTTATTTGTTGGGGTAATTCGTAAATTATTTCCAAAACGATCGATAAAGAAAAAAAATTTAGAAAACATGAACGCATTTCTAAAGAAAGTGAAAAGGCGAATGTAATAAGAATTGTACCGTTTTCTATGTTATCATTGGATAATTTCAATCATTCCTAAAACAATTTTGGAAGGAGCACGAAACACCTGTATCCCTCCCCTGGGAAGCAACATAAAAAATGTTCAAGCAAACAAAATACGCTTACTACACCCAGAAAAATATCACTTTTTTATTGACAACAATTAATTGTCAATTTTACGTAATTGAATGCTATCTACTGTTATCTTTACAATTTTCGTGAATTAAACAGTTAATTTGTTCAAATTAACAGTGAAATATGAAAGCATTTATAGTTGTAATTGCAACAACAAACTGTGAAAATATTTTGTAAAATGCAGAGTACCTCTCTTTAAATTCTATACTCTATGTTGTAAAATTGACAACCAATTCCATCACATCTACTATCTATTATCGTGTGTGGTGTCTGCTCGCGCCGGAAAATTTGAAAGTTCCTTTTTTTTTGTATCGGCCGGGATGAGTGAAATTGGCGAAATAATAGAAAATATTGTTATAGACAGTAAAGTGTTTGATAGTGTATCCAAATTCAATATTTCAAAGCCGGTGGTCATCAGGTAACCCAGACTCCACAACGAAAAGTTTGTGTTCAGTGCAAAAAGTATAAACATTTTAACTTTTTAATTCAGAAAAAATCGAGAAATTTCTTATTTTTTTACTAAATATAATTAGTGCGCGCTTTCATTTTAAGTGATTTTCTTGCGATTGAAAATCCCCGTGAGTGAAAGTAGGTAAGTTTAAAATAATAAAAAAAAATGTCAAAAATGAAACAAAATCGTATTTTATTCCTATCCCATTGTCTTAATATACATTACAACCAAGATTTGGAAATAACAGTGTTGTACTGTAGAAACGACAGAATTATGATTTCAATAAAACAGGCTCACGTAAGAGCATAGAAAATTTCAGTCAATTTCACAATTTATCTTACGGTAATCTGCTGTTAAATCAACAGCCATTATTGTGAATAAGAAACAACTTCAATATAATTTCGTGAAATTTACAGTAAAAACTGTCAAATATGAGGGACTGTAAATTTGAAAACGAAATCACTGTAGAATTGAATTCAGCAGTTGTAGGGTCGATTTTATCTATGAAAAGAGATGAAACGACAGTAAAAGCTACAGTTTTACCAATATTTTTCTCTGGGTGTAGTATAAAAAAATACGAAATTTCGATTTTTCACATACGTCCGCAAACGTTTTTCCTACATTTCCTTTGTGAGGTGACAACTGCTACCTTCAAGCTTATCTAGTGGTGGAGGGCGGCAAATTCGTTACTGCCCAGGGGCGCAATAGAGGCTAAATCCGGCGCTGAGCAGAGAGAGAATGAAGAAAGTAGCGTTTTAGAAACTTAGCGTGTGACAGGGTTAAAAAATCGTAACCTATGTTGGCTCAATGTCAATGAGTCTCATAATTTTATGGGAGATTATATGTGCCCTATGCATTTACATACAGGAATCAATACTGCATTTAATTTGACTTACCAGTTTTTAACTAATTGCTAAAAAAAAACTATTTTTATTTTTTGTATCGTACTCACCCGACAATCCTCACAATGATGTATTAACGAATATGTTTGACGACAATCATAACGCACAAGAATTTCGTTAAATTCGCACGTAATACGTGTCGCTAGCGCATCCATATCCAATAGATCGTTTAGTGTCCGTATGCATTCGCTACCGCCATTCAATGTGGCATTTAAGGCTAACGTATGTAGAGCACTAAACACGGTACGTTCACAACAATGTTTCATACGTAACACGCGTAATTTTTGCGCTAAGACGTTACGCGACTTTTTGCAAAGTTGCACGGGACTGGACTCATCGGTATCGCCCAAATAGTCAAGGCACTGGTGTTGTTGTTGCTGCTGCGATTGCTGCTGTTGTTGGTGTTTTTGTTGTTGTTGTTGTTGATGTTGCTGTTGCGGTTTTTGTTGTTGTTGTTGTTGTTCATGTTGCTGATGGTACTGCTGTTGCTGCTGCTGTTGATGCTTTTGCATTTCATACTGTTGATTTAGCTGTTTTTGGATTTGTTGTTCGGTTGTCATCGTTTGCTGATGTGGCAGCTGATTTTTATTATTTTTTTTATATTCCATAGTATTAAAATTATTGTTTATATTTTTATTATTATTATTATTATGACTATTACTTAAGAATTTATTTATATTGTTATTATCATTTAAACGATTTTTATTATTTTTTAATAATAATTCTTCTTCTAAACGTAATTGTTCGCACGATTGTGGACAACGTGGTGGACCAGGACCCTCATCTACCCATGCTACAGGCAGTGTACCAGGTGAACATTGACCCTGAAAATATGCAAAAAATAAGTAAATTAATAATGTTTAATATTTTAAATTAATTTTTACTTAATTTATAGTATGCAATTAATCAAATGAAATAATTAAATTGTATTTTTAAGACTTTTTTTTATTTCTGAGTTATCAGAAAGTAATATTTTTTCTAGTCAAGAATTCTAATTACGAGTATTGTTTGAGACCATTAAAAATGATGAAAGCAGAATTGCCTATTTGACTGTTTGAACCCCGTGGGGAGGCATTTAATTTTGGAAGACCTACCCACGCTTCCTAGAGGCATCGCTTTTTTTAGCGAATGTGGAAAATTAACATTCAGGTCTCCAGATTCTGGCATCATGACCTGGGGTCATCGCCAAACTGAGCTGAAACTAGTATAGCCATAAATGTAAATATTTTAGAGGAGATATTTTCTATTGGCATTAAGTTCAAAGATATCCACTTATTTTATGCACTTCTTTATTCATCGGCTTGCGTATTATGCTGAGAGCTCGCTCCAACTCGCGGCTATAAAATTCAGTGGGCCAACCCGTTAAATTCGGATGAGCAGTAGCAGGTCCCATAAAGCCAAAACAATTAAACATAAAACGTCCCGTGCGAATTTAACCTAATTCTTATTCCCTTTTCAGCCGGTTTGGTACGTGTTTCTGCTGCGTATACTTTTAACTGCGATACCAGTTTCAATGACAATCCAGCCATATCGTCAGCCCCTTGCCAACCTCAATATCCATCTCACCAACAACATCCTGTTCCTCACAATCCTTTTATAGACTTTGCTCCTTTTACATTGTCATCGCAAGCAGTCGCGTCGACATCGGTACCGTGGTAGCCTACTTTAAAATTAGTTTGTGTCTCGGGGAGTGAAGTGGCAGCTCTCATTACTCTCACAACAGCGCATAGAATTATTAATATGGACTTAATTGGATGACGGAGTTCTTGTCCTGTAATTAGTCCGCGACAAAGGCAATTAGACACGCGGATCGTTGTGTTGTTGTACTTGTGTCGTACTACACAACACCAGTAGTCGTGGTTGCTGTCGTCTTTTCCAAACCGACGACAATCTGTTTTTTCGTTCAATGTTCTTGTTTTATGCGGTTCGCGAAGCAAAGCTACCGCACACTGTTTTTTTTTTGTCGTTCGTTTGTTTAGATATTTTTTTTGTGGACATTCCGCCCCCGATGTCATTCATTTTTTAATGGGTACTTCTCCATTCAAAACCGCAATTCACCTCAACAGTGCATACAAAATAAAGCTTCTTCATCAGCCGTGCCGACCACTCGACTCTCTTTGTGTTGATATTATAGTAGTCCGCAAGGACACCATTGTGTTTGCCATTTTTTTTCGGACGAGGTGTATAATATTTAGCGCATTGACTTCCGGCAAGGAGCTGACAACATCCTTCACGATGTTGTGGACGCCGATGGAGGGGAGCATTTGAAAGATTGACGGTCGGCAAGTGGGACGCTTAGTGGAAAGTTGCCATTTAACTTAACATAGAAAAGAGAGAGAATCCGAAAAGGTTGCCGTACTCTGTGGGTAAAACTGTTTTTGACAGGACTCGTTTTGAGTGACGATAATGATGACGACGGTGACGTGGTGACTCGGGGTCTTATTTAAAGTTTTCAAATAAATTATTTGCAAGCTTGGGACATGAATCCGTGAACCCATTAAGTGAGTTTCTTGTCCCATGTTTTTCTTTTTTCCTTTTCGGCCTCTGCTCGGGAGTTTCATAATTCGTTTGACGGAATCTTAATAAAATTGTGCATGGGTGTTGTGAGAAAATGGTTTTTAGGTTTTGACATTGTATAGGTATGACTATGTATACGTAGGAATGGATAGGATTTTCAATAAATTGAGTTTGGATTTGTGTGAGTTTTTGAAAAATTCTAAAATATTTATATGTATGTATAAATATTTGGGCTTCCGTAAGTTACTTGCTATAAATTGAATTATTGAAAAATGTGTGAATCTGGCGATGTCACTTACGAATTTTTCTTTTCTTCTTACAGTTCGTTTACCCACGTTTGCCAACCCACATTTTTTGTAAACTTGGCAAAGTTACTTTTACATTTTTAATTTTTCTTATGTAAATATTTTTTGTTATGTAAAAATTTGTCTCTTGTAGTCTGGCTGGTCTAGCGGTTAGTGCGCGCACCTTCGGTGCACAGGGTCATGAGTTCGAATCTCACCGTGGATCATGGTGTTTTTCGAACTCACGAGCTTGTGACGGACTATGATCTCACTCAGATGTTAAACGAGTACCCATTTATGGGGATAAATAACACTCCTGAGCGTGATGGTGATGTCACTACCTCAACAAAAAGCAGATAAGATCCTGGAAATAGGATGTCACTAACACATCCTGCGGCCTTAGTCCAATGCTGGATTGTCGCGCCTGTTATTTATAATTCTTATTTATTACCTATGTGCAAAATAATTCACTATGTATGTATGTATCTAAAATCTAAAAAACCCTCGTATATTGCGGCCGCAGCCCTCTATACGCCGGTATTTTTTTTTTCTTCTTCACGGTATTGGTCACCTGTAGGTTAGGTTAGGGGCAGGAGCCACTAGAGTTGACATCTAGTGCACTTAGACCGAAAGATTGGTCCATTGTGATACCCCATGGAAGAAGAAAAGTACGTACTAAGTCATGCTGTAAAACCAGCCCGTTCTGGCAATATACTTATTGAGCCATATTGGGCTCACACCCCGAAGATCGTCCATATCATAGAAAAACCTAGAACCAAGAATACGTCTTCGTACTTCGGCCAAGGCCGGACACTGACAGAGAAAGTGATGCACGCTTTCTTCCTCTTCTTCGTCATCACAACTTCTGCAGTAGTCATTATGGGGAATGCGGAGTCTCCTTGCGTGCTCCCCAATAGGACAGTGCCCCGTTATAGCACCGAGCACCCCACCAATGTGTTTCCTGTCCAGTGACAATAATATTGTTGATCGGGCCGAGTCAAGCCGTGGCCAAATCAACCTAGTTGTCGCGCAAGTGCTGCCGTGAGTCCATCTGGCACTAGCCCTGAGCAAAACAGCCGCTTCTACTACCACTTTGCAGGAGGAAATCGGCGTTTTTAGGTTACTATGATGGTCCTCTAAATTCATATTTATCGCATTACGGGCGAGGCGATCCGCATTACAGTTCCCCGCTAATCCACTATGACTAGATATCCAACAGAGGGTAATATTGAAAAAACGACCCATCTCTATAAGAGCCGAGCGGCAGGTTTCGACAGCTTTAGATGTTGTCAGGACCGATTCGAGAGATCGAATTGCAGCCTGGCTGTCAGTATAAATAGTGAAATCCCTCGCAGTGACGACATGATTCCATAATCGCCGAAATCTCCGCCTGCAGGACGCTACAGTAATTAGGCAAACGAAATGACAGGTTAACATCAAGAACATCCGAGTGGATGCCAATACCCACTCCTTCGTGTGACTTGGAGCCATCAGTGTAGATATCAAATGACTCAACGTGTCCACCATACACATACACCGTATAATAGAATAGGACGGACAACAGCAGTGTAGATCCAATGTAGAGCTTCTGGCTGCAAGCCCCAGGTTTTCCCTACGGCTTTCCTTCATGTATAGAGTGCTATAGTTGCTTTATTCACTCGTTCCTGAATGTTAGGCCTCCAGCAAAGCTTTCGGTCTAACAAGATGCCAAGAAATTTAGCTTTTTCCGCAAAAATTAATGGACTATTCCGTAGTGTAGGTGGGTCGAAAGAAGGAAGAGTGAAGAGCACAAGCTCTGTTTTAGCAGGATTAAGTTCCACGCCACTGAGGTTGGCCCATTAATTACAAAAGATAGGGTGTGTTCAAGTATTCCACTAAGGACTTCCGGGAACTTACCTGTAACAGCGATAGCCACATCGTCAGCATATGCAGTCACCTTACATCCAGACCTCTCAAGATCCAGAAGCAATTGATTGATTGCTATGTTCCACAGTAAGGGAGATAAAATACCACCCTGTGGGGTGCCTCTAGAAACATACCTATATAAAATATAAAGATGTTGAGCCCATGGTTGTAATAATGCGCCTCGATGTCAATAGCGCATTCACCAGTATGCAGAAGGGCTCGTCGACATGAAGGCTTCGAAGTGCGTCGGTAATCGCCTTAGGTTTAATGTTATTCAATGTCTAGGAACACAGCCATCGTGTATTCCTTCTGATGAATAGATTTTTCAATGTATCTGACGAGAGTGCAGAGCCGTATCCACTGACCTTCCTTTCCAGTAGGCATGTTGTGCCGTTGAAAGGAGATGTGGCGGAATATTCATTCGTAGATGTTTATCCAGAAGTCGTTCAAGTAGTTTGAGCAAAGTTGAAGAGAGACTAATGGGCCTTAGGTCATTAGGTCGGGCGTGTGAGTTTCTGCCCGTTTTTGGAATAAACGTGACCCGCACCTCTCTCCATACGCGAGGAATATAAACTAGACGGAAACATGCTGTTAGTATGCTCTCTACACTGAAAAAAATATCTTTCTTATTATTAACGAATCACATTCGTTGACTTATTTTCATTGCCATAAGGTAATTATTCGTTATGATAAGGTAGACGTTCATAAAGGTTTACGCCACATTTCGTCACATTAAAGAAATCTGATTCGTTTATATTTTGTTCGTCAATATCAAGAATATTTACATTGACATGAAGAAAATATTCGTTCATTAGGTTAACAAAAACTTCTTTCATAAAATTAATGATTATTTTCCTTGTTGTAAATTTAATGTAAAATTTCGTTAAAATTGAGGAACATGTTGAAGAATCTTTACCTTACATTCAGGAAGTTTTCCTGGTTAAACGATACGTATATTTTTTATGATATCGATATTAACGAATTGTTCATAACATTAATGAAAGCTTTTCTTAACTCTGACAAATACATTACGTGGATCTTAGAAACCTTCAGCACGTATAGTCTGGTTGGTGTAGTAGGTAGGGTGCAGGTCTTCAAATCATAGGATCCCGGGATCGAATCCCACCGTAGGTGTAGGTCAGTTATGATGCTTTTCAGAGCAAAGCAGCAGTAAAATAAATGTCATCAACACTTATAGAGCTAGGTTTTTAATAATGGACTGCGTCAGTTTTTTTTAATAAAAAAAAAGGTTCATTTCATATTTTCTATGTACATCAATACATAGCAGCAATGAACATAATAAAAAATTAAAATAATGAATGTTTCATATATACAATGAACTTTTTCATTGTATTTACGTTTTTTTTTTTCGTTCAGTGAAGTATAATGTTCTTCAATTTTAAGAAATCAAATCGTCAATCATACGAATTATTTAACGCAATACCAACGAAAGTTTTCATATAGAGTAAGAAATGTTTTCGTACTAGAAATTTTAACGAAACTAGTTTCATTGGCGTAACGAACTACTGTTTTGGAGGTTTTTTAATGTAGTTTTTCGTTAAATTGAAGTAGCTTTACATGCTATTTACGACGTCTTTTGTTTCAGTGTATCCAAGGATAGGTAATGTCTAAGCATTGCTGCAAGTCTGCAGGGATAATGCCATCAGGTCCCGCAGATTTAAACGGCTTAATAAAACTAGATATGGCCCACAATATCTTCTCCCGAGATAAGATCGAATCACTATCACACGGTGCTGTGTAACTCAAAGGGAATTCAGGTGGTGCAGTTACCGAGTTTCCCGGGAAATGAGAGTCAAGCAAACACTCAATCGTTTCAGTGCTCGAAGACGTCCACGATCCGTCTTCCTTTTGAAGGAAACTGGGCATCGATGGATTTGATGCCATCATTTTCCTAAATCTTGAAGTCTCAGATGACCCTTCGATACTCTCACAAAAGCTTTGCCACGCATTGCATTTGGACGCTCTTACTTCTTTTTTGAAGGAATTGAGATGTTTTTGTAGGAGATCCAATCCAACTCCGTCCTAGAAGCTTTAGCCTTATTGAATCTTCTCCTGCTCACTGATCTCAATTCGGAAATCTTGGGACTCCACCATGACGGTTTTTTCTTGGCAGGATATGAGATGGCAGGGCACGACTCAGAAATCGCTGCCTCAATAGACTCCGTAAAACTATTTACCAGATCATCGAGCTGTTGCTCGCTGTGGGGCAGAGTCGGTAATGCTGGAAGCCCTTCGGTAAGGGCAATACGAAATCTGGGCCAGTCGGTCCTTCTGCGATCCACAATGTGAGGAACTGCATCAGGACGTTCAGCAAGGCTAAACTGTAAATATCGATGATCAGACAAGGAGTGGTCTGACGACACCCTCCAGTCTTTGATAAGAAATAAGACACTTTCTGATGCTAGAGTGATGTCCAAGACTTCTTGCCTATTTATTGGTATAAAAGTCAGCTCACAGCCTACATTACATACGAAGAGATTGGTTCCTATTATATATTCGAGAAGCAGTTTGCCCCGCTCATTGGTGTCAGAGCTACCCCAAATGATATGGTGTGCATTAGAGTCGCATCCTAGAATCATATCAGTTTCCGACGCCTTTGCTGCCGCTATGGCTTCTTTTAAATTAGAGGCAGGTAAGTGATCGGCATCATGAGGCATGTATGGCGATGCGACCCAGTATACCCTACCCCGTAGTTCCAAGCAGACTAAAACACAGTCACTGTTACTGAAGTTCGGTAGTAAGAAAGCCTTGACGGTCTTACTAACAAGAATGCAGGATCGGGGTCTCACCTGTAACGTTGATCTCTAATTGCGGCTGTCACGCATTCTTGTGTAACGGACGGTTTTTGAAACATACATACATATTTTTCGATTTGTTACAAATATGAAGGATTTGATTAATTTTAACTTATTATTAATGTTTCTAAAAATCATTGTAATTGGGACAGCTGGTGTGATTGGAGGAAGACGCAGCCGACTCGTCTGTCACGCGGATCAAGAAGAAAAGAAAGAGAAAATCGAGTGACAGGGTTCTGAAATGGTCACACTTTTTTTTGTTGGCGAAAAAGTATATATTGGAGGAAAAAAGTATGTGGCGGTCCTTAAGCAGCGACAGGATTCGTTGAAGAGCATAACAAACGGATAAAAAAAACCATTTGACCCTCTGATAGTGCCATCGGCGATGGGCGTTTCGACGCAACTGCATACCCATAAAAGAAGATAAGCGCATCTATGGTTAGTGTTTTAGTTTAAATTTAACACAAACCCTCCACAATTAAAACTAATTGTGGAGGGTTTGTGTTAAATTTAGACCCGTCGACTAAGTTATGTCATGATGCCGCGCTGCCCGTCTGCTATTACCGCCGCCTTTGCCTCTCGATGATGTTAGATTGAGTGAACGAGCTGCCCCCTCAAGGGGTGAAATTACATTTTCAGAAGGGAGACGCTTTACATTTTGTTCGGCCGCGAGCGCCTCAGGATGGGTGTTTGTATTGTAATTTAGTGGGTAGGAGTCCGTCGCCATCCGTGCCCACGGACCATCAAAGAATCAAAGGATGGCATATCGCTGCTCGCTCGTCGATGAACACTATCCTCTTTGCCTAACATGCACGGTTACCACCCCCTGGGCATTTCGGATGGTCAATTTCTTCCATTAGACTTGTGTTACAATTTTTGAGGACCAGTATAGGGTGAGAGTCCTCACCTACAGATTGCTCCCATCGAGAATTTCGCAATGCCGCTTAGTTTACATCATTATTGCAATTTTAACGGCTTTAATATCTTGTTTGAAATGAAATATCGAACGAATTTACACCCGATATTCCGGATCAATTGGGACCGAGCCCTATCCAGATAGTCGAACTGTCCGAATTTTCGAAACTAATTGTTACCCTGGCTACTAGTACTTTTACTAAAATCATTGAAAAATTAACCATTTTAACGGTCAGTTAATAATTTTGCATTCGAAATATGCTTTCCTCTTTAGTTTATAGAGAAGTACGCACGAATATTCTTAGGAAAATTTCCAAATTTTATGCAAATTAAAACAAATAAATTCTGTCAAAATTTTGATGATCATGAAATCGAATTCGCACACCGATTTCTGACATTTCGCCAGCGAAAACAATGCAGTTGGACCTTATTTTACAGTGAAAAGATGCCAAATGTCAAATAAATCATACCGCGAGCGCACATTTATCTTAAATTTTGTGAATATAAAAACAAGTCTAAACAAGACATTTTTCATGGGAGACATAAATGAAAGTTTTTCGCTCGGTGAACTTCGTATTTTACTTAAAGAATAAAATTCAGTTTCCGGAGTGAACACTATCTGCATTATTGCTTCCACGAATACTGGAGAGTTACGGACAAAATAAAAAGTAAATTCTAAAAATTCAATGAATAAATGCGACGTCTTGTCCAATGGCGCGCAGGAGTTATATTGTGGGATAATAGTCTATTAATCATGAAGTCTCTTCGCTAGCCTAATTTAGGCTAAAAATTTATAAATTCTCCTGAACCTGGCAATTCGCTAAGCAGTCACACAATACACGTGTACTCAGTTCTCGCCTTCTCCAGGATATAAATTTAGCAAATAATCCCGACTGTGATCTGCACACAGTGTTTCGATAGCTGAAAGGGAAGATCACATCTATAGCTTGTGGGAAACGGAAATGCTCCTTCCGATACCTAAGACACGGCGTTAGCTATGAAGGTATGTTTTCAAAAAGGCTCAGCACCAGTAAGTAAAGAGGAGGAACCTTGTTTGGGAAGCTTATCTGCTTTTTTGTTTCTTCCAAAGCATCATCAAGCCACATGCAAACCAATTTGGACAACCACGTTCCCTCTTGCTTGCTTCCATTCTAAAATGAAATTTGTGCCCGTATGATTGCAACTTTGGCCCCCTATGTCGAATAACAGAAAAAATCATTGCGACGTTGTTGCTGTAAACGCTTTGTCAAATTTGTGACTATGGACATAAAAATACTCCCAGCAAATCTTGAAACGAATAGCCTCGTTTGAATGCAGTCTAAGAAATTTATGTCAGTACTAGGGATGTCAAAAACCGGCCTATAACCCGGTTTTTGGTTTTTCCAGTTTTTTTTTTGGAAAGCCGGTTAGACCGTCCGGTTATAACCGGGATAAAAGTACCGGTTTTCCAATTAACCGAGTCTTTTCATTAATTCGCTTAGAATTTTAGTAAAAACATGCATACACACTCGTATTGCTATGGTTCGTATCATATGCAAAATTAAATCAAAGATACAAGGAGAAGTAATTTGACGAAGCGATGGTTCTACGAGTAATAGCAATAATGAGAGTGTTCGAAAATATGTTTCATCATCATCATCACCATTGTATAAATTTGGAAAGAATTTTTGTCCCGGTTTTAACCGGATGGACAAACACTCGTCCGGTTTAAAACCGGGAGGAAAAAACCGGAACAAACTGGTTAACCGTTATGAAAGTACCGGTTTTCGGACTAAACGTCCGGTTTTTGACATCCCTAGTCAGCACCCTTTTCTGATTAATCGAAAATAACAATAAAGGATGTCCTTAAACATTTAAATGTGATCTTTGCTGGCTTTTCAGAACGGATCGCATATGTGTGCGGTCAAATTCTTAGTTACTTTTCATCTAGCCGCTTTTTATTAAGCACAGACAAAACACATTCGATTCTAAACTCGAGAGCCAAAGAAAAGCGTCCTCCATCCGAAAAAAAACCCTCTTCAAACGACTCTCCACAATTAGTCATGATTCAACCATTTTTGAACATTTTGAACCATACTTTTTCTATAAAATCTCTCATTCATGTAGGTACGTCCTCCACAATACACTTTTTCCACCCCCATCTTACATTAATTCCGCTTATTCATAACTTTACATTCTTTCACCCTTCTAGCGTTCCTATAGCCATACGGATGCAAAAAGGCTGAACACAATAGTGCCTAGTTACATCTACGAAAAAAAAAGACCATCCGGAAACTTTGTCTACCCGTCTGTCTCAGCCTGCTGGTGCGCTCGCTAGTCTTTTTCATTTCGTTCAGCCGTTCGTGATGATGACACTGTACCTGGACGTATGGGCCCAGTTGCAAATCGTGACAGCACGGCATGACTGCATCTTATCCTCATCCCTTCTGCTATATATAGATTTGTCTTATCTTTTGTAAAAGGATGTATAGTTTCATGTTTCTTCCTCGTAGCAATCCCGAAATCAATACAAGGATGTGTCGCATGTAGGTCAACATCATTTTCTTATATAGCAAGACTCGTCGTGTCGTGGCAAAGAATGAGGCAGACACAAACTACTTCTGAGTCCTGACTATATAAGTATGTACCTACGTCGAATCCTCGTATATCGCCTTCATCATCATTTTCAGAGTTGAAGCTGCTTCCGTGCAATAGAGAGTCTTCGAGCAAACGTCAGGATGTGAATGTGCATCTTATGTTATGTGTAGCAATAACAGTTCCAAAATCATAGTTGAGATTTATTGCAAACTTTTCAATTACACGACAAATTTGTCGAAAAAGTTCTTTTTTTCGCTCTTGCTTTCGTTCGTTCGTTCTATCTGTCACAGAACAGTTATTTGCTATACTATTGAAGTCGAAACTCTCTATGTATGTATTTAATTCATGTCTCAATAAATTCCGTTGGAAAGAAGGAGTGAAATGAAAATCGTTTTCTATTTACTCAATGAATTCGGTCAGGGTGGGTTGGAATATTCAACGATTTGTGAATCCTGCTTTAGTATGTTTTTGAATCAACTCATCTGAAATTCATCATCAGATAGACTGGAAATTATGCGAATAAATAAAATACATCAAAGCAGTGAATACCATAGCCAGCAATAAGAAGACTTTGACCAAGAGATTTTCAATAGTTTCGTATTGAGTGAAAGAGTTAAAGGATGGGAACATATTTGTAGCTAAAAGCTAAGAATGCTCATTATGACCGGGTTTCTGATAGCTCTTATTCAGTACCTGTCGGCTGATTAGTCTTATCGCGTAGAGAAGACACACACCATATTTAGAAAGCTTTTCCATTGTATTGAATGTAATTTTTAATTTATTTTGCATAGCTACGCCATATTTTGCTTGTTTAAGCCATCATTAGATTGAAAAAATAATTGCGCACTTTCATCCAACAGCGTAAATAAGCAAAAGATAACATAACTATGCAAAATTAACAAAAAATCAATTCAATATAATGGAGAAGCTTTTTGAATATTGTGTGTGTCTTCTCTGGGCGATAAGACTAACCATTCTATAAGATCTACGAGAGAATGGGCCAATATGTTCCAAAGCACAAATGTAGATGCTTTCAGTTGTTGTAAGCTGTTATAGTTTAAGCAAGCTTTTTGTCTTGGGGTTCAGGAGACACCAACACCACCCATTCGTGTAGTATTTAGTCCGAATGCAATGTTCGTGCTATGTTCTTCTTCTTCTTCCTTGCCTCGTTCTTTATACCGGTCCATGGTTCCGCGTTGCTCGACCTGCGGTGTAGGCACATCGCCCGTTTTGGCGATAATTTCTCAGCATATTTCTACAGGCAGCTCTATCTTGGATCGTGTCATCGCCGAGACCAATGCGTTGTTGTTGCTTTTTCATTTGACACATCCAGGTGTTCTTTGGTCTGCCTCTGGCCTTGGGTCCATCAAGTGGAACTTCCATTGATATCGCTCTCTTTGCGGGGTTCTCAGGCGGACGCCTTTGAACATGGCAATACCAATCCATTCGTCGGTCTTCGAGCTTTTCGGTGATTGGTTGGTCTATGGACAAGCTGCCTCGGATGTAGCTACTCTTGATGTGGTCCCTTTTGGTTACACCAACTGACATGCGTAACATTTTCATTTCAGTCGCTGTCATTTCTTTCGCGTAACCTTCATACATGGTCCAGCATTCTGATCCATACATGAGTGCGGGACGTACAACCGTTTTGTACAACTTGCCCTTTAGCTTCAGTGGCATTTTCTTATCGCAGAAAACTCCAGAGTTTTCTCGCCACCTCATCCACCCAACCTTTGTGCGATGTTTGATGTCATCATCGCATGTAGCTCCGCTGTTCACCATCGAGCCAAGGTACTTAAACTTGGTACAAGACTTAAGCTGCTCTCCTTTGACGTACATTTCTGGTATCGGTGCATTTGGGTCTGAGAATTGGCAGCATAAGAACTCAGTCTTTGTTATACTTACCCTCAGTCCATGCTCCTCCAGAATGTCACACCATTTTGTAAGCGCAGCTTGCAAGGCAACGATGTTTGGGCTACTGAGGACTATATCATCAGCAAAAAGAAGAGGTATTTCTAGGCCGTCGGAGACACGTGTTAATAAGTAGCACATGATGATGTTGAAGAGCAACGGACTCAATACACTGCCCTGGTGTACTCCGACATTCACCGGAAATTCTTCTGATTCACCGGCTGTGCATCTAACCTTAGTCGTAGCTCCATCATACATGTCTCGTATCATCCTGACGTATGCCTCGGGGACATTAAGTGCTCTCAAGGCCAACCATATCAGATCACGAGGTACTCTATCGAATGCCCTCTCCAAATCGATGAACACAAAATACAAGTCCTTTCGTGCTGCTCTATATTTTTCCATCGCAATACGAATGCACTGAATCGCATCGACTGTAGATCGACCTTCAACAAAGCCGCATTGATTGTCATTCAACCGCACAATCTTTCTCAATCGGTTGCAGACAACTCGCTCGTAGATCTTCAGTGTATGAGGTGTTAACTTTATAGCCCTATAGTTGTTGAGTTTGCGTGAGTCTCCCTTGTTCTTATAGAAAGGAAGAAGAAAACTTTCCCTGAAAGCATCAGGCATCGGTTGCCCACCTTTGATTTTGTTGAAGAGAACTGTGAGCCAACTAAGCCCGACATTTTCCATTTTCAACCAAAATTCCGCGGGGATTTTGCCCGGGCCGACTGCCTTTCCGCGTTTCATCTGATGCATTGCCTCCATCACCTCTTCCTCTGAGATATCTTCAATATTGGTGGTATTTGGCTCAACATCTTGAAAAGCTGCCCGAGGAAATTCTTCATTTAGAAGTTCGTCAAAATACTCTCGCATCCTGTTACAAATTGCCGTATCGTCAATCAGCAACATTACCTGCGAGTCCTCCACGTACTTTGGCGCCTGTATTTCCCGAGCGTTCCTTCTCCTTTGGGCTGCGACCCTAAATATCCTGGCGTCGTGCTTAGGTCTCTCGCGCAAAGACGGTCCTTCGGTCGCAGTCTGAGTTTCTAATTCTTGGTAGAATTTCTCAGCTGCCTTCGCCTTTGCTTGAGCTACCAAGCGCTTTACTTTCTTCCGGCATTGCATATAATTTTCGCGAAGTTGAACCCGTTCGGCTTCACTGCTTGACTCACATTTCGTCCATGCCTTAAATGCGTTCGATTTGGCTTGCACTGCTTCCTTAGTTTCGGTGTTCCACCACCATGTTTCTTTCTTCGTGTGTAGTGGACCTTTCGAAACTCCAAGTGCCTTTTCCGCCTCACCTACTGACATTTCAGCGAAACTATTCCATATTTGTGTTGGACTGTGCTCGGTGCAGTTTATGTTGTTTTGAAACCACTCCGTCATTTTATCAATGAATGGAGTTACTACAGGTTCAAAGTTGTCGTTTGTGAGATTGTGCCACTTGATTTTTTCGACAGGCTTGGGAGTTCTTCTTCTTCTTGCTCCTCCTGCTTTCAAAATAAATTCTGACAGGAGCAAACGATGTTGGCTGACGACAGATTCACCCAAGATCACCTTGCAGTCTCTTACCCACCTTCTCATAAAATCGAAACAGAGGTGGTAATCGATCTGCGTTTCGTGTTTCCTATCTCCGTGTCCACTACTGTAGGTGATTAGGTGTCTCTCGTTTTTCACAAACCATGTATTTAGGATGACCAAACCATGCGATCTGCACATGGTCAGAATAGCTTCACCTTCGTCATTTCTGACCGTTGAAGGGCTACCCTTTCCACCATGGCAATCCTCGTAATCATAATTTGATTCACCCACATGGCCATTTAAATCTCCTCCCAAGAACACCAATTCGGTATCTGGAATGGTCTGAATTAGGGTGTCAACGTCGTTCCAAAATGCCTCTTTTTCTTCTGGTGGCAGTCCCACTTGGGGAGCGTAGGCACTTATTACGTTCCACACCCTTCCGCAGATAACCAATTTGATGCTGATCAAGCGGTCACTTCTCTTCGCGACACTTATTATACTGCCAAGTAAAGACGACGCCAGAATAATGCCAACTCCGTTTCTTTGGTTTGTAATTCCATAGTAGTACAATTTGTACTTCATGGAATTCGTAAGAAACCGGGCTCTGTCGATATGTTCGTGCTATGTTATGGCTGCGAAACATGGACCCTCACCCAAGCCTCCGAAATTTTGCCCCATTCGAACGAAAGTTCCTTCGGCGAATTTTTGGGGCCGTTCGCGAGCGAGATCAATGGCGTATCCGGTACAACCATAAGTTGTATCAATTGTACGATGAGCTGGAAGTAGCAAAAATCGTGAAGCTTCAACGTTTACAATGGGCGGGGCATGTACAACGGATGGACACCTTCTGGAAATGAACATCTATACTGAAATGAAACCAGGCTATTGCCAGAGTCTGCGTAAACCGAACATTTAATGAATGCTGATAGGCTGTTGCTCAGTTCAATACTCCAGTTTCTTAAAAATTCATCCGACCTGCTGGGTTTTTTGGGATTAATCTATGTTATTACACAATAACACAGTCCTTTACTTCGGTTAGGTTTTGGACCAAAGATTGCGCTACCTAAACTTCTCTGATCATGTGATTCTTATGTCGGATATTGTCGATTGGGATATTATTTTCCGTTACACTAACAGGGCGTAATACAACGGTCAATATTTTTAGAGATCAGGTCGCTACGATTAGAGCCATGAGTGAGAACCTAGACTAGAGGGAGTTGGGGGATGCAGGGAGTTGAGCTCCTAAACGATGGACACGGTAATTATTTTTCTACATACTTCTTCTACTCACTCACATTTGATAGCGTAAAAATGCCGGTGTGAATCGTTGAACACCACAAAAATGTTCATCCTACTATTTTTCGTTGGCACCTTTTAGCTTCAATCCACAAATCTATTTTTTTCTGTTTTTCTTCAAATCGAAAGATTTCAGTCTCGGTAATTTGGATCTTCCGAGTTAGGGAAACTAAGAGACTGTCATATGCAGATTTTTGCATACTCGCGAAGACTGAATTCATGCTCGTGCTTTTCAGGCGTTCAGATGCTTCATTCTTGCGCTTCGACTAGTCTTTCGAGTATAGACGAGCTACGACCTAAAAAGTGGATATCGTAATCGAGCTTAATGTAATCAGGAGTCTTTAGTCCCCCTGACTAAAGAGACCACCTAAAACAGACAAAGAAAATCAAATGCCATCATTCACTCAAAGCAACACACCTGATGACTATCCTATCCAAATGTAACTTGAATAAAATTTTAAAAGAAAAACCAAATGAACTGTATATGTACCTATACGTTTGAAGTACACATACAATTTATCACAGGCACTATATTAAAACTTCCGGTAACATTCTCTTTGCCTGCTTCGTCAAACAGTAAAATGTTTCTTAAATTCACCCCTTCCGTTTTATGTTTTCGTTGATTTTTCCGATTTTCCTCTCAACCCAATTTCAAAGGTAAAAGGGGTCTCGTTTCGATGAAAAATTACTTTCCGCAAAATTCAAGTGGTCGTCTTTCGTTTTTTCGTTTTTTTCATCGTGTCGTTGTATTGTTGAATCTCGCTCTTCTATTATAGGGGATGCTCGTGCATTTTCTGTGTTCTGTTTGGTGCTTTCAACACACTTTTCCTGAGAGAGAAGTGGAAAAGGGTTTCTTTCTTTTTTTCAACTTCCCTATGGCTTTTTTCCCTTTATCATGATGACGACGGATTCAGGATACTGAAAAGTGTTGTTGATAAAATTATTTAGAGAAAGTCTTTAAGAACTTTGGAGAGGGTGTTGCGTTGGGGATGGGTGCAAAGGTTAAGATATTAGGAAATTATTTTTTTTATCGGGGTCATGGAAAGTGTAGGAGAAGTTTACGTAAAATGTTTCTTGCTTTCGTTGGAAGCAAGTTGCAATCGTTTGGTGTGATTGAATTGTAAATGGTCTTTATTGAAGAGTATGTATCAAAAAAATTAAAGATTATTCTTCCACTAAAAAGAGTCAAATATTTTCTCCCTTAATGATCAGGGACAACCGATTTTTGCCTTGTCGTGCATCGCACGATCAAAGACTCTTCGGGTTCCTTGAAACCCAGAAGGATTCTATATTCCACAAAATGATGTATGATGATGTGTGAGTACAGTAGCAGAACACCTTGACTCGAAACCTCTCGCCAATATTTTGACTGCACTTTCGTGAGTTGGTAAGTTCAAAAAACTGAATTCGCTTAAACTCGAACCCATGCTCCGATAATGCGAGCGTACAAACAAGACTACACATTTTAGTATATATTTTCGATTATTTTTTGTTACGAACTCAACAAGATGTCATACATCTCCGAAAATTTGTAGATTCTATGAATCATAATAATTAGATGTACGGAAATATAGCTCTACCTAGAACGATCCCTTTAGAGCAAACAAAGTTAATTCATCATTCTCCGGCTAAATACCCTGCTCAGTGCTTGACATCGAGCTCATCATTCTGCGAACTCCTTGCATTTAGAAATTTCTCTTTTCTCATTAATGGAAATCTTTTGACAAAAATTAAAACTGAGGTGAAAAATTGTCTTCTTTAGTTGATTTGTTTTGCAGGAAAATTTACTTTTCGTGGAAACAGTACAAATTAGAACATATCAATTCGCAGAAATGAGCAAGTTTCGCCAAAATTCGCATCCATTTCGTAAAAACGAAATTTCTGGACTTCTAATCATAATAGAAGCGTTTTTAGCTATCCAGTACAGGACAGAACAGCCCAAATTCCATACAAATTTGAGCATGAAGTTGGCTACAAATTATATAGAACAGCAACTGTCAAATTTGTATGGGAGTTGTGCTGTTATGTCCAGTACGGGATAGTTCAAAGCGCTTCTAAGGAATAAAATAAATGAAGACATTTTTTGGATATTTCAATTGTACCTCCTAGGAATTTAGGACAATCTACTCCACTAATAGGAACTATAATAATTATTAATTAGCATTTGAAACGAATTAAATTATGCCTACATCAAGTTTTGCTTTACCAATTTGATTTGCAATTGTAGTTTTTCTAGGTAAATCTGCAAAAAAATTATTAGAAGCACTGTCCATCATATTGTTCCGCCAATACTACAGCAACCGAAATTTATCCAAAAACTGGGTAAATTTTTCCAAAATTAACAATTAATAATATGGAAGTTTTGTAGAATATCGTACAAGCTTAAATTCTATGAAATTTTGCTTGCTACTAAAACACCTTCTGGCATGATATTTTTAAAAGCGGAGTTGTCTTAAATTTAGTTTTGTGCTAATTGTTTTGTCGGCGAATAAATAGCTGTATAGCATGAATTTCAAGTATGTATTTAAAAAGATGTCTGGATTTTCTGTGCAATCTGCAGAATATTTTGTATTTTTTTGATGAACTTCATGAAGTGTTTGTTTACAGGTTAAACAAACATGAACTCACAGTGACATCAGAAGGCAGCCAACAATGGCTCATAGATGTAAATATTTTGTCTCTCTAAAACCTAGGACTGCTCATTTCACAAAAAGGGTCCTACTTTTCCAGTTAACTTATTTTTTTTGCCCCAAGTTAGTTAAGGGTGATTGATAACATGTTTTCTACGCGACCTAATAATATTGAATGCTCTTAGATAATTAGATCTGAAAGAATTTTTCAGTTTTGTTTGCGAAGTCGTATGGCGACCGTCAAAATTGATTGGTGATGCAATATAGCTTAGGGATTGGGATAACTGACAAGACAAAAATTATTAATCAATATCAATAGCTGCAGCAAAAAATGTTCTGTGGTGTAATTAAACTAAATTTGCAAGCAAAAATACTGAATCAAAGCCAAGGCGCGTATATTTGTACGTGTATTTTCAAAATTGGGTAATTTTTTCTCTTAAATTGCATGTCTTGTCAAAGCTTTATGTCTCACCATTATTTCAATACCGATTATGTCAAAATTCATTGAGTGATTGTAAAGAGAATCGGCCCAAGGTAAAAAAGGCCGAAAATAGGGATATCTGAAAGCATTGTATTGTATGTACAGGCTAAACTCCTCTAAAAATGGGGAAAAAAATTGAGTGGCTTTGTGCACGTGATTTATATTAAAACGAGGAGGCATCAATAAAACCGAAACCACACCAAAATTTAGCACTCTGCCCCAATTTTGGGGGGAGTTATGGACATGTCGTTTTGCCAAATTCATATGGGGGGTAATGGGGGGTCCTTGACCGGAGCGACTCAACGTTTCCCACAAAATGATATTGAACTTATTGTGAATGTTTGTACAAAATGTTACGGCCGAATTAGCATTCTTTCAAGAGTTATGAAGTCTAAAATGAAAATATACCAATTTATTTTTTAGTCTAACGCCGAAATATTTAATAAACCTCTAATGCGTTATACGAGTATATCATTGCAAAGATAAATCTTATGTAGTTTTCTTCGTTCTGATAAATTTTTTCTGTATCTTTTGAAGTTTTTCAAATAATCACAAAAAAACGAAAAATACACCCCCCTTTCCCCCTTTTTTTAAGGTTGCTGACCCCCAATCGGTTGGGACTTTTTATCCCATAATCTGGGGTGGGGACCATCACCAACCATAATCCAAAAAATTTGGCGATGTAGGATTTTTGCCGACCAAATATCGTAATTTTCTTAGACTATTTTGTGAGATTTCCTAAACTTCGTCTTTTGAACACAATGGGCGCGCAAAGGATCAGGGCCGTCACAGCGGTTCGCGGGGTCTTGAGCGACGAAAATTTCGGAGTACCTTTTTTTTAAGGTAAACAATATTTAAACTTTTAATTGCAATATAAAATTTAGTTTCTGCAAGTTAAATAGTTCCTGGGTAGTTAGAAAATTTGCTTGGAAATTGTTAAAATTTGATTTATTGGCAAATATCCAACAAAATGTCCATTTTTTAGCAAGTAAACAAAGTAGCAAATGTAAATAAAAATAAATTTGCACTTTTTAAAATATCTGTTGTCTTCGTTTGTTTTTAAAGAAATTGAGAAAATAAATTTAATGTATAGAGTGTCCTATTCGAGTGAAACGCAGTGTATCTTTCTTACATCATTTTATTCTAGCTCCATTATTTCTAACAGATTTAATGTCGTAAGTGCAGAAAGGTTAATTTTGGCTCGAGTTTGACATAATTAGAATAAATTTTACAAAATTGCAGAACTTTAGGGGCAGTTTGAAATGAATTGAAATCGAACTAAAAATTAACCCTAGTTTTCTACACTTAACTTATCAAAACTGTTAGACATAATAGAGCTAGAATAATATGATGTAAGGATGATATGAGTGCAAGTCTATGCGTTTTCTTTTTTGGTAAATTTGTTGGCTATAGTAATCATGTTATTTCGCTATTCTAGCTAGTCTAGTTTTGGAGATATTGAGGTTTAAGTCGTACAAGAAAATAATTTTTTCAAAAATCTTCAAATGCCTGTGGCAGCTAAAGGTCTAAGAATTGGGGGTATGTTGCGTACAACTTTTTTGCTGAAAATCACAATCCGGTGCGTTTATGCGGCAGTTTCCGGACACCCTGTATACTCACGCCCAAACATTGGAAGTGTTATACGATAGTCTCAATATAGGGATCGAATACAAACGTTGGTATCCTCTTCTGCTAAGTATGCTTCAATACACATACACTGCTTGTTTGATGATTTTTTTTTGTCGAAATTGTCTTTATTGAAATGTGTGTACAAAAAATCTATAAAATCAGAATCTTGTATGCTATGGCATCTGAAAAACTTGAACGTATTCGCTTTTAGGACAATTGACTATTAATTTATTGATGGATAGTGCGTCTCAAATACCAACGAGAATGCCAAGAGTTCATTAGTTTCACAAGTGAAAATACCGACGTAAAAATAGAAAATAAAATTAATGCTGATGTTACACACGCTGACAATTCAAATTCGTTTGTACGCCCTATAGTGGCATGTTCAGCCAGACTGTATTTATGCAAACCAAGAGCCCACCAATTTTCAAACGTTGTAAAACTCCACTTGAAAACTATTTTACGATAAGTGATTATCAGCTGATTGAAAGCAGCGTATGTAGTATTATAGCCTTGGCATCATCATACCTTAACTAAAGCACCATCATACGAATGTACTGCTTGTTCATGGAATATTTTTTCATGTTAGTGCTTGTTTGAAGGATACCGGGTCCAGCCAACTAGAACTGAATCCTTTTTAAAGCTTTTTGAATGCTGAACATCGTTATATGTATATTGAAGGTAATGCTATGCTAGAATGTATCCAACAATGTCCTTGTCCTCAATTTCGCCCCGTATGGCATATGGTGTAGAACTTTCATGTCATCATATCATCGGCATGACATGACTCTACTCTTTTTGCATATTTTCTTCTTATTTTCGTGGGAGGATGTACCACATCTATACCAACAGATACATATTTAACGTACATACAATATATCCTTTCACTGAAACACTAAAGGAGGTCTTCGGCCAGAGTATTCTACTTACTGACCCGGGAAGTGTATTTGTAGGGTGACAAACATTAGAGGCTTATATCGTAATGACTCGGAGTGCTTTGTGACAACGGCAATAGCCGGTCGTCCGCAGATAACTGAAAACACAGCGACTTTGTAAGGTTGATGGATAGTATGCACAGTTCGAGAAATCTTAATAAATGGTTAGGGATGGACGGACCCCTATGTTTTAAATTAATTGTCATAATATTACAGCAAACAACAATCATTATAGTTTCGTCAATAGCGTAGGTGTACAAAATAATAATCATTTCGCAGACCGCACTCACAAATTCCTGACACATTCCCGACCCCACACAGCTTGTCCTCTAACCGCTCACAAACATAGAGCCATCAGTTATTGTTCGTGAGAAAAGTTTTCCTGTAAAAGTTTACCAATTACACTATTCTTGTGGTCTGGTCATGTGTATGAGTGAATCCTGGATAGAGGATGCGCTCCTTCGAAATATTATAGCGAAACGAATCTGTGTATAGAAGACTGCGGGCTATGCCGATAGGCATACCACACTTATTCTTCAACGGTTATCAAGGTACAGGAAAAGTGTATACGGTTTTCTTTGAAATCCATACTCGGCTTATTTGTGGCTTTTTTTTTTAGTTTTGTTTGCGGTCCATATCCTAATGCTATGTATACAGTCAACGTGTGTGGTTTGGCTAGGCACATTTATTGTATAAAGGATGGTGAGTTTCCTGCTGGCTCATCTGTGTTTTATTTTTTCTCTAGTGGAGGTTTCCTTTACTTTGAGATGATGATTCTCTCGGACAGAGGCGAACGATTTTGTTTGGTAATTGTCAGGCTTATACTGAGGTCGAATAGGTAATTTTTTGTTGTTTGGAGAAGATGTGACTGGAGTTATTAAGTAGATGGCTATGAAATGTTATTTGTGGGATACTCTGGATAATAGTTAGTACTCTAGTAAGGATATGGTTCTTTTGCCTTTGGCGAATTGTTTATGCTAGGCTAGTTTATTCTGTTTATTTAGTTAGGGTTTAAGTAGGTAAAGTTTCAGGTACTAAGGATAATATGCGAGAGGGTATACTCGTTTGTTCGATGAAAATTAGTTTTGTTTTCAATTACTAAGAAAACATTTAGTTTTAATAAATAGTTTTGATATATCTATTTCTATTGAGAAATTTACTCAAAGTTTGGCAATAAATTTTTAATAATGGACGAATAAAAGAACATCAATAATAATTCAACTTTTTATAAATAGGTTATCGTGAACATTGTGGAATTTATTTTATACCAAATTTATTACCAGAAACTGCAAAATTTTGCATGTAAATTAATTGGAGTGGTTACAACCTTTTCACTTTCAGTTTAGTCAATTCTTTAGTCTTGAGTTCAACTCCTACAATTTTTCATCAACGCATTTTTGTTAATAACCGAAGATAACGAAGAGTTGAAAAAAGTCGACTTTTTTAGTTTTGATCGGAGATGGACGTGTGGGTACTCAAATCAAAGGACTCGATGAGTACATTTTATATCAGTTACTAACGCCTTTCATCCTGTAACACTTTTAATTAGACCAATTCAAAAATAGATTTACAGAAACCCTCAAAAGACACACTTAAATTTTTGCATAAAGGCATAAAAGACACACTGGGGTGTGACATACCCCAGTCAAACTTTTCCCAATAAAAATTTTTGTGTTTACCGAAATAATTTGTATTTGTATTTTTAGTATTATAAAAAGAGTTTAGAACGTGGGAACATACATTGAAAGAAAAAATAATTTATTTTGCTCGAGAAACAGGAAATATTACAAAATGCTTCAATTATAAAATAGCAAATTGTCAACTTTTTGGTAAAAATATAAATAATAAAAATTACCTCAATTAAACATTTTTTTTCATCACCAATAAGTTTAATACTAGCCAAGTAACCAAATAGGCTTATAAAAAATAAAACTTAATTAAAAATTAAATTCTTAGCAGTTTATGGGAAGCTTGAATTACAAATGAATTCATTCATACAAATCATTGCCCAATGGTAACTTCAAATTGCAGCTTTGCACAAACCAAAATCAATTTTGGTCTTACATTCCTTTTTCCTCACACAATATGAGCATTGATATGAGCAATATGATATTTTTGACAAAGTTTAACCATTTTTAGGTCGGCTTTGATTTCTAGAATTTCCACGATAGTTACAAAACATAAAGGACACACTATGGGTGTGAGGTACCCCAATCAAACTTTCATACGACTGCATTCCTTCCTTATAGTATATTCAGAACCACCTGAGCCCGCAAATCATGCACATATGAATAGAGGTTATTTACGTGGAAACACATTTCGCCCAGCTACACTGGGGAGCAAAATAATGGCGAAACCAGAAATGCTGGGATGTGAGATACCCCAGTGTGTCTTTTAAGGGTTAATGTTGAGAACAATTCTTCAAAAAATCCTCGTATTGCGGGCGGAACCCACTCTACGCTCGATAATTTTTCAAGGTACGTACATTAATCAACCCTATTATTAACGAGACCGAGGCTAATTTCGGGCGCGGACGAAATTTAAATACCATTCACTCCCCTCGTGCCTAAAATATTTTCAGGCGTAACTATGACTGTGTGTTTAATCCGTCCCCTCCATTCTTCAACTTCCGTTTTCACATAAGTTCCGTGACGCCGATAAAACAATATTTGAGTGAGGCTTGCTTGGAATAATTGGGCAAATAAAAAAAATCTCTTAGAAAACTTTATGGGGGAAAGCGGGGACATGGTCCCATAGTACAATTCCATTTGTTTTTATATTTTTTGTTGTTTGGATAAAGACACAATAATAAAAGGTTTGGTGAAATTAGTGTAGCAAAAAATGTTTCTCAGAAGAACCAAAATGGAGGGAGGAGGGTTTGTACGACAGCCCCATGACCCCATGGCTTCTTTCATTCCATTTTTTAAGTTTTGTGGCATCAATAGAAACACATTTGTATGAGGTTTGGTTGAAATTGGTGGACAAATAAAAAAGGTTTCCTTAGAAGATCGCAATTTGGGGAATCCGGTTTGTATGGCATATTTTATGTCAGAGAGAGAGAGAGAGAGATCCATTTCTATGAAGTTTGGTTAAGATTCGTTCACTAACAAACAAGTTTTTCTTAGAAGAACTTAAATTGAGGGGCTGGGTTTGTATGGCAGCCCTATGACCTAGTGATCCAATTTGGGCGATTCAAACATGAATAAGCATGTGTGCAAAATTTCAGCTCTGTAGCTGTTATAGCGGCCGAGAAAAACGCGCTGCAACAGACAGACAGACGGACATCAACCAACCGACTCACTAAGTCATACTTTTTATACTTCAATGCGTTACAAACTTCATCACAAAGTTAATATACCCTTTCACACTATGAGCGAAGGGTATAAAAAGAACACAGACATCTGAAAATATTGATATCCGACGGAAAATACTAATATATATCATTTTAAAAATGTTTTAATTTGCATGAAAATACGTTCAACACTTCGAACTTACTTTTCCCGAAGTCACTCGTGCTGAACACGTCTGATATGTCAATATACCAATTCAAACGAGGTTGAAAACTTTGACCCGAAAGCTTTAAACGCAGTTTTTCGCAATTTACCTAGGTTTCTAACTGCAGTAGTTTGGTCAGGCAATCGTGATTTTTCTAAAGGACCCCATAGACTCAGCGATTTATCGGCCAATCAAATCTCATTTCTGTGGAGAAAGCAAATTTTTTAGGTTCCAATACCGAATTCGCAAGAGAAAATGAGCTTATTCCACAGAAAATGTGCTTTCTCCACAGAAATGAGCTTTGATCGGCCGATAAATCGCTGAATCTATGGGGCCCTTTATAGTCGAGGAGATACTCGCAACATGCACTCCATTCGAAAGTCTCAAACACCAGTCAATCTTAACTCTCGGATGGTTTAGGTAATTTTTAAGCTGCATCTAAACTAGCGTCTAAAGGAAAGCGTGTCCAAAAACGGGCATCGCTAACCGCCATTTGGCAGCTACTTAGCATCTACACTAGCTACCAAATGGAGGCTGAAAATGACATACCCAAACTTTCAATTTGGAGATTTTTTTTCTTGCCAGAGGGTCGCAGGGAGTGGCGCTTGCCCCCCCCCCCTGATCGATGATTATGGTAAAAAAAATTCTTGCCGATGTAGTAAAAAAAATTGCTGTCCTTTTTAATGCTAGAAGGCGTAAAAATGCGAGTTTGATTCCAGGCATACGCAAAATTATCTGCTGCTGACACTGTAGTTTGGAAAACTGAAAAACTGAAAAACTGAAATACTTGTACTTTTCTGGTCCTTGCTATCCGGAACTGGGATACCTACGTGTGAGCATCATGAATCGATAACATAATTAGATCAGGAATGAATCTCTCCCTTAGGGAGACTCTTTTTTCTTTTGCGAAAATCCCATATTTGCAGAACACAATTTTCACTGTCACATAAAGGTCTCTCCGGGAAAGTAGTGGAACTGAACTTCATTCAATCTGAAAGTGATTTTAGTGACAAATGGTAAACAGCTTTGCCTAGTTAGGGACCTTGTAGAGAGATTCATTTTGTAGCTGAATCATACCAGCAATGAAATTTAGCCACTGTTAACATTATGTTAAATGTGGAGGAAATCTTTTCAAAATCGACCGTATTTCTATAAAAAAAAAGATTTATAAATTTTTATCAAAAGAAAAACAGTGACAGACAACAGAAACTGATCTCTTGGTCTATTGGAATATGCAGTCCGAGAGACAAAAATAGCACTGAATATTGACGAGCTACGGTCTAAAAAGCTGAAATTGGAGGCCATTTTAATGTAATCAGAATCACACACTGATGACGGAAATGCGCCATTATTACACAAATTAACCATCATAAGCACGAATTCTTTAACGACAGGAGACGCCATCTGTTGTCAAATTGAAGAAAAATATTTTTTGCAAAAATATTAAATTTGTTATCAATTTCAATTCCTACTTCGGGCTTGTATGTATCCCTAAATCTCTCCAGCCGACTGTCGGATAATGTTTCTTTCTTTGGATTCTGTGGATGTAAGACAAGGGGCTTCTCGGTGTGTTTCGGCAGGAGATGCGGTCCTCTAGAACCAAGCAAAGTCAGAATTTAAACCGGATATTGATCTCGCAAGTGGAATATGCAAGTCCAAAAGCCAAAAATAGCACTGAATATAGATGAGCTACGGTCTGAGAAGCAGAATCGGAGGCCAGTTGAATGTAATCAGAATCACCAGTAAAAGTCTAAACACGTTCAGGGACCATTTTTCGTTAAATGGTGTAGAAAATCATTTTTGAGTGTCCTTTCGTAAAATTTAGATCTAAAATTAAAAAAAAAAAGGCGCGACAGTTTAACATTGGACTAAGGCCGCAATGTGTTAGTGACATCCAATTCCCAAGATCCTAACTGCTTTTTAGTTGAGGTGTTGAGATCAACAGCACGCTCAGCAATATTATGTATCCCCATAAATGGGTACCCGTTTAACATCTGAATGATCTCAAAGTTCGTCACAAGTGGCGTGAGTTCGAAAAACACCATAAACTGAATTCGTTGACGGTGAGTCTCGAACCAATGACCCTGTGCACCGAAGTGCGCGCACTAACCATTTCAACTTCTAAGAAAATCTTGATGTTGAAAAAATTTCGGGCTTGCCCCCCCCCCCCCCCCCCCTGACCGAAATCCTGGCTACGCCCATGCATGAAGCCAAAAAAATTGATGAAAGTACTGCAGAACACAAACAAAACAGAGCTGATCACATATTACAATACTCACAAAAGCGGAGTGGATACTGCAGATCAACTGTGCGCTACATACAATGTTCAACGAAATACCCAGTGTTGGCCAATGATTATTTTCTATGCCATGTTGAACTTGGGAGGGATCAATTCCTTGGTTGTTCACCTAGGGAATCAATTGGAATCAATGCCTAGAAGAGTTTTCCTCAAATTATTTTCACATGAATTGTGTACCAAACAGCTTCTATAATAAACTCTTAAAATTTATTTTGTATTTTTCCTTTATTGTTTACACTCCTAGAGATACTTGGTTCAACTTAATATATGGCGTTTTACGGACTCTGTAGTATTTTTTTCATTGTTTGCCTGTCAGGCTAACTGCGCCCCGATTTTGAGAATCCTATAGCGCGCCTCATGCAGGATTAATTGTATCCGACCACTATTGTAAGACTTATCCGTTTTCCAACTGATATAACTTGAAAATTATCGAAAATACAAAAAAGTTGTTTGGTAAAAAAGACATAGGTAAATGGTTGGGTGGGGTCTACGAGACCCCAGAGCAACTTTAAACTGTTATAAGTTTTTAAATAAATCGCAAATTCAAATAAATGCATACTTAAAAGTACGTATGTAGACTACATACATGCATGCCTTGCCCCTTTTGATCATTGTAAAATAATACAAATTCTAAATGTAATTTTTCATCATAACAAATTTACAAAAAAATAAAAACAAACTAGAAATTCATTAAATTTTCTTCAATTTGACCTACGCAAATCCCGATGAGTTTAACTGCACTTTTCAGGATTATTTCACACATACACTCCGAGAAAGATTCCGCATTCAATACTGCACAATCCCAATCTAGACGGTAGCGTATAAATCTGTTTTCAGAGCATTATTGTCTGACTTTTTCAAACTACATACAAATAAATACATTCGAGATTTGGGTGTGAAAACTTGAAACACTGTTTAGCACACACACACACACACAAAAACGATCCGTAAAAGCAACTATCCCCAATTGTACATTCCGTGTGCATTAAAAAGGGATAACCTCGGAATATCCTTGTTAATTAAAAATGAGCGAGTAACGAAACATAATGCAGACGAACTGAGAGAGAGAGAGAGGAGGTGTTCCGCAATGTGCTCTCATCATGTTTGAAGCCAAACTGTTAAGGATTTCGACTCGATAGTATGTACTTTACTCTGTACTTGTATTTTGTCTGTTGGTTTGATGAATACTACACAATTCACTTGGACGCAGCCTTTCAATTGGAAAGACTTTGTTTTCTTTCTGCCGTATATGTAAAGAGAAAAGGATATTCTCTCAGTTGTTATATTTACAGATAGTGTGTAGTGTATACGAATGAAGGATGTATGTACTCATTCGTCTGTCTGAATCGAATCCATCGAGCTAAAACGGCGAAAACCCAGAGCGAGATGTGGTGTGAAATGTGAGTTTCAATTAATTTTAATGTGAAGGGTTCAAATGAAGATTGTGAAAATGGTTTGATGGTTATTTATCATGCAACTTTGTAGAAGGTCTCGCGTATATTCAGCTTATCCGTTGTATGTTGGCGGGCGGATGGATAAGGATAAGGGATAGGCGCAATAAATGTTGAATGTGTGTTTGGAAAATTGGTGAAATTGAAATTGCTGAGTCTTATCTGGATTGCATAAAAGTTTTAGGAATTACTCGAGCCTAATTTAAAGGCGAACGCTTTTTGTCAGCATCTATTCTAATTACAATTGTCATTATCATAATAATGGGGTGTGGTCTCCAGGCAGAAGTAATAAATATAAAATTGTTTTGTAACTTACTGAATCCTCTCCCTGATTTGCTTTACCCAAAAAAAAAACTACAGGGTGTCCGGAATAAATCGCATAAACGCACCAGAAAATGTTATTTTCAGCAAAAACTGAGACTGTGTACATGACATATTCTTTTCATTTTTTTTTTAAATAAAATTCAATGAAATTTTTACATAGAATCGATGAACAATCTCATTGTTATAATCGAATTTTCACTTAATATTTTCAATGATATTTCTATCATTGTCCCAAAAAGGCTATTTCATCGGCTCCAAATCATAGCCAAAATTTCATACGTCCTATGCAATTTTTCTTTAATAAAAGTAATTTTTTTTCTGGGTGTAGAATTCTAAACCCTTATCGTTTCATTAAATATGAAGGCCCTTTTTTAAATATGTACAAATAAATTTGAGAGAAACTTTGTAATCGATTTAGTGGTAACGATAATCTATTAACACTTTCTTCCGTTTGGGGCCTAAGATAATCTTCGTCTTAATAGAAGTACAGTAGAACCCCGAAAATCCGGAAATTCGATAATTCCGATTCGGTTAAACGCCCAAATTTTCTTTGATTTTGAAGTATCTAAAAATTTTATGCATGTTTTTCTACCGTAGTGCTTCTTATTCTTAGATTTGCAGAAACAGCTATTTTTTCGTTAAAAAAAAAACCATTTATTTTTTTGAAACAATTTTAGCATAACTACATAACATAATCCGGATTAGGTCTGGTCCGAATCAATCCGGATTATATGGGCTCTACTGTATTTAGATTCGCATGGACAGTCGGGGACTCCAATGAAAATTTACATTCGCAAATAGCTTGGCCAAGTTACTTTACCACAGGTAGTGTATCATATACCCTAGGAAATCTCGGCAACCATCTCTGGCTGAGAAGCACAGTATGTCAAAGATGGGGGGAGGCTTATATTCCGTTATTGGTATTTTTCGAATTGGATATCCTATTCCTATAAATATGACTTGGGAACCCAAGAAGTTAAATAAACACTTCTTAGACCTAGTGTTTTTGTGGCAACAAAATATCGAACACATACTTCTAGTTCTACATAGTTCCTATGTCGTGTTCCGATTCCATCTGCTCCTAGATGCGTTAAGGCTAGTCAAGGATGAATTTTGGTTAAGATTCATAAAGAAAAAAAGTTGCTCTTACATGAACCCAGTTTCTTAACGTACGGTGTTCCATGTGTTCGGTCGAACAAGGGCCCCCGACCACCAGAGGCCTCAGCATAGTGACAAGAGGTGGGGAATTTTGCACTGTGATCTAAAAATAACTTTTGTAGATTGCTAGGTCATTGCGCCGAAGAAATACATCCCTGTTACCAGGGAGGGCTATATGTAAACCAATGATTGCACCTTTTTATGTTATTGATTTTTATCAGTTGCTCATTTCTACTAAAGACTGAGGGTAATTGCAAATGCCCGAAATATAAAGCCGTAGAACCCCAGCCTACCACCTAAGTTTTCATAGAAAGCCGTTCAATCGGTGCAGTAAGAACGACTCCTTGTTCCTACTGTTATTTTGTATTGTCACCAAGTTTTAGTTTTTTTTGTCATCTCTAGGGCCTGGAGCCCCCCCTATTTCAACATAATATTTAATACTGTTACAAATGCAGCGTTGAAAATTTTAAATAATTCAGCACAACAAAACATTCATTTTGGAAATTGTTGAAATCTTAATAAAGCAAACAGATGAAAAGAAAGATGCACCCATTAACAGAAGTAACAAGAAGAAGTAACAAACAGCTTTGGTGCAAAAGTTAAAATCCAATCAATAGAAAAAATCCACGGATTTCCCATTCATTTCCAACGATTTCATAACGTGATTTCAACCAAAATCCCAAACTGAATCGTGGTAAATCGTGGTGAGCTCCACTTGAGTGCATGCAATACACATCTTTGAAAACAAATGTCACGTAGAGTAGAGGCCGTCTAACCTACAATCGGCTCGTTTATCCGTTCTGTCCACGTTTTCAACCTTTTAGGAGTTTTTTTTTTAACATTTTTCCGAACACAAATCTTTGACGTAGATTTTTAGATTTAGAAGTTATACTGTACTTCTTGCTGCAATGAAAACCATTTTAATGATAGATAATGGTTCAAATGGTCAGAGTGGAAATTTAAAGTATGAATTTTAACAACAGGATTTGGGATTTAATAATAAAGCTAGATTTCGTTATCAATCGCATACCAGACCCTAAGACCTCAACAGCCTATTTGAACTAAATAAAATAACTTAAACCCGTTTACTCGATTGAATTGTGAGGTTCTAGTAAATCCTGTCGATAGTTTGACAACTTCTCCTATAATTATAGTCCTGGATTTGACTTCTTCTTCTTCTTGTAGCGGTGCAGAAAGGTGTGAAACCTCTGTGCATCTATGTGGGTACGATTTATGGTTCGTCAATGTTTGTCTCCGTGAGGTCTAAGGACAAAAACATAGCTGCTGCGATAGGGTTTTCCTACAGCGATATAGGGGTAAAATCAGTGGGCGCAGCGGGGCATTGAAACAAGTGACCCACATCATGAGGAGTACCATTGCAGTTTGGACAGATGTTTTGGATGTCCGGGTTTATGCGAGAAAGGTACGAATTAAGGCGTGAACAAAAGCCCGACCGAAGTTGAGCTAGTGTTACTCTAGTGGCTCTCGGGAGCCTAATCTCCTCAGGCGAAATTGGTGGTGGGCGCTCTGAGAGGACTCTATTCGCACCTAAACTCGCGATAGACCGATTCACTTCTTCAGTGTGGATCGCTGCAATGGCGGCTCGGTATGTAACTTCAACGTAAGGGTCCCGTTTGTATCCCTGAACCTCTCTCTCAAGGTCTCGTAGACCACGCCTGACATGTCGTGGTGGAGGACTTCGGTCCATGAGATGATTATTGGGATGATGCTCACGGTAGCAACCAATAAGATACTGCTTTGAGAGTAGGAGATTGCTATCACGTATTGGCATCAATTTTGTCTCCTGATGTAAGTGATCCTGGGCAGACATCAGAAGGCAACCTGTCGCGATGCGTAGAGCGGCATTTTGGCAGACCTGAACTTTGGACCACTTTGTGTCACATAGACTATGTGTCCAAACTGGGGCTGCATAATCAGCGGCCGCTCGACCCACCGCTTTATAAGTAGCTAGCATGGTTTCTTTATCTTTGCCCCAGGTGCTACCAGCTAGAGCTTTTAGGACGTTGTTCATACTGCGCATTTTTTCACAGACTGAAGCTGCATGATTCGCAGACGTCATCATGTTCTCTAGGTGAAGCCCGAGAATTTTGGGGTTTTTAACAGTAGGAACAGAATTGTTGCTAATACGTATATCCATCTCCCATCTGATGTCCTCCCAACCAAGTGGTTAGAAAAGTCGCAGAGGATTTGGACGCAGAGATGGTGAGGTTTCGGCTTTGGAAAAATGCCTGTAATCGTCCGAGATAGCGATTAATTCGGAGGCGTGGATTAAAATGTCATAATTTATAGCGTCTACTGATCGGCCAAAAATAGTGATAATCAATAATTTTGTTTGTTGTGAATTACATTGTGTGGGGCCACCATTTGGATCTCGAACACAAGATATTTTAGAAACGTTACGCCGCTGCATGAACCGGGTATTTGAGGGTTGGTTTGTATGATAGCCCTATTACATAATGTTCCGATTCCATCCATTCCTAGATATGTTTTGAGAATTTACTAGGAACACATTTGGTTGAAGTTTGGATGAGATTTATACATAATGAGAAAAGTTTTTCCTAGAAGGACTTTATTCTCAGGGGTTTGTATGGCAGCCTCATGACCCCATGGTCCGATTCCATTCGTTCCGACATATATACAGCGTACACTAAAAAGAAACTTTTATACAAAATTTCAGCCCGTTAGCTTCAAAACTGAGGGACTAGTTTGCGTTGCAACAGACGGACAGACAGACAGACGGACATCGCGCAATCGATTTTTCTCGTCACACTGATCAATAATATTATATACTTTATATAGTGGGAGGTGCTTCCTTCTGTGCGTTGCAAACTTCATGACAAAGTTAATACATATACCCCTTCCCATAGTGACGGGTATAATGACGGCAAATACTTGAATTTATCCATGTGAGAACAGGTCCAATCAATTGAGTTAAGATTTAAAGCCTCTGGAATGTCGAACACCGGCGATTGATTATGAATATAATGAAATACAAATCAAAATCTTTTATAATAAATCCAGAAAGTATGTATATTCTTTGTATATAAAATCTTCGCGTATTGCCTGCAGTAATTCGCAAAGGAGTTTCTTTAAAATCCCCTCGGGTAGTGTCTTGACGGCAAAACCTCAATCCTGATAAGAGCCATATCATAAACTCATGACTACTATAAGCTAGTCTTAAGCTATTTTCATATTCCTTTTCGGTACATATTAATTGTCCATACACATACACACCAACTAATAACTCGGCATAACATGAATTACATGAAACTTCCTTATAAAATCTTTCTACCATAAAAATCTTCTATCCATCAAGACAACTCTCAATAACCCATTTAGTGGTACATCCTCCTTCTTCGAAATTATCCACCCTATCCATTTATCCATCCGCCCATCATCGTAGTCGCTGACCAGGCTATACGTAAGAAAGACCAGAGATGGAGCGACGAATAAAAAAAAAATAACTTTCATTATTTCAACATCCAGGAGATGCGAAACAATGACCTGTTAATCCACCCAAGGGAATTGTTCTATCCGGCGTGCTAGAGGATCTTGTCGACATTATTAATATCGTCGTGTTATGGTCCACATCGACGTCGTCTATCGATTTTATTGCTTACCCTTACCCCATCCCCAAGTGACCGACCACCTTCTCTGTACTGCTAATAAATACTTATACTTCTTGCAGGAGGACACGAGCCAAACTATATTGGAGTGTTATTAGTGAAATTAGCTTATTTCGCCTTGTGATTTATTGCTGACCAGACGAGAACCATTCCGTTGTAATAGATGAATATGGTTACGAAGCAACTAGCGACGCATCGAACCGAAACGACCGTCGACGGATGAAATATTCCTGGAACGGTTCTGGGAAGCGATAAAGATGTTGATGATGATGATGATCTTCAACTGAAACGGGATTAAGAATTTAAAAGCGGACAAAGGAGCTGGCATAAAGGTGTGTAAAATTCTGATAGATTGGATATTGTAGAGAGTATAGTACCCCGTCTACTTGTAAAGGGATTAAGGTGCAAATCCGAGATGATGAAGCTGTTGTCTATTGACACTATGCCATTAATTTGCGCCGTTTATGAATATGACGAACGTTGGCATGATGTGATTAAACGAATCGTTGAATTTGATATTATCGCGAATGGCACACGTCTTCAAGGATTAAAAACGAATTCTGGAACAACGCATTTTTGATTATTTGGCGGTAAATTGCCCGAAATGTATCCCAACAAAAATTAATTTTCATGCGAATTTAAAACCCGGTGGTTTAAATTTTTCGGATTTTGAATAATTTTGCAATTGGTGCTCATCATTTTTTTAAATATCTCATTTGTACAAAAATACATATTTATCAGAAAAAATGCTACCACCAGAAACTCGGATTACTGTGCAGCTAGGACTATCGAGACTCTTTTATGTTGTATAAAAGTCGACCGAACCGATTGATTTTAGAGATAAAAGCGATTCGACTCTAATTTTGAAAAAAAAAAAAAAATATTATTTCGTCGTTAATTAGTTAGACTAAAGTGACCAGACTCCCGAAAGCCCAAAGCTGTACACATACTTGAATTCGGTTTTCAAGCAAACCCTCAGCCATACTCCAGGTTCCAGGTCCGAAGTCTAAGTCGCAAAAATGTTGCAAACACTCTGATGCGCGACAAGCGACAGATAGAGAGATCTAATCGTAGCGTAGGGCGTATCGAAAACGTTGGCGAATTCCGAAAAGCGCAACAAACAGCGAGGTCTGACCGGAGCGAGGATCTGAGCAATCCTAAGGACGGGGCAAAGGTCTAAAACTTACCAATTGCCTTCAATTGGCTCACCGCTTGCTGCGATCGCACCTCGCCTTATCACTTCTCACCAGCACTGGTCGCAAGGATGGCTGAGGGCTAAGATCTGAGTAAATGCATATGGCTCGCCCATACATCTAAATCTTACAAATTGCCTTATATTGACTCACCGCTCGCTGCGCTTGCACTTCGCCTTATCCTATTTCGCAACAGCATTGCGTCGCAAAATTTTTGGCAAATTGTCTAATGCGCGACAGACAGTGCGAGGTCTGAACGGAGTGAAGGGCGAGGCACAGAATTAAAGTAAGCCTAAGGACGAGCCAGAGGTATAAATCTTATCTAATCTTAGTTGCAATATTTCTGGAGCAGAGTATGCATTTCTCAGCGGTTAATGTCATGTCAACCGGTGTTCCGCGGACCACTAGTGGTGCCCAGAGCCGCGGAGAGAAAATCCGGGCCCGAGGGGACAATTAATCCGGGCCCACCACTTTCGAACGATAAAAAATTATGAATCGAAGAAAAGTTTTATATGACCTACCGATCCTTAAAAAATTGTTAAAAAATATATTTTTACACATTATAAATAACATAAACGAAAAGTTCACGATCTGTGGCTTACTTGGTTGAGTCGCAGTCTACGATGCTAGTAATCTAGAGGTCCGGAGACCGGCGTGGTCCGAAATTTCCATGCATGTGCGGATAGGAAATATACAGGGTTCGAAAAGTTTGTTTGGTTTTTAATCACCAAACGGGGAACGAATTTTTGTGGTCTGGTGTTAACTTTGGTTTAGAAAAACGTTATGTACCTTATAGACCGCAAGTTGCGTATAAAGAAAAACTCCGGTTTTGTGAAATTTTTCTTTAATTTATTCCGTATGCATTTCGGTCAAAACAATGGTATGACCATCTTCAGCAGAACGTTTGATAGTGCAGGTGTCAAATTTAATTACAAAAAATATTCATTGTGTTGCCATTAGTGTGTTTTTGGATGTCAAAAATAAGAAAACAAAAACAGTGAGGAAAGGAGCTAAAAAATATGACTAGAAAAGTATGAGAAAATTGAAAACTAAAAAATTGTAACAAAATAAATAAATTAAATTAAAACTAAATTTAGAAAATTATAAATTAACATATAATGAAAACAAATAGTTATTAATAAAATAAATAAACATATTGACAGAAAACAACAAAATTAAATTAACAGATTGAAAAACCAAAGTTAATATACAGGGTGTCCGGAAACTGTCACATAAACGCACCGGATTCTCATTCCTCATGTGATTTCCAGCAAAAAGTTGTAAGGGGCATACCCCCAATTCTTTACCCTTTAGGTGCCACAGGCATTTGAAGAATTAAAAAAATAACATTTTCTCGCACGACTTAAACCTCAATATCTCCAAAGCTAGACTAGCTAGAATAGCCAAATAGCCAACAAATTTACCTAAACAAAAAAAGCTAATCGCACTAAAATCGGATTAGTGTTTTGGTTTTTACAGAGCTTTCAATTCAAATTTTTGTGATTTGACCCAAAAACAATATATTTTCCCATCTTAACCCTCAAAATACACATTTAAATTTTTGTAACATAAAAGAAACACTGGGGTGTGACATACCCCAGTCAAACTTTTCTCAATAAAAATTTTTGTGTTTACCGAAATAATTTGTATTTGTATTTTTAGTATTACAAAAAGAGTTTAGAAAGTGGGAACATACATTTAAAGTAAAAATAATTTATTTTGCTCGAGAAACAGAAAATATTACAAAATGCTTCAATTAAAAAATAACAAATTGTCAACTTTTTGGTAAAAATATAAATAAAAAAAGTTACCTAAACTAAACATTTTTTTCATCACCAATGAGTTTAATACTAACCAAATAGGCTTATAAAAAATAAAGCTGAATTAAAAATTAAATTCTTAGCGGGGTGTGAGAAGTTTGAATAACACCTCGTTCTGTTTTGCGCCAACGGCGCTAGCTGCGACCATGTAAGATTTAGCGTTTTCGCCTCGCTTGTTACCGATCTTCTCCATGTGTTCCTTGGCCGTCCAACACGGCGTCTTGCTCCGGAATCCTGTGGATTCCAGTTAAGGGCCTTTTTTGCGATGTTATTGGGTCCTCTTCGGAAGATGTGACCTATCCATTGCCACTTAAGTCTTTTGATCGAAGTGCCTATCCTTTCTTGGCCAGTTATAGTGAGGAGATCCTCGTTCGAAATGGTCTCCGGCCAACGAATATGTAGGATGCGCCGTAGACAATGATTTACAAAAGTTTGCAACTTATCAGTAATCTCTTTATAGTCACCTTCCAGGTTGAACAGCCATATAGCAGCACGGATTTCACATTGGAATTGAAGACTCGAAGTTTGGTGCGTCTGGAAATATTGTTGTTTAGCCAGAAAGGAGTCAAATTGAAGAAAGCCGCCCTAGCCTTGTTTATCCGTGATTTTACATCAGCATCCGCTCCACCATCTGCTGTTACTCGATAGAGGACACAAAACATAACATAAAGAACACAGGGACGTAGCCACGATTTTGTTACGGGAGGAGTCCAACGCTACAATTCAGAAACTTCGGAAGACATTATCAGAAATTAATTTTTTTTTGTTGATTTTAGACAGCAGTATATCGTTTTTACCATAACTATCCGATGGTACAAGACAGCCACAGCCGTGCGAAGAGGGGCCAAAGCATGTATTGTATAGAAATGCCCCTTTTTTAATATTTGCAAATATGCAAATCAAGTGAAAGACAAAGTATTCTGATATATGAACGTTATTACATTCCTTTTTGGTCCCAGAGAAGGAAACAGAAAGAAACTTGTAACATAAAGTCCATTCCACCGGTAATGCTGCGCCACTAGCCCCACTGTGGGCAGATACTAATCAAACTTCAGTTTCAATTTGGCATTGTCAGAAACCGTTTCCAATCCATGAATTTGAACGAAGGTTTAACTTTACCCTCTTGCGAATATCATTCAGCAAATCCTTTTCCGTCGCCTCTATGTTACGTTTACCGAAAATTATTAGTCAATATGAGGCGGTAAGGCTGTGGGTCAAATTAACTTTAATAGAAACATAAAGGCGGAGCGATTCAGTTCCCTGTGTGGGTAAATGCCTAAAAGCCGCCGATGGCCGATATTGAAAGAGTTATCGTTCAGGTGAATAAAATGAACAGGACCATAAAATTTTCGTTTACCGCAAGAAAAGGCCTCCTCGTGGTTCTTGTCAACCGACGTGTGGTTTAGAAGGAACATATACCCGCTAACACTTATTCGTTTGAATTTGTTTTCCTCTTACAATAGCAATTTATGAACTTTTTAACAAAAATGAGGTAAAGACCAAAGAAATTAGCCTTCATCAAAACCGACGGTGTAATGAAAACCTGGAGAATTTGTTAATGAAAGAAATCATTTCGCTCTGTATACATCTCATAGTTGGAGCTGGAGTAACATCGATATAATTCTTGTTCAAAGTTTTGTATGGAAACTTTGTTTTTTTTTCATGTACATTCCAAAATGGTTAATTTAATTTTTTCCCGTAAAAAAAGAATAAATTACAAGTCACTGAAATTGCAAAGCCCATTAAAATCATTTCGGGAGGGGTCCGGACCTTCTGGTCCCCTCCCCTGCCTACGTCCCTGAAAGGACACACTATGGGGTGTGAGGTATCCCAATCAAACTTTCATACGACTGTGTTCCCGTCTCATAGTATATTCAGAACAACCTGAGGCCGCAAATCATGCACATGTGAATAGAGGTTATTTACGTGGAAACACAAATTGCCCAGCTACACTGGGGAGCAAAATAATCCAACTTCTGTCAAGGTGAGGTGCTTGTACGATTCTTTTAAAAATTGGCGCATCATACCATCATATCTTTCTTACAGCATTTTATTCTAGCTCCATTGTTTCTAACAGCTCGATTTTAATATCATTTGAATAAATTTTAACAAATTGCAGTTTGAATTGTATTGAATTCGAGCTGAAATTCGCTTTCGAAATGCACACCGCTACGAATTTACAAAGTGTCTTTTTTCCTATTTTACTTATTTCGTACGCTATTCGCCGTCTTCTCTAATACAGAAAAACCTTTAAATTTTGTGTTAACGAGTTGGCGAGTCCTGCAGGATGAATAGATTAAAATGGAGATTCAATAATTTAGGTTACCAACATCTGGGTGTTGGTACCTTGAAAAAAATTCATTAGCAGTAGCAGTACGTACACAAAATGATCGCCCGGTCTTTCTAGAAAAAAATACCGGGCTCCTATTTTTACTTCGGACACACATTTTTTGAAAGAAAAACGTTACTGGATAAAGAAGTCGAAATTTCTGAATTGTTTATGCATAAAATCATGCATGCACTTTCGAAAGGCGAGGGCAGATTGAATTTACAGATTTAGTAACGAAACGATCATGTTGATTTGTTGATTCCATATGATGGTTCGGGCTCCTTATCCTAAAAATTCAATAATAGACTAGGGGCCCAAAGCTCCCTGCTGTATATGTAATGTATTGTTGATAAAACGCTAGAAACAGTACTTACAAGGTTTCTTGGTTCAGGGCTTCAAAATAGCAATTTGCATGTAAAAAAACACTTAAGCACAACTTTTGTTTCAAAATCCGAGCCCCTTTGAAATCCCGGGCCCGGGGGGAATCACCCCGTTCCCCCACCCTCTCTACAGGCCTGGTGTTGCCTGAAGTCATTTGAAGTGGTCCGCGAAGTATTTGCTCCGGTTTTCACAATTCAGAGAAGAAATGGTCAAATTTGACTAAACTCGAAAATGTCACTTATGATAGCGTATTTTTTATACCACGAATTTTCCTTCAGTTTATCATAGCCTTGTGAGATTTTTATGAGTTGTCTACATCCCACCCTTGGCAAAATAAATTTAACACATTTTTAATGAGTTATTCCTTTTAGTATCCAGAGATGCAGTGTTGTGACTGGATTTCCCCATTGCGTAAAATTAAACTGAGGGAGGTGATCGAATAATCATAAAGGTATGGCCGTTGTGTACCTACACAGGATTTGCCACAGAGAGCTTGAAAATCAAAGTCTTCGCATAGTCAACATTTTATAGTATCTATAAAATGCAGACACAGAGTTTTGATTCACTATGTGATGAAATGTCAGTCTTTGTTTCCAAAAAAGTTGTTTGAACTATGTATTTCTCTATCGTTATATAAAAATGTATTATAAAACATTGTTATTCATATAGTTACCGTAAAATTAAAGTATTGTATTTATTGTTTCCTAAAATTAGAACCCTGATGATGATCTTTTGACCGAAATATATCGGTTCAGAGCAACATAATGCGACTTTTATTTCATCAGATCGTGAACGAAAAGTGGAGGAGATACAACATTAGTCTCTGATTAAATAAAACGATTCCGGCAACACAGCTATATACATCCAAGATAGTGTAGTGTTTGACATCGATGGGAAATGTGTTGCCAATTTAGCCGTTTTCCGGTAAAACTGGAAAAAAGTAACTCGTCGAGTCCGTTGATTTGAGTACCCATACGTCCATCTCCGATCAAAACTAAAAAAGTCGACTTTTTTCAAATCTTCGGGACAGCCTGTTATCTTTGCCCTACCAACTTCAAAGTATTTTGTGCCAAAGACTGTTACCATTCTACACATTCCTACCAAATTTCATGACGATCGGTTATTTAGTGAAAAATTTTTCAAACTTTCGGGAAACCCTGTTATCTTTGCCCTACCAACTTCTTAGTATTTCGTGCCAAAGACTGTTATCATTTTACACATTCCTACCAAATTTCATGACAATCGGTCGAGTCTGTCAACAAACGGCTGAAAAGGGCCCTCCAAAAATTTGAGGCGCCTTGTGTCGGCTTGCTCGCACCTCGCCTCTTTACAGTGTTCCATGAGAATATTCTAAAGGCGAGGTGCGAGCGTTGCGAGCGGCAGTGTTGTGCAAGTAGTCTACTCCGAGGTAATCTACATCGTTTTCGACGCGTAGAGTATGTATGCAGACAATTGACCATTTATCTACGCGAGCGGTGTATAGGCGCAATGTGAATAATTAAGGGTTTTGCAGCGAGATGGGGTAGCTCGATTTTTATTTATTTCCAACTCCATAATTTCCAACTAACCTCATGTTTAATCGATTTACTCAAACGACAATAAAATCCTAATAATCCAAAACTAGAAAATCCGGAATTTGGATAATCCAAATTCGTCTTAAGCCACAATTTCATTTTATAAATTTTAATTGTGCGTACGGCTCTATAAACTTAAGGAGATGCATTTTTTCGAATGCGGAATTATTATTTAACGATAAAAAGGCTATTTTTTTGTTGGTTCCCAAACTTTTTGAAGACGAGGAACCCCTGAGATCGTCGAATTCGTTCACGGAACCCCAAAAATGGGTCGTTAAGTTAAGACGAACGTTGATAGACAGACCAAGAATTCATCGTACCCATACAAGGAAAAAAGTATCAATATTTAATGAGAAACATGTGCCTGGTAAGTTTTACATATTCAGTGGTATTAGGCCGATTATATGACAGAGCCACTCGCATATCATCCTCCAAGTTCCTAAGGCTTTCACGTTTTCTTGTTTTTATATTGAGCATAGTTGAATATCCGATTTCACATAAATATGAAGTTGAAAACAATAGCAAGGTATTTACAAGTTTTTTTTTTACAAAACAGGGTATTTTTCCTTGACGGAAATCAAAAATTCTTCAAGCGAACCTTCTGCAAATTTAAACTTCGATCAGAGGAAAGCGATGTTAGTTCTTCTTCTTCCAGCAGGGTGAAATTTGAAATATTGGATGCCACAAAGAGATTTCTTATCCAATCAAACTGCTGTGTGTTTAACAAGGGGAAATATTTTGCAACGGTTTTAGGTTTCCAAATGCTCGACCATTAGATTTTTGATTTTATCTCTTGCGGTATTGGCGGATAGAAACATTTCCAGGTTTCCCTCTGCAACATGCCTCTTCCAAAGTAATAGTTTGCCTTTCATGACACTTATTTTATCAGTATACGTAAAAATATTTTCGTTCTTTCCTTGAATTGACCGACGTTAAAAAATCAAAAATGTATGCCAAATATGCCAAAATGCAGCGCCAACTTTCATCCTGAAGGTATGCCTTGAAACTCCCTAACCGAACGAGCAAGTAAACTATGTACAACGGTATTTCTATAGCGTGTCGGTGTACTATTATGTCTATCATGTACTTATGCACAAATTCCTTAAAACTGCCAAATACGAAATGCGAAAACGGATGGCAATAATTTCAGAATTTGTTTGTGAAATTTTCAGCACATCATATTTTCACAATTTTTTCGCGGAACCCCTGGGCTGGTCTCGCGGAACCCCGTTTGGGAAGCACTGCACTAGGATGACAATTAGTGCATTTCAAAAATTCGGACAATCCGAAACTCCGGATAGGGTTCAGTCCCAATCAGGGGCGTACGCAGAAAAATATTTCGGGAGGGGTTTTATGAGAGAGGTTGAAGTTTGTATTTGAATCAAGCCTACACACGTAAAATGGTGTTTTTTCGTTAACTATTTTTAGTTAATAAATTGTTATTGTCCCACAATCATTTCTTGTATTGTTCGGTTACTAAGCATCAGTAGCGTTTCAATATAGATTGTATTAAAAAAGTACAAAGTACCGAAGAACTTAATTGACAAAAAACTGAGAGACTCCTCTCAGTATCAATCTCAGCTAATTGAAAAAAAAAAACTGTGAAAGCATTGTTTTGTGCTGCTTGAAGAGTCTTTCGAAATACATCTTAGCGCAGCACCATCTCTGCGATAATGAGTTACTTGGCCAATTTTCTCATTTTCCGTCTGTTAGAACTATTTTTGTGGGAAACGTCCTGCTTTTGTATTAAGCCGATTTGTATCTTATATTACCTCGAGCCATTTCAGAGGGGTTTGAACCCCCAAAACCCCTACGTAGGTTTGCCACTGGTCCCAATCAACCTGGAATATAGGGTCTCTACTGTATATGAAAATGATTGCAAAACATACGGGAAGATACATGCTAAACATTCATTTAATTTTGAAATTGCAGAGTGAATGGATGAGTTGAGAATCATTAACATGTTTGTCATTTACTGAAAAAAAAAATTCAAAATTCTGAACTGAACTAATGCAAATTTTTGGGTGCATTTAAAAAAAGATCACACCAGTGAGAGTTCATTGTCTTCATTCTTTACATTGTATGCATTGTCTACGGCTTTGTCTACGCTGTAACGTAGACTTCCAAAGATTACGCGTAATTGCACAACACTGGCGAGCGGTGAGCCGACACAAAGGGTGTTCAAATATTCTGTCGGTTGAGACGCCTTGTGTCCGTTATCTGCTGATTCCGAAGGCTGCAAGTTTTTTTCCAGACTTATATAATGCTAGACCGTACCTTGTATACTGCCTCCATCCAAATCATTCACTTTTCCCGTCCACTATTAGTAGTAAAATCTCAAAAAAATAGCCTGCGCTGGGCTTATCTCACTTAAAAGACAGCTTATGTAATAACGGTATGATGTACTTCTATAAAATATTTTTTTTTTGCAATTAAATTGCAGTTATTTGCAATCTGCCAATTTTATGATTGCGGTCTTTGTCAGACTCTTCTTTGAGTCGTGTTGGAAATCCACAATTTAGTTGTTTAGAATAAAAAAGAATTTTCATTTTAATTTTGAATTAGTAGCCCATTTTAAACGCCCATCGTGTTCTTGTTCGGCTAACCTCGCCCAGACGACCAATGTTTTTCGGTTTTTGGTGAAAGTTTTAAAACTTTAATATTTCCCCAAGAATAAACTTACTTTGAAACTGAGTTAAGGCAAAAATTGAAAATGTTCCTATGTCCTTGTTCCACTATCCGAAGAAGTCATGTAGATGATATCTAAATAAAGTCTCAACTTCCTAGTTTGCTGGTAAATCAAGAAATTTGGCAAGTGGTTTCTCAAGAGCAGAATGTTAAGAACCACTGTGCTTCAAGTTTCGGTAACCAGGTGACCTTCACTCTTCAGTGTGTATATGTATTTTCAATGATTTCTTCGCTCCTCGACCACATACACCGGACTTCTTGGTGACTACTTAATTATTTGCTTAAAGATGTTACTTTTACGATAATTCTTTTATTTTTTTCGTTTTTCGTTCACCTTTTTTATACATATTTATGAAGTAACCTTTCTAACGGCATTGTTTCGGCTTAGAAAGAATTGAAGAACTTTCAATAAAGTAAACCAAACTGCACGAGCGCGTGCTACTGATTTGCGTAGAAAGACCATAATCATAATAAAACAGTTCTTCGACCTTGCGATTTTCGAAAATCTAGTCTAAAATCTACATTTTATACCGAGATTATAACCAAAATCTCGAGCAAAATCTCTACAAAATCGTGGTGATGTGTGGTGACTGGTGAGCTCCGCCTTTGATAAAAAAATGTCGATACTACAGTAAAGGCCGTCTAACTCCTATTCCGCTCTGTCCAATAAGTGTGATTAATTCACTTTTTGATAAACATAAATCACTGACATAGATTTCTAAAAGATAGATGCTACTTCTTGTTGTAACAAATTAATATAAATAGCAATTTCAGTCGTGCATGAAATTTTCAGAGTTGCACTTTAGACGGACTCTATTGTATTGTCAAGCTGTGGAACAAGATTACGACCACAGTGTGAACAGCATACGAGATTTCATAATCTGCCTAGATTTTGCAGGCCAAGTGTGAATTTCCTTATAATAGTTTATTTACAATAAGTCCTAATCGATTCGTTGTCATAATTATGAATTGCATCCCATCCCGCTTGGCATTCGATTATCAAAATATCCCGCGGACCCCATCAGACGACCGTTGTACCTATATCATATTGTCGCCAACACTATTGGAATCACCTCGTCGCTATGTCTCGTCTTCACACCCCGCAATTAGCACATTCCAAGTCCTTTTGACAAGTATGTACATATAATGTAGATTGGAGCAAGAGCTTACGACACACACGCGAACCAATCCCAGCCATTACATATGTGTATCCTTTGCAGAACGGTTACGACGTTACGACGCAAACGGCAAGTGGAAATGCGATGGACAACCGGTCGATTGCCCCGATCGACAGCAATATTCATATCGCCTGTCTGCAAGGCATTTTCGAATCCGTGCGAACAACAAACTATACATATTCCAAAACTTATTCGAAAGGAAGCGAATAATTCGGACATAACAGATTCAAAATCTGGCGTTCCCCGTTTTCAACAAATTTGAAAAATTCCTGACAGACTACGTAACCATTCTCGAAAAGGGACAATGAAAACGGATGAAGTGAAGCTTCGGCAGTTTGGAGTGCTTTTCGACCATGAGCTCCTTAGTCGCTTTCACGAGCAGTGCGCAGTTGAGTTTTCTCCATCACCCCTCCCTGTTTGACAAAAGTTGTGTGTACGGACATTAAGCGGAACAAGGCTACTTCGCCGACTGTTTGTTCGTTCTTCCGTTCGCTTCGTTCGGGCGATTGTCTGATTAAAAAAAGCATGCATTGCAACGGACCTGTGTTGTGTCCTTTATTATTTGAAGGTATGCACACACATATACATACCACATATAACCGACGACCGTTTGGTAGACGACAAACGTGTGGGTGTCATCATTGAATGCTTTTGATAGTAGTGGAAAATTTTCGATGTCCGGACTTTGGAGCCTTAGCTTCTTGTGTGTCAGCCGTTTGCCACGTGAACAACATGACCAAAATCCTCACACACAACGAGAACGAAGAACAACAATAAAATGTATATGGACTATACAGGACAAGGGATTGCGACGAGGGCTTAGTACCAGCACAAAGTCCAGAAGGCCAACGGAAAAACGAGAGGGCGCTTTTAAATTAAAGTCCAATAAATCAGCGATGCGAACTCGTATTTTTTTGTGTGTAATTTTGTCGCACGAGTCGCAGCCCGAGTATCTTCGCTGTAAATCTTAATAGTGTGTCATTGCAGCTCACATTTCGTATCCTGTACGCCAACATTCTTTAATTTTTTTCAGACCATGTCTTTCGTGCCGGACTTAGTTGATTGGTGGCAATAAGTTCATGTCTAGATTTCTACGAGAATGCTTTTGTGACAAGGCTTCAGTTCATTTTGTAGCCAGCAAAAAGAGAGGATGTTGACTTTTTACATATATATAGAATTTGGGGATCATATTCAATTTTCAAAAAGAGTCTTCTGTATAAAGAAAGGCGGTGGAAACCGGAAGCCGAGTTCATTTTGTTTGATTAATTTGTAAACATTATTCAAGGGATGCATTCGTGAACTAAAGTTTTCAAGCAGTAAACAAATTAATAAATAAATGCCAAGGTCCTACTTCGGAGCTCAAATTGCTGAGAGCATGGTTGAGTTAACGGTTCTTCGTTTCTTCATTTTTTTTTATGCAAAAATGGAACCGTTTTTTTTTGGCCGCATCTCGGAACGGAGACAGCTAGGACCATGGGCGTAGCCAGAGGGGGCAGGGAGGGCGCTTGCTATAATAATGGTAAAAATATCTTACCGATGTATTTAGTATATTCTTTAAAATATCGCTGCACTTTGCAATGCTTGAAGACGTAAAAAATCGATTTTGACTCGAAATTGTCTGCTGCTGATACATTAGTCTGGAAGCAGGGACGTACCCAAGTTTTGGTTTCGGGAGGGGTACAAAGTTCGATATCAGAAAAGTTTGGTACACGTATTATTAGAATTCAGTATTTTGCATTTTTCGCATTAATATCTGAGGGTTCAGGCAAACCCACATCACTTCGGACTAGGAATTATTCATTTCAAACTTTTTCAAGCATTTCAAAAATGTTAAAAAAAATTGAAATACGTACAAATATATTTCTGAAAGACTCTTTTTCGAAATTTATTTCAGCGGCGGATTTATAGAAATAAACCACACATGCTGGTACAACTCAAGGAATCCTCCGGTGTATACATCGGGCGAACTAAAACTAATTTACTGTTTCGAAAACTACCGTCAAATCTGCGTTAACATTTTTCTCATTTAATTCTTCTATTTTCTTCTTTCTTTTTTTTTTTGCTTACTTTACTTGTATACTGTTTTATGATTATACTATTTTTGTAAACAACATTTTAAAACTTAAACAATTAATAAAGAAAGAAATGAATTGGGACTAGCAACGAAAACAGTTCTACCCGATTTTCATAACAAATGATTCAACCATCATTGGAACCACAACTGCAAATTTGTAGAAAATTCCTACCAAATGAAATCAGGGTTATCACCCGCTCGCTTTTTAATGTAAAAAGTAGGAAAAATTCACCGAAAATCGTAGTTTGACAGACAGTGCTAGTAAAAAACCACGACATAAAGAAGGACAACCAGAAACACAAATGCCTCTGTAATATTTGCGTACCTTTCGAATTTATCAGCAATAAGCGTGGAATTCAAACGCTTTTCTCAGTGTAGTTTGATCGGAGAAGATTTTTATTTAATGTCCTCACTTGCTTGAAAATTTCCTGGTCATAAACCTCAGGCCCTGTATGCCTTCAAAGGAAACTGCTTACAACGGATGAGGTTACGAAACAAAACAGTTGCGTATGCTTCGCAAATATATTTGCCCGTCTGATTCCCTAACAGTCATTTTGCAGATCAGAAATAATCTCCGGTTCTTTTCGATTGTCTCTCTTTGTGGAACATGTTAACGAAAAGAACCGGAGAATACCAACCTACTTCTGGAAGCCTTTTTTTTATACGGCTGACGTCGATGCAACGGCAGCGTGGTTAGTTTTTTTTTTAATTCTTTCAGCCCCCCATGCAGCGCATTTTGCTTTAGTTTTTACAGGATGACAAACGCGAAACTAACGGTTTTTAAAACGTCGTAAAAAATCCTAAGTTCATACACTGCCATCTAGATAGACAGGCCGAACTGCAGAAATTTGTTCGTCCACGAGTGGACAAAGTGCGTTCGTGACCAGTAACAGTTGACATTTCTAAAGCTCACACACTCTAGTGCTTCGGAACCCAAAGTTTACATGTGCCGAGCGTTTATTACGAAACAAAGGTTATGGTTTGCTTTAGTGTGTTTTTGATGTGCAAGTGGTAAAATAGTATACATCAACATCGTACTTACCATATTTATCTCAAAAATCAACGCACCGGCATGTGTATATCATAGCAAGTCACACGAAATGACAGGCTGACAGCCACTGATATTTGGATTGTGGATTGTACTGAGCGGTTCAACTTTAATTCAACGCTTTCAACAAAACCAAACAAAATGCTAGCTCCTCTTCACTATCCCACCTGGTAGTCCGTCGGTGGCCAATTGAAGTTGATCTGATGCAAAGTTTTTAGATTTCTACAAAAGCGAAATTTTCCACAGGGGAAAGATGTCTAAAGGGCGCCACAAACCTGACGATTTATCGGCCGATCGATTGTCCAGAATGGATTTGCCGCCCGTACAGCACATACATTAGGCAATTTATCGGGCAATCTGAAATTGACAGTCTCACGATCCACAATACACAGCACAAAATAGCGAAAATTATACCATTTCTGGCGATGGAAGATGGACACCCATTGCTACTTTTGATGCAGAACGACCGCCACAACCACAGCATGATGAACGACCACAGGTTTATGTCAAAAAATCAGCAACTGAGAACACATGATTGTCATGACAGCTTGTACGGAAAATTGCATTGGTAATACGTTCCACACGTCAAATTAAATAATTGAATCCGATGGTCCCATACACCTTCCGATTTATCTCGCAAACAAAAAATCTGGCCGATCGATCGGAAGGTCTGTGGCGATTCTAGGATCCAAACACTACGTATGAAGTTTCGATCTTTTACGATATTTTTTAGTTCAACAAAGGAATAAAAAACCGTCAGGTTCCCGCTTGTCATCCTGTACAAAGCGTCGCCATAGACAAAGCTTTGCAGCAAAATCCGAATGATAGAAAAAATACGAATGCAATATAGGACGACTTGTGGCTTTTTTTAGATGAGGGATTTTCTGCATTTTAAATTCTGCTTACACTCCATCATTGCACGGAAAACGTATCATTACACACATACGACCTCTTTGGCCGTAAACGTAGCGAATCGGTCGCTCCATCCAATATTACACTGCAGACAGGGGCTTCATAAATCTAAACCGCTTCATCGTTATAAGCGATATCCACTGTATTTAACAAAAATGCACCAGGACTTAGTAAAGAGCAATCAATTGGCGATCGTGGCACTGAACATTATGTCCAAAATTTTTATATAGCTGTGCTGTTAAAGCTGTAATATTTGAAAGACAGGAGCAATCATTCCTTGCGATCCCCTTCTTTTGCCGGACTTAGACAATATAAAAAACCGACTTGGTCGCCTATCACCTTACTGAGTGAAGGCTCATTCAAGCTCATTTACATTTATTTGTAAATTTGTAAGTGTACTCTTCACTAAATTCATTCGTCATTTGGTAAGATGCCAATACGCTCTTCAAAAACAGGACAAAGCCGGACAAAAGCAGGATTCTCGAGGTTTTGGCAGGACGGCATTAGTTATCACTGAAACTGAGCCCGTTGAAAACATTTCGGTGGAGGTCCAGAAACCATGGACCTCTTCCCGCACACGTCTCTGCCTAGAAGATTCTTTTTCAGGCCTTTGATATCCGGGACTGGGATACCTACCTTAAGGCGGCCCCAGACCGACCGGAGTGTGGCAAACACCGCACAAAAGATTCATACGAAAAATCGTGCAGCAGCAGTGCAGCAGTGTGGTTGGGCGACTCCAAGGTATCATTCTTGGAACCGGTCTTTTGTGCGGTGTGTGCCACACTCCAGTCGGTCTGGGGCCACCTTTATGTGTACTCAGATTAGAAATCTTTGCCTGTAGTGAGAATCTTTGTTTATTTGCGAGGATCGAATATTTTCGTGAATGTTTACCGTTAGAATAAAGGATATGTCGCATGAAGGTCTCTTTAGGATAAGCTGGCCAGACGTACAGCATTTTTCTGTACAGTACAGCATTTTGACCCGTCGTACAGTATTGGGAATTGTACAGCAAAATGTACAGCATTCTCCATGCCAATTAAGCCAAATTCACTAGATAACAGCCTCGATGAGGCCTGTAATCAGTCTTGTCTGCTTGTGTAAAGTTGGACTATACTGTACCCTGTACGATCGCTATTTAGCGATAATCGCATCTATGGCAATCCTTCATTTTCGATAAATATTCTCAATCTTTCTGAAATGTGGCACACTTGTAGAGCTAGTTGGCGCTCACATTTTCTCCTACACCGTCCTACCTATCCTCGTTCAGAACTTACGGCTGCCCAAATCGCAATTTTAAGTTTTCTAATTGAAAATTGTCCATAACTCGGAGATTCGTAAGCATAAAACTGGTAGATCACCATACTGTTCATATTTGATAAAAATTTCAAGGTTCTAGCTGTCAAGCGATATAACCGCACTTTTATGTCTTCCAATCATTATAATTTGCCATAACTCGGAATCGACCGAAATTTCTGAAATTCCTATCCGCATTCGGAAGTTACAGCTGCCAAAATCTTACATTTGTGTTTTCTAAGCTTTCAAATCAGTAGTTACTTTGCGGACATCACGAAACGCCAGATTACGGCTATGTCCAACTCACAGAAATCTAAAATTTCTGAAATCTATCTTTTGTTTTATGGGTTTAAACTTATTTCGAGTACTCTTCCTTGTTATAGCTTTTCGTGTTAAAACATACGTTTATGCTTCATCTGCGGATGATCTTTTGTCAAGGAGAACCAGTGGCGTAGATAGATTTTCGGAAGGGGGCGGGATCGGTGGTCGGGATTATTTTTTCACCACAGAGGAAATCAAAAAATGCGCTGTCGTTTGAAGGCTGAGATTCCGGAGGAATCGTTTTGACACAGCGAAGCAAATATTGCAAGTCAACCGACGTGGCACTATACCCCCACATGTAGCGACTCCTGAATGATACTTGGGAGTTTAATTCCGTCAGGCGGCGACGCATCTTAGGAATAACTGAGAAGATTTTAGAATCGCCTTACGATTATGAGTACGCAGAATACGCTCTGCCCCTTTGAAAAATCGATCCTCGAAGGTTATTGAGTGATCTTAAAATTGAAGGTTCCGACTTCCGAGCGTAAATATTAAGAATTGTTGTGAGTGGTTTGTCTGCAGCATAAAATAATGTTCTGCAAAGCGAGGAAACAGGACGTAAATATACGTTGAAGCCGCCTCTATGAAGTAATACTGAAAGATGGTCCGGCGTATGAACGAACCAGATGGTTGTGATTTTTTCGAGAAAACTCGGGTAGTATGATGCAGCATTGTTCAAGCAAATTAGTCCTGCATGAGCCGTAATGCTAAATTTTCATAGTAAGTTGGCACCTGATCTTACCTGTGGCAGTCATACTATCTGATAAACAACGCTTGAAGAAATCCAAAACTCATTTACACCAGTATACGCTAGGAATTGTCAAAATTCTAGCCAAGACTACTGCCAATATTTACCGAAATGCCAATCACAGGAGGATTTCGGAATTAACCCTTTTTATAGTTTTTTCAATTGCATAATTGTTACCCTGTGGTTGGCATTTCGGTAAATATTGTAACGAAATGTACCCAATTAATAGCAAAAAACGAAATTTATATAATTTAGAATAAAAAAATATGTGTGACTACGGGGATCAATCCCCTTGACCCCCCACCCCCTTATCTAGCCAAATGGTGGTAGCCTCGTGAGATTACATTATTTATCCAAATGGGAAGGGGAGAGGGCAGGGGTAGTATGGCTGATAGTTTGCCTAAAAACCGAATTCCGAAAGTATGTACAGCATTGTGTCTTCGGAAGTCTGGTCACCTTACTTTAGGAAGTTAATGAAATTTACCTTAGGGAACATGTAAAGAACGAATTTCACATTTCCGTGTCTTCGAAATAATTTAATCATGATCAGTTTAGTAGTTAAGTCATACCAGCATAAAAATGTAGCCACCGCTAATATCTTGATCTTTGAAAAACAGTGGCAGAAGACACAGACTGTGCGGACATAAAAACCGTTGATTATAAACCAGCTGCGGTCTAAAAATAGGTCAATACACTTCCAGTTATTATTTATCGTTAAATGGTGTACATGATCATGCTATCGTGCTCTGTGGCCGTGATCGTTCGGTCGCCACTCTGTGAAATAGACACTCATAGAGAAACGAGTTTCCAAACTCGGCACGACTCGTCGCAAGTTTATTATTCAGAAGAAGATGATAAGAAATATTCTTATCGTAGAATAATAAACTAACAATGTGACTAGGAAGTGGTATGGCTAACAACCGTATCACACTCCGAATTCAGTTGTCTTTGTAACGTTGATGACTACACACGGTACCATGCTCCACTAGGAGTTACGGTAATCAAGGGAGAGAGTGTACATGATCATTCTCGACGGTCCTTTCTTAAAATGGCTCAAAAATTTGGAAAAGAATATTTTGGCGACCTACTATTTAACCTCCTATGAAAATGTTGATGGTGAAATAATTTTGGCTTGGACCCAATCCCCAACCGAAATCCTGCCTACGCCCATCGTTAGGAACTCTGAAATTTTCAGCAAAAAGTGCGCCGCAATATATTCTGATTCTTCGTAAATACAATTTTTTAGAAAAAGTTCTAAAAAATGTCAAATATACCGTTTTTATTTTTTTTTTTAATTAAAAAAATGTCCGTTTTGGAAACATTTTTAAAAAAAATGAAAAATTGACCGTTAGTTTCGAAAATTTAACCCTGTTTTTAGAAAAATTTCGAAAAATGGATGTTGTTTTTGGTCCCATTTTTTGACACCTGTATCTTCTTAACAGATCGCAAATTATTATTACTTCGTCAGTAGTAGGCGTCAATTTGTTAACAGCCTTAAGGTTCCAACGAATTGTTAAGCCTTATGCAAATAATTTTATAATATGTTCATGTAGACCGGATCGCTGTTACGTAACCCTGCTGCGATTTAATCAATTTAATTTCTATGCGGTCCATATATATTTTCATCAAAAATCATTTTATTAAATGTACACTAATCGGCATATGTATTTTGACATATTGTACTCTCGAGTACACACTGATTGTGTTTAACTAAATCGAATAACTGTAAATTTCTTAAAAGGAAATCAAAGTACATGTCAACACCAATAAATATGCTCAATATTTTCCTGCCCCTTTTCGGACTCTCTTGAAGAGAACAGATAGGTGTGTAGTTCTGTTGCGACATAAGTATTTTAAAAAGATTTAAAGCTTTGATTGTACAACATTTTTTTCTGCAAAAAAATGGCCAAAACATATTTTTATTAATTTTTTGAGTTCTAAGCAGAAATTGTGAACAGTGGTTTGAGACATTGGAAACAATCACAAAATTCGATGTTTGGTTTGAGCCTCCGTAGAAGCAAACTTGAACCCTGGCTTAAAGATTGGAGACGATGTAATTGAATTGAATTTCATACGACAGACTGTTCATTAACCTTCGGGCGGGCGCAATGCATCTGACAGATTAAGTGATTAGTTTTTGTTGTGCCAATCAGCGATATGAAAAGGGAGAGATCTGAAACTCACAGTAGCTTAATCTTTATCGATCAACTACCCAAAATGTTGAATGTTGGTGTTTGACGTTTATCGATTGCGAACACAACAAAATTCTGCTCCGAGTTAAAATTTAAATTTTTCATAAAATTCATAATTTTAATTACCAAATCCGTCATTTTTTTGTTAAATTGCTCGTTTGTTATTTAAATAAAAGTGGTATCGCGGATTAGTGCAGTGAAATTATATATTATCACTTCGGAAAGTTTTTGGTTGTGTGTTGTTTACATCGCCGCTCGAGTTGCCTTTGTTCTCTTTGTTTCATTTGGCCAGTAGCGGATTCAAACTCAGCTTAACTGAATTATTTGAATAGTATCTTTCACAGTAGTATACAGCTCAGTGGTAGCGTGCTAGATTCGCGCCCCTCAGGCCCGGTGTTCAAATCCCACTATATACAATTTTTTTTATTTTTCTTTTTTTTCAAGTAATTACATTTTTTTTCTTATAGTAAAATGAATTGTGTTTGCGAGCAATTTTATAAGGTTCAAATTGACGGTCTATCTCAGCTCGTTTCGTCGTTGCAGAGCCAACTTAGCAAGTTGAGATCCGTAATGAACTCTGTAAATTGTTGTGAGAACAATAGTAGAGAATTACGAGATAAAAATGTAAAATTGAAAAATAAAAATAGTAATTTAGAGAAAAAAACTAAAAAGAATGCTATGAAAGTTTTTGCGAAATCTTCTGAGCATCCTATTGATGGCCAAGATACGGGAACTTCTACTGTTATTTTAGATCCATCGTCTTCTATAATTCCTTCTAATGTTGACAAAAATCAATCTCCGGTTGATAAATTTGTCACTGTACGTAAGAAAAAGATTAATATCAAAAAACCTTCTCCTGTTGGTGATGTTATTTCCAAAAAGGCTGATAATAATAGGCGACATAAAAGAATTTTTGGAGTCGATGAAGCTAATGATTCTCTTCGAAGTGTCCCTAGTTTTAAAGTATTCCATGTTTCCAAGCTGCACGCTTCGGTAAAAGCAGATGAATTGAAGGAATACGTAATGAAAAAACTTGATTTAAAAGATGACACTTTTCTTTCGGTTTATGCACTTATAAAAAAAGATTGTGATATATCCAAATTAGTTTCAATCAGTTTTGGTTTGAAAATTCCTCAAGAATATTCAAAGCAAGTGTTTTGTGCCAACTTCTGGCCCAAGGGCATCAACATATCACCATTCAATTTTTCAAAAAACGGCAAACGCCAAAACAGTGCCCAGCTAAACACATAATTTCCAATTCAGTTTTTTCAGTTTATTATCAAAATGTTGGTGGTCTTCGTTCTAGAACAAATGACTTTTACCTTGCAGTTTCACTAGAAGATTATGCTGCCATTTGCTTAACCGAAACTTGGCTCCACACAGACATTTCAAATGAGGAACTTTTCATAAGAAACTATGATGTCTATCGCCGCGATCGTTATGAGACTTCAACAAAGAGAGGAGGTGGTGTTTTGGTAGCTATCAAAACAACATTCCCATCTCATGAAGTTGAGCTTTTTCATAAGGACGTGGAACAGATATGTGTTTCTATTAATGTTTCTAGTAGCGAAAAAATATACATTTTTAATAGCTATTTACCACCTTTGAGTTCAGTTGATGTTTATAAAAAACATTTAGATAATATCTCCAGATTATCCTTTGAGGAAAAAGACAAATTGATCGTCGTTGGGGATTTCAATCTTGGTAATATAAGTTGGTACTGGAACGACGACGAGAAAAAAATTCTGCCGCGTAATTTACATCTCGAGTGTGAATTTGTTCTAACAGATTGTTTATTTGCCATGGATTTGATGCAAATGAACTTTGTTAAAAATTCAATTGGTAGAATTTTAGATTTGATTTTTGTTAGTACTGATTTCAATGCTTCTGTAATTAAAGTAGATAAACCATTTTTGCCCAATTCAATGCATCATAGTGCTCTTCTTCTTGAGTTTGTTTTTTATGATTACATTGAAGAAGAGGCAGAAGTTACTCTTACTAGAAATTTTCAAAAAGCTGACTTTACAAAATTAAATTCAATATTTCGTAATATGGACTGGGCTTCAGTTATATCAAATATAAATCTTGCTGAAAGTTATACAAATTTTAAATCAATTTTATTGGAAGCTATTCATAAGTACGTTCCTTTACAAAAGAAAAAAATAAAAGCAAAAAATCCTTGGGGTAGTAAAGAATTGTTGAAACTTAAAAGAGCTAAAAATAAAGCTCATAAGTTGTATAAGAAGTCATCCTCTCTTGCCAATAAAGAACATTTCTTCAGATTGAGAAGAGAGTATGAATTAATGAATAAAAATCTTTACAAACAGTATATCGCGAGAGCTGAAAATAATATAAAAAATGACAGTAAGACATTTTGGAGTTTTATAAACAGCAAGCGCAAGAATACAGGAATACCCAAAAATTTAGAGTTCAATGGCAATTTTTACAACGATGTTCAATCGGTTTGTGATGGATTTGCTAGATTTTTCAATTCAGTTTACGAAGTGCCAGACTCCGTTTCACCAGAAATGAATACTAACACCAAGCCAAGCCACAGTGCATTGGTCCCTCGGATAGCTCAGGAGGACCTTACGAGTGCTCTTGAGATTTCTGAGGATGACCTATTGAATGCTTTCCGTGATCTTGATGTTAGTATTCAGGCCGGACCTGATGGCATTCCTAATATATTTTTGAAGAATTGCATGCAATCGTTATGTCGTCCTTTAGCCCTTATTTTTAATTTGTCCTTGTCTTCAGGTGTTTTTCTTGATGAATGGAAAGTTTCGTACATAACCCCTGTTCACAAAAAGGGTCCGAAACATCTTATTGATAACTATAGACCCATAGCCAAACTATCAGCAATACCGAAGTTGTTTGAAATGCTTATTAAAAATAAAATAGATGTTTTAATTAGCCGTTTAATATCACCATGTCAACATGGATTCCTTAAAGGAAAATCAACTGCAACAAATTTGGTATCATTCACTAAATTTGTTGCAGATGGTATTGAGCAGGGAATGCAGGTTGATGTGGTTTATACCGATTTCTCGAAGGCTTTCGATAGAGTAGATCATAATATCTTACTTAAGAAACTAGAAAATTTAGGTATACAGTCGGTTTTTCTTAGCTGGGTGAAATCCTATCTAACGGATAGGACGCAGTTGGTAAAGTTGAATGGCTGTACATCGCGCTCTATCATAAAGTGTTCGTCAGGAGTTCCGCAAGGAAGCCATTTAGGACCACTTTTCTTTTTAGTTTTCGTAAACGATATCATACAAAATTTTCAATTCGTGCGTGTATGGCAGTATGCCGATGATATGAAAATCGCAATGAGAATACGCAATATAGGTGATTGTCTTAACTTGCAATCCGATTTAGAAAAACTGCAAATTTGGTGCCTTAATAATAATTTAAATTTAAATGTTAGTAAATGTAAAGTACTTAGCATATATAAATTGAAAACTCCGATCTTCTTTGAGTACTCCTTAACAGGTAGTGTTCTTCTAAGGGTTGCCGAAATATCAGATCTTGGTGTAATTTTCGACCATGATCTTTCATTTCGACAACACATTGATTACATTATTTCAAAAGCGAATAGTATGTTAGGATTTGTTAAACGTAACGCTCGTGAATTTAATGATCCTTTTACCTTAAAAATATTGTTTACAGCTTTCGTTCGCTCGCATTTGGAATATTGTTCTATTGTGTGGAATCCGTTCTATAAGGTTCATATCGAGCGTATAGAGAGAATTCAACACAATTTTACACGGTTTGCTATTTATCAAATTGGCTGGCGTTTCAAGCCAGAATATAAAACTCGCTGTTCTTTATTGGGTTTACAAGCTTTAGATTATAGAAGAACGTTTTTAAACGCTATGTTCATTAGAGATCTGTTTTGCTCTCATATTGTTTGTGAAGATATATTAAATAACTTTGAAGTCAGAACTATTCCTCACAATTTACGGCGGAACAACCTTCTTGTTCAGCCTTATCATAGAGTAAATTATGGTCTTAACGAACCAATTACAAGGTCAATAATTCTTTATAACAGTTTGAAGGACTTAGTTAATTTTAATTGCATTAACAAATTAATTTTTAAAAGAAATTATTTTGATAAATTTCCTTATTAATTTATTTTTTGTTTTAGATTTTATTTTATCGATCTGCTAGAGTTTACACTCGATTGATTGATTAGTCACTTACGTACGCATAGTAAGTAAAGTGATGCCGAGAAGCCCTGTCCCGGGGCAGAAGCTTCTGTAAGGCAAAAAAAAAAAAAAAAAAAAAAAAAAAAAAAAAAACAGTTTTCAGTTTCTATCTACCATATGTCTGAGGGGCGGGAGGGGGTGAAATAATCTCTCAGATGTATTGCGCCCGATTGTGTTATTTTTTCTTTTCTATGAAAATTTCCACTGGTTATACTCTTCACATTGCGTAAAAATGTTGTGTTGACTTTTTGGCTCACCAAATCGTTCAATAGTGCGTTTTTAGTAAAATAAAGTCACATTTTTTAAGCGGTCGAGTTGTTGGAGGTTTTTTAAATATTGAAGCGATTGAAAGCGGAATTTTCATAGAAAATTGAAAATGTGAAGGGTATCAAACTTTGTGAGCCAGAATTTGTTTCTAAAATTTCGTAGAACTGTTTAAAAAAGACAATGCACCAATAAATAAGAGTGTAAAATATACAGAAACTTAGTTTCATCCTATTTTCTGCACTTAATCTGTCAGATGCATTGCGCCCGATCGTGTTACGATTAGTATTGCGCCCGCCGGAAGGTTAATAAACACCAAAATTTAATAATGGAAAGGAAATAGATAACAATTCTCTGCATCACAAACAGGGGATGTGAATATTGAATTTCGAATTACCGAAAAATCTTCGAAATATTTATGGAAAATGTCATAATGAAACCAAAGAATATTATGAATATCGAGAATATGCCATCGGAGGTACAGATGATAGCCACCTCCTTCGGCGTAAAACCAAAAAAGGCTAATTGCATGCATACGCAGATAAAGTGAAACGAGAGAAAGATTAAAAGGCCATTAAAAGCAAAACTCTTTTACTACGGTAAAAGTTCAAGCCATTGTAACTTTTTTGAACCAATATTCATCATTCGGGGTTGACATTCGCCTTCTTTCAGACAGCGCCAAAATTTGTGTTTTTTTTTTTAATTTTATAAAATTTTTGTGTTTTTGTACAGTTTAACGTATGAAATAAAATTCAATTGCAGCCTATTCAAGCTTTTAACCATAAGACTAAGGCTTGCCTCTATCGATACTCAAACCAAACTCCTATTTTCAGATTTTTTGTTTATGTTTCAAGTCACTGGTGATATTTTTTATTTGAAATTCAAAAATTAATAAAAATATGTTTTGTCCATCAATTCTTCCGAAAGATAGTTGTGCAATAATCGAGGTAAATATTTTTAAAATACTTATGAATGACACACCAGAATTACGCCCCCATCTTTTCTCTTTTCTATAGCATGACAGTCCGAGAGGAGACAGGAAAAATATTGAGCATATTTATTGCTGTTGATATCCATTTTATTTTCTTAATAGAAATTTACCGTTATTCGTGCTAGTTAAACAAAACCAGTTTCGGGCCTCGCTCGAGAGTATACGAAATGTCAAAATACATATGCCGGCGAGTGTACATAACTAACTCGAGAGTCGAGAGTATTCTCTTGTTGCGAGACTAGACTCCAATTTTTCCTCCACTATGTCCATTAGGGGAATACCTGCCATAGTATTACGGTACGTTATACTAAATTGCTTCGACATTTATCATGTATGCACAACATATATACGTATCCGAAAAGAAGCATGGATAGAATATATCAACTTGTGGAGAGCAAAAAAAAAAACGCTAAAATCTCCACGCTATCACTGCCGAAGCTGAATATATGGATACAAAGTAAGCGAACTTACAGCAATTCCCATGAATATTGCATATTCATAACGAAGATCCACTCAACATTTACATGCTTCCGTGAACTTTCACCTTTATTCCCATTTGCACTCAATCCAGATTGGTTGGTGGAATTTTTCAACGATTTATGGTAAATTCAAGTAGTCAAGTTGAGAGTATTATTTAATCGATTTGGCAATAAATAATGTTTTGGAACAAAAAAAAAACCATCATCCGGAATCGCAGATTAAAAAGGTTAATGAAAAGTTGATACATAGGTACACACGTACATGTTGTTCATTAAAAATTCAGGACAGGAGAGTTGGGAGGAGCTGATATTTTAATTATCGTCTAGAAATTTAATACATTGTTGTACCGCTATTTTTGAACTTTAAAAAAATATCATATTATCATGAACTGCTATTGTATAATGTTAAAATGAAAAAGACGTTTCACGCGCATTTGAACCTGAACCTGAGCATACGTAACATTGTGGCATAGAAAGAAACGCTGTATACGGCCGCTCATTCACGGAAAATTCATGAAATGTAAATGGATTTATGGATTATCACGCTCTGTGGCTCACTTGGTTGAGTCGCACTCTACGATGCTAGTTATCTAGAGGTCCGGAGATCGAATCTCGGCGTGGTCCAGGAAATATATAGTGCTTGCAACATTGTATACACTCCGAAAATATATGCAATGTAACGTTGACTCGAAGTAGCCTTTAAAAAACGGCTGAGTGAACGCACCATGCCCCACAAGGGGTTACGGTACAGAGAGAAGAAATGGATTTACATCATTGGACAAAAATTCAAATCCGCCAACGGATGAGCACATTTGAAAGAATTAAAATCCTATTTAATCAATTAAAATCCATGGATTTGCCGTGTATGTGCGGACTAAGACAGTTAATGTCTATTTTTGTCCGTGGGTAATTTGATCTGGTCTGGGACGAAATGAATAAAAATCCAAATGCATTTGGTAAAAATCTGAGAAAAGGAAGATTATTAAGAACGGTCCTAGTCAGAAATTTTTGACTAGGTTTTTATCGTTTTCCGGCATATCCTAGGATACCATGAATGGTGTGTTTTGCTTAAATTTAGGACAGAGGAAATCGATGCAATAACAATTGAATTGTTTAAGGTGTGTCTTTTTGTGCGGGAAAGTATTAAGTCGCTTCGTGAAATTGTATTGTACCGGACTTCAGTTCAGGGAAAGTTTTCTACCGAACCGAAGCTAATATATGTACACTCAGAAAAATTTCAATGGGAAATCCCATGAAACTAATTACTTTCTCCCATTATTTTTGGTCAATGGGAAAATATGATTCACTGAGAAAAAAAATTAGAAGGGTTATCTAAAGGAATAGTCGAATTCATCTAAAGTTCGCGTTGATTTTCAGCTTATGATTCTATGTCGTTGAAACAGCTACGAAGATATGGATAATTTTTCTATTCGTCATTAGTTGAAACATCTACTATATTTGCAAATTCAATTAATTCATTTGTAGAGACAGCTATTCATTATCTATAAATTGTTAAATGTTGGATAGCTAAATTGTGTTGAAGAAAAATGAACGATTGTTTGTAGTTAAATTTTATATTTGAATAGTACAATCAACAACTTCTGCGGAAGAATTGACTAAACTTTTTCTTCTAATCTTGCGTGGTTAAATGAACGAATTTAATAGTATTTTCAGCTGCGAAGATTAGAGAAATCAGCTATTTCTTTGGTAAAACTATATAAATTTAAGTGTAGTGTAGTGTGTAGGCACTACAAAACAAATCTAAGACTCAATAAATTAATAACACGGAAATTATTAACATTACGGGATGCATTTTTTTGGATCTAGTCGATTTTCCTAGTTCTGTGGTTGCCTTAATGGGATTCATCCCATTATTAATCAAACATATTGCATCTTGTTAATTTAATGGGGCAAACTTATTAAAATGTAACATGACATCTTATTAAATTTGTGGGACACATTTCATTCCATACAAAACATCTCAATAGGATTCGTCCAGATCAGGGACGTAGCCAGGAATTTGTTTCGCTGAACAACGCTGAAATTCGAGGGCGGTTCAAGTATAACCCGGAATTTTCAGACGCGCGACAAAAAAACTGGATGCACTGAATATTAGACTGATCTGTTATGAGACATTGAAAAACAGCTGGAACCGAATAACCCCACTTTTTAGTGTAGTTATAACCATCATGAGTGAAAAGGATGTACGTTGTACGAGTGCCTCTTGCGCAACGCATCATTATTCGTTTTTTAGTCAAAGCTAATGTAAAGTGTCTCTCTATAACCCATGTGAATAAATGTTTTGAAAAGGCGGAAAAGTTGAGGCAAAATTGCCACATGCGCAGCACCCAGTGTCACCGATGAAAACGTGAGCGCCGCCACCGTTGAAAAACTTATTTTGGATGACCGACGAAGTAGTGTACGCGACATGACTGGGGAATTGGGTATCAACGTAAGTAGTATTGAGTAAATTCTCCATGAGCGGCTATGTTACCGTAAATCTCAGGCAGATGGGTGCTAAAACTTCTGAATATTGAGTATAAATTTAAGCGCTGGGGAGTTTGTACGCATCTTCTACAGCATTGAACGAATTGAGATGACCGGAAAAATCTCTATATGTAGTGCAGACTTATCACCCTATGATTATTAGTTATTCGGTCTACTGAACGTTTCAAAAGCTATGAAGATATGGAATTGTTTGTGCGCGAATGGGTCCGTAAGCCGCCGCGAGATTTTTACGAAAAATATATCCAAAAGCTTGCGGGGAGGTGGCAAAAATGCATACAGTGTGGGGCAGACTAATTGGAAAAACTCATTTTTTTGTACCGTTTGTATCTTGGCTACGGCACATGCCCCCGGGGGCATGTGACTAGTTATTATTTCTGAGCGGCTGAAAAATTTGCTTTTCATTCTCCAGGTGCGAAAGCCATAAAATCTCTAATTTTCATCCGATTTTAGCGAGACAAGGAGCATTTTACTTAGTTCGCCCTATACTATAATATTATAATAGAAAGATATAACATGCCCCCGGGGGCATGTGCCGCACAGGAGTAATCAATTATTACTCACATGCGGCACATGCCCCCGGAGGCATGTATTTCTTGAATAAAATGACAGACAAAGCACCGTTAGAATGAATTTTTGGTTGCATCATGTTCATTTAGTAGTCTACTGCAGTGCGAAAATACATTGTTTAGTGTTAACATGTCGGAACGCTCGCGTCGCATTGTCCAATTGGCCAAAGCAAAGGTGGAAAAAAACCAAAAAAATACAATTATTATTATAATCATTTGGAATCGGCTCCTGGCTGAGATTAAGACTGGTTTGTAGCTAAGGAAGTATTTTATCTACACTCTATGAAATTTTTACTCTTATAATAGAAGGAAACTTTGTTTCCTTCTATTATAATAGTGAAATTACTCTGCAATCTAAATTTGCAAATCAAGTGTAATTTTACATAAAAAATTTAAAAAAAAAGTACTCCAATATATTAGCAAATTTACACCGCGCTATGTGTAAAAACACTCCGTAATAATAGGAATATAATGCGGTTTCACTCTTTTTTCGTTGTAAAGATTTAAGTGGCGAACCTTTATAAATATTTGGTGTTTTTTTTTTTGGTTATTCCGTGTAGGTTTGGGTAACGAAACTCCATATAAAAAAAATGACAGGCTGATCAGCTGGCATTTTTTTATATGGAGTTTCGTTACCCAAACCTCCACGGAATAACCAAAAAAACACACCTAGTATAGTTATCAATAAAACTATTTAAGGCTATATAAAATATAAACAAGTATCGGTCGAGTTTTGCTGATCAGTTTTTCGTCTATATGGGAGGTTACAATATGGTCTTTTTTGTGCGATCTGTACACTTATTCTTCTTCTCAGTATCGTAACTCAGCCGTTTATAGGTAATTTCCAGTCAACGTTACATTGCATATCATTTCGGAGTGTAATGTTGCAAGCACTAAATATTTCTTATCCACACATGTACGGAAATTTTGGACCACGCCGAGATTCGATCTCGAGACCTCTAGATTACTAGCATCGTAGAGTGCGACACAACCAAGTGAGCGACAGAGCGTGTACACATGAGTTCTAAATGCAGAGAATTTTTGGAAAAATGTGGTACACTGTTCTAAGTACAGCCGATTGAAGTATGACAACTGGAGAGCACGCTACAAAAAATGAGTAAAACTTCAACTGCACGTTGTAAAAATACACCACAAATCCGAATTATACACATAAACGTTGTAAAAATGCACCAGAAAATCTGAATTATACAGAAGTGTAGCGTAAAAATAGATTTCACACCGATTTTGGTGTAATTTTTTTATTTTACACAGAAATTGTTGAAAAATGCACTCTGTATGTGATTATAAGCGGGAAAAAGTGTAAAATTACCGCATTTTCAGCGGAAATTTAAATTCACTTTTTAGAGTGTAGTTTTTAATTAATTAAAATTAAATTCCAGGATGTGAGAGCTCATTTACTGTTGCAGTAGCCACATGCCCCCGGGGGCATGTGCCGTACATGAATAAAAACGACTTACATGCCCCCGGGGGCATGTGCCGTACAGAAAAGAAGATAACCGAAAATGACTGCCGTAGCCAACGTGTTAAAATTGTTTTGCTTCGTTAAAACTTGAGCGTTTTGTCATAAGCAGGCAGCAGAAGACTACACTCTTACACTCCCTCAAGGCCATCTTTATAATGCGCTTTTCGATAGATAATATTTTCATTCCAGATAAATTGCAAAATTATAGGTTCACAACACAAAGGCTTAACAGCTACATAACCATTATTTGCACAGCCTATCAAGGCAGGCGAATATCTTGCGTTTCCAATAAGTGCTCTGAAAAAAAGCTCTGTTTAAATCATTTTATCGCATTCTCTATTTTTGTACTTTTGAAGTAAGTACAAAACCTTTAAAGTATACTAGATGCATTTTTCTGAGTGTAGTTATCTGCCACGCATCTTTCAGCTTATTGGACAAGAATATTTTGGAATGAAATTTGTTTAAAAGAAGGCCAAGCTCAAGAATCTGGAAATCCTGTATTTTGAGGGGAAATCACCTGGATGTGGAATTTCGTGAACATGAGAGCCTAAAATATTTGACTCCCGAAATTGTGTTCGGCAACCTTGTGGATGATCGGGTCTAATTATATGTCCAATATTTGTCGGATATAAATTTACATACAGTAGTTACTGACCGATCAACCGCTCTCCACGTTTTAGCTTCTTATCTAAAGTTTCTGAATTGTTCTTAACACTTTCCCGGACACAACGTCTATAGACGTCCAATTTTGAGCATTTGACCATACAAATCGTGTCAAATTTTGGCGTTGTGTCCGGCAATGAGTTAAACAACATTTTAAAAAGTAGGCATTCCTCAAGAGTTCAAATTTCTAGTCATATTTAAAGATAGATAATATTCTATCTATAGACAGATCAAACCTACACTGTGGCCCAGACCAGGTTTTCAGTTTGACACCCCTGCTCTAATCTCCTAAGAAAGACGACTATGACTTGCTCTCTAGACCACTTATAACCACACAAAAAAAAAACCCTTCCACTTTATTCGGCACTAAACACTTACCCAACTTGTACGTTAAACCCTCTCATATTCATTACCGCTAAACAATTAACTTGTTAAAAACTATAAATTCCCACTTTTCACACTAAAGATGCTGCAACTTTTGTTTCAATTGCATAAATGGAAAAGGTGAAGTATGTAAGTTTCTGTTGCAAGTTTTATGCAAGCCGTGTCGAGTGGAGCCGCGGAGAAAACACGAAAACGCTCAGCCAGCCTCAGACATTGAGTTGTAGTACTCTTCATAATATGAAAATGCGAGAAACAAATACGAAAAAAATAAAACAGAATATTCTCCGGTTGGTTGCTTTCGCGGATTTTTGCGCCCGGGAAGAAAAAACCCAAACAAAAAAAAAAGAAACAAACTAAAAACTTTCCATGCTCTATAGTCACATCAAAAAAAGCAAAATGCTTAGAAGGATGAATTGTTTTCTGTTATTTCTCTTGGATCTTTGTTTCACGTTTCGTGGGAAAATTGTGGTGCCGGTTGAGCATATGTACGTCAAATATTCTTGCTAAATTCACCTGCTATATAGCAGGTCCTTGCTACGAGTAAGTGTATGGTTGTAACAATTTTCATATAAATGCACATTATGAACAAAATGAAAAGCAATTTATGAATTTGCTTTCGAAAATGTTTCATGTAACATTTAGGCCAGTCATTTTATGATTTTAGGTCGCAAAAAATTACTCGGCTCTGGTTTTTTGAGATATTGTTAGGGTAGATACCAGAAGTGTACCATCAAGTTTTGCATCTTCGAAAAACCTGTGCTAACCCCGTGACCCTCAAAAAACCTTAAAATTTTCGGACTTTTTTCATATTTGGGTTTGCAATTTCCAAAAGGTGCTTCCTACAAGAAAGGCGTCTATTGGATTTTTAAAGCTAACAAAACCTTCTTTAATTTGAGTCCACCTCCAGCTTTGTAGGTGCAAAGGATCCCAAGATGCGGCACTTTAAACATTATTTTTTGTAAAAAAGTTCGAAATTGTAATTTTAGTCATCTTCCCAACTAAATATCGGCTAAAATGCGCATTGAGCGGAGAAAGTCGTGTGACACGAAGTTATAAACCAGTTACTTAGCTGTATATATGTCGCAACGAATGAAATCGAACCATGGGGTCATAGGGCTGCCCCTGAAAATTCAAAATGTGTTCCTGGTTAAGCCTCAAAAAATATCTCGGAACGGATGAAATCGGAACACTGCGTCGTAGGGCTGTCATACAAACGAACCCCTGGAAATTAGGTTGTTCTAAGATAGACTTTTTTCTTTATGAACCATTCTTAACCAAATCTCACCAAAATGTGTTCTTAGTAAAGCGTCAACACATATCTAGGAATGGATAAAATCGGAACTTTACGTCATAGGGCTGTCATACAAACCAACCCTTAAATATTTTGTTCTTGTATGAAAAACTTTTTTTCTTTTTGAATCTCAACCAAAGCTCATCCAACTGTGTTCCTGGACTAGCCTCAACGCATCCAGGAACAGATGGAATCGGAACACGTCGTATTACAATTTCGGACTTTTTTTACACAAAAAAACATCTTTTAAAATGCTGTATATATTTTGGGATCCTTTGTACCTACAAAGCTGGGGTTGCAATCAAATTGGTTTTTTTTTTCAGCTTTAGAAGTGCAGTGGACGACTTTCTTGTAGGAAGCACCTTTTCAAAATTACAAACCAAAATATGAAAAAAGTCCGGAAATTTTTAGGTTTTTTGAGGGTCACGGGGTTGGCACAGGTTTTTCGAAGTTGCAAACTTGGTGGTACACTACTGGTATCTTTCCTAGCAATATAAAAAAAAAAACAGATCCGAGCTATTTTTTGCGATCTAACGCCTTATACATATTTCGGTTTATTGACTGGCCTAATTGTAAACATTTTAAGCGGGTTGGTATCAGGTGTGTGTGCGTATGTATGTGTAGTTTTAATTTATTGAAATACGGTCATTTGAGTTTTATTTTTCGAGAAAATAAGATATAATACCAAAGTGGTAACGATGACAGAACTTATACACAATCGGGAGGCTGGCAGCCAGGGTTCTCACTTCAGTAGATAAAAACGAAGTAGATGTAAAGCAGAAACCGTAGTGTTGGCGTATGTTTCCCAGTAAATCTAAAAAAAAATCCTCTTGGTATTGAGTCTTTTCAGCGTTCACATAAATATTACCGTCCTTTGTAATTTATTATACCCTATACCCATAAGATGGTATAGGGTATATTGTTTTTGTTACGCCGATATTATGTAACACCTCAAAGGAGCCCCCGGAGGTATGCCAAAGTATATATATAAATGATCAGGGTCGGTCCCTGAATCGAATAAGCCATGTCTGTCTGTCTGTCTGCCCGTGTGTCTGTCTGTTAGCACGATAACTCCCGAAATAATAAAGCTAGCGGTTTGAAATTTTTGTCAATTGTTTGTTTTGCTAAAATCTTGGATGGTATTGAAAATGGGCGAAATCGGACCACGGGTTCCCCTACCTCCCATACAAACTACCTCTCCTTGATATTTAATTCGGCCATAACTTTCGGCAGAATATCGCTATCGACTTGAAATGTTGATCAATGTCTCATTCTAACATATACTTTGGTGTAAAGTGGAGTTGGTCCGTCTACCCCTACCCCTACTTCCCCTACAAAGTTATATTCAGCCATACCTTTGACAGAATGTCACGAAAAACTTCAAATTAGTATCAAATGCGGTAGCCGTTGGATGCATTGACAAGGTAATAAAGATGTGTCAGGTCCGACCCATCTACCCCACCCTCCCCCGCAAAAAAATATGAAATTGAATATTTTGGGTTTGCGTATAGGGTATACACTCATCGTGCTATTGGCACGATTAGAACTCGGTCTGTTTTTTTTTTTAATTTACTACATATTCTACTTCCAAATATTGTCTGCTTATTATTATGACACCTAGGCATCTGAAAATTACAGCACACTGTGCGCCGCAACATGTTCTACATTGACCCTTTGATTTTCCATTAATAAAAATAAAATCGAACAATTTTGCAAAAATTAAAAAAAAAGTTTAACCTTTTGTTTAGATACATTTTTTTGAAAAACTGCAAAACATTGAAATTTTTGGAAAAATTTAATTAAGTATACAATTTGTAATTTTTTTTCTTGGGGGAAAAATTTCGACAAATTGAAATCGTTTTGGGAAAAATTAAAAAGTTATCCCTTTTTGCGGTAAAATTTAAAAAGGGGTATTTTTGAAAAAAAAAATCGAAAAATTGAAAAACTGATCTTGGTTTTGGGAAAATTTAGAAAAATTGTATCGATTAAATGGAATTTTATCTGAGTCATTTCTAACTGTTTTCTTACACTGAACCACTAAACCATATTTCGTCACATCCAACGTGTTTTATTTTCGGAAAATTTTTATTGAATTTTTAATTTGATTTTAATAAAAATAATGTTGCATTGAATAAGGAGGAGATATTTGAAAAAAAGTTAACGATTTATGTGCAAAAATTATTTGAACAACATTAAAATTGAATCGTAAATCCAATTCGTCAATTGTATGAAAGCTTTATCAAGTGGGGAAAATAGCATTATTACATCCATTTTCGCATTATAATTTATCACAGTGAATGATTTAGTAATGTTGATAAAACCAAATTGGTCCGTTACCCATAGCCGATGCACCGAGGTCTACTCACAGGTTTTTCCACCATGGCATCTCAGATATGAACTCCAGTCAACAAGTGCAGTCTGATGCCGATAACGAAATTAATTAAAAACGAGACCGAGGCTAATTTCGGGCGTGGCCGACATTAATTCAAGGTTTTGTGAAAGTTGTGTACAAAATGTTTTTTAGAAGAACCAAAATGGGGGGTTGGGTTATTGTATGGCAGCCCCATGACCCCAGTGTCCGATTTTACCGATCCAAACATACAAACTGCCTGCAGCAAAAAGAAGCATTTGTGCAAAATTGCAGCTTCATAGTATACTGACATCGCCCAATTGACTCCCCAAGTCATGCTGAGCATATACAGAGTGGGCCACGAAAGACCTACCATTTTTAAACGCGTATAACCCTTGTAATTACCAATTGTTTTATTTAATTTTTTATATATACGAAATAAATTTTATGGAAATTAAGTATGAAAGATGACATCAGACAAATGTGCACCATTTCGTTCGATACAGACATGGGCTCTTTTTAGCGCAGTTGCCATTACACCACGTAATGTTTCTGGTTGCAGGCTCCGTATTTCGCCTCGAATATTCTGCTTTAGTTGTCTGATAATCTAAGCTGACCAGACGTACAGCATTTCGACCTGCCGTACAGCATTGGGAAATGTACAGCAAAGTGTACAGCATTCGCCATGCCATGTATACAGGGTGTCCCACGACTCATGGTACATACGATAATGGGAGATAGTACAGCTCATTTGGGTACAATTAACGTTCTACATGACCCTTCTATCTTTAACCGTTATAAAGTTATAGCATTTTTGTAAATAGTGTCAAAAAGGTCGACTTGCCGGCCAAAATCATTATTTGCCATACTCCCAAATATTTAATCCAAGATTTGTCTTCAATTTCTGAAACTGCACAAAATTCTACATAAAATAACTGTTTTTTTCCAATTAAATAATTTAAAACCCTACCCAGATACAACCATTCAAACTTTAAAGAAATTCGAAAATTGTTATTTTCTTGAAAATTCAAATTGTAAAATCGTAACGGTACTTTAAACTCACAAATGTACAAAGTTGACAAAAGTTGCCTTATAATGTTAGCTTTCGAACAACTTATAAAAATTAGGGTCTAAGGATTTGAAAAATTGCATACCTTACGTGTTAAAGAGAAAAAAACGTGGTTCCAAGAGAAAATCAAAGTAAACGTTTCCACAATTTTTATACGAGTCGTGGGACACCCTGTATAATAACCTCTTCGGTGAGCCTGTGACCAGTCTTGACTCCTTTTATGGTGTAAAGTTTGACTTCTGTACCCTGTACGACATTTAGCGAAATAATCGCAATTTTATGTTTGGCAATCGTTTATTCTCGGGAACCCTTTTCGATTTTTCTAAAGTCCGGAAAACTTGTAGAGCTACTTGGCGCTCACATTTTCTCCAAATGTCACGGTCCTACCTATCCGCATTCGGAAGTTACGGCTCCCCAAATCACAATTTTGAGTTTTCTAATCGAAAATTGTCCATAACTTGGAAATTCCTGAGCAAAATTTTTAAATTTGGCAGACTTGTAGAGCACCGCACTGTCGGTATTTGGTGAACATTTTAAGGCTCCAGCTTTCAAGGTTCAAAAGTTGCAGACGTCGAATGATGCAATTTATTTTATTTTTCTTGTCAAAAACGATGAATAATAAGCCAGTACTCCATCCGATTCCCTTATCGCCTTATCAGCCTCTATAGGATAGATAGAGATAGATAGATAGATAGAACCCATAAAACCAGTGTAACATCGCTAATGTAACCACGAAGAATTGCATACTCTCCTCCAGAAATATCGCAACGGCAGTATGAGCAACCCCTCCACCGCTTTCGAGGTTCTCGTCAGACTATACTCCATACTCCCTGTTCGTTTTAAAACATTCGTTTCTGCTTCATATTCTGATGATTTTTTGTCAAGAAGAACCAGTGGCATTGATAGCTTTGCAAAAGGGGAGGGGGTCAGTGATCAGAATATTTTTTTTCAGCACAGGGGAAAAGCATTAAATTGAGAAGGTCTAAATAACGAATTTAAGGTATAGTCACCACCATATTGCTTCTATGATTTTCTACCGAATAGAAATTTTCTTTAGTCGTTTGAGGTCTGCGAGATCGAAAAATGGGTCGTGGCTTAAAATTTTTGAATTTGTGTCAATTCTGCTTGTTTAGCTGAAATTCTGAAAGAATAGGTTTCGCACAGTGAAGCATTACTGTACGTCGAACAACGTGTCGGTAGAGATCATGTTTCATAATCCCCACCTTAATGTTGGTATACCTACTTAATCGAAGTTGGACTAAAGACTCCTGAATAATAAGCGGGAGCTTCATCTCGTCAGGCGACAAAGCATCTTAGGAAGAACTGAGAAGTGTATAGCACCGCCTAAAATGATCAGTATGCAGAATACGCTCTAAACTTTGTTCGATCCTGGAAGGTTGTGGGTGAACTTAAAAATGGAGGTTAATACCGAGCGCGAATGTTAAGAATCGTTCCCGCACTGGAGTTGGATGTGGTGAAAATAGGCCTCAATGCGTAGTTTGTCTGCAGCCTACGATAATGTTCTGCAAAACGAAGAAAAAAGGGGAGGAGCAGAGGCTTAGCTTGATCACCACACTCCGTAATTATGTGTACAGCATTGGGTCTTCTGGAGTCTGGTCAGCTTATGATAATCTCTGGTTTATTAATAGACACTTTGTCGTTTAAATATCCACATAAAAAAAGTCGGGCGCAGTTAAATCTGGTGAACGAGGTGACCAAGAGAAATCTGAACTCAGTTGCTCCATCTTGTTGAAACCACAAATTAGGGTGCTCTTCCACCATTGGCCGCAAGAAGTTGTCGATCATTGTTCTGTTAGAAGCCCCGGAAATCGTTTCTGGCGTTTCATCTCCATTTTCGAAGAAATATGGGCCGATCATTTTTTCGGCCATAACCCCGCACCAAACAGTGCATCTCAATGGATGTAACTGATACTGGTGTGTTGCCCTTGTTGTGTATTGTATGAACTTATTATAAATTTCCAAGAGTTAAATTATAATATGTATCAAGAAAAAAAAATAAAAAAAGAAAAATAAAAAAGATATACGCGTTTCAAATTGGTAGGTCTTTCGTGGCCCACCCTGTATGTATACTTTTTATATGGTCTGAGATGCTTCCTTCAAACTTCATGACAAAGTTAATATACCCTTTCACTCAATGAGCGAAGGGTATAATAATAAACATCGAATAAAAAAGTGTCCGCCTTTGGCAACGAGTGTATGTAAATATTTAGTGTTATCTTGCCAGCTCTAGGGAATCAAATCATTTCCCATCATGTGACAGTCTTAGGGGTTGCTTATGTATCCAGAGCGTAAATTTATGATATTTCTTTTCAAATATTCTTTTAGCTCTAACGAGTATCCACTCCTCCATGAGCATCTACGCCTTCAATGGAGTACCTATACCTTGATCCTTGAACATTCACTTTGATTAGAAGTTCAGCCCAGACACCTTTCCAAGAAGTAAATTAACTGCAATATTCACTGAAGTTCTGATACTTTCGAAAACGCTGGAAATCAACGTATGCTTATGAGACCGAGGCTAATTTCGGGCGCGGCCAAAATTTGGATACCCTTTGCTCCCCCTGGGCTAAAAGTTTTTTTCGGGCCTACCTGCGACTTGTATTTTATCCCGCCCATTCTTTTCCTTCCGTCTTCACAAAAGTTCAGTTGCGTCGACAAAACATTATTTATGTGGGGTTTGATTGGAATAAGTGGGCAAATAAAAATATTTACTCAGAAAATTTTATTGGGGGATGCGGGAGCATGGCCCCATAATACGATTCCATTTGTTTGGCCTTTTTAGTTGCTCTGACAAAGACATATTATTTCAAGGTTTTGTGAAATTCGTGTAAAAAATGTTGTTTCTTAGAAGAACCTAATTTGGGGGGTTGGGTTTGTATGGCAGCCGCATGACACCATGGTCCGATTTGATCAATTCTTACATATGGTTTGTGTCAGCAATGGAAACACGTTTTTGTGAAATTTGGTTGAAATTGGTCCACGAATAAAAAAGTGTTTCTTAGAAGACCCTAATTTGGGGGGTTAGGTTTGTATGGCAGCCCCATGACCACATGGTCCGATTTAATCCATTCTTACATATGTTTTGTGTTCTCAATAGAGACACATTTGTGTGAAATTTGGTTGAAATTGGTACAAAAGTTTTTCTTAGAAGAATTTAATTTGCCTGCAGCCTTAGAGAAAGCATAGCAACCCGCCATGCCATGCGTTAGTCCAGAGTGGGCTTCAGAAAATAAAAATGGCACCGTTTTCGTATTATCGCAGTTCACACATCTAAACAAAAATGTTGGCTTGTTCTGGTATCCGTTCTCATAGGGAGAACTTTTTGTTTCCGATATTTTCCGCTATGTGTCCGCTATGTGTCCGCTATATGGCGGATGGTAAGATAAGTATCGTTAGTGTCGATAAGAAGAAGAAATTTCTTCTTGCGAGAGTTGATAGCGCAATGTTCCATTACATAGCCACTCTGGACTAACGCATGGCATGGGTTGCTATGCTTCCTCTAACCCTGCAGCAAAAAGATGCATATGTGCAAAATTTCAATTGGCCGAGTAAAAGGCGTCGAAGCCGACGGACAGACAGACATCGCCCAATCGACTCCTCAAGTCACGTTGATCATATATATATACTTTTTATATGGTCGGAGATGCTTCCTTCAAAGTTAATATACCCTTTCACTCTATGAGCGAAGGGTATAAAAAATGTACACGTCACGTGCATGCGACTGATCTACTGTCAGCTTAAACTAGTGACGAAGGGCGGCAACTTGACTATTGCCCAGGGGCGCTACGGAGGGTAAATCCGGACCTGACTGCAGTAATAAACAGAGCTTTGGGAAATGTATGCCTTATGTATCTTATATCAGCATTTTTGTGAGTGTGCTCATTTACCTTGATAATTAACGTGAAAAGAATAAATATTAATGCCAACGATAGGCGGCTTATAGAAAGACAGTGATATCTTATCAAAAAAAAGCAGCTCGCAGCTAGCATTGAACCCATGACCACCGTATCGTATCGCCCGTTCTACGCCTTAACCACTCGACAGTCGAAAAATTTGAGATATAGTCAGCATTGCTCGTAAGCACTACAAATCGGTATCAGTTGCTTGTATAGAATGTTTAAGAAGACTTTATAGAATCTGTTCTGCAATAAATCTTCTGACAGTTGGTCTCGGTCTCTTACCAATAGTGATGATAGTGATAGAAAAGATGACAATCAATTGCGTGCAGTGAGAAGGTTTTATGGCCTAAGAAGTTTACAATTAGTGATTGCGTGTGGGCTCTACGTAAGACTTCAAACAATTCTATTAATGATAGTTGGTTTCTATCATGCTATTTCGGAGTAGTTTATTACTTTCAACTTCTGCAATAACTTTGAAGTCCATATCTTCCTATGAAACTACCGGATGACAGTTTAATGTCATACTATTAGGATGAAATAGCACTACCGATAATTTGCTATAGGAGAATATTGCATGTGTGTGCTCATTTGTACTACAGGAGACTATTACATGTGTGCTATGTGATTCAGTAAATACAATAAAAAAGTATTAATGATGAACTTTTCAGCTTCATGTGCCTTGATCCCATAAGGATGTTAAGTTTCCAGAAAATGTTTTAAGCAGTACTTATCGGATCAAAATACTCCTATAAGCGAATTTTCACGTTAAGTACGGTTGATAGGGTGAAAATCTTCTTTAAAGCATAAACATTGTTAGTTGGGTCGTTTATTAAATGTCAAATTCTGTGTACAAGAAAAAAGTAATCAAAATATATGTATTTTTACAACATTGGTGCAATCATATGTCATTGTTGCTAACTAAAATTGAAAACTGTTTGAAATTCTTCGAAGGGTATAAAAAATGTACACGTCACGTGCATGCGACTGATCTACTGTCAGCTTAAACTAGTGACGAAGGGCGGCAACTTGACTATTGCCCAGGGGCGCTACGGAGGGTAAATCCGGACCTGACTGCAGTAATAAACAGAGCTTTGGGAAATGTATGCCTTATGTATCTTATATCAGCATTTTTGTGAGTGTGCTCATTTACCTTGATAATTAACGTGAAAAGAATAAATATTAATGCCAACGATAGGCGGCTTATAGAAAGACAGTGATATCTTATCAAAAAAAAGCAGCTCGCAGCTAGCATTGAACCCATGACCACCGTATCGTATCGCCCGTTCTACGCCTTAACCACTCGACAGTCGAAAAATTTGAGATATAGTCAGCATTGCTCGTAAGCACTACAAATCGGTATCAGTTGCTTGTATAGAATGTTTAAGAAGACTTTATAGAATCTGTTCTGCAATAAATCTTCTGACAGTTGGTCTCGGTCTCTTACCAATAGTGATGATAGTGATAGAAAAGATGACAATCAATTGCGTGCAGTGAGAAGGTTTTATGGCCTAAGAAGTTTACAATTAGTGATTGCGTGTGGGCTCTACGTAAGACTTCAAACAATTCTATTAATGATAGTTGGTTTCTATCATGCTATTTCGGAGTAGTTTATTACTTTCAACTTCTGCAATAACTTTGAAGTCCATATCTTCCTATGAAACTACCGGATGACAGTTTAATGTCATACTATTAGGATGAAATAGCACTACCGATAATTTGCTATAGGAGAATATTGCATGTGTGTGCTCATTTGTACTACAGGAGACTATTACATGTGTGCTATGTGATTCAGTAAATACAATAAAAAAGTATTAATGATGAACTTTTCAGCTTCATGTGCCTTGATCCCATAAGGATGTTAAGTTTCCAGAAAATGTTTTAAGCAGTACTTATCGGATCAAAATACTCCTATAAGCGAATTTTCACGTTAAGTACGGTTGATAGGGTGAAAATCTTCTTTAAAGCATAAACATTGTTAGTTGGGTCGTTTATTAAATGTCAAATTCTGTGTACAAGAAAAAAGTAATCAAAATATATGTATTTTTACAACATTGGTGCAATCATATGTCATTGTTGCTAACTAAAATTGAAAACTGTTTGAAATTCTTCTACAGGTACCTACATATTTTTTTTTTAGATTTTTAGAGTCAAAAGCGTTTATACATATATTTGAACTGTTGCGATGAAATTACGATAAGATAGTGGCGATGATAATCAGGAAAAAAATACCCGTTCGAAGATATGCGTAATGTGAAAATGCAATTGAAAAACCCAGATAGAAAAAATTCAAATTGCTCTAATCAAAGAACCCCGCATTTATATTTCAAACACAGAAACGACCCTATTTCATGTTATGAATTTATTCAAAGCTGCATCGCAAAACCATAATCAAAAAGGTAGTTGAATCAAATGGTTGTAACAAAATTTCCACCATAAGACTTACCTGAAGATCGGGTGCTTGATTTGGTTGCGCCAGATCGCAAGCCGACAGCCACGGATTGACACGAGCCAATGCACTCTTTCCACCACTACTAACACCGTAACTATCTTCCTCTTCTTCCGATTGACTATCGTAACCAATTTTGGCCAATTGATTATAACTCACGAAATTATCGTTACCCGTAACGTAACCGCCGTCGTTCGAATTCACGTAATTTCGTTCGTCGATTGTGTTATAACTATTATCGTAACTTTTATCGATAACGAAATTCGCTCGGAAATTATCGTAGATATTCGGATAGAGTGATAGTTGTTGTTGTTGCTGCTGCTGTTGATGTTGGTCGTGACGTGGTTGCACATACAATAATTGTTGTTGATGATGTAATTGTTGTTGTTGTTGCTTTTCGGTGTCCTGATGTTGATGTTGTTGCTGTTGATGTTGACTGGTGCTGCCACGCCGAGCCCCCGAAATAAACGCAAGCGCCATCACGACCAGCCCGGGTCCTGGCCGCATATTGACCTCGGGTTCGGCGGTGCTAGCATGGTGCAGGCCCGCTTGAGACGCGCTTGCGACTCCAATTGATTTGAGGATATGATGGGCTCATGGCCCCATCATCACCTTTACAAACTAGGCACCGGCCTTGAACACTGTTTTTTCTTGTTTGCTTCGTGACCACGATTGTTGAAACAAAAAAATCAGTTTTATTGACAGTGTCAAGGATTCAAAACATTTGCGTATTGTACCGGACACGTATACCACTGAATTTGCGCGATTTTTCCAATTTATGGAACCGTATATAGACCGTTATGGGTTAAAACGAAAATTTTTCGAAATGTTGTCTTAAATTCACGTAAGAAAAAGTACTCGAGATTTGGTTTGAAGTAAAATGCAGTACAACAACAAAAAATGCGTACTCCTTGCTGTATTCATTAAGCTTTGCCTATTTCGATGGTGTAGTGAATTTGTTTAGTTTTTCGTAAACTCGCAACGAATTATAAAGGGGGAAAAAAGGATGATTTTTTTTGATTTAAATTTTAATCCCTTTCCAATACATTACGATAACAATTGTAAAAACTTTTATCCTTTTATTGGCTTTGCTTTGAAAAAAACATCTCAACTTTTTCTCTTAAGTTAATTTTTAAGCCAGTATAACGTTTGCCTTCACATCTCACGTCATTTACTATACACGATTTCATCTCATTTCCATTTTAATCGTATTAGCGCCCCTCAAAATTACATCTGTTCTGCGAACTCATTCTGGTAATTTATATAATGATTCATTTTCGTGTTTCATTTCTGTAAAAAAAAAGACGGGAAAAAAGGATAACAAAAAAACGAGCACACTATAAGTAACTTAATGTTGGTGTAGGGAGGTAAAGATTTCTTTTTGCATATTGGTAATTAGACGCGGCATTAGGTGCACGTTATGGTTAGATGTTTCAGACAGGAGGTATTTTAAACAGATGCCAATTTGGTATTGTTGGACAAATACCAACCGGGAGGATCTTTAAAAAATGTGTGGAATTTGTCTTTTGTAAAAACGCGCTGCGGCCATCTTGAGAGCAATCCACATGTACGCAAAAATACACATACAATAACAGCACGTCACCAGCACCTTGGCAAATTCATATCCCACTAGTATGCATTCTTAAGGATATGTATAAATTGAAGAAGCAAATAGAATGACAGATATCTATAGATATTCGAATCTACGGAAATTGCAGACAAAATTTAGTTCAATTAATCTGCCAAGAGGCAGCAATTAATAAAATAACAGCATCTATGAATTTGCAATTATTTTATGATTTACTCTCTGCGGAACAAGAAAATCGAGGACGTCTACTCAAATTTAGACATGCCTCGAATCTGGTACTACTTTACATCCGTGTGACTATTATGTCCTTTGGTGTTAGTGGTTGCTGTAATTGTGTGTGCGTAACACTATACATCCCCTCGCGAAAGAGGTTAAAAAGTTCTATGCCTCTCGAATTATTTGATTTGCGAACTGAAGGTCTCCTTGCCAATGGCCATGTCTAATGGGAAACGAACAGAAATGCTGATAATTGGGTGACGGACATTTATATTAAAGAGCCACTTCACTCTAAACCTAATATGGGGCTTTCTATGTTTCTTATCGTGATTCACAATAACTTAGTGTTGCACTATTCGAAGGACACTTAACCACACAAAATTACGTAAAATCATTGCCATTGGCACACACATATCACAATTTTTTTTACGATTTTAGTTAGTTTCCATTATTTTATTATATTATATTTATTAAGCACAGAACTTAAAGAATCGGCTCGAGGCCAGTTATTTGAATTTTGATATTTTGTTCCACACAAAAATGAGACCACGCATAGAACTTCACCTCCATTCGCTGCGTTACAGCCTCTGATTCAAATCCGTTTAACAGTAACTTCCAAATAACATTTTGCAAAAAGAAATTCACCGACACTCCGACACAAATATCTAAAATTCGGAAAACATTATTCGAAAGGGAAAATACGGCACAGAGAGATACACATGAAGGAACAAAAATTCATATCCCACAATAGGAGGTAGGATATTCGCGTATATATATTTCTTCTATCCGGGACGGTTTTAGTTACACGACGTTACACACCGTGGCGTAGCAGTCGACCGTTTTTCGTGTCTGTGTCTTCTTCTTTATCCCCGTCCCTTTTTTTTACGTTTTTTTTCCGTTTCGTCTTTGTCTTCTTCAATCAATCTATCCTACACCACCAACACACTAAACTTATAAAATCTCTCTTTCGAGTTTCTTTCGTCCTTTCGATACGTCGTCGTTCGCATATATAAGTATTTCACACGACGCAAAGTCCCCATATTATATACGTGAAAAGCCCTTGACCATATCTCGCTCTCCCGTTTGAACGGTTACTGCGACGACGACGACAGAGGCGACTACCACGATGATAACGGAATAATTTACAAAATACCGAAAAAAGAAATAAATTCGGTTGCAGAAAATTCGTTACCGACACCTACAGAATATATCTCGAAAAAGGAAAAACTGTCACGAAGGCAAACAGCTCGCTTGCCAACAAGGATAACGATTATTGTTCATATAGGGCGGTCAAAACTATATAGAAACTTGTTTCACACAAACGGTATAAGAGTTAAGCCAGGATTACATAAATACAAAAAAAAAATCACCGCGAGGAAAGTTTCTCGTCCGTTTTCGATCTTGAAACAATTTTCAGAGGACCATCTATTCAGTATTTCACTTCGCTTTAATTAAAACAACTAGAAACGATGTCGATGTAATAGGTTTTTCAATATCCGCGAAGAATAATAATTATATTATTATATAAAAATAAAAATAAAACGGGCAAAAGTTTTGCGCGTTTCGCAGGATATATACCGTCACCCTGCTTCTTCTCAGATGGCCCCAAATGGCACTGAAATTTCATCCAAAGTTTCATTCGTAAAGATTGCGCTGTATCTTTACATGAGAGATAAGTTTCTTTTTCTCGCACAAATAAAATGAGATTCGTTCATTCTGCCCCGCTTTTCAGCTATAGGTACTATATCGGTCGCTCTCTTGTTTTCGCATCCTTTTCGTACATGTGTACCCTGCCGAAATATTCCTGTTGTTCTTGTTGTTGTAAACGAGGATGTGCTGCCTTTTCGCAAAAGCTACACTATTTGCAAACTTCTCGTATATGGCAACGGAACTTTCAACAACTGTTATAGAATTTCGGACTAGGTCGGCTTGACGAATACACCGCAGATAGTACCTCGTGTCGAAAATGTTGCGAGAGATTTTCCATACACGCGCATACATCAAGGCTACACGATATTCTAGTACAAAAATCATAAAAAAGCTTGTATAACCTTCGTTTAGCCCATCTGTTCTATGCCGCGTTTGTAGCGTGTTCCAAGAAAAACATACAACAGGAGTTGCTTCGTCGAATTTCGTTTTTTAGCTTTCTCCATCCCTAATCGCTGTCATCCGTTGTGAAGGTTTCGATGAATATGCCTTGCGATGCGCACACAAGCGAATCGATAAATACGGAGATTGCGCTCTCCATCGAAATATTTCTTCTTTCCCGCTTTTCGGTGGCATTGAACCTAACGAAAGCTTGCAGTGAAACTGGCCGATACCATATAGACTGGACGAAACTTCGTTGCTGTGACTGTCAAGCAGTCAAGCTGTGCAGGTTAGCTCCTTTTCATTCACCAGCTACGAGAAAACTTCTGGGATGAGCTCGCTGCAATCCACGACGGGTCGCGAAATCCCAAAAATAGAGAGCAGAAAGGATATTGCGCAGTACTTGTGAGTCTAGTAAATATCCAAGCAGGATGCCGAACGTATATTTTTGTGAATGAAAATCAGTTTCCCCTTAATGTGTAGGCTCATATGATTCAGAGCGTGAAAACAAGATTTGGAAAAACATCCTAGCAAGTCTTGATTTTCGCGCAAAATGAGCGGAAAGGATCATCGGTTTGAAAATCATCATTCTTGAAGTTGTAACCAAACATTCATCTTATTTATTGGGCACCTTTTATAATTATCCTCTACATATTATGCAAGAAAATTTGTAAGATAATCTATCAAGGACACTTGCACTTACCACCCACTACGTTTTACAAAGGATGGACTTTCGCGGCTTTACAATGCGCATGTGTCACATTCGTTCGAATACTATAGAATATTAGTTACAGGCAAATTAAATGTTTTTTTTTTTTGTTGATTCATATCGAAACATCGAAAGAGGAGCTTTCACGGGGCTCACATTTAAGTTGGTACACACCCACCCGCCTACACACATTCAAATCGAAACAATCGGATAGGAATGTGAAACATTACACATACGTTGCAAATCCATTAATACATTGACATGAATTTCGAAAAATCAAAATCATATGATTCCGTTACGTTGTGATTTGATGTGTCACACGTCACACCCCTCCGACCTGGTAATAATCATCGAAGTATTTCCGAGATAAGTCAAAGGAACATTTTGTGTCCTTTCGCGGTCAATATTGCCTTACACTATCAAGGAATTCAATTGGGCTTTAGTAGCAGCCGTAGTTCGGCTAGAGTTTAGGAGAATAAGCCTGTGCGAAAGCTTTGAACTCGGCTGCCATATGTATGCTCATATGCATATGGGCTGGTACAGTCACTGATAGGAATAATGGTATAAGAGTTGGAAAAATGTAAAACGAAAATAATAAATTTAGGGATATGATAAAACGTTGTAACTGCAACTAAAATTCGTTTTATTAGCCGAACTATAAACTCTAACTTAATACAAATAAGTCCAAATACATTACCCCTAACAGTAAAAAACTGGACATTTATGAGAAAAAATGGTACATAATTCTAACGGAAATCTAAGTAAATTTTTTTACTTCATCGATCCAAGATAGAGCTGCCTGTAGAAATAGGGCGGAACAGGCGACGTGATTATACTACAAGCCAAGCATTGAGACGCCATGAAGCGCTGGAAAGCTTGGAAGAAGAAGACACAACGTAATGACTCTCGCATGCCCACTCTTATGCCCCACACTGTCCGGGCTTTGCCGAACCGTGCGGTACAAAATATGAAAGATTGCCAAAACTCTCCAAAATTTCCATCAAGCGAATTGGAAACACTATGATGTGATCAGTTAGATCTTTTTAACACCAACACTTATGCGATAAAAAATGTAGTTAATAACTTACACTAAATTTATACAATCTTTTGCATTTGAATTTTGATGTACATTAATTTTTGCTTTGTTCACATTTTTTTTAATTTATTACTTTAGGATAAGTTCTTTGAATTAGCTAATAGTCCAATAGCATTTCAAATAAAAAAAAATAGAGTGGGCTCCCAGGAATCTACAACTGATTTTGCTAAAAAAAATTTTGATCGGAAAGATCCCAAAAAGGACAAAAAAGGATACTCTTTAATCCTTGACCGGAGGTGGGCATGCGGGGTGTCATATCAAAGGGAACGTCGAGTACATTACACACCGGGTGTTTGTTTACTGTTTCAAGGACCCTCAACGAAATAAATCAAGCTTGAATGGAAAATTTTCGCGTTTCCCGTGTATCTTTCCAAAGCCATAACTACGAGAATAATTAAAATTGTCACTACTTTTATCACTTTTCAGAATCTATAATAGCTGAAGATTCTACCATTAAAATTGCTAAGAAGAAAGTTGATCGGAAAGCTCTTGAAAAGGACATAAAAGGACACTAATTGGAATTGCACACCTTAGTCGAACGTGGGCATGTGGGGTGTCATATCAAAGAGGATGTCAAGTACAGTCCATATCCCGCATTTCTTACTTGTTCCAAGGACTCTCATAGGAGAAAATTGGGTTCAACTTAGAAATTTTTGTGTTTCCCGTATCTGTATCTTTCTAAAGCCGTAATTTTCCATTTAAGCCCGACTTATTCCATTTAGTGTCCTTGATATAGGAAAGAAGCACCGGACATGCAATGCACTCGACGTCCTTTTTGATATGACATGCCCACGTTCGATCAAGGTGTGAAATTAGAATCCTTTTATGTTCTTTTTCAGAGCTTTCCGATCAACTTTTTTCTTAGAAAATTTAATGGTAGAATCTCCAGCTATTATAGATTCTAAAAAGTGATAAAATTAGGGACAACTTAAATTATTCACGGGAAACTCGAAAATTTTCCATTTAAGCTCGTTTTATTCCTTTGAGGGTCCTTGAAACAGGAAACAAACACCGGATATGTGATGTACTCGACGTCCTCTTTGATATGATACCCCGCATGCCGACCTCCGGTCAAGGATTAAAGAGTATCCTTTTTTGTCCTTTTTGGGACATTTCTGATCAAAATTTTTTTTAGCAAAATCGGTTGTAGATTCCTGCGAGCCCACTGATTCAAAAACAACTAAAATTAGCCTTACTCCATTTTTTTCTATTTGGAGGCCTGAATTGGGATATTTTGACTGCACTACTAACGTATCTGTGTAAAACATATATTTTAAATGGATTTTTATCCGTATATAATGAAATAAATAAACATAATTCACTACGTAGATAGGACTGTGATAGGAATGAGTTTGCTTAGTATCCAACAAACAAATAACGTTTGTTGAATTCCCCAATAAAATGCTCATCGAAGTTGTCGCTTCAAATTGCTTCGTAGCAAAAAAAAACCTTTCCCCAAAGAGCACTGAAGCATCCGTCGTGAATTAAACTTCAATATTCCAGTGACACAGAAATCTATATAAAGTTATTTTTTAATCACACACAGCCACTACGCTCAGGGGCCCCTGGTGGCTGGGGGCCTGTGTTCGACCGCACACATGGAACACCGTAAGTTACGCCACTGACTCTCTCTATCTTCACATTTGAAACAAACAAATGCATTTTTGGGTTTTTACATCTTCAAGTTATTAAATGTTTTTAAATTTTTAACAATTGAATTTTTTAATTTAAGAACTTTTTTTTTAATTTGTATTTTAGGAGTTTTTAGATTCTTGATTTTTTTTAGACGTTTTAAATTTCGGATTTTTTGAAGTATTGGATTTTTTAGTTTTTGTTGGTCGATGGCCAAAGCAACTGGTGCTTAGGTTCCTTTTAAGATCTTCATAATTGTATTATAAATAACCAGGCGCCGCGACAATCCAACATTGGACTAAGGCCGCTGGATGTGTTAGTGACATCCTATTTCCATGATCTTATCTGCTTTTTGTTGAGGTAATGAGATCAGCATCACGCTCAGCAGTGTTATTTATCCCCATAAATGGGTACTCGTTTAACATCTGAGTGAGATCATAGTCCGTCACAAGCTCGTGAGTTCGAAAAACACAATGGAACACGGTGAGATCCGAACTCATGACCCTGTGGACCGAAGGTGCGCGCATTAACCGCTAGACCAGCCAGACAACTATAATTGTATTATGTTTGCTCTTAATAAACAAAAGTAATAATCAATTTTTGTATTTTAAAGTTTTTTTTTAGGGCAAAATTCATAAGCTTCACTTATACGTAAGGAATCTCTTATTCAATTTGCAATTAAGGGCGGAATTCATAGTCCTTATTTTCTTCTTAATGGAACCCGTATGGGAGTGACGTTTTTCATAGTTACTTAATAAGGAAACGCTTAAGGGTTTCCTACAGGGTGCCCTTATTCGTTAAGGATCATACGTAGCAACCTCATATGAATTCATATTTGTTGGTATAACTTTATACAAACACTTTAAACATTTTCTAAAAATTTTGAAATTTTTAATTAATTGATATATTTTTAATATAATAATCTTGTACTCGACTTGCTCCGCTTTATACAAAAGCTCCCGATTCAATATAAATAATACTAAATACACGATAAAAAAGGAGAGGGACACTTAGGGGTATACATTTTGAACCCGTACATCCGTCCAAAATAATGCTTTAAAATTCAAAATTTCTTTAAAAAAAAGTTTAAATTTTTCTCGTTTTTCCGGAGTTTTCCTAATTTTCTACTAAGTATTTTCTATTTTTCCAGGCTAAAAGCCATTCCAGAACAATTGCGCACAAAACTCCATACGAAAATTGAATTTTCGATTATTACAAGTTCCCGATTTCTGTCGTTAGTTTTGAATGCGGTGTTTGTTTTTCGGCTGTCCTATACATAGGACAGTAGGCAAATTGGCCTAATCCGTCAACCATTTTTTCGATTTTCTTTTCGATTTTCAGCACTTATTTTATTAGGAAATAGCTAGGATATTACAAAACGTAATTGAAAATATAAATATTCTCAGGGCCAGTTTCTCATACATCTTATCTAATGGTTAGTCTTATCGTATAGAGAAGACGCACACAATTTTCAGAAAGCTTTTACATTATATTTGAATTGAATTTTTGTTTACATATTTTGTATATAGTTATGCCATATTTTGCTGAAGTATACATCATACATTGCTTGACTTGCAATGTATTTCCACGGAAGCTTGTGCTCCAATGATTTGAATTTTGAATGCACATGTAGTGCACAGGCTCACTCAAGATGCACAGTAAATTTGCTTACTGGGACCGCTACTGTACTGCAATGGATTGGGGATACCTTTATTGTCCGTTATTATCCTTCACATATTCCCGTTGGGCGAATTTTTATTTAAGAAATAGCAAACCACTAACAATTTTGTCTATTAGAACTTGTGAAATTTACAAAAAGGACGATTTTTTTATAATCCCTGCTTACAGTTCTTCTTCAGGGTACACCAGGAGTAAGTAATTATATTTCCAGTATTTTGCAAAATTTCTGTACCGTCCGAAAAGATTTCTGCACACAAAAAATAAAAAAAAATCTTCCAAATGCCTCGATAATTTTCATTGTAGAGGGGCGTGCGCAGAAAAATATTTCGGGAGGGGTTTTAGAAAAGAGGTTGACGTGAGGGGTTCAGCGCTAGTAAATGCTAGACTGAAATTAGCACGAAACGAGATTTATTGAATAGCTTTAAGGATAACTCAGTTTGTTTGTTGAAGGCTAAACAATGCTCCCGTTCTTTAAAAAAAAATAATAATTTGTTTTGAGTTTTTCTTATAACGACATGCCGATTTTCTCGAAATGAAATGTTATTATTTAATCGAATTTATATTGGAGAACTATTCTGTACGATTCGGTTACAATGCATAACAATCCACTCCTGTTTCATTGAATTAAAACCGTTAAAAAATTGGATAGAGTTTTGTCAATCTGTGGCACCTAAGGTTACTGCTTAAGGTACGTTGTCCTCGACGCGGCCGGACGAGAGCGACTCGCTCATTCCATATAAAAACTCGTTTCTCTCTCATTTTAAAAACGAGATTTTATATGGAATGAGCGAGTCGCTGTCGTGCAGTCGTGTCGAGGAAAATGTACCTTTAGAGGCGCCACAGACCCTCCGATCGATCGGCCAGTTTTTTTGATAGCGAGATGAATCGGATATGGGACCATCGGACTCAATTTTTTTATTTGACATGTGGAACGTATTGCCAATGAAATTTTCCGTACAAACTTCCATGACAATCATGTGTTCTCAGTTGCTGATTTTTTTTACATAAACCTGTGGTCGTTCTTCATGCTCTGGTTGTGGCGGTCATTCTCCATCAAAGTAGCAATGGATGTCCATCTTCCATCGCCAAAAATGGTATAATTTTCGATATTTTGTGTTGTTTCTTGTGGACCGTGAGACTGTCTATTTCAGATTGCCCGATAAATTGCCTAATGTATGTGCTGTACGGGCGGCAGATCGATTGTGGGCAATCGATTGCCCAATCGATCGGCCGAGAAATCGTCAGGTTTGTGGTGCCCTTTAGGCTCCTTACATACTTTGCCTTTGATTATGATATGAATGCCACGAATAACTCCTATTTAGGATTTCTTATGATATTGTAAAATATCGCAAAAAAATTTCTCAAAATTTTTTTTTTAATTAAATTGAATAAAAAATGTTAATTTACTATTCAAAATCAACAAACGTTTCAAGCTAAATTCTTATGGAAAACTCTGCTTATGTGAGGTAAAATTAGTTTAATTTTAGGTTTGTGGATCCACAGAGGCAACACAACAACAAACATCTATGAAAAACATCGATCCCGGCAATTACAAAAAACGTATGATATTTTAGCAGAGGTATAGCCTATTTAGTCGTTCTCTGTGGCCGTGATCGTTCGGTCGCCACTCTGTGAAATAGACACTCATAGAGAAACGAGTTTCCAAACTCGGCACGACTCGTCGCAAGTTTATTATTCAGAAAAAGATGATAAGAAATATTCTTATCGTAGAATGATAAACTAACAATGCGACTAGGAAGTGGTATGGCTGACAACGGGTGAGGTTATAAAACACAACGTTCGCGTAACGTTTCGCGTTTTCCGAAACGTTTCCTATTGTGTTCTGTAAACGCATAGATCCGGATCAGACTTGGTGTTCCCATCGCCATCTCTCGGAAAGTGACAAATGTGACAATTGACACATCACAGCTGATACGTTTTGCTCGAAAATTAAAATTTCCAGTTTTAAACGAGATGATACATTTTATTTTGATTATAAATAGTTTAATAAATAAATGCACGGTTCCACGGCAGATTGTAAATTTCTGCCAATCAATCAAGCTATGCCTTGCAAGGGGGCGCTTAGAGGATCTGTTTGTAGGGAGAAGTTTCTGATCCGTAACGGCCGGTTGATTTGAAACGTTGCGCGAAACGTTGCGCAACGTTGTGTTTTATAACCTCACTCAACCATATCACACTCCGAATTCAGATGTCTTTGCAACGTTGATGACTACACACGGTAGTCATCAACGCACCATGCTCCACTAGGAGTTACGGTAATGAAGAGAGAGAGAGATAGCCTATTTTACAATAAAATTAGTTTGTTTTTGCACGAAAAGATTAAATATCACTTTCAATGCATTAAGAATTTTTTTCGCTTCCTGTTGTGGAAAACTATTCGAAGTAGTAGGTTGTTGGATTGCCCATGAGGTTTCATTTTGTGAGAATGAGAATGCTGCACGCCACGTCAAAATGCTGTACTGTACAATAAAATGCTTCACGTCTGTTCAGCTTAGATTAGACTAACAGACCGACGGGCACTTAATAAAATCTACGAGTAATCGGCCCTATTATATCAGACTCATCTGGAGTGTAATCGTGCTTTAACCAAGCACTTTGAAAGTTTAGTATAGAACACAACCCAACAATACATAAAAGCTTGCACGGTTTGCGACTATACTATACATATTTTCTTCCATTTCCTGCAGATGTCGCGACCAGAAAGCTTTTACAAGTTCACGATAAAAGCTTTCAAGATGAAAGAAAAAGCGTTATCATGTAAGAACGTTAAGTTAACGGAAATGTAAAAATACGTTAATCCACCTTTTAAAATAGTGCGATAATTATTATAAATTTAGAAAAATTAAATGGTGTACAAGATAGGTCAGGGCTTACTTTTTTTTTTTAAATTTCCACACGAAAAGTTGGCCACATGAGAGATAAATGTTTACTTATGTGAGTACAGTTGGGTCCTTGATATGTCCTTTCTGGCCTAAAAAAAAAGTGGTTCTTTCTAGGATATGTTTAATCGCAGATCTTGGATTTTCCCTCAAATATATTGCTCCAATTGCAGATTTGTCCCAGCCAGAGGCGTAACGTACGGTGTTCCATGTGTTCAGTCGCACACGGGCCCCCAAACCACAGGGGCCCCCTAACATAGTGAAGAGGAGGGGACAATTTTGGACTGTGATTCAAAAAAATACTAGATTTCTTATTCATAGACACACTGAAGCTAAATTTAAAACCGATGAACAAGTTAGGACTGCTCTTAAATGAAACATTTTTTTTACTTGGAAACAGTTTGATATGAGAACTTTAAGGAGCATCTTACTGTTTCGCTGAAGAACTGCATTTTCGTTACCAGGGATGACCTTAGGGAACATTACGATATCAGCTCTCGAAAGGGGAATTTCTTCTTCTTTTTGTCGACACTAGCGACAAATCACAGCCGTCGTATAGCGGAAAATATTTGTAACACAGAAGTTCTTCTTACGAGAACGAATAGCAGAACAAGGCAAATTTTTTTAAAGAATGGCGAGGACTTAAATTTAATTTTATAATTTTAAGAAAAACCTATGCCTACCTTTTGACTGTTCAAAAAAATATTCGTTGTTCTTTTCACATAGGAATGGTATTGAGTTAAATGCGAATATCAATTTAATTTTTGTTTTTGTCGTCTGTGGCGTTGTTCCTTGCCCTGTTTGCTCCTATTCTCCCTAAATATTGATACAATACATTTCTAAGTAATTATTCAAAATAAATCAAAATTAAGATAATTTCAGAAAATGTGTTTGTAATCTGAATAAAGTGAACAGAAGAAATGACTTTACCCATTAACAGCTCTGATACTAAAGGTAAAATCCAATTAACAGAAAAAAAATCGGGTTCATAACGCGATTTAAAACAAAATCCCTGACTAAATCTATAAAACAGCTTGGTAAAATGTGGTTAATTTCGCCTATGTTGCAAAAAAAAACAAAACAGTTTTACTCATGCATCAAATATTCGGAATGTACATTTAAACGGATTCTACTCTACTGTTAAGTTGTGTAAAAAGTTAAGACGATAGTCCGAACATGATTCGAGATTTAATAATAAACCTAAATTTAACAAGTGTAAATAGCATTTTTACACAGACCCTAATAACCGCCTACAAACAAATACTGGATTTGAACTAAAAGCAAATTTTTTTCGACCCGATTGAATCGTGAGGTTTTAGTATATACTGTCGATAGTTTAAATCCTCTCATGTCAGTTGGTGTAACCAAAAGGGACCATATCAAAAGTACCTACATCCAAGGTCGCTTATAGAACAACCAATCACCGAAAAGCTCGAAGAACGACAAATGGATTGATATTGCCATGTTGAAAGGCATCCGCCTGATAACCCCACAAGGAAAGCGATATCAATGGCAGACCGAAGAACACCTGGATGTGTGAAATGAAAAATCAACAACAACGCATGGTCTCGGCGATGACACGATCCAAGAAATAGCTCCCTGTAGAAATATACTGAGACGTTACCGCCAGAACGGGCGATGTGGCTACATAGCAGGTCCGGCGACGCGACGCGATGGAGCGGTATAAAGAACTAAGCAAGGAATAAGAAGAAGTGTAAATTCCTTTAAATATAGTCCTGGAGTTACATGTAACTTAAATATTTTTCCATATTTACAACAGCGTGTACTAATCAGCAAAAATAGTGGTTTCAACAATTTTATTTAATTATAAATAACACTTTGCGGGGGCCCCCATTTCGATCTCGCACACAAGATATTTTAGAAACGTTACGCCACTGGTCCCAGCTAACCGTACGTTCTTTTAAAATGGCTCGTGTAATAAGCCCGGTTAAAATATTCATTGTAGAGATGTAGCTGTATGGCAAGGGTTGCTTCATCCTGCTGGACTCTTGTATTGGAGTCTTATAGGCATAAGACATAAGGATTTACTATACAAGAAGATCGGACTGAATAATACCAAATATGTAATTTTTCAGAATACGTCTCCCACTGGTGTAAAAATTTGCCTTTAGGACTTACACATACTGCACAGCAAAAAACTTAAGTTTTGCTGGTATACGAACCTGTTCAAGGGAAATTGGGATCCGACCAAGTACCGTACAAATGGACTATCGAAAAGTGAAGCTCTCTCGGTTCTTCTTCTCTTTCAACCCGAAAATATGTAAGTACAGTGCGTACTCGATAATCCGGACCAATGAAAACCAGGGTCGATCCGGACTACAGAGGAATTCGGACTAGTGGAAGCCTTTAATTTGCTCTAAATTTCGAGGAAATGGACGAATTTAATCAAACTGTTCGAAGAATCTGTTTTCTATTTCCGAAGAATTTCACTCTGCAATTTGATTAGATTTTGTTGTTTCCAAGAACAAAGAAAAATGTCGTTTTTATTTCGGACGATAATATCACTGTTATTATGAGAAAAAAGTGAGATTCGGATTAGAGAAGCTCTTGAAATTCGGACTACAGAGTGTACAATGCAATCTTTGAGGTGATCCGGATTACTGGAAATTCGAGGTTTCGAGGCTTCGGATTATCGAGTACGCACTGTAGTCATCCCAGTACATTCTTCTGGTTGCATTTTAGTTTCGGACAAGGGAGTAGGGTAAAACTAAGATTGAAGGGGCTCGTTTGTACGAAATGAACATGAAGTCGTTCATTAAGTACGAAGATTGCGTAAATGCAAAAATACTAAATTCACTGACCCCATAAAAATGTCCACGCCACTGCCATTATGAATGAAATAGCAAATGGTTGTACTTTTTTTGGTCTATATATCTATCAATATATTTATTTATTTACTATAACAAACTACATTTTTACATCAATTTTTACAGCGTTTAGACAATTTTTTTAAGCTCCAATTAAGCGTTCAGCTTGTGTATGGAGCATATTTGTACATTTCATTTGTTGGCATTTCGAATTAAGATTAATTTTTAATTAAGATAATAAATTATATAAACTAACTTACACGATTAATTAAGATTATTTATATGTAACATTTTAGTATGTGATTTAGCAGAAGGGAAATAACAAAATAAGATCATATACATTTAGATTGTGAATCCAATATTTTAATTTTTGTTTAAATTCAGGCAAAGAGTGCGAATTTCTAATATATTCTGGCAGATTATTGTATGCTCGTGGACCAATGTAAGTTATATATCGCTGGGATTGTGACTTACGATAAAAAAGAATGGGAATATTTCGACGATTGAAACGAGTGGTTCATAAAGGAGTTTAGCGTAGGATGCTTTTTATGAGTTCTTATCATTATGGTTTTTAAGTATATATATTTAAATTCAAGCACGTTGACTAGATTATAGAGATCAAAAGTAGGATACAGCCGTGGTAATCTGTATATTAATTTAAGAATACTTTTTTGTGTGACTCTTAAATGTTTCAAATGGGATTCATAGGCTCCACCCCAAGCTGATATGCAGTATTGTAAAGCAGATTCAACAAAGGCGTGATAAAGTGCTTTTAGCTGCGTTATGTTTAGCACGTGTTTTAGGTAGCTCAGTAAGCATAAATACTTTCTTAATTTATGTATACGTATATTCTGTGATTTTCACTACATTAAAATTGCGCTTTTTTTGTTGTTGCAAAATTTTGGGCACCAAAAAATTGGACACAATTGGTACAACAATTTACATTATCCTGAATTAGTCAGCCAACCAGCGAATCTAGCTCGAAAATTGTTAAGTAAAGAACTTCTGTACTATATGGATATTCTCTATCGAACCAAAAATTAAATTATATCCAATCCAATTACAAGAAAACTAAATTCCTTCTGAGACTTGTAGGTGCAAGTTTTGTACATTATGTACTCGTAATTTCGTTTGGTGCAAAAATTTGTTCCAAATTTGCTTTCTAAATTTTGCACATTTATACCCAATGTGTTTGAATTGAATTGGGATTTGTTTTAGTCTCAATCTAATACATATTAGCCTTATTGTCCTATTTTAAATTGAAAGAAATATGAAAAAAAAACATCTTTTTGTTTTTCAGACAAAAAATCAGTTAATTATTTTGAATTCAGATAGGACAAATGTAAAGAATTTATCACGATACTTCACAGCAAACTTCCATGTAATTTTCATTTAATCATTCCATAATGAAAGATTCAGCCTTCTGATTAATTGCTTTCAATAAACAATATGCAATGACATTATGCAAATTTATTTACCTTTTGGGACCGCTGGTATTTCCACTTACACACTAAATACCTAGTCGACTCATAATATTTGAACATCTGTTCTAGCCGAATGCATTTTTTGCACAAAAATATCTTTATCGTTTAACAAGAACATTATCTGAATGGAATCTAATCTAATTGTTTGTAAATGATTGCATGTACAACAAAAAAAAACATTCTCGCTGTCGCATTCCGTATGTATGATCCATACTGAGAGAGAAGGATCGCCGCATGAAGTCAGCCAATTCAACTGTCCTAATGACTATTTAATCATTTTCTATTAATGGACTCTAACTCTATCGAGCTCTCCTAATGGTACGTAACGTAAGCAACGTAAGTGTCTCAACTCTACCGTTTAGCTCTGATAAGCGCTTGAATACCTGACAATACTCAGGTGACTCAGTGAGGTAGTCCAATGATAATAGCAAGCTTATCTATGAATGGAAAGATACAACATTCCAGTCGCCGTACGACGAGGCATTTTATCTACGGAGTGTGTCATTTTGGTCTGTGGTATAGTATAGCTGCAGAGTGGCAGAGTCGCTTCGTTTCTCCAGTCGTGCGTACTGGTTGAGTGAGTCGCGCTCCGCGTCTTTTACTCAGGTGAGATTATAAGAAAACCAAAGGCAATCAGGGGAAAAAAGTGCATTTACCGGCCTAAAGATACAAAGCTTTTGGAATGAACTTGTTTTCGGTTTTCGCGTACGCAAAAAGGTACTCGTCGTATACACACTATTATTAACATAAGCCGGTGAGACGTCTCCACTTTGTACGTTGGAGCTTCGCAGTTAGTGTACCTTAATTTTCAGGTGCGATCAGCCGCGATTTTATAATTTGCTAGCGAGTTTTTTCTTCGCGTCTCAAAAGTACCTTTTAATTCGAAAATTATATCCAGTCGGACTAGCCTTCGCGATCGTGTCTTGGGCTTGGGCTAGGCAAGTAGAAACTCGGATCCATTGCCCACCACCGCCTACTACAAACAATCTTCATTTTTCTCCTTTGTGATAAAATTAACTTGGCGGAGACCTTCGTTCGTACAGTACATATTTATAAAAAAAACCCAAACAAAAGGATCTTATATTCTGCGGTGTTTTCGCATTCCGCGACGTTCTTAATTTATTATTCAGTTTGTTTATTTGTTTGCGTAATTAGTGAAGCGTTCGCAAGCAAAAACGTATCCGTGTCGCGCCCCAGCTCTAACTACCCAGCAATCGACTGACAATCGTAACGAATTGTTCGAATTCGCGGAAAGATCTCGCGCGTAGAAAAATTATTCTTTTTTTTGCGGATTACGTTTTTGTTGTGTTTTGCAGTTTGCACTAGTCAGGAAAAAAAAGTTTCTTTGTTCGTTGGTCAGTTGATTTCAATAGTGAAGTGCAGTGTTGTGGATATCGTTAAGAGCTTGATTGGTGCGACACTTAGCCTGGATTTAGTAGATTGGCCGTTATCTGGATAGGATGGAGTCGACTACACCGAGTGTGGATAATGGAGGTAAGTGTTTGACTTTGTAGTGTTGTATAAGTCACGATGACTCGGTTTAATGTAGCTGGCGCCGAATGCCATTTTAGTATGTACATTAACAATGTATGGTTACACAAATGATCCGGTTTTAGATTTAGGGACGGACTATCCACTTCGCATTGTTAATGGTGGATAAAGATGAACTTGCAATTTTATCTCATCGAATTAGTTGTCACTATTCCGACTTTTAACTTTTCACCGTCCAAATGTACTCAAGAAGGAGACTAAAACATATTATAATAATCAAATCTTAACCGAACCGTCTTTAATACCGAAATACAGGCCTGGGTTTAGGTGAGGTTGCTATTTCAAATGATTGTCTATTAACCCTGAAGGGTCATGCTTATTTTTAGTACGGAAAGGTCATGCTTCGTCGTATCGACGACGCTCAATTTTGACGCCTCATAAAAATCGCCCTTTCGTAAAATATTTATAAAATTTGACAAATTTTCAATCCTTAATTTATTTAGAATCGAAAAACATAAATTTACAATAAAAAACAGCCAAGGAAAAAAATTTCCTGATTTAAAACGTATTTTCTTGTTCCAAGAAAAGTTTTTCTGATTTAAGATTTTTTTCTTGTTCCAAGAAAAGTCTGCTTAAAATAAATAAATAAGCATTTTTTTAAGCAAAAACTTTTCTAGGAACAAGAAAATACATACATCTTAAATCAGAAAAAACTTTTCATGGAACAAGAAAATACATCTTAAGTCAGCAAAAATTATTCCTTGGCTGTTTTTTATTGTATTTTTTCTTGTTTTAAGCACAATATTTTTTTCAGTGTACATTTAAAAATGAATCAAATAAAAACTTAACGTTGATATATTACATAATTAAAAAAATTGCTTAAATCACAAAATATATATTCTAAACTTAATAGGAAATTGGGTTTTATGGATGAGAAGCGCTTTTATATAAAAGAGGCACAGCGATCCATTTTGGGGTCCCAAAACATGTTTTCTTTCACTTCGCCTATTCCAGTTTTTATAGCAGATTTTAGAACTATTTCCAGTAAATTTAGGAATTTCTTCTCCACTAGTTCCCTTGATTGATTCTAATTCTATGTATGATGTCTGGTTTCGACATTGAGTGCCTCGGAGGCGATTTTTATGAGTTCAAAATGCAATTTTTGCTAAAATGAGAAGCAATTTTGAGTCATTTTTCTGCTTTGTCGTATTTTTGTCCTAGTAATTTAAATTCCATATTTTTTGAAAAAAAAAAGATCCCACATTTCAAAAAGAAACATATTTGTTACGAGCTAGTTGTTTGGACACAGAAATATCGTCGAATCAACAACCAGCCATAAGAAATTCTGGAGTTCTAAAAGTTACACAAAGTTCATCCTTCGTCGTTTCGACGACGCCAATTTCTAAAAATCCAACTTAACCTGCTTACTTCTATTAGCCGCAATGTACCCGGCAGCTTAAAATAGTGAAAATTGTCAAGAAAACGATATAAATGTGATGATGCAAGGAAGGTCATGCTTCGTCGAATCGACAAAGCATGACCTTCCAGGGTTAAAATACCTAAATACTGTAAAACACGGTTATAACGCTATTGAAGGGAGCGGCCGAAATGCGCGTTATATACGTGAAAGCGCTATAAAAATGTTTGGAATGAAACATTTGCGGATACTTCTAGCTACTGTATACTACTTGTATTCGAGTGGAAATTACTCGTATTGGCTCGCCATCTCCTTCTCCTGCATCATCATCAGGAGCATCGTTATCCTGGTCATTAGTACCGGAAATGTCATGAATAATTTTATCACAGTTTTGTAAATGACAGACGAGGAGTCTATCATCGGCATCAACAAAATCAGTGAATGTTGCCTCAGAGTTAAAGATTTCTGCCAATTCTGGATAAGCCGTGACTTCAATGGATTGTTCCACAGTTTCCGTGGATTGAACTGTGCCACTTATATCTACAAATTTGAAACCAGCTTTTGAAAAGCAATTTGATATAGTGGACGGTGTGATTGCTCCCCAATGATACCGAATGCATGGCTTGTAGCACATTTATTCTAGTCACTTTGAAATTAGCCTTGATTTATTTGATCCTGAAGATTATATAACAAACCAAGCTTCGCCGATAGTTCCGATGTAGGATTTTTGCCGTTCGATAGCCATATTTTGGCCCAATTTTCTTAGACTAACGATCCTGTGACGTTTCTTGAATCTCTCGATCCATCCTGTATTCGCTGCAAAATTGCTTAGCTATATATTCTTAGCCTCATGTATATAAATGATCAGGGTCGGTTCCAGATTCGAATAAGCTATGTCTGTCTGTTCGCACGATAACTCTAGAAATAATGGAGCTAGCGGTTTGAAATTTTTGTCAGATGTTTGTTTTAATTAAATCTTGAAAGGCATTGAAAAAAGGCCAAATTGGACCAAGGGTTCCCCTACCTTCCATACAAATTACCACTCCTTGATATTTTAATTCGGCCATAACTTTTGATACAATATCGCTATCGACTTGAAATTTTTATCAATGCCTAATTCGCACATATACTTTAAGTTGATGGAAAGTGTAGTGTAGTAGCTGTAAGTGTAGTGTAGGTCCGGCTACCCCTACTCCTACCTCCCCTGCAAAGTTATATTCAGTCATATCTTTTGCTAGAATGTCGCGAAGAACTTCAAATTAGTATCAAATGATAGCTGTTGAATGCCTCGATAAGATGTTAAAGTTGTGCCAGGTCCGACCCATCCATACCCTCCCTCCCCTACAAAAAACATGAAAATTAAAATGTTGGGTTTTGCATGTCTTCTAGGTCTGTGCATGGGTATAGGGCATGATACACAATATAAGGTAGCGACAAGTGGGAGAGTCAGAGAAACGAATTAAGTACGTTTACTTTCCTGTGACTTCATTTCTCTTAACGCTCTTACTAGGTGCAACACTGTGCACACAACGACGACATATTTGGCGTGTCACTGGGATGAATTCGGTGTAATTGAAAATGTTTGATTATTTTCCGTAGTTATGCCCTATTTCGCATAGTTACGCCATCGTTTCAAGGGGAATCGAAGTTTTATTTAAAAAAATACAATACAGCAGAATCTCCCAATATGGCGGAAGCAAATACATATCTTATGTATGTATCGTGCAAGTATAAACGAACATGATAACGAAAACCATTCACATAATACAGATATATTTTTTGTAGGTATATTTTATAATTCAGTTTTGTATATTTTTTTTTTTTTTTTGTAATTTGTTATTAATAAATTCAGAATTTAGTGGTCTTATGCAAAAATACATCCGGGTTCTAAAAAACAATTTTTTCACCTTTTCTTCGCAGACAATTTCCCTTTCATAAGCAATTAAAATCATTAAAAAAAAATTTTACATTCTTTCAAAGTTTCCTCATTCGTCTATTGGAATATATTATCCAATTCCTCTACATGAACCATCATTTCCTCTGTTGGTTTGCAGAGTCCACCTTCGTCCAAATAATAAGTCCAAGTAAGAACGATTATCCTCATTTGGATTAATGCTAGCTTCGGGATTTGAAAATCTCACCCGGTGGCAAATGTAAAGCCTCAATCGCAATACTCCGTTCCGTTCCGTTCAGCTGTCAAAAGTAGACCTTACGGACTGGGCATGTAAACGCACACAATGGTTGTAACGGAAATTAACGGATCGGAAGAGTTGTCGTGCTCTGTGGCCGTGATCGTTCGGTCGCCACTCTGTGAAATAAACACTTATAGAGAAACGAGTTTCCAAACTCGGCACGACTCATCGCAAGTTTATTATTCAAAAGAAGATGATAAGAAATATTCTTATCGTAGAATAATAAACTAACAATGCGACTAGGAAGTGGTATGGCTGACAACCTTATCACACTCCGAATTCAATTGTCTTTGTAACGTTGATGATACACACGGTGGTCATCAACGCACCATGCTCCACTAGGAGTTACGGTAATAGAGAGAGAGAGAGAAGAGTTGACCAAAATACAACTTTTACGGATCACATAACCTCAATTTATGGAAAATGACAGTTCAGGAGCATAACAAACGAATATGGATATGGATGATGAGTATAGTACATCGAAGCCGTACATTAGGTACATCCATCCTGCGTCTACCTCGCAATTGTCATTGAGAGTTCCTAAGCCATGTGGCCATAACCTCCCTCCCTTGCGGGACGACAAGATTTATCCCGCTGAAAACCGGAAGGGTGTTCTCGGCCGGGATGCCTCCCTTTGGATCCCCACCTTGGGATGCGCCTCTAGCTGGCCGACTTGTCTAACACCACAATTTGAAACAGTAACGAGAACGAAATTCGTCGTTGTTGGGACCAAATTGAAGTTTCAACCCTGGGTTCATTAGTTAGATCAATGCACCGAAGATTGTTTCAAGTAACACTGAACAGCCAAAGTGCTACAAAATACTAATTTATATTTCTCTTACCTAGTTTCTTGATAACCGTTAATGAAAAGTCTTTTTTTTCAGTGCGCCCTAAAGTATATTTATCTTATTTTAAGAAAAATGAAGAAATCATATTAAAAAGATTTAATAAACCTAGTACATCAGATTGCAAGATGTGGTGGAGATAAATTTATTTTTGTTTGTTATGTATTTTGGGGCGCAGAACCTGAATCCGCAACTTCTACCAAAATTACGTTGCAAAACAGAGTCAAAATTGAAAAAAAAAAACGCAAAAAAAGACTATCAATTGTAGCTATACCGCTTAGCACATTTTAATGATTAATGGCGCGTTGGACCCGCAATTATGTTTTCTCTAATATTTTCATGGACAGGCTTTTGGAGAAATGCACACTTTCGGAGATATAATCAAAAAAACCGGGAAACTCAGACAATGTTTTTTGGTTTTTTTTTTCGCGGTTTTGACCCTGTTCCTCAACGATATTTTGGTGGGATGCTCCGGATTCGAGCTCAGCACTCCAAAAAACATAAACACACTTTGCAATCAGAAATCACCTAGTAACTACACTATTACTTATTAATACATATTTATTACAAAATATTAATTTATTTATATTGTAATAACTACATAGAAGGAAATATCGTAGCTCTTTTGTTTTTGAAATATTGGATAAACGTGTGGTGCGACCATACCTATATGTAGCATTGTAACTATAAGAAGTGGGAGCTGAGGTATCAATTTAAATCAGCCATTGATTTTAAAATTTTTATCACAGCCTAAAATATTCTTAGCGATAGCGATGTTCATCAAACAGACTTGGTTACAGCTTTTTTTATCAAACGTATATAAAATGTTTGGCCGATGTATTGAAACAACGGATTACCTCCGGGTGATTTCGAAAGAATTTGGTGTTCTAGAAGCAAACCATAATTTATAAATGGCTTCGATATTTGAGCCTCCCACAGTTAGGGATTCAACGCTTTAAAACGATTCTCCAAGCAGACAATTATTCATAAGCTTTACACTTTGTGATAAATATTGGGAACATTGCGCTATCAGCTCTCACAAGAAGAATTTTCTTGTTCTTTTTATCGATACTAGCGACACTTATCTTAACATCCGCCATATAGCGGAAAATATCGGAAACACAAAAGTTCTCCCTATGAGAACGGATAGCAGAACAAGCCACGAAGCGGACACAGTGTAAATTGAAAATTTTCACTACTGACAAAATGTAGGGTGTCAGTAGGGGCGGCTATATGTGAATAGCCTACTGGCCGCAAATGGGTAAATCCGCCACTGGATACAATTACCTCTTAGGCTAACATATTATACATATTAATTAATTGAAAACGTTGTTTTCTTGCCCTATTGTAAAATTTATTATACACTCATCGTGCTATTCGCACGATTAGAACTCGGTCTCCAAATGGAGGACTGAGGGGGTCCTTGTTAGGAAAGACTCAATTTTCGCAAAAAATTAACAACAGCCTGTTACGAATACTTTCGCAAAATTTCACGGCTTAACTTGTCGGACATTAAAGTTCCCCAACCTATATTTTATTATAGCATAATTTTCTAAGAAAATTTTTACAAAGTCTCTAGCCTAAGAAAAATAAACCTAAATAAGCCTATGATATCTAACAATGGTTCCCAACCCGCAGATAATGGCGGACCACTTTGACTCAAAATTAATTGCAACGGACTACAATTTTGAGAGTGTTTTGCATACCGGAATGGGTAAGAATATGCCAAGAACCTTCGAGCAGGTATTAATAGAAGGAGAGGAAACGTCACGTAAAAAGTGAGCCGAAAGCGCAAATTCATGGGAGAGAAAAATACGAAAAATAATAAAAAAATACCGGCGTACAGAGGGCTGCGCCCGCAATACGAGGGTTTTTTAGAATTTTAATGCATAGTGAATATTTTTTGAACATATATTTTATAAGCAATAAATAAGAATTGTGCACAACATTAATGAAATGTAAATCTATTTTTGGATTGGTCTAAATAAACGCGTTAGACCAATCCAAAAATAGATTTACTATTTACCCACACTCTAAAACACGACTGTAATTTTACACTCATTTTGCACATAATAATATAGTAAACTTACGTAATATTTTGCTCATAATTATTTCGTTGGCGTATTTATACCCTTATAGAACATGCAATGTACTATTTTACATACTTCTACGCAAAAATACATAGCCTCTCTTCCAAAACACGTATAACATAATCACATCTTTACATATCAAATGTCCATATTTACACATCGATGTCGCATTTACCAAAATTTACACAGAAATGTGTAATTTTCAGCATTATGCGCATTTGTTGTGTGTACCGTGCAGTTGCAAATTTTCAAACGTGTTTAGTGATAGTCTAAGAAAATTGCACCAAAATATGGCCATCGAACGGCAAAAATCCTACATCGGAAATTTTTTTTTTGATTATGGTTGGGGATGGTCCCCAGATTATGGCATTAAAAGGCCCAAACGATCGGGGGTCCGCAACCTTAAAAAAATGGGGAAAGGGGGGGGGGGGTATTTTTAGGTTTTTCGCGATTATTTAAAAAACGGTAAGAGATACAGAAAAATGGTATGAGGACTAAAAAAAACTATATTGCATGCTTGAAAGTACTATATTCACGACATAATTAGTGTAAAAATACACATTCAAGGCGCAATGGTACATATACTATGTTTAAAATTACATCTTTTCGTATAAATTTCACTTCATATTCCTCACAAATTTACACAAACTGAAGTTAAAAATTACACAATTACGATGTACTTATTTTACGACAAAAAGGTGTAAAATGCAACGTTCCGCCTGTTGCGTAAATTTAAAGCAACGAAAATAGGAAACTAGTTTCCTAGTATAATGTATGTAAAATTCAACTAAATTGTCTTAGAGTGCAGTTTGTATAAAAGTACTCCAAGGCAATTCTACAGGCATCTTTCGATTTAAAATTTCTGATGACCTTTAAGCAAAAAGAAACTCAAGCAAACGCAAGGATGGCTTGGCTTTATATATGAACTGAATTATTAGCTGTAAATCTACCGTTACTGTTTTTTTTAATCAAGGAAAAGCAACTTATGTGAAATGATTCCATTGTGTCCCCTGACATAAGAGAGTATTGAACAAGTATACTTTTGCAGCTATTCAGGGACACCCTGTTAACTTGGTCCTACAAACTTCAAAAATATTTGTGGCAAACACTATTACCATTCTATGCATCTCCACCAAATTTCATGTTCATTGTTTCATCAAGTTAAAAGATATGCAGTGAACAAATGCTTAAGAGGCTTCCCTTGCATTTTGAAAGGCCCTTTAAATACTTACTTGGCTATATTTCCGGTTTGGATACAGTTATTCGAATGAAAATTCGTAGACATATTCTATATGTAATTTTCCAAACACCCTTAGCATCATTTTCATATTTGGAAACCTAAGACGGGCTACACACGAACAAATTGAAATTTTACCAATTTACTGTCATTTACTTTTCCTTAGCAAAAGTCAACAGTCTTAATATTTAACGTATATAAGGCCATACCGACGAATCTTTGTGCAAAGTTTCATATCGATCCCTATAACGGTTTAGAAAAACGGAGCTCGAAAAGGAAGTTTAACTTTAAACGCCAATAACTTGTTTACCGTTACTCGAAACTGAAAAACTTTAACTGATATGAGATGTACTCTTTTAGGTCTTTGATTTAAATACCCATACGTCAATCTCCGATAAAAACTAAAAAAGTAGACTTTTTTCAAACGTTCGGGACACCCTGTTATCTTCTTCCTACCGACTTCTAAGGTATTTGTGCCAAAGACTGTAACCATTCTACACATTCCTACCAAATTTCATGATAATCGGTTGAGCCGTTCGCGAGTTATTTAGTGAACAGACGGACGGACAGACGGACGGACAAAATCGATTTCATAAGGGTTTTTTGAAAAAAAAATTCTAAAAAACCCTAAAAAAAGTGAATATGTGGGGTGAACTTTAAATGAAACGTTACAAATTGGGTAATTCAATTTCAAAAATTCAAATAAAATTCAAAATTACAAACAAAAAAAGCGAATTCTCTTAAAAAAAGAAAATACTTATACCAAAATGCCAGAGAAAATATTTTCTAAACTAGCATAATGAAACTCAAATAACCATTTTGTAACACATTTAAGAAACCTTCCAGATACTGTTTCTGATCTAATAGATTGTGGAAGTTTATTGAATAAACGGCAGGGCGAGACTAAAAAATAATTTTGAAATGCGGTGGTTCTTGAAAAAGGGACTGATACCATATTAGCCAAGTTTCTCCGAAGATTGTAATCGGATATTATTCTGAAGTTTAAATTTCCCGATCTGGCAAAGAAAATTTTCAAAACTATTAAAGATGAGAATTAAGAAGAAGAAAAATTCAACCAAACGCACACGAATTTTTGACACAATTACTGTTAGATGCGTGCTCTCCCATGTATTAGATTCTCGGCACATTTTTGAGCTGTCACTTTGTATGGAATTCGTGACTTTCGCCCTCTCCTTCTATTGATACCTGCTCTAAGCAAAGAGCGAAACAACTCCAATGTAAAATATGCCAAAACACCCGCTCGAAATGGCTACCAATTATTTGGTGAGACTCTCACAGAACATTATTCTGTTCGTCAGGCCTCGCGAAAAAAAATTAAATTTGGCTTTTTCGAAAATTGTGTTTCAATGGTTTCAAATAAATTTAAATTTAAATAAAATGTTTATTTCCAACAAATTATCGGTAAGGTTCCATTTACGTGTTTTGTTAATTCCTATAGTTTTCCGATCCATTTAGGTCCACGGTAGATTTTCTAAACTATGTGTGCCTATACAAAACCATTGTTGAACGAACATCGTAAATTTTTGGTCAGCGGATCACCGGTTGGGAAACAGTGATGGATATTATACATCACTGTTTCCTATTTTGGTCTTATCTCGGTTTATCTTTCGAAGGCTATAGACTGTTGCAACTTATTCATCGAGCCATATTGATTTGTGCAAAAAATGATTAATTACTCATTTGTCATTGGATCGGGATTCTGTAGGTACATTAGCAGTAATTTAGTTTTTCGAAAACCAGTAATAAGCCCCACCAGAAGTGATGGAATGTCAAAACATTTTGAATTTTAATATACAGTAGAGCCTCGAAAATTAGAAGATAAAAGTTCCTGCCAATTCAAATTTTCAAGGATTTCCAATTTCCAAGTACATAGGTACTTCATGTCGCACGTGAAAGCCGAGTGTTAGCTAGATATGTTACTGCTTTATCGCGTACACTTTGAAGGTTCAAAATTTCTGATGTTGACAAGCTGTTCCGCTTCGCCCATGCAAGTCGTCCTTTCGAAAATTTAATTGCATCCCTATGCGGAATGATTCCCTGTGCGTTTTCATTGTCCGAATCATTTCCACTGCTTTCGCTGGCTTCCAATTCAATAGAAACCTGATCCGAGTTTCATTGCTGAACTTCTTGCACTGATACAACAGTGGCACAACACTGTTTTTACTTTTGAACCGTATCTACTGAAATATTCGAGCGAGTCACGCACTTCTCCGCACACACTATGTATTATGTACATATAAGCACAACTTTTTGTTCAAACAACTGTACTGTAACGGAAAATTTTACAAAGGTTTCTGAGAAGCAATTCTTCCTTCTTCTTTTTTCAGTAGAAAATATCAAGAGACGCGAGAGCGTTTCGCCCGCCAAAGGAAAAAAAAAGAAAGCGAACAAGTCTATGATTACCGGAGACAACTTGCTTTTTTGTTTGACTGGGCTGAAACCTTCCAGGCAATATCCTTCAAAAAATTTTGTTTACCAAAATATTCCACATATCCTGTTCTAGTGCCTTTCTTCGATCGGCACAATAACGGGTAAGATATATGCAATAAACCGTGAAATTTTCACCCTCACAGACTTAAGCGAGTAACCCAATTTCACACTGGAGTCTACAGTTGCAGAAAGACTTGCTTCTACTGTCTCTCCCCGTGATAGGATTTTTATGAAATTTGGAATGAATGATCCTCTGGTGGTCCTCCTAAAGAATCAATGTCTTCCATTTAGATAAGTGGATGGAATAACGGTAAAATAATAGGTAAAATTAACAAAAGATTTCCAACAATTGCGTCTTTCGGCTCATCGCATTGACAATTTTTTAAAACACACTGCGACATTGGGACACGGAGACATTGGGACACTAGGATATTGGGACACTGGGAGACTAGGATCCTGGGGCAGTGGGATATTAGGAAATTGGGGCATTAGGGTCTTGGGATATTAGGACATTAAGACATTGTGGCATTAGGCACACTGGGGAAACTGGGACGTGGGGACATCGGGATATTGGGGCATTGGGACATCGGAATATTGGGGACATTGAGATATTGGGACATTGGGTTATTGAGACATTAGGACACTGGGAGACTGGGACATTGGGGCACTGGATTATTAGGACATTGGGACATTATGACTTTGGGACAATAGGACAATCGGACATTGGGACACAGACACATAGGGACATTGGGCTACAGAGACATCGGGATATTGGGACACCGGGATATTGAAACATTGGGGCACTGCGATATTAGGACATTGGAACATTGGGATATTGGGACATTAGAACATTGGAACGTTGAGAAATTGGGACAATGAGACATTCTTGAATTTGGACATTAGGATATTAGGCACACTGAGGAAACTTGGACGTGGGGACATTCGCACACTGGGACATTGGGATATCAGGATATTAGGACATTGGAACATTGAGATATTGGGACATGGGAACATTTGGATATTGGGACATTAGGACACTGGGAGACTGCGACGTTGGGCATTGGGATACTAGGACATTGGACCTTGGGACAATAGGACAATCGGACATTGGGACACTATGGTACATAGGGACATTTGGCCACTGAGATGTCAGGCTATTGGGACATCGGGATATTGGAACACTGGGACATCAGGATCCCAAAACAAAAATATTAGGTGGCTATTTAAGTATGCAAAAATATATGGTATCTGACCAAAAACAACAAAGTTGTAAAAGTTACCCCGCCAAAGAAAAATTCATCTGCCGCAAAAAGAATACATATCACTCCAATCCGCCGCTCATAAGTAATTTTGTTTTAGGTGTAAATGCTGGATGTAATTTTGTTTTAGGTGTAAATGCTGGAGAAGTTTAAATGTACAGGACTACTTCTTAAAGTAATTTGGTGGGAGCCGTCAAAGTGGCACTAAGTAAAATGTTAATGCTCCCACCAAATACTTTAGGAAGTAGTCCTGTACATTTAAATTTCTCCAGCATTTACACCTAAATCAAAATTAAATCCAGCATTTACACCTAAAACAAAATTACTTATGAACGGCGGATTGGAGTGATATGTATTCTTTTTGCGGCAGATGAATTTTTCTTTGGCGGGGTAACTTTTACAACTTTGTTATTTTTGGTCAGATGTAAATAACAATTCCAATTTCAGAGGTATCTGGTGAATTAGAAATAGGAATTCCAAGTTCGGAGTTACCTCTTAAATTGAAAATATAAATTCCAATTTCAGAGTAACCTCGTAAATTAGAAGTTTCCAATTCCAGAGTTATGCTAATAGAAAACAAGGTGTACTAATTTCCAAGCAATTCTAATTTTAGTGGATTCTAATTTTCGAGTTTCTACTGTACTCAAATTTAATTTCTCAAAGAAGAAAAAAATAATATAGTCAGCGAACTACAAATATACGAACATTTCCGGTAGCTAATACGATAATTTATGATATTTCTTCAAATTTCCGGAAAACAGAATAATTTTCGTAGAATTTAACAGCTCGCGCAAAATCATTTCATATAAGTACGTCACCTCGATGATGTCGCATAAAAATATTACTCAGATGGAATCTCGTCACCGCATCATAAATCTTTCATCGATTTTTTATTGAGCGTGGTTAACTTACACCTTACCTTTAGACTAACTAGTCAAGTCAAACGTATAGTAGCACCTACTAAGCTCTTTGATTTTATTATTATTAAATGACTCATTCACATCTCACCTCTACCTGATTTCCATAATACATATAGGTATATGCGATTAAGCGCGTGTATCATGTGTAGCCCCAAAAATGGTTGAGATTGTGTCATTATAATTTCTTGGACTTTTGTCTATGATGGCATCATATGAATTGACATCAATTCAAATTTCTCTAGATTCAATCTTCAGTCACATTTCACATACATCAAAATATGTATACTATGGACAGGGAGATAACTACATGTTGTGTAGTTATAGTTTGAATCTGAAACGCGTCATAATCCTTAGGTGAGAGACACGAAGTAAAAAACGTGTTGGAAAGATTGACAGATAAAAATTCATGAACGATTAATTATATAGAAATCGATGCTCCAATTAATTGAATCGTTGTTATTAAAAACAAATTGCTTGTGTTTGTTGTTGGGTCCAGGTCCAGATGAACTTTCTTTTTTGTATCGCAATCGCCAAAATGAAGGTGTATTTGGCCAAATTATGTGCGGAATGCGTCTCATGCCTTGGGAAATTCGGTTGTTAATCTTGTTTGGTATTTTGCATCTTACAGTATGTATACATTTTAAAGGTACATTTATACATGTCCAACATAAGTTGGAGAATTACTTACATACAGGCAGCCACAATGATGACGATAACTTTTGCATACAATAACAGTTACGCACTACTGGCCATCAGTATCAAGGTGAAATTATTGTAATTTTCTGCAAAATTGTTTATCCAAGTTATCCTTACATGTAGAAGCACCTTAAGACACAATCACTATACGCTTTCGCGATCTGGCTACTCTTCCTAAAATACATTGTAAACTGTTGGACATTTTGGAATGAATTGGATCGATATGCGATCATCGTTTAAGCTCTTCTTGCTTATGTACCAGTTTTTAAATCCAGAAAATTGCATGCAATATACGAAAGAAAAAACTTTTTGTACTTGAAGTAAAAACCAATTATCTTCCAAAAAACTATATGAGGCCAATTTGAATTAAATGACATCACATATGTACATTAATTTTATTCGAAAATGAGATATGGTCCATTAAAAGGATCTGGGTAAAGGAAAACCAGTTCTTAGAAATGAGATGGACATGGGTTACCATTTGTAATTTAATTTTAAGGAACCGTTTTAGAATTAGATTTGTGTCTTGTAATTTTTAATTCAAATACTGCCAGTTGTGGCAACAACTATTTTTGGTGGCCTCATGAAGAGCATAACAAACAATTCAATCTATATAGTCTGGTTGTTTGGTATGTAGTTGTGCACCTTACAAAAAGCATAGTAACCCATGCCATGCGTTAGTCCAGAATGGCCATCAGAAAATAAAAATGGCACCGTTTTCACACTATTGCAGTTCATAGTATGCGTGAACATTTTATTCAAACGTCAATTTTTTGTTTACAATTGAGAATATAAAATCCGCGTAATATTTATTACTCTTTTAAAAATGCGAACGTGATATTTAACCCTTCTGTTGGCGTATAGATCCAGACAGGCCATTGGTACTATATCTTAATGAAAAATATCGTTCAACAATATTTTCCACCCTTCCATATATATTTCAAAGGAACCGACGGCCACAAATCCGATCAAACATTCGGCGAAATGTAAACTATGTCTAAAGAAACGAAAAAACGGCGCATCATCGTAAGACATAGTATGTAAACTGTTTCAAGATCCAAAATTAAACCTCTTCAAAAATTAAGATTGATTTCACAGAAAATTCAGCTACACCTTTGGCATAATAGCTCGTAGGCGACGACAGAAGGGTTAATAATTGCATCGACAATATTTTGACGTTTGAATGATTTCGTGAAGTGTAGTGTAATAAATTTGGAGTCAAACACATATGGGTTGTGTGATCACATAGCCATTCTGGACTAACGCATGGCATGGGTTACTATGCTTTTTCTAAGTTGTGCACATATAGCCATGGGTTCTCAATGCAACTATGTAAAGTTGGGGTATGCCCAAATGTTAAATTAGTACCCATTTATCTATGGCAAGAAAAACGAGACCGAGTTCTAATCGTGCGAATAGCACGATGAGTGTATACCCTATACCCATGTACAGACCTAGAATGCGTGTAAAACCGAAAATATTCAATTTTTTTAAGGGGGAGGGGTAGATGGGCTGAATCTGGCACATCTTTAATATCTTATAACGGCATTGAGCAGCTATCATTTGCGATAAATTTCAAGTTTTTCGGGACATTCTATCAAAAGATATGGCGGAATATTGCTTTGTAGGGGATGTAGGGGTAGTCAGACCTTCTCCACTTTCCACTAACTTCAAGCATATGTCACAATTAGGCATTGATTAAAATTTCAGGTCCCTAGCGACATTCTGTCGAAAAATATGGTCGAATTACACTATCACGGAGGGGTCATTTGTATGGGAGGTAGGGGAACCCTTGGTCCGATTCGGCCCATTTTCAATACCATCCAAGCTTTTGTCAAAACAATCATCTGACCAAAATTTCAAAACGATAGCTTCATTATTTCGGGGGTTATCGTGCGAACTGACAGACACACGGACGGACAGACAGACGGACGTGGCTTATTCGAATCAGGGACCGACCCTGATCATTTATATATATACTTTGCCATACCTTTGCCCGGTGGTTCCTTTGAGGTGTTACATAAATCGTCGTAACAAAAACATAATATACCCTATACCATCTTATGGGTATAGGGTATAAAAACGGGAGAGCACGCTGTTGATTGATAACAATCTCTCGAAATCTAAAGAATGCAATCATAAAATCACACAAGTTAAATTTCCCTAACACATCTCGCGACCTACGTTCTATCTCAATGTTACACTATTCAGCTATTAATTTATTAAAAAGAAAATATTTTTTTTATACAGATCTTAAATTTGCTGTGATACTTTTGTTCCACTGCTAATAATTATTTCAAGTTTTAGTTATTTATTTTTTTCAGTTTACAGCACCTTTAGATAAACAGGCTTCCTATTTGATACAACGGTGCCCAAGGAATTTGGTACTATTTAGCCCGATTTCACTGAAGAAATAAATCACTTTAATCGTGCATCAACGCACCCAGCATATGATTCTGGTAGCCCAACCGGCATCTTAACATAAAGACGCCAAGTTGTTTATGGTTACTTTTGATTTCTTTCAAAGATCACCGCAACAAAAACCAAAAAAAAACGAAAAACTTGACTGGAAAATTCCAATAAAACTACACATACATAATTTATAATGCTGCGAAAAGTTGCGATTCTTCTTCCATGGTCAAGACATATACGAATTACGAAGACTTGATATCTCCTCCTGAACTAAAATGAATTTTGCCGGTTGAATAAATATGCTAGATTCGATGTAGTGTATATGATGCATGAGTACTTGGCGTCTTGGAACGTGGAGCACTAAGTATACGCTATAAGCACTTGACTTGGATACGGCTGCTACAAGAGCTGCTCCACTGCTGGAGAGGGCTGCCGCGGTCCGCGATCCGTTCAACTAACAATCGAAGCCCATCTATGGAAGTTTTCCACAAACTGTTTCTTTAGTTGCGACTTCACTTCCATTCAGTTTTCGATAGTCTTAGCTAACGTCCAGATCGGTGGTAGTTTGTGATCTGCAGAGTTGAAGTCAAGCTTATTTTGTTGATTTTGCAAGAGATGTGTATGTTGTGTTTGGTTGGTGATTCTTGTGCTGGGTTCTTAGTGGCGTAAATAAAGAATGGAACGTGATTTTGGTGCTTAACTTTGTTTGTCTTTGGCGAGTAGCGCGAATATGTTTACACATTTGAAATTTGCCACTTTCTGGTTTCTTTGCTGTTAATTTTAGAAGTCCTTTTTCGGTTAGTGTTTTGAGATGTGATATTCATAACATATTATAGTGATATCTTTGTATGCTTAACCAAATAGTAAATTTATCTTTCACCCTTATTGGAAGTTTAGTGTGCCAGTTTGTGAAAAAAAAAAGTTTAGTGTGAACAAGATTTATGTCGTAGCAGTTAGCAGTATAAAGTATAAACGGATAAAATAATTTAATAATTCATAGGTGTAATTTATCAGGTAATCTATAGAGATTAAGGACACATTTCTGTTTGTTTTTATTTTTAAGCAATAGTTCTTCCGACTAGAGGGTTGCCAAACCATTCCAGAAAAGAAGAAGAATTTTGCGTTTGCCACTAGGTTCAAACAAATTACAACCACCAGTTACCACATAGTCATTTCGTTGCTTGTGCTAATGTGTTAAAAATAAAAAAAAAAAAACTGAATTGTTTGGGGTTAAATTAAATATAATGTCATAAAAAAAGATCCTTACCAAGTAAAAGAGAGAATATCAAATAAATAATAGGATTTTTCGTGTATAAATCTGCTCATGATTGCCCTTAATAATCACCATTTCTTCACTTAAATGTCCCGTTAGTTAGATACCGTTATGGGCCTAATATGTATTTTTGTATCAAGTGTATTGAGATTATATTATAGCCAAAGATGGTTGAAAATATTATGTATAGGAGAAAACCGATCGAAAGAAAACTTGACACAATTTGGATTGAGTATCATTTTATTTTTTCTTTCTTCTTATTGAAATACACTATACAGGGTGTCCCGTTCATGGTGGAGAAAATTTTAATGGTAGGTAGTGTGACTCATTTGGGGAAAATTAATGTAGGTACTACGGGACCCCTCTATTTTGAACCGTTACAATGTAAAAGCAATTTTTGTCAATTGTGTCAAAATGCCCGACTTGCCGAACTACTTCAAAATTTGCCACACCACCAAACATTTCATCCGAGATATGACTCCACTTTCTGAAACTACATAAAAATTCCTATAAAACGACACCTCCTCCGTTACGAAGTTGCTCGTATCTTCCGAGATACACTTCAAACTTTAAAGAAATGTTAAAATCGTTTTTTCATCAAAAATTCAAATAATAAAATCGTAACGGTACTTTCAACTGACAAATCTGCAAAGTTCACAAAAGTTGCCTCATAATGTTAGCTTTCGAACAACATATCAAAATTAGGGTCTTAGGATTTGAAAAATTGCATATCTTACGAGCTATAAAAAGAAAAAAAAATTGGCGGAAGGGGCAATGCCCCCTTAATACGAATATATTTGTTTTTACATATTTTTTGTACTTTTGATAAAGACACATTGTAAGAGCAAATAGATTCGTACTATGGGGCCATCCCCCTCCAACCAAAAAAAGTTTTCTAAGAATTTGTTTTCTGTTTGTGCAGTTATTCTAACCAAACCTAACACAAATATGTTTTATCGAGGTAACGCAACTTATGTGAAAACGGAAGTAAAAAAATGGTGGAGGGAGGGGATTAAACAAAAGTCATAGGTACGCCGGAAAAATAATATTAGCCCGAGAAGAGTGAAGGGTATCCAAATTTCGACCGCGCCCGAAATTAACCTCGGTCTCATGTTTTTTTCGTTTTTTATTAAAAAAAAATCTTGTTTACTAAGTAAAACTGTGGAAACGATTTACTTTGGTTTTCTCTTGGAACCACGGTTTTTTCTCTTTAGCACGTAAGATATGCAATTTTCCAAATCCTAAGACCCTAATTTTTATATGTTGTTCGAAAGCTAACATTATGAGGCAACTTTTGTGAACTTTGCAGATTTGTCAGTACTTTCATACCGTTTTTTATGATTTGAATTTTTGATAAAAAACGATTTTGAAATATCTTCAAAGTTTGAACGGGTATATCTCGGAAGATACGAGCAATTTCGTAACGGACGAGGTGTTGTTTTATAGGAAATTTTATGTAGTTTCAGAAAGTGGAGTCATATTTCGGATAAAAAATTTGGTGGTGGGGCAAATTTTGGTTTAGCTCGGCAAGTCGGGCATTTTGACACAATTGACAAAAATTGCTTTTGCATTGTAACGGTTTAAAATAGAGGGGTCCCGTAGTACATTAATTTTTCCCAAATGAGCCACACTATCTACCATTAAAATATTCTCTTCAATGAACGGAACATAATAATTAACATACCGACGTGTGTGTGTTCCCCAGTTGACCGAGCCTGTAAAGATAGGAAAACGTGCACTAGTGAGTGGCAGTCACTACAGTGAAAGCTTCGTTCGCGGACAGCTCCCGCAAGCGGGAATTTCCCGTAGTCGGACAATTTTCTTAGTCCTAAATTTTTCCTTCATATTTTAGAACAAAATCCATTCCACTAGCCGGACACGGACACTATTCCTACCTACATTTCTCATGAATAATCTCCATCTAAGCGGACACAAATTTAAGTTTTAGGGCGGAATTCATAGTCCCCACTTAAGTAATAAGGATTCCCTTAAGGAATAAGGGGTCTCTCTATACAAGTGAGCCCTTAATGCCTTGGTTACACAGTGCGAGCTATCGTGCGAGTTGGCCTAGACAGCTACTGCAGAGCAGCTACTTGCACCATGTGACCGCATCATACGAGTTACTGTCATGTGCGATTCGGTCAGTAGCTCGCATCCGAGTAACTACAACATTTTTTGTTTTGACTTGGCCACTCGCCCCCAGTCAGCGTCAGCTGGTATCGCATACTACGATTCGGACATTCGAAATTGCACCGATTTCCGATTGCGAAATAACAATTGCTCGAAATTAACCGCCGGGTGCATTCGTCTGTAAATTTTGTCGTTTACAGTGTGAGCTTATTGTGCAACCATGGATAGATGGACTCCGGAGCAGAATTTGAAATTTGTCGATTTATACAAGGATCAAACAAACCTGTGGAATTGTTTGGATCCGAGCTATAAAAACCGGGATTTGCGTAAAGCGTCTCCGGAATTTATTCGTGTAGAAATGGCATTAAAAGGCATAAGTGAATTAACTAAGAAAATTAAAAATTTACGTTCTACATATAACCAAGAGGTTTTAAAAATTCAAAAAAGCAAAAAAGTGGAAGTGGTACTGACGACAGCCCGAAGTACGCTAAAAGCGCAAAGTATTTTTGTAACCGCTCTTATCACGATAGAAGCAGTGTTCACTTGTTCACTTCGCGACAACATTATACGAGACATGACATGCTACTGAGATGCACATACGTGCAGTAGCTCTCTACTCTGCCGACAGCTCGCACTTGTGTGACCGGGCGATGCGAGTCGAGCTACTTTCATGCGAGTACACAGGTGCAGTAGCTGTCCACTGTCAGGTCAGCAACTCGTACTGTGTAACCAGCCCATAACTCGTATGTCGTATGATGCGGTCACATGGTGCAAGTAGCTTCTCTGCAGTAGCTGTCTAGGCGAACTCGCACGATAGCTCGCACTGTGTAACCAAGGCATAAGGGAGCTTCGTATTCATAGACATCACTTATTAGGGCGTTGTCTCATTAAATAAACGATTTACTTATTGAGCATATCTATTGAAAATGACAAATAAAATATAAAAAAATATCAAGTAGTTAAAAATTCAAAATTTTTTAAAAATTTCAAGGATATGTGAACAAATATATGAGTTCATATAAGTTTACTAGATATGAACCTTATCGAATAAGGGAACCCTTTAGGAAACCCTTAAGCGTTTGCTTATTGAGTGACTATGAATAGCGTCAGTCCCTTAAGGGTTCCCTTAAGTATAGTTGAGGTCTATGAATTCCGCCCTTAGTCTATTGCTGAAATTAATGAAAACTGGATTCGATCACAGAAATGCATTTAGGTTTTGCTTTTGAAGATATTTGGTTGCACGGATACTATGCATTTGTGTATTGAAACAGGACGGTTGGACCCACAACCCATACTTCCATAACGGCTTTTTTGTCTTCCGTTTTTAACCCGGTCGGCTGTTTAACTTTTCGGTTAACCAAAATTTGAATTTCATTTTATATTTGCAGACAAACTTTCAATTTTTCTACAAGATAAAAAACTGTTGTGTGTAAGAACATACAAATGGGGCTTTTGGAATCGACGAATTATTTATGGTTTTGTGTGTTATATTCTGTTCATCTTAAAACAGTTTATTGGCATACCAATTTAAGATAAATGTTCACTCGCGTTCTGGTTGATTGTCGATGACATCTTTTCACTGTGAAATAAAGTGCAACTGCATTATTTTCGCTGGCGAAATATCAAAAACCGATGTGGAGACTTTCATGTGAAGTGAGTACCAAGCGAATTCGATTTTACGATCATCGAATTTTTGACAGTATTTGCATGGATTTCACGTGAACTGACGATGTTAGTACCTACTTTAAATGTGCATTTGCGCATTGTGGAGGGTTGTAAACCAAAAATGAATTAAAACACATGCATATATTCAATTTAATTCAAAAACAACACTTTTATTGATTTAATACGACGACGAAAATACTGGAACCGTGAGTGTCCGCCCACGGAAGCTTTTACTGTATATTATGATAAATATTTTTTCATGATATGGCTTACACTGGACCTCAGGAATCAAATTCCATTAAAACCCATATCCATTATGTACAGTACACATATTATTCAATTAGTAAATCCCACAATCAAATTCCATTACCCCGACTATATAACTTCCAACCAGTTTACAAGCTTATTGTCTTCTATACAGATCGTATCCTATTTGCTATTTTACAACCTACATACACTCTAAAAAAAATTCATGTAAATTTACCCTGATTATAAATGGCACATGAAAACCATCTATCTACAGGGTAAAATTACAACGAAGTGTATTTTAAAAATTTACATACCTACTGTTGTAATATACTACATCTAAAGTGGTTCAATTTTGCGTATTTGTGGAAGTATTTATATTTTAAATCTGACTCAGAATCGCGCTGTTTTGTGTAATTATTACAAACAAGAAGTGTAAAATCACACTTTTTGGGGGGCCTTTTTACATCATTATGTAGTAATTTTCCACCCTTGAAGAAGAATTCTGATTGGAAATACTGTTTTTTTTTTTGTATTTTTGCACAGAATAAAGCGAAATTACAATATTTTCGGTACCCCATTTAGTTGATCGATTGCACACAATCGAACTCACGCCCGTACAGCCAACACATTATGCAATTTCTCGCGCAATCTGCAATGAGTCTCACGGTCCACACAACACAACACGACACAGCGAAAATTATCACAACCATACAGCATGAAGAATGACCACCGGATTATGTTAAAAAATCTGAAAACACTCATGATTGTCATGACAGATTGCACGAGAAATTGCATGGCACTACGTTCCACACGTCCGATCAAAAAATTGAATTGGTTGGTCACATACACTTTCCAGTTTATCTCGCAATCCAAAAATCTCTTCAATCGATCAGAGGATTTGTGGCGCCCATAAAATATGTCTGCACCACTAGACAGCGAAACAGCAACTGTGATATGAAAACTATACGGAAAACTTATTCATGTTTTCCAATTATTTTGGTGTAAACTACAAAAGAACATCATAATTGGTGAAAAATTCGAAAATCATCATAATCTGTGTCTTTTTCAACAGAATGTTGTGTAAATTTTACACAAATTTTAGTGCAGCGGCTGAATGTGAATATTTCGTCGTAAATTTTACACAGAATTTGATGGAAAAGTATATAAACACTCATATTTGTGTAAGTTTACTTTAAAACATGTAATAATGCTCAAAAATATTGCGATACACAAAGAATGTGTAATTTTTGCACTGTTGTTTAATTTTACAATGCTTTTACACACATTTTACACAGAATCTGCTAGAAATTTACAATCTTTTTTTTAGAGTGTAACATACATATACAAATTCAAATTATCTTCAAAGAGATTAACAATTTAACTTGCTGGTTGCTGCATATCATTCGCGCGGAATAGACCCACAAAGGCAAATCCTAACTGGATCCTGGAAGGAGTATATTTTCCGGAATTTGTTATGTAAATCCTATTATCATGGAGTCTTGTCTATAAAGTCGGCATGCTATACTGTATGATGCACATAACATGTGTATGTGTGCAAATTAAGGCGATTTAACTACATACATATTTATATTTTTTATGTATTTTTGAATTAATCGATTTTATAGTAATAAGAATTTATCAAAATTATTTATAATATTTTGTCTGTTTTTGCCTGAAATTTAGGATGTCCTCCATCGGAAAAATTTGTGAAAGCTTAATATTATGTTCAAATTATCGCTTTAGAAATATTCCAGTTTCCACTTTCCAAGGAACTAGTTCAGTAAAAATGGCAATTGCGTAAAAAAGGCAAACTAATACTAGTTTAAATTAAAGTAGACACGTGTATCTTTCAGAAAATGTCAATCACCCAAAACGTTTTGTGACGTTTTTTTAATCTCAATTTAAATTTTTTTTTTTCATATTTTCATGATTGTTTTACATTTTTTTTTAATTATATGATTTGCAGAAAACAAATTTTATCCGAGGAGTTTAAGTGGAACATACATACTTATACTAAAAAATATCATTATGGTTGCCAAAAACTTGCGAAATGATCAGAGATCGAAGTAAAAGTTCAACCTATTTTTTTTAGAATTTTTTATATTATTTTTTTTTGTTTTTGCCTATGGAACGACGCGACGCCCTGTGCGCCGTCTAATGAAATTGGGTTCGTCGTCAAGGGCAAGACGACTTACTGAACCTCAATCACATGACACAACACCGCAGGTCAGGGGTGTCAAACTCAAAACCAAAAAAAAAAATTGTGGAAACGATTAATTTGGTTTTCTCTTGTGTTGCGTATTTGAATAAAATGACTGCACTTAGCGAGACTAAGGGCGGAATTCATAGTCCTCACTTATACTTAAGGGAACCCTTAAGGGACTGACGCTATTCATAGTCACTCAATAAGCAAACGCTTGCGGGTTTCCTAAAGGGTTCCCTTATTCGTTAAGGTTCGTATCTAGTAACCTTATATGAACTCATATATTTCTTGACATATCCTTATTGAAACACTTTGAAATTTTTTAAAAATTTTGAATTTTTTAGTACTTGATTTTTTTTGTATATTTTATTTGTTACTTTCCATACATATGCCCAATAAGTGAATCGTTTATTAAATGAGGCAACGCCATAATAAGTGATGATTATGAATACGAAGCCTCCTTAAGGGTTCCCTTATATAAATGAAACGCTTATTCCTTAAGGGAATCCTTATTCCTTAAGTGACGACTATGAATTCCGCCCTAAAATTTTATTTCACGTGTCTTGTCATCTCACAAACCGGAAGAGCACAGAAGAAAGATAGATATATGCAATGAGGTTAGTTAAGCTTGTACATACACAAAGTTAGTTGCAATTGTCAAACAAATTAAGTTGGTTAGAATTCTAAAACATAACTTTTCTTCCCTCGCTTAGGGTTTAAACCAAATGGGTTTTCGATGAGTTCGAGCTGACCTTCTAGGCGTTGAATTTGCGACATCTGCCTATGGACTTGATGTTTGATGGTTCACTTCGATTCCGCTGAATATCATTCGTGGATGTAGTAGCTTCAGGTGGTGACGTTGCTGGAATTGGGACAATCTCTCAAGATGGCGAATCTTGAGGCTGGTGATAAGGTAGTATCGGGCTTGCAGGAAGAACATCATTAGGTTCCACGTCGATACTCGAAGGACCGGCTCGTATTTGGTCTACATGGCGTTTGTGCTGGTTCCCTTGGTAAAGGACCTGGTGGTGTAAGTCTCCGAGTCTACGTATTACTTTACCGGGGATCCACTTGTCTAGCTTCGGGTTGTTGGACTTGAAGTAGACAGATTGATTCTCATCAAACTCTCGATACGTTGAATTGAACAAGGCTCGTTGCTTTTCTGATACTTTCGTGTTGATGTTGTCAGGGCGTAAAAGATCGAACTTCGTACGGATGTTTCGACCTAAGAAAAGCATTGAAGGGGATTCATTCGTCGTTGAATGTGGTGCTCTCCGATGGTGTTGCAGGAAAACGTTGAAATCGAATTTGATTTTCGCAGGCGTTGTCGACAAGCACTGTAGAGCCCTTTTCACTGTACCCACGTTGCGTTCGGCCGTTTGTCGATGGATGGTATGGTGCTGTTAATTTATGGTATTTCACTCCAGATGATTGAAGATACGAGCGAAAATCTTCAGAAGCAAATTGAGTAATGGGTACTCCGTAAGACGAAAAATATTTGTCGAGAATTTCAATCGTTGCTGCTGATGTCGTCGACTTAGTGACGGCTACCTCGAGCCACTTGCTATACGCGTCGACAATGATGAGCAACATCACGTTTTTTTCTCTTTAACACGTGAGATACTTATGCAATTTTTCAAATCCTAAAACCCTAAGTTTTATATGTTGTTCGAAAGCTAGGCAACTTTGGCAACTTTGCACATTTCTCAGTTACCGTTACGATTTTACAATTTGAATTTTCAAGAATTTCTTTAAAGGTTTAATGGTTGTATCTAAGTAGGGTTTTAAATTATTTAATTGGCACAACAGTTATTTTATGTAAAATTTTGTGCAGTTTCAGAAATTGAAGTCAAATCTCGGATTAAATTACAGTATTAATTCTGGTTCCCAATTTCGTGGGTTAAAAAATACCAAAAATTGAGAAAAATGAGGGAAAAAAGTTTCGTCCCAATCGGGATTCGAACCTCCGACCTTCAGTCACAAGGTCAGCAACTCTACCTACTTAGCTATAGACGCTTAGAGGTCCTGATGCAAAAATTCCAATGTGACATTACCAAAATTGAATAACTCGATATTTCTCCCGCTGGGGCTCTTCTCCTCCAAACAGACAAAGTTCCGCGTAGTTCCCATAGAGCTGGTAAGTTGCCATGCCATAAATACTACAGACATGCACCGCAGTTGGTGTATAGAATGGAACGATAAGTCAAGATTTTCACAATTAGTCGGATTAAATATTTGGGAGTGGGGCAAATAATGATTTTGGTCGGCAAGTCGACCTTTTTGACACTATTTACAAAAAAAGCTATAACTTTATAACGGTTATAGATAGAGGGGACATGTAAAACGTTAATTGTACCCAAATGAGCTGTACTATCGCCCGTTATCGTATGTACCATGAGTCGTGGGACACCCTGTTTGTTTTTCTTTTTTTTTTGGAATTCCACTCAATCTTTCCTTTAATGGATCTCATTAATTATTTCCTATTTCGGTATAGTCAGATTTTTAACTAATAATGAAATCGCCTTTTCAGAAATTTTCATTACAAAATATAAAATTGAAATAAGACTTACTTTCTCATCTGAATTAAGCTTGTACTCAGATTATTTCATGTTATTTGTGTTGCGGTAATAATTACGTTCCTATAGTACGCCGCAGTCAACGAATTCCTCTATTCCTCGTCATATATGCATTTGCTCTCCTTTAATATGATTAATGCGCGTGACAAATCTGCTTACACGCTAAATTATTATGTCAGCCAAGCAGCTTAAATACAACCTACGAGTACACACTAGGTACTATCAAATTTCTGCAATTTCTGTGTATAAACATTAAGCGCATTCATCTATTAAGACACAAGAAAAATATCTATCGACATTATGCTCTTATAAACACTATTGCTGACGTGGATTTATTACACACGACAGCCTAGCTACATGGTCCTAAAATATGTCGGATAAATCTTTAAATTTGTTTTAATAAATTTCAGCATTTAAATTTGCTCAGCAAACTAAATGCCGATATGAATTGCCATCTTCTGCGCGCACGGTGTCATGGCTAAAAACACATTTCGATTTTGCAATTTTTGAAAATGGGGTTGCATCTAAACAAATCAGAATATTGCAGTGCAACGCTCTAATTCGCAAGCCATTGTCATACGCCACCGCCTCGCCGTACGCACAGACACACCATAGTGTAGTGTATGGCTATATTGTTGCATATTGCGGCTTGGCAACAAAGTGGCATTCGTCGATCTAAAAATACTAAAGACGACCACAAAATAAATATACATATTTTTAACAAAAAAGAAATATTCACATAAATTCATTTTTTTAATAGCACCTAACATTGACGGGCTGTCGTGCATTACCGGCCGTACAAAAAAAGTCTAATATTTTCGTCAAACTTAATGATCGCCCAAGTCGCAAATCGTCATTTGGCTGAAATCAATGAATTTTTCGTCTTCTTCGCTAGGGGAGAGTCTGCAATAACAACACACAACATTCAATTAACGCACAAAACGTCCCAACGCAATCGATCGCATCTTGCCAAGATCAGTACGCCAAAGTTATTTGTTTTTTCTTTCATATTCTTGTTGCTTCTTGGGTTCCATTAGATGCCAAGACAAACTTTAGCATACATACTGTGTAGGTATATTTACCCCCACATGTTGGTGCGCTCAACGAATTCGGATATCCATCGTATTAGAAACGTGCCAACAGAACAATTTTCAAAACGTTTTATTTTTAGGAAAAGCCGACTTTTCGTTTCTTTGATTTTGCTATTTAGTTTTTCACATATAGTATTCTATTATATTCTATTCTGTGGTATGATTCTATTGTATTGAAAGAAGCGGTCTTGCTTGCAGATAGAACGCTAGGAAAAAGAAAAACTTAACTGGATGCGGCGCGCAGCAATGATGAGCGTGACCAAGGCACTACAAGAACATTTTGAAAATTGGAGCATAGAAAATACAATCATTCCGACTTAATCTGCTCGTAAACTCTGAAATGGTGAAACCGTTTTCCGATTGTACAGACAGCAATACAACAACCAGATATGATAGTCTTTATGTAAATGTTAATTGGATTTTCGAAAAATCACTTGCCAATATTTTGCTATTGTGGTTTTCGAACATGCTAAGGGGGTTGCTCCAACTAAGCTGAGACTTTGCTGCAGAGCTGACACATAGAAAATAACCAAGTGAAAAGGATAGGTTTACAGATACGTAGTAGAATCCAAAATTGTTGAGCAAAATACACTTACAGTTATCCGATTGAATTCATTTTACCGCTATTCGATAGAACAACTCTTCGGTCATAACAGGACTAAACATGAGTTCAATTGTGCAATCAAGGGCCCGGCTAGGTAATTATTTGTGTCGCATTCTGATTTCGTATTTGAAATGGAGCAGATCAAGTACCGCGCGGTCATTTAATTCCTTTTTCGAAAGGATACACGGCGTTCCAGATTCGAGATGAACTCATATCCGTGTACGGCAACTCTTCACCATCCCAGGCGACTATTTACCGGTGTATTTTGGAATTCAAGCGAGGAAGGACGAAGGTTTTTGATGAACCCCGCACCGGACGCCCAATAACTGAGACCACCGAAGAAAACGTCCAATTAGTCGAGGAAGTTGTATTGACTGATCGGCGGCTAAAGTTATCAGAGATTGCAGAAAGTACAAGTCTATCAAAAACCACCGTCGAAAGAATTATTACCGACTATTCGGGGATGAGGAAGATCTCGGCAAGATGGATCCCGAAACTCCTCTCAGCAGATCAAATGAAGCAGCGGATGAAATGTTCGAAAGACTTTTGGAGCTGTGTCGCGCCGACTCGGATGCAATTATCAACAGAATTGTGACAGGAGACGAAACCATGGTCCTTTACTATGATCGCACGACCAAAAGGGAGTCCATGGAATGCAGGAGGCCTTATGAGGAGCGCCCCAAGAAGGCGAAGGTGCAGCAGAGCCGGAAAAAGATTATGGCCACCATCTTCTGGGATTCCAAGGGAATTATAATGATTGACTTCAAGGAAGAGGGCACATCAGTAACAGGGAAATATTATGCAGATCTTTTGACCCAATTGAGGGCCAACATCGTGGAGAAACGGTATGGAAAACTGGCGAAAGGGGTGCTGCTTCTTCACGACAATGCACCAGTTCACACCGCCGCGGAGGCCAAGGCTGCTGTGGTAAAATGCGGCTTTGAAGAAATTGAACACCCCCCGTACAGCCCAGACCTGGCCCCAAGTGACTACTTCCTGTTCCCAAAATTAAAAAAGGACCTCCGAGGACGAAAATTTGAGACTGAGAAGGAACTGAAAGATGCTGTTTTGGACCATTTTCAAGACAAACCCGCGGACTACTTTTTGAAAGGGATGCAGGATCTTATTTAACGATAAACTTAAATGAATTCAATCGGATAACTGGAAGTGTGTTTGTCTCAACAATTTTGGATTCTACTACGTATGTTTCACCTTTGAATAGATATTCAGTGTGTATTGTTTCACAATTAAATTAAATTGTTCATACATACTTTTATAATTTTAAATGTTTTTACCATCATTGTGCTATCGTATTTTTTGTGGAAGTCATCCTAAATCTTCAGTCCTCCTGTTAAATTAAAATTAACTGTTCCCCTAATCTATTAATGTTTGATCTCGCCATTCCATAAATATACGTTAACACCATTTTACCCTTGACACACTAGTTAACACAAATTAACCATCGTTAGCACAAATTCTAAATTACGCATTTGGACCATCATTTGTCCAATAATTACAGGAGACGTCATCAGAATTTGGGCAAAAATATATTCTTTAAGACAAATAACAAACGTAACGTAACGTGAAAGTAAATGACGAAAACACTATTTTTAAAGTTTCATCATCATGCTGAATTTTGATGATTTGCTAACTGGCTAAAACAGTGACTGGCTCCAGTAATAGCACAACGTAATGCTGAACAAAAAAAACGATTTTCAATTAACATTCAATTCCACACAAAAAATAAGTCTGGTTGGCGGAAATCATGTAGCGTACTTTTCAAAATGTCCAAAAGTTCCAAAATTTGGGCTTCACTATCAAACAATTGTGCTTTTTCCATGCAGGATTGAGATATTATTGAACAATTTTCTGGGCATTGGACTTGCTCATTTAGAGCCCGGATTCTCGTGCAATTGCACGTTAATGCACGAAATTGCATTTTTTCAGGGATATTGCACGAAATTGCACGTTTTAGGGTTTTCAATATAAACTTACATTTCCATTTTTTAGCCTCTTTCATGAATTTTTTTTCCAGAAAAATGGAAATGTGCACAATTTTTCGATTGACAGAGAAGAGAATAAAAGTAATGAGAAAGAAACAACAGGTAAAAAGCAATAAAACTATACAAAATCCAACACCATATGGAAATTCCTTCAAACGCCGGTTGATTTTTATAAATTCTTGCAACTGTTGTTTGTGGAGTGCATGTTAATTAACCCTTCTGTCGGCACAAAGGTCTGGCCAGACCTACCATGTTTATTTTCTGCTTTCAAAGTGTGTGTTTTTTTTCTCAAAGTTTTGACATCCAAATGACAAAAGCAATCTACCGTTATTATTTTATTATTAAACCATCATCTGCGTAACCCAAAGGAATAGTCACTGCGACCATAAGATATATTTTGCAATACTCTTGCTTAATTCATAAGGCTTTCTACCAACATCTAAAACATCGATTGTAGGGGTGCTCTTTACGGATATCGGAGCTAACGGTAGTGCCAGCTCAGGACATTCACAAAGTAGATGTTTGGTAGACTCCAATTGCCAATCGCTTCCTGTAAACAGACAATAGAAATACCTGTAATGCACAGGGCTAGTTCAAGGTGGTCTAACGGTGCTATAACAAGATTAATTTGGCCACGACTAGACGTGGCCAGATCAACTAATTTACTGTCAGTAGACAGGAAACATATCGGCAAGGTGGTCGGGATCATAACGGGACACTGTCCTATCAGGGAGCACGCCAGGAGGCTCAGAATTCCCTATAACGACTTCTGTTGCAGTTGCGATGACGAAGAAGAGGAAGAAAGTGCCATTGCCTGGCCCTGGCCGAGAAGCGTAAACTTTTTTCTTGGTTCAATGTATTTTCACGATACAGATGATCTGCGTGATGTGAGCCCGCTATTGCTCAACCAATTTATTGCCAGCACGGGCTGGTTTTCAGCTTAGGTGTTAACTTTTAGGTACAATCGGTGTATGTATGTACGGGTGGCTCATGGCGTGACCTACCTCCTCCCACAACTTACGGGAGGGAAGTCACTAAAGGCCGAGCCCGTAAACGGTTTTTTCTTGGGGGGGGGGGTTCACCATTACGGTTAATCGTGTGAGCCTCGGAGCTGGCGGCTTCGCATAACCCGAGCCTCGAAGGGGCTAGTCAGGGAAATGGCCTGGGTGGAAGATGCCTTCGCGCCTATATCTGACTAGTTTGTGGATTGATGACCACACGCATCGCATTGCTGACTAGTAAACTGAAGGGGCCGCCCGGATGTGAAAAGCAGCGCTACGAGTCTGCACAGGCTCGTAGTCACAGGTTCAACGAGCCTGCACATCTGAATTGTACGTGAGGCTTAACCAATAGGGGGCCGAAGGAAGATCACAGCTGCTATAGAAAAGTCTTTAGCGAATAGTGTACCACGGAGATGGGTGTGCCCAGGGGACCATGGTCCTTGCCCATCAAGGTGTTGGACTCGTGGTGGTAGGTTGTTACCCGAGACATCGAGCTGGTGATGCAACCCCGGGGTTGGGTTCCTGTAGCTGAGTGCATTCGCCGGATGGAGAAATCCCCCTCTGACAAAACGACCTTGTCAGTAAACACCGAAAGTTCAAACAGTCCCAAGGACCGGGAGATAAAGCCGAAAGGTTAGGTGCTCCCCTGACGGTATACCCGTAGATGGTAAACTTGTCGTACTTTACCCAATGGTGTTCCGTGTGGTAGGCAAAGAGGCATCTGGCATCTTTTATGTTAAAGGTGCAAATCAGATCTTTAGATTGCCGCAACCCTATATATGTATTCCATTGCTGTAGTCTTTCTTGGTCTGACCATTCCCTAACCTGCGACATGGACAACAGTAAGGGTTAGGTCCTAGAAAGTGTGTTGACGAGCAATGTCTAGCAAGCTCATCTGCAGCTTCAGTACCCTCAATGTCCCTGCGGCCCGGCACCCAATACAGAGTAACATCGTTGATATTTGAGAGAGCTTGCAGGGTATCAAAACACTCATCATCACTTCATCATCATAGATAAGAGTGTGTACGACGGTGCAGAAAAATTAGCATTAGTTATCGATAACAAGAATCTCTGCTTGGAATACGGTTGACCAAATGCCCATGGCGACTGATATTCTAGTGACTCCTTCTTCAGTTTTTGACCCATCGGTAAACCATATGGAGCTATTAAGGTCCAGAGCTAAAGTAGCACCATTTCATTCTACCGATTTTACAGTTTAAAGTAACGTTATAAAATAAATTTCAGATCGAAATTAATTTGGTAGTTTATTTAGAGTTTGAATATATGTATCTTGACAGCAACGTCAATATTTGACTCCACTAAACAGTCAACTTATTACATATGATATTTCATGTTGTTTCAGAATCTGAAGTTTAATTTTTCATCAATTTGGTAGAGAAGTGGTACATTTTTAACTTCTATGGAATAAAACATATTAGAACAAGACGATAAGGGTAAAATGTTCACTAATTCTATTGATGACGTGTTATTACGGGACACCTACATAATCCCGAAAAACAAAATCTCGCCCGTTCATAATTTCGCTTTACAAGGCAGTAAAAATGAGATACCTACATAATCCCGAAAAACGATATCTCGCCCGTTTATAAACCCACTTTTTACAAAAAAAAAAACACTTTACATTATCCCGACATTACTAAATCCTGCCATTATTAAATCCGTTATTACAAAATTCTGCTACCTCAAAATTTCGCCCACTAAGAACCAAGCCGTTTTAAAATCCCGCTAGTGTATTGTATAGTGAAATAAGCGACATACCTACATAATCACTAAAAACTAAATCCCGCTTTACGTTATCTCGACATACTAACTACAAAATTCCGCTATTATAAAATCCCGCCAACTGAAAACCCCGCCGTTTTAGAATCCCACTAGTGAATAGTGAAAAAATCCCGTGAAAATACCGCCAATTTTTTTTTCATTTATAAAAAAAAATCAGTATGTATGTAGTTATGTTATGTGTTAATGCGATACTCTCTCTTAGCACAAATCAGTCGGAATATTTGTTTATTTCTTCGATTAATAAGATAATTGAGCTCCTCCCAGCCAGCATTAAAAACATGTACGATCTATCATTCATGTACCACACGTCAGTTCAGATACCTTTATCATTTACCATGTTTTCATACAAACAGTATATGACCGTGTCCCCTATATCATCTATACATATACGCCTTTGCGCCTTATTATGGATAAACATTACAAAATCGTTACTCATAAAGATTAGGTATGGAATAGTTACGTGGCATACATGTATGTTTAATGCATCGTTCGTAAAGACTACATATTCGTTGATCATAAAGATCACGCAACGCTTATCTAACATATATTTTTAATGCATTGCTCGTGAAGAATATTAATGTCTCACACGAAAGTGATCAGTAATGCATGACTCGTAAAGATTAAAAATTAACTATGCTACAGGCATTTATAATACATGGTTACTGAAGACTATTCACGAAATGTAAAATATTATATTTATTTTATTTACACACATAATAAACTTGGAATGAATGTTTTTTACTTGCGGTTATCCGATTCTCACGCACTTACAAAGTCTCAACGAACGGAAAAAATTACAAAAACTAAACCCATTTCGCTAATCCAAATAAATAGTGGGTTTCAAATGAAAAGAGAGAAACAAAAAACAGCTACATTGTAGTGAATACTGATTAGTGGCAGTTGCTTCAGCTGGCCATCATGTGTAGTACTTAAAAAGTGTGCTATAGATATAGAACGTCGATTTGTGATGCATGAAGTCAAGATTATTTTGGTCTATGTTGACGATATATGATGCCAATGCTGGCTGGGCTACATAACTGTCATACAGGGGATAGTTAAGTCTCGACTACCGAAAGACCAGACCACCTATTTTTCAAATTAAGCACCTGGCCCTTGGGTCTCCGAGACTTAAGTATTCCCATGTCACTTTTTGGCGCTTTTTAAAATATAATAAGCAGTATTGTGAATTAGCGTAAGGTTATTTATATAGCGAGATATTAAATTGACGGGATTTCAATTGAGGGGGATTTTTAACTGGCTGGATAATGAACGTCGGGATTTTGAAAAACGGGAATATGATGAGCGGGATATCTTAAACCAACCCAGTTGTTACTGAAACAAATTGTCCTATCGGCCCTTACCCTATCGAGTACACCCTGTATGCATATGTCTTTTTTCATACCGAGGCCACATTTTGTTGTTTTCAGAATGTGCACCAAAACCTATACAGACTCAGTTGTAACGTGAATGACTATTGGGGAGGAAAAAGGCACCAATGCAATTGAATAGACACTAAAACCATGATTCTTGAATCGGATCATCAATCGGCCCTTAACATCTTTTTCCCGCCATATTTTCAAAAATTTTCAATACACTTTACAATAGACCAAAACCAAAACACAAATTACGTGCAATGCGACGACATATTCTCCCCTTGCGGACACCATCGATTTTCCCCATCCCAATGAAAATCGCATTACATACATACATATACATTTCTCGTCTTCGTCTTGTGAATTTTCTTTGGCGCCCGCCGAACGATCTCTTTTCAATATACGCGATCTAAACTTCGCCAGCCGTTTCTATATGCTATTCGAAAGATCTGGGCAACGAAAATCCTCTTCTATACACACTCACGTAATCTTCGACAATCCGAATATCACACGTACGAAAATTTTCGAATATTTTGACGGCAAGTGTATGATTTTTTGGTTCCTTTAGTTGAGAGAAAATCATCGCCTGGTCCACGTTCATATATACGCCGCAGTTTTGTACATTCGAACTGAGAAAAAGAAAAATTTGAAAAAATATTTTTCAAGCTTTTTTTTTATCGGTCGTCATATATTTCCGAATTTGTGCAATTGTTGAAAATAGTTTTGTGACTTTCGTCCTTTTGTCTGTTTTTCCGTCTCATTCATATTAACGTGTCCCGTTTTTCTACATCCGAATACCAGCGAATTTCCCCCAAGTAAGATACTCGTAATTAAAAAAAAAAAACGGTTGTGAAATCAAGTGACTTTAGTTTTACAAATAATTTGAAAAAAATAGTAGTTTACATAGACTTTAGTTTTTTTTTTAGTTTTAATTATATTTTCCTTTTTTGTCTGTTCTCACTCTCTCCATAAGCAGAAATTTTTAATTTCGATAAGACCTGGTGCAATAAAAGGACTTTCGTGTACGGTCCGGTACGGTGTGAAGTGAAGTGAAAACAGAACAAATAAAAAAAAATCGTTTTTAACACCTGTATCGTCCAACTATTCAAATTATTTTGAATTTTCTTGCACTTAGTGGATAAAACTTTTCAAGGTGAGTTTATTTTTAGCTAACGAATTTTCCGTGAAAATCGCTCTACGAACCAGCCGTATCCCATCTAAACTATATACTGGCTGTACGGTGTTGTGTGTGTTTGAATGCGATATTTCTGTCCGCGAGATTTATGTCTGGGCCGACTACTTTAATTATTGCATAGTGGTGGAAACGATAAAGTTTCTCGCCAAGGACTTTGTTGAACAGCAAGATAAATTGAAGCTGAAAGTGATGATATTTGCTATATAGTCCTTCATGAACTGAACTCTTAATTACACTTCATAGTGCGTGTGCTATTTTTCGATCAACGACAAGTTTATCGTGAAAATATCCGAAATGTCTTTTGAAAAAAAAATATTCAATGGCAGAGCAAAAAACGAGAGAAAAAACAATTTGCTAATAGCTAGCATCCATCCTATTTATAAAAATATATTTTAAAAATCTATGAAAAATATCTATATTTCAAATTCCACAATTCTGTTCCCGGGCTATTCTTTCAAGTGATGTAATGTGGTTGAAAAAAGAAAATGAAAAATCCGACCAGCAGCCGACATTTGCGAGTACCCACGTCGCAGTGGGACTGCCAAAAAAAAAAAAATTGCGTGTGGTGTGCAGAAATACCGATCGTATCAAATGACGTATTTTCGAAAGATTTGTTGACGTCACCCCGCATTCAATCGACGATAGGCGTGAAGAGAGTCCTTGTCGTGCGGATGACTGAAAATTGCAATGCAAGCTAATTAGCAAAAAGACAAAAATTACTATATACTCTGCAAATAGAGCACTCCCGCCCCTGCTTGCTTATTCGATTGAGTACAGTATTGTACCATTATTATCTCAGCCGTCGTCACCAATGAAAATGAAATTATATTTTCTTTTTAGCTTTTCACTCTCGATTTTCCCCTTTGCTCCACAACCAATTTCAGGTCAGATTTCATTCAAAAATTTGGCAATTTCGAACTTTTAATTTCACTCGAATTTTCCTTTAATTCTGTGTTACTGAAATGTTTACAATAAAGTTGAAGATTTGTAAATGCAAACATCAGAAACTCGTTTTTTTCTGGCATTAACATTTAATATTTTCGCTAATTTCTTCAAGACACTGCGCGACTATTGAAATAAAATGCGATGACTGTATAATTTTTTTTTCTTCTTGTTTTCCGAAAACTCCAAGAATAACCACACGTGAATCATTCAGCTTATTTTGTAATATATTTTTGCTCAAGGCTTTTGAGTGATGTTATGACAAAATTAAATTGACTTGACAAAATATTTGGTATAGTATTATGGTAAATTGCATTCCGGAAAATGTGACATTGCTGTGAGCATACAGTGTAGGTATTCTTATGAATTTTATTCGTATTGACGGCAAGTATCAAACTGTATCCAAGATTGGAAGATCCTAGACATCTAGGTACATTTATCTAGGATGTAATTAAAATGTGTTCACGGTGATGCTAACATATCCATAACCAGTGAAAGGGAAAAAGTATGGACTTCTGTCAACATAGAGCAGGATCAAGGCATTCCGAGCACATCTAAGACAAAAACGGAAATCTTTAAAAAAATTTCAATTGTTTTCAAAGTTTTTATATTTATACCCTTCGCTCATAGAGTGAAAGGGTATATTAACTTTGTCATGAAGTTTGTAACGCATTAAAGGAAGCATCTCCGACCATATAAAAAGTATACATATATGATCAGCGTGACTTGGGGAGTCGATTGGAGCATGTCCGTCTGTCTGTCTGTCTGTCTGTCTGTCTGTTGCGACGCGTTTTACTCGGCGGGTATTGAAGCTAGCAAGCTGAAATTTTGCACACGTGCTTCTTATTGTTGCAGGCTGTTTGTATGTTTGATTCACCCAAATTGGATCACTGGGTCATGGGGCTGCCATACAAACCTAGCTCCCCAATTTGAGTTCTTCTTAGAAAAACTTTTTTATTTGTGTACCAATTTCAACCAAATTTCACACAAATGTGTTTCTATAGATAACACAAAATATATGCAAGAATGGATCAAATCGGACTATGGGGTCATGGGGCTGGCATACAAACTTAACCCCCCAAATTAGGTTCTTCTAAGAAAAACTTTTTTATTTGTGCAGCAATTTCAACGAAATTTCACATAAATGTATTTCTATTGTTGACACAAAGACAAAGCATATCTAAGAATGGATGAAATCGGACCATGGGGTCATGGGGCTGCCATACAAATCCAGCCCCCCAAATTAGGTTCTTCTAAGAAAAACTTTTTTATTTGTGCACCAATTTCAACCAAATTTCACCTAAATGTATTTCTATTGATGACACAAAACATATGTAAGATTGAATCACATCGGACCATGGGGTCATGGGGCTGCCATACAAACCAAACCCCCCATATTGGTTCTTCTAAGAAACATTTTTTACACCAATTTCACAAAACCTTGAATTAATGTGTCTTTATCAAAGCAACTAAAAAGTTCAACACGAATGAAATCGTACTGTGGGGTCATGCTCCGGCAACCCCAATAAAATTTTCCGAGTAAATATTTTTATTTGTCCACTTATTTCAACCAAGCCCAAAACTTTTGTCGAGACGGAAGAAAAAGAATGAGGAGGGGGATTAACCCATTTTGTTCTACGGTTGCGTTTTCGCAACGCCTTATATTTTCAGGTTTCACGCTTTTCTGGTAAAACATATAAACCTTATCCCCGAGGAAGAAAGGTTCATTTTACAATTATCTAATCGACCTGTTTTTGCTGAAAGATGTATTTGGACATTTTCTATGATTTTTTAGGGTTTGAAAATTGTGAAAATTCCGTGTTCTGCTAATTTGTGTATAAAAATACTTAGATCAAATATTTTCCTGAAATCTTCGGAAATAACATAAGAAAGACTACAAAGGATGCGAAAATACACTTAGTTCATCAAAAAGTTGTATTTTGAGCGCAGAACATACACTCAAAATGTAAGGTTGTCCAGCGTTGCGTTTTCGATATCCTCTTTTTCCTATCCTACGGTCAGATAATTTCCATTATTTTTGGTAATAATTCAGTTTTGATGCTATTTAACATTGCGAACATTGTTTGTACTTAAGTTTTCCATAAATTTAAGAAATATATTAGTAAAAAGTGGCTTTGCAAATGAAAATGGTTAATTAGAACATTTAATTTATTTGGGTTTATGACGCGGCCACTACCTATTTATCAACGAAATGATTATTTTCAAGTTTCACCCGCTTCAGCGGCCCAATATTCCTTAAATAGAGTGTGAAGTTTAAACTTTGTGTATAAAAGAATTCAGATATGTCCTTGGGAAGTTAGGTTTATCATAGAACCACCTGCTATAAATGGAAAGGGAAGGGGCAGTACTCCTGGAGGGAGGATCGCCAGCCTTATATTTAGACAATATGTATTCTAAGGAGTTGTTCCACCTATCTGATATGAGCGATCCGGGTTGGGCATGGCATCTAGCACCGGTTGGTGACTCCAAGAAACCTGGTAAAAATCGAAGGTGCCCAAAGAATGAGGGGGATTACGCATCCCCATGCGGACTCCACAAGAATACTTGGCGATTATTTTCGACTACTAAATTGTTGAGGCGATCCACAATAATGCTAATAACAGCTTTTGTTTCTAAATTTCAGGCTATTATTTATAAAAATAAGACGTTGTCAGTGTATGGAAGAGAATTTTCTTTGACCAAAAAAGTACACGTTAAGCCCTAGCGTTGCGTTTTCGCAACGTGCTCCACAGCCCAAAATACAAAAAATTAAAAATACATTTCGTCGAAATTTGCATATTCTTCCTATGGCAAACTACTGTGCGAAATTTCGTAATACTAGCACAACTCCTTCTTACCCCCGGACAATAAGGGTTAAATACAAGTCATAGGTACGCCCGATAAAACTTTTAGCCCAAGCGAAGGGTATCCAAATTTCGGCCGCGCCCGAAATTAGCCTCGGCCCCGGGGGTTGGCGAGCGAAGCGAGCAGGGGGCAAAGCCCCCTTGTTTTATAATCACATAATTAAATAAAAATTTCTTTATCTTGTTTGGCCGTAGTTTTTTGTATGTATGTATTCATACTTTGCATAAAAGCGTGTAGCTTGGGCGTGAAATGTTTACATGCATAAATATACACTTATATAATGCCCTTATTTCACATTAATTCCATTCAACACTTTTCAATTTGTGTCCATATTTTCTTATCACAGAAAATCTGAGAAATTTCTTGGAATTCTCAGTCATTACTTTTTATAAATTGACGCATATTGTTTAGATTTGACTTAGCATAACTTACAGTGCGACTATTATATTACATACATACTCCTACATACATTCATGATATTGTACATAATGTGGATGACTGGTGATAAGACGTATATGACTAATAAAATGTTTATTGCAAAAATAAAAGTACATAGGTACATACATGCTGGCAGTGTTAGCCTCCCTGTCACTCTTTGTATGGGAATTATAGAGAATTAATTTAGATTCTTTTGAAGTATGAAATAATGTTTTTTGATGTCTAAAGATCCTCCTGTTGTTGGTCCTGTTTATTTGATGTTGTCATCGTTTCCCAGCCGGGAGTGTCGGGCCGTGTATTTTCAGACTTCAGATCACTGTCAAATTGGAGATCATGATGCCTACAAGGGTTTTCATTTTGCATCTCCATCTCCCCAAAAATGGTTTCAATCGATAAAAAAAATTGCCGCACTATGTCGTTGTATTGAGTGCATTCAGCTCTCGAGTTCTGCGTGCGACTTCAGTAAATCGTAGCACGACGTTCGTTATCCCTCCATTTCAATATCCCGCCAGTTAAAAATTGCGCTCAATTGAAATCCCGTCTCACAGTGCGTCGAATGCATGGAGAGGGTGGTTAAAAATCAATATCTTAAGAACGCGTTTACCGATTTTTATGAAATTTGGTGAATGTGTTAAGCTAATTAGGTTCTCAATTCTGTATAAAATTCAAGATGAATAAATGAAGGATTTTTGAGATATTGATAAAAATGTGTAGAAGATAAATGGTATAAAGATAGGATATAATATAAAATTTCGTAACTTGGTAACCGGATAACCAATTTTCTTGAAACTTGACTATTATCTATAACAAAGAATAAGCATTAGTTGGTGAAAAAATTATAATCCGGGAACAACTGAGTTCTGAGATATTTAAGAGAGAAATCTATAAATTTTACGCATTTTTGGAGGTTTTATCAAATGCTTAATATCTTTCAAGAAACCAAATTTAAACTTAATATTTTTTCACTCTGGCATTGCTCAAGTGTCACTATTTAAAATATATAAATTTCAAAGAAACGGAGTTTTGCGATTTGGAGATATAGTGGTTCAAAAAATTAAATAATTCAGTGAAATGCATCCTCCGAAGTCGTGTTTCGAAAAAAAACATTTTTATTTGTTTTTTTTTTTTTATTTTATAGAATAACAATAATATTAAAAAAATACATGCTTATAATTCTGACTCATCGTCGCTTTCCAAATCTAATCTTACCAAAATTGACAATGGAAAATGTTAGTAGAATCCAATTGGTTTCTATAATGAATTGACTTCTGCGTCTATATGATGCTGTTTCTTAATTTTTGGAGTCCCCAGGGACGCTAGGAAAGGGTCCAAGTTTAAGAAGGAGCATTCGCATTAAATCCTTTTTCGAACTGGTTCTGGAAAACTTACAAGTGTGAGACAATCGATTCCTTCTAACTTCCTTATGCAGTGCCTCCAAGCCATCCTCAGATAAATTTCCAATTGGCAAATGGAAGGAATTAATTACCTCAGCTCCGTGCACTAGAATCTTGTGCAAAATATTGGGCATGTAGTACCACAGGTGTAATTCTAAATAAAACCCTTTGGTGTGTTTTAGAAGGTCCCCAATTTGTTCTTTATTGATGCTTTGACCACTCGCCAGCACACTTAAAATTATCGAAAAATTTGAATAAATTTGGCTGAATAAAAATACAAATTACATTAAAAAAGCAAAAATAATTGTCGCTACTTTAAATTTTTCTATGCGTATTTTTTAAATCTCACTTTGAAAGTTTTTTGGTATTTTATAGATTTTTGACGATTTTTTCAATTAATAACAATTTATTACTATATTATTATAAATATTTTTTTCATGATATGGTTTACACTGGACTTCAGCAATCGAATTCCATAAAAAACCATTATGTATTTATATTTATATTTTTTATGTATTTTTGAATTAATCGAATTTTCAATAATAAAAATTAATTAAAATTATTAATAATATTTTTTTTATTAGTGCTTGTAATTTATTATTTCCTCTATCGGAAAAGTGTGTAAAAGCTTAATACATATTATGATAAAATTATCACTTTTAATGACGTTAGAAATAGCCCAGTTGCCATTTTCCAAGGAACTAGTTTAGTAAAAATGCCAATTGCGTAAAAAAGGCAAACCAATACTAGTTTAAATTAAAGTAGAGACTTGTATATTTCAGAAAATATCAACCACCCAAAACGTTTTGTGACGTTTTTTTTTAATTTCAATTGAAAGTTGTTTTTTTTTTCATATTTTAATGATTTTTTTTTAATTTTTTTCCAATTAAAAGATTTTTAGAAAAAAAAATTATCTGAAGTGTTTTAGTGGAACATACTTATTCTAAAAAAAAACCATTATGGTTGTCAAAAACTTGCGAAAAGATCGAAAATCAAAGTTAAATTGCAACCTATTTTTTTGAATTTTTCATATTTTTCAACTTTAGTCCATAACATTACTAATAAAACGAAACAATAAAAAAAACTTTTTTTACATATTCAGATACTCCAACATCTTCTCTTTGATATTGACTAACTTTAATTCCGGGGAAAAATAGTATTTTTTTTTATTTTTGCCTATGGAACGACACGCACTGTGGCGCCCGCTAATTCAAAAGACCGCTTGTATAAAATCTTTGTTATTGACTGACTGAATAATTACCTTCTATATGACGGGATATTAAACAGCTCCACGACACTTACCGTTAAAGTAATGGGTCTACACACATGAGGTTACTAAGTTTGGGAAACCCAGTTGTCCTTATTCGAAAAATATGTGGTCTCGTATTTCGATAGTCGAGACCCTATGTGACAGTCTTGTTCTGTAGGGGCTCAATTTATCATTTTGATCGAAAAAATTTAAAAATATTCCGATGGATTTGTGCTAATGGAAAGGAGAATAACTATTGATTTTTTTTTTTGTTAACAATAAAAATAATTTTCTACGGAATTAAAGTCCCGAGGTTTATTATCACTTCATGTCAAAATTCCACTCAATTGAAATCCCGTCTAATCAAAACCCCGTTAACTCAAGGTCCCTATTAGTTTTATTTTTATTTAAGTCGATTTCAGTAAATGAAAAAATTACGTTAAAATCGAACACAAGTGCAACAAAATTGTTGATAAAAGAATTAGAAAAAACTTTAAATTGATTTTTTGATGAAAAAAAATCACTAATATATCAAACAAAGTACAGTAGCCGCTGCTTTAGAATCGTTATTAGTTAAATGAACCGCCGCTTAAAGGAATTAGCATACGAACAACCGATGTGATTATAATATTCGGCGCCTGTTATAGGTTCTATACACTATACAGGATGGCACACGGGAATCGATCAATTTTTAAAACGTCGTAAAAATCATAAATCTACGCTACACATTTTTCTCTGCCATTAAAATACTCAGTTGCGGAATTTATATGGCAAAGTTTAGTGATGAAAATTTACACCATTTTGAAGCATGATTTCTTTCAAAGGGGGTCGCTTAAATTCCTCAACTGTCCTTAGTGTTTAGGCAGCGCAACAAAAATGTATAGCTTGAATTGTCGGTGGCACCCTGTATATTTGTGGGTGCAATTTGTTACCGTTACTAAAACACCGAGCAAAAACCGATTTATAACCGGTACTAAAAAATGGCATATGTGTCGGCACACCGCTTGTTGCATTGAAGAAAACCAAAAACCAGTTATGTTGTAGCGAATAGACCTAAACGTCACCAGCGACCGCCCTAGGGCCCCGCTAGCCGCCCCGGGCAAGTGGACAATTTGCCGGCCTTCTGTATTATACCAGGAAACTAGTGTTTATAGGTGTGTTTTTTTGGTTATCCCGTGCAGGTTTGGGTAACGAAACTTCATATAAAAAAAATGAAAAAAAATTCGTTACCCAAACCTGCACGGGATAACCAAAAAAACACACCATATGTCAATTTTTTTGATAAAAGCTATTTAAGAGTAGCGAGTACCTCCGAAACGAAAAACCTTAATCGTTGACTTTGCCTGATAGTTTTCTTGAACAGTTGCATTTTATTTAAATGCATTTATTTAAAAAGAAGGCCAAGCTTTGAAGACCCAGAAATTCTGTATTTGATAAGGAGATCACATGGATGTGAACTATCGTAATTGTAGCATATTACCCGATTTTACGCCTTTCAGACTAATAAGCTTCACTAGTGTATGCCTTTGTTTCAGAGAAGATCACAATAAAATGTTTGTCCATATTTAGCCACCTTTCTATCCAAACTTAATTGATGACACGTCAAGCTAACAATTTTGGCTCCCAAGGTTGATTTGGTTTACCTCGGTGTTTCTGGATGACCAATGCTACAATGTATTCACAAATAGTTGTTGATCGGTCAACCAAATTTTGGGCTTTTAACTTCTTGTCTAAAGTTTCTAAAATTGTTTGAAGAACATTTTCAAATGAAAAAAATACCGGCGTACTGAGGGCTGCGCCCGCAATACGCTATCCTTTCATTCTGGAACGCGTTACTATTTACCCAGTTGGTATACTTCAAGGCAAATCTACAGGCATTTTTCGATTTAAGATTTCTGATGGCTTTTGAGCAAAAAGAAACTCAGACAAACGTACTGATGGCTTGGCTTCATATATATGAACTGAATTCTTAGCTGTAAATCTACTGTTACTGTTTTTTTTAATCAGGGAAAAGCAACTTATATGAAATGATTCCATTGTATTCCCTGACATAAGAGCTCACGCAAGCTTTCCTATGAGTATTGAACAAGTATACTTTTGCAGCTATTCAGGGACACCCTGTTAACTTGGTCCTACAAACTTCAAAATATTTGTGGCAAACACTATTAACATTCTATGCATTTCCACGAAATTTCCTGTTCATTGTTTCATCAAGCTAAAAGATATGCATTGAAGAAATGCTTAAGAGGCTTCCCTTGCATTCCGAAAGGCCCTTACTAAATACTTACTCGGCTATATTTCCGGTTTGGATACAGTTATTCGAATGAAAATTCGTGGGAATATCCCTATATAATTTTCTAAAACCCTTAGCAGAATTTTCATATTTTGGAAACCTAAAGGGGCTACACACGAACAAATTGAAATTTTACAAATTTACTGTTATTTAGTTTTCCTTTGCAAAAGTCAACAGCCTTAATATTTAACGTATATAAGGCCATACTGACCACCAATCTTTGCGCAAAGTTTCATATCGATCCCTATAACGGTAAAAAAACGGTGGTCGAAAAGGAAGTTTAACTTTAAACGCCAATAACTTTTTTACCGTTGCTCGAAACTAGAAAATTTTAACTGATATGAGATGTTTAGATCTTTGATCTAAATACCCATACGTCAATTTCCGATAAAAACTAAAATAGTCGACTTTTTTCAAACGTTCTTACGAACCTCTAAGGTATTTGTGCCAAAGACTGTAACCATTCTACACATTCCTACCAAATTTCATGACAATCGTTTGAGCCGTTCGCGAGTTATTTAGTGAACAGACGGACGGACGGACAAAATCGATTTCATAAACATTTTCGAAAACGCTCCTGTGGAAAATGTGCCAAAGAAATGTTCTCGTTTTCATTACTTACATTTTGAGTAGTTTTTGATAACTTTCTTACACACTTGGCAGCAGATAAACTTCAATTATCCGGATAACTCCGCAGACGAATTTCCGAATGGTTTCATCCGCGGCTTATTTTCATAAAACTGCGGAGAATCCTTAGAGAATAAAATCAGAGCTAGTTAAATATGGGGAAAACCTATAGCCGAATTCCGTTATTTGCATCTTGGCCGAAACAAATTAGGGAGGACTCTGCGGCGAATTGATGCGAAAAGTGGGTAGAAGTTATCGAAAACGACTCCAAAAAAATAGTAATGAAAATTGTGCTTTTTGGGTATGAGTGATTTTATTTGCTTAGTGTTTATGCGATTCCTTATCTCATTTCATATGAATTTCTCCGGGGATTCAATATTTATTGAGGTCAAACTGTCAAACAACATTTTTAGTCTTCAGCTTTCGGAAATCAAATGAGGACATATCGAATATCATCCCTTCACTTGAGAATGAGTTAGGGATCATGAAAGTGGACCCAATTAGAATCCTTAATTCTGGTGAATTAAATTTTCAATTTGAAAAGTAGCGCATAATTAGTTTATGACTTTCTTTTTGCTAAGAAGAACTTAATTAGCACATTACGAATTGTCCCTGCCTCTTGGAAGTAAAATTTGGGCGACTTTACTAAGCATATTTTGTTTTGTTTAAATGCATAACCTCGTGTAAATTGTGGGCCCATCAAGTCAAAGCATTTCCACAAACCACACCACCATTAATGCAACTTTCTTTTTAATTAGGAAGTGTTTCCTTACCTATAAAAACCATATTCAACCGTCTCTAAAAAAATAAAAATGTAAAATGAGTTTTGTGTGTGTCAAATGTTTTCCTGTCTTCCGACATTTTATTTCGCCCCTTTCTATGGTTTCCCTTCCACTAAATCCATTTTGATATTGAATTTTTCTTTTCGGCTTTTAATGTTTTTTTTATTCGAGTGCTGTTTTTCAGGACCTTGTAAGTACCCGATTATTTCACTATCAACTAGCTGGGTTTTAAAACATCAGAGTTGGGATTTTGAGGTGGCGGAATTTGGTAATGACGGGATTAAGTAAAGTCAGTATAATGTAAAGCGGGATTTGTGTAAAAAAAAAACTGGGATTCTCCTCCCATGCGAGATTTTGTTTTTCGGGATTAGATATTTTTCTACATTTAACTTTGTGCCCTCATGGTCAATTCCTGATAACGATAACCAATTTAGACTGCTTATAGCTTTCATTTATTTCAAGTTTTCTTATAAACCATAGATGCATTTTTTCTTTGAAATCTGATTTTGTTTCAGTACCTTTCTTAGTACTTACCTTAAAAATCGATTTCCGAAAAATTTTCGTAATTTAAAACATGTTCTGAATAATGGACTAAAATAGATGGGTGGCGTTTTAGACCGGGTGCACTCGATGTAGTTTTGACTTAAGGTGTGCCCGAAGGAAGGCTTATAGGTATAGCTCACACATTAGCAAAACTGTCTACAAGTTGTTTAGCTTACAAGTGTTTGAAAACGTGCAAATTTGTAAAGATTTTTATGAAAAAAAGGACATAATTGGGGGAATTTTTGGTCAAGATTTTGCAAACAAATTTTTATACAGATTGTTTTTTACTCTTATTACGGATTAGGACTGCGAAATATAGCAACTTTTATGGATGCGTATAGCGCATTAAAATTGTGAGGATCGAACAGCTTTACCTAGCCCTTTGGGATGAGCTGACATTGTCCCACTTCTTTTTTGCTAATATTAAATCTGAAATCAATATTATGTGATTGTAACGATTTTTGTTTTCTTTTTTTTTCAGGTAAGTCGACATTCAATATGAAATCATAGTAAGTTCATCCTTATCATAGAAGCGATCCTTATGCGAATCTAATTTATTTTGGTGAAATCAATAAAGGTCAGTAAATTGCTGGGGACGTGCATCTTTGTGTAGTTACAGCCTCAGGAACATAAAATCGGAAAATATGTGTGAGAGAAAAATTGTTTTTTTTTTTTACCTAATTTACCTGACTGCGGTGCCTGAAAAAAAAAGAAAAAAAAAAAACACCGGATATGAAATGTACTTGATGCCCCCCGTTTGATTTGATACTCATCATGCTTACCTCCGGTTAAAGATAAATATGTGTCCTATTCGTAGACCTTTTAGCTCCTCTAGCCTATACAGATTCCAAAACAACAAACATTTTCCTTAGGTAGACTTTTTCTACTCGAAATGGCATTTTTCTTGAACAAGAAGATGTTTGGGACCGCTTGCACAAGTAGCTTACATTGTGCTCTTGAACTAAATACTTAAGCGTTAGCCACTCGTGACTGATATTTTCCCAACATCATCGGAATCGGTAGACAAGTCTCAGATTTTCCAAGAATGATGCTCATGCTTCATTTATATTTTATGCAATGTACGAGTACATACATAAAGCAAACAGAAAATAATTATGCCATTAGATTACAAAGAATGTAGAATCCAGAGTCTAGCATAACATAAATGTGTTGTACACAAGCACGATAAATATCTTTATCATCCAATTTAAATAGTTTTATTAAATACTTTGAAAAATTCGCAAAATTTCACGATATCAGTCATTGCGGGTCATAATTATATATGTTAGTACATATAGGTAGACGTTACACAAGTACGAAATAAAGGCATTTCCCATTTTTGTAATATTACCAGAGCACTGGGCAATCGTCACTGGCGTCTCGGTGTTACTGGGATGAGAAAACCAGGAACGAGTGAAACGAATCAAACACAGCGCTAGAAAAAAAAAAACAATGATAAGTCGGAATGTAGATTGTAGATTTTTTTCGCATTGTAATTGAAATTAATTATTTCTTGTTAAATGAGCGGAAAAAAAGAATGAATGACTGCAAAAATTAGACTTGTGGAACAATGTTAACCTGGAACAGGAGAATTTTCTTCTTTATATTCGTGGAAAGCCGCCTGTAATGACTAAGCGTTTTTTGCATTCTATTTAGGAAGATGAGATTGGAGTATTGGGCAGTGGATTGATAAGATAAATTATGTAGGTAGTTACATATGTAACTAATATCGACTTCTATAGGCAGAGGAATATAATCTGGTATGGGACCAAATTTAAATAAAACATGTCTGAACATTAAAAAAAAATCACAGAGATTTGCTGATTTGACCAACCGGATAGCCTTTCCAAAAAACGAAGCTTTTCCCGTACATTTTAATCAAGGCCTTAGAGTTTTATTCTAATAAACGGCCGATTCTTTTAAGCAGTGATTCTAATAATTGAACTGCTAGTATTTTTATTGTTAGAATATTGGAAAATTTTATCACGCCGAAATTCGATCTCAGGTTCTACTAGACTGCCATAGTCATGTACAGTTTTGTACAGTGCAACTAAACCTTTCTGAATCAAAGAGTTACATGATACAATCCCGAAAACATAAAGTAAATCTTAGAAAATAGTAAATAAATCTCACAAAAACAACTCTGTTGTAAAAAGTTTCCGCCAAAGAAAAAGTTGTCAGCCGCAAAAAGGATTGATATAATAGAATCCCGCCAAAATGCTCGCAAGGATATGCATTCAAAAATGATTGACTTAGTTTATAGTTTCCACGAAAACAGCGTGGTGCGGTGTGCGTCAGAATTTGTGAAATAATTTCCGCCGCGATAGACCACGCTGAATTTGCCAATTCGTGTGGAGTTTGTGTTGTGTGTACCGCGTACCGCACCCGCGCTGGTTTGGTGGAAGCTAATTTCTTTCAACGCTTATTGGCGTGGAGCTGACGAGGGTGCTATTTGCTGCTATGCTCTTTTCAGATTTAATCTCGAATCTTCCAGCCTTGTAAATAAAATGTGTTTTACAAACTTTTTTTGCTTTCCTTCGTATAGACGACTTTTCCCTTTTTTATACAATAAAGTTCTTTCGTAATTTTCGTAAGATTGGTTTTATCCTGCAATTACACCTCCCCGCCAAACAGCATTGCAAGAAATTAGCTTCCACCAAACCAGCGCGGGTGCGGTACTTGGTACACACAACACAAACTCCACACGAATTGGCAAATTCAGCGTGGTCTATCGCGGCGGAAATTATTTCACAAATTCTGACGCATACCGCACCACGCTGCTTTCGTGGAAACTATAAACTAAGTCAATCACTTTTGAATGCATATCCTTGCGAGCATTTTGGCGGGATTCTATTATATCAATCCTTTTTGCGGCTGACAACTTTTTCTTTGGCGGAAACTTTTTACAACAGAGTTGTTTTTGTGAGATATCATATTTTTTTGCAGTTTTCAATTGACAAAATCTACTTAACATAACAATAAATGAATGCGTTTATTTTCTTGAAATGAAGACGATATTCACTGTCCTTTTATCACGACCATGTTTGAGAACATAATAACAATAATAATTCTCTTGGTAACCTTTGTGCTCTTGGATAACCTCTGCGTCCTTCGTAACCTGAGGTGTGTGTGTGTTTTGCGAATCTCTACCGTTTGCTGGAAGCTTTAGGATCATCGGGATGTTATTTGTTCATCCAATATTATAGTAATATGTACGTACTCGTATAAGAGACGTACCAAAACTGGATCTTTGAGCCCTTGTCGCCGCTCTTGCAGACGCTTTACATACAACTGAAAACTTTAGAGAACATATACATGGGATTGTTCGAAACAGTCCTGCCAAATCACAAAACTTTACGATTCTTTTCTAGGCATTTTTCGGGCCTATCCCCGACTTTTGCAAAATGCTTCCTTTAAAACAAATAAAAAAATTTAAGCGAGAAACTCTACGTATTTTTACACATTTTCCGCTGTATCTTTTTTTCTACTCCACGGATCGGAGCAAACGATAGCCTTTGCACGCCTTCACGACAGACTCTATCAATGGGAAAAGAGACCAAATCCCGAGATGCCCTCTGCAAGGCTGTAGCCCTGTCAATGAACGACAAGAACAACGAGAACAAGATTTTCGGATAAATGCGATTTTCAAACTCTTATATCTTTGGTGTTTTTCATCGTATCTTCTTGAAATTTTACACATTTTGTAAGACGGCGCGAACGACAACCTTTACCGAATTTGAACACTCAGGACCTACCAGGGTCCGAGCTACAGAGGTCCGAAAACCCGTACTTGTTCCGTCGTGTAAACATAGTCTTAGTCGCTTCTCACTTTTGATTTGTTCAAATTTCTTCATTTTTCATTGGCGTGCGGGACGCTCCCGCGTCCCTAGATAATGTCGTCTCTCTATACCTATATGGACTGTATACATATATGTAATACATATATTGTTATGTATGTATGTATGTAGCGCCTAGGCCCATTCGAAAAACATTTAGCCATGTTGCATGAATGTTCTATTTATTGTGAAATCAATCCTAAAAAAAATCTAACCATGAAATTCCAGATTTAAAATAAAAATCCGATGGGCAAATAAAAAAGCAAAACTCATAAAAAATCAGTTTGGAAATTTTCAATGGGACAATAAATTTCGGTCCTAAGCATATCTAGATGCCATTTAGCTCTGCATTAGAGCCATCCTGAATATAAATGTCTAATTTTAACTAAATGTGTACAACATTTATTTATAATTTGAAGGTGAAATAAATCTCATTCCAAATCATACACACATCACGATGATATAGGCCAAGAATGTTGCCATACGTACTCATTTACTAAATACAAAACCAAAAGTCACCAATTTATGATCAGGCGCCTGGCGTAGTAAATGCATTAGGTATAGGGGATATCGACACAAATATAGTTTGAATATGCACGCATGCGTAAAATATTAAAAAAATAAAAGGGTTAAAGTCGCATGGTCGAATGGAATTTATCATACTTTAATATGAAGACCCATTACTCAGCTCTAGTTTGAATAGTGAGTACAATGGTAGAGTAGTGATTGATATTTATAATTAGATCTCGGATGCTCGTGCAATTGCACGTTAATGCACGAAATTGCAGTTTTTAGGGTATATTGGAGGAAATTGTACGTTTTAAGGTTTTTGCATGAAAACGAACATTTGCATTTTAACCGTGTTTCATAAAAAAAAAAATCCCAGAAAATATCCAATGCGGAGAATTTTTCGGTAGACAGAGAAGAGCATAAAAGCATAAAGTAAGTAATTGCCAATTTATGTTTATATTTGTCAACTTTGCAGATTTGCCACTACAATGTACCGTTACGAAATTTGGGTTTAATTTTGACATTAAAAATTGAAATTGACATTTCTTCAAAAATCAAAACGTCGTATCTCGGAAGATACGATATCGTTCGAAACGTCCGATAAGTCCTTTTATTGGAAATTTTGTGAACTTTCAGAAGAATATAAAAAACATTGATTTGGCTAAAGTGGAAGCTAGAAAATAGGAGTTTTTTGAAAAAAGTCGTGTTTTTGACAAGAATCACAAAAAAGGCAATTACTCCTTAACGGTAAAAGCTAGAGATATAATTTTGGCGACATTTTTCCTAAAACATCCTGTAGAGTCTACCATTGGTCTATGGCTAACCAGCTGCGGGACACCCTGTATATACGTGATGAATGTGTCTATAAGACACATATGACAGATTTTGACTAATGCTTGAAATTCTGAAGTTTAATTCTGAATTTATTTTGAATTGGTAACGAAAAGTATTGTTTTGCGAATGTATAAACCACATCGATTATATAGGACAAACTGTTATTACTTTGCAAAGGGTGTAGATGTCATGTCAATCCATCCGAATGTTATCTTGATAAAATGAAATTTAGGTTTAAACTCTAGCGATGTTTAAAAACTAGTATTTTGTGTATTGTGTATATTTGTAATCAAACTCCGGGTTTAAAAACAATCCAATATTTTTTATTGTGTAATAATCAAGACTATAAAATGCGCATTATGTATTTTCGGAAATTCATCTATCATAGCCACAGATGCGGGCATCAGCAGCTATTTTTAAATCCATGAAAAGCAATTCGTACATATTCATTGAACGATTTATCAAAACACTAGTATCACCATAGTTTGTGACTCATAGTAAAATTTCAAGAAACACCATTGAAAAAAAAGCAATGTTAAAAATTGCATTTGGCAATCATCCGATAAACATTTCGCCCAGGTGTGTTATCCGATTGAAACGCAATTGATAATAATTGACTGATAAATGCTTGTGCAAATTGCCAGATCGTATATCTATAATAGTCTTGCACGTGTGCAGTATTAGAGTGAATTTCACTCTTGTTAAAAAAACAAAACATATTTCAAGTTCAAGCATAGATGATAAATTTAAATTATTTTTTTGGATAATTACATAATAATTATTGCTAACAAGCAAACCGCCCAAATAGAATCTGCTGATTTTTACCTGATTATAGTGTGATCTGCTCGGTGGGAATTCTATTTTTGCTCCTACGATTTATTTATTATTAGAGCTCATGCATGAAGGTTTCATGTATCTAGGTTCTAGGCATTGTGTTATTGTAAATACAGTGAACCCCCGTTATTCGCGGTCCCAACATTTGCGAATTCGCTTATTCGGGATTCATATTTTGCGACACTTCTTCAACATTCACTACGCTTATTCACGATTTCGTTCTAGTTCGAAAACGAAAATTTGAAAAAATTAGAACTAAATTTTCGTGTTGGTTTTAACCATTGCGATTTCTTTCAATGCAATAAAATTTACCGCTACTGCACACATATTTAAAAAAAAAATTTGTTTTGAGCAATGCCTAATTGTGTCATATCCTTGAAGTTGATGATGAAAGTGGAGGTGGTCTGACCCTACCTCCCCTACAAAACTAACAAACTTTTGATAAAATATTGCGAAAAGCTTCAAATTATTTTCAAATGGTAGCTGATGGATCTACCCCTTACTCTCCTACAAAAAATTTGAAATTGAATATTTTGCGTTTTGCATGTCTTCTAGGTCTGTACATGGGTAATACATGGGTATACACTCATCGAGCTATTCGCACGATTAGAACTCAGGCCCGTATTTATGAACATTCCTTAACTCAAGGATACCTTGAGTCAAGGGTGCCGAAATTCAATAAATTAAATGTCATTTTCCATACTTTTTCATAGAAATCACTTATATTGACGAGTCAATGCATCCTTGATTTAAGAAGAAACTCAAGGAGACCTTACAAATGTCTGCCAAGGTGAGGTGCTCGTACGATTCTTTTAAAAATTGGGCATAGTCTGACCATCATATCTTTCTTACACCATTTCATTCTAGCTCCATTATTTCTAACAATTTTAATGCCTTAAGTGCAGAAAACAAGGGTTAATTTTGGCTCGATTTTGACATAGTTTGAATCAATTTTACCGAATTGCAGAACTTTAGGGGCAGCTTAAATTGAATTGAATAGAAATCGAGCTGAAATTAACCCTAGTTTTCTGCACTTAAGGCATTAAAACTGTTACAAATAATGAAGCTAGAATAAAATGATGTAAGAAAGATATGCCAATATCAGTTTCGCCCTAACGTCCAGGCCAGGACACAGTTTCTCCATGTTTTGGAAACAGCTGTATGGTCTATCTGGCTCTCAGTCCTGCCATTTGGAGAAGTCCAGGTTGATAAGTGGCAATCTTTGTGTTTAAACAGAGTTCCACCAATGACGAGCTGACGAGAGTTACAAAACTCTATAAAAATCTCGCCAGTCTGGTTTCTGCCGCCTAACCCATGATTTCCCATAAGATGTTCCAATCCTTGGTTATCTGACCCGACTTTAGTGTTGAGATCCCCCATTATGATTTTAATGTCACCTCTGGGAGCCCTATCAAAGGTGTCGCCAAGTCGTTGGTAGAAGACATCTTTATCAGCTTGATCAGCTGGTTCGGTTGGTGCGTAACACTGAATTATCGTGATATTTCGTACTCTGGATTTGAATCGGGCGGTTATAATACGGTCGGAAACTGGTTTCCAATCGATAAGGGATCGACGTGCATCCCTCATCAAGAGGATTCTGACGCCTGCCTGCCGAGGAGCATTTTGGTCATCATTTCCAAAATTATATAAATACTTCCAATTTTTGCAAGATAAGATGCTCTACTCTGTGGAGTATTATTTTCAAGAGGTGTATTTTGTCGTTAGCTTTGTATTTATGTAATTGTTTTTTTTTTTAATTGATTCTCAAAATTATTTTAGGGCAAAACAACTAAACTGTTCTCTTAAATATAAACATAACATTTGTTAAAAACAAAATAGAAAGAAAACTTTTCGTTTGGAAATGGATAAACTTTGGTTATGGTTGACGTTTGAACATTACTGGAATGAAAGAAAAATAATTAACATCAAGCCAGGAATTCATTCGTCACTTTTGGACTAAGGATTCTCTTAAGCATATAAAGTATAAGGAAATTAAAAAAAAAATCGAAACTCTCACGCCTTCCAGCTGCATTCAAAATTATCCTTTCCCATATAAATCTTACTCTACAAATATTACCCAAACAGTGTCAATTTGTATCCGGATTAATGCTATCATATCGTACAAATTTATGATAATTTCGCTTAAACTATTTAAATCACCACCAGCGCAAGCATTCAAATGTGTACATTATTTGCATATTGCAGATTTTTTGACGTTGTTATACCGTGTGGATTTTGATATCACAGCGCATTACTTTATACATATGAATGGGAAAATATTGGAAAATGTATTCCATATATGCCTGATTGGATAATATTATGCAAATGAGCTATGTAGCTTCAGCCTTGAGTTGATCTTGATATTTTTACGAGAACCTATGCATACCTTAGCTATGTAGTATTTTCAGATTCGCATATTGCAATTCCATAAAATGCAAATCGAAATAGATGAGCACGTTGTTGGCAGTGAGATTATATAGACATTTAGGGAAGTGAATGGTAGTCAAGTGTAATGTCAAGGGAAATCTACACAATAACGTTATTTAAATGCATATCGATGAATGCAATTTTTTGCATCCTCGTTAAAAAGTACAATGCAAATTGTGTCGTTTTTACACAATGTACATAAAACACGGTTAAGTGCATCGCGCTTAAGTGCAAAACTCGGATAAGTGCACCCAATTTTCATGCACCATCCATTCAATGCGATTTTCAATACATTTCAAAACGGATAAGTGCAACACGGATAAGTGCACAACACGCTTAAGTGCAAGCAATTTTTTGGTATGGTTAACAACATTTGGACACGATTCATGACGGATAAGTGCACATGTGCATTTGAAAAATTGATTAGTGCAAACGTTTCGAACCAGACTATTTTACGAATTTAAACGATCCTAGCCCGAGTTATCTAATATTTATTGATTTATGAAGATGTAGAAGAAAGGGAAATCAGGTCTACTGGATAATTTTTGTCTTTAGGTAAATATGAGAGTTAAAAATTGCTCTTTTTGGGAGCAGCTTAAGGATAAGATTAAACATTGTCTTGATAAAAAATATTTAGCAATGGTGGTGGCAGTCTCTTTGTCATTCCAGCGTTTATGTCAGCAGTTTCAGTCAGTCTTCTTCTTTAGATCGCAGGATACCACTAAGATAGTCGTTAGGTTGTTAGAAAATTTTGGTTTTTCTTTTTTTGCGAACAATTTTTTTTTGTATGTTGTTTTCCCATTTCTGCAAGCAAGTGATAATTTTGACATCCATAAATTGTAATTGAAAATTTACAAAAAAAATATGTTAGCCTACACACAATTTTTGACGTCCCAAAAGCCTACAAAAAGCTTGATTCGCAACATCTATGTTCGATGTTCTTCCCTCGATGTTCCCCCTCAAAGCCGGCGCCCTTGACGGGATTGTTGGAATTAGCTGTTAGTTTGAAAATGGTGCCTCTACATTAAAAAAATTAAAAAGATGGGTAGTGCCCATTTGTTAATATTTGTTGCCAAAGTTCGAAAGTCGCTTGTACACGGCTCTGTCAAATTTAATTGTTGAAAACTATAGCCAGGGCCGGCCTTAGTATTTTGGTGGCCCTGGGAAAATCGATGATCGTGACTGACTTTCCAACCAAAATTTTGGCTCAAATTTTTGTTTTTAAATTTTAAATTTTCAATATTTTTTGTTTTGTTTTATTGTGCTGATATAGCACGACACCCCACCTTGTTGGCCTGATTGTTTTTTGCACACATTATATCAGTGATTCGCAATCTTTTTAATGTCGCAAAAGACTTCGCTTTGGCAATCTTTTTTTTTTAATATAATTTTGATAGTTACTCACCGTTATATATGCCAGTAAGGCGAAACTGCAAGCACGAGAGCTGGGAATGGCAAATCAAAACTATCCCCATTCCTCATAAACATTTTCCAAAGATAAGCCACACACTGGCTCGTTATGCCCTTCGCTCATAGAGTGAAAGGCTATATTTTTTATTTCTTCAGTTTGAGCTTGGCAAACAAATAGAAAAATGAAGACTTTGTTTTGGACGTATAGGCCAAAATAGCAATGCTTCAAAATTCTGCGACTGGTGAGTTGTAAATATTTCATAAAACCCCTTTCACGTTTAAGGATAAAAATAGGAATTGCTGTGTCAGCTAGCTCTTTCTAGGAAATACGTATTTATTTACCCTGTAGAATTTTTAATCTTTTGTCATCATCATTAGCTGAATCACAGCAAATTTTGATTATTTTGTCGAGCTTTCGTTGAAAGAAAAATTTAATTGTCGGACTATTTGCCCTTCAAAATAAATCCCTAATTCCTGATCTGTTTTTTGTGTTTGGCACATAAAAAAAAACCGGTCGCCAAGCATTTGAAATAGCATCCGTCAGATGGATGCAACTTGACCGATTTTTTTACGAAATTCCAACTCAATTTCTGCGGTTTTCATTCTTTAAGAATTTTATGAACATTATCGGTAGACATATCGGAGTGCTTGTAGTAGGCAGCCTAAGCTTTAGAATTTGAAAATAGCAATTTTCAAAAATATTTGCGCATTTTCCTATTGAAACAAATTTCTATATTTTTGGAACCAGGTAATTCCACGGCATTTTTTTTTATAGAATAGACTTAGGTTTATCCGGAAGCTTTTGGAGTTCGGACATTAAAAAAAAAAAATTCAGCGGGTTTTTGCAACCTTATTTTTATTTGACAACATCGCCCAACGATTCAATTGATTTGGATCAGGTATGATTTGATTATCTTGTTGCGTGAGAATGGAGCACTTTCTGAGTGAAAATAAAAGGTTTCATGGTGTGTTGGCCCCTTGAAAGTGGTGGCCCTGGGCGACTGCCCAGTTGGCCCACCCATAGGACCGGCCCTGACTATAGCGTTACAAAGTATAGCCGCACAATATCAGTTGTTACCACTAGTTTCCATTTATGCTACGTAAAATAGATAGTTTGTAAGGAGCACTGATAAGTGCACAACACGCTTAAGTGCACGAAAAAATTGTGTATTATCGATGTGCACTTATCCGTGTTTTACTGTATATGCATTCATCCGTTCCCGGTCACTGTGGCGTTATGATAGAGGGGGAGGACCTCCTTGTCCTTGTTGAGCTTTCTTTATTTTGTTTGTTGTTTCGCACGTTCTGAAAATGAGATCGCAGTACGTTGACAAAAAATTGTTCTCTTCAAATACTGAGTTTTCGACAAACTTCAATGAAGGGAATAGGTCTAGATTCATCATCAATCACGAAATGTGTGATTTGGCAAAGTGACCTTTGTGTTCGGGTTGATATCGTGTCTGACCTACAAACATTAAATATCCTGGAATTAAATTAGTGACAAGTAAGTTAAAGTACGTTTCTAAGAATACGGACAATGCTAAGGATTGATCGTGGTATTTTTGCAATTTCTATTTTATGACACGATTACTGCGAGCAACATAAGACTATGGAAAATACCTATGCTGGTGAACTACTTTTCGAAATTTTCCAGAAGAGACCTCTATGGTATGAGGATGACATGTCCAGATATTTTGTATTGATTCAAAATTCAAACAAAGTATTAAACTCATTATTAAATTTAAAAATAGTAAAATTAATTTAATTTGTTTATTACAATAATTTTTAATGCACTATTACTAAAAAAAGGTTATCTTAAATCGAGCCATACTACAGGAAAAACATCTCTGTAATCATCATCTGCAAAAAACTTTGGACTATCTCAGTCACATAATTTATCTGTATGTAAACATTTTTCACATTTTGCACACTATAGCAAAATCCTCTTTCAATTCATTAAACGATAAGGAACGTTGATCTAAAATTCCGCGCACCATATCTAAAAATAGGAATTACGTTCAACAGGTAAATATGTACTAGAAGTATGTATTGTAAATGGTGGAAATAATGTTGATCCAGAGCCAGACCGTGTGATTGTTGTTATTTAAGTAGGCAATGAAAATAAAAATAAATAAAATAAAATGCAAGTAAGATTGCGCGTATAGGTATGGTTTTCGTATTCGCTATCATGATCCAACCATGCTGTCATCGCCTAAATAAACACAAACAACAAATTTTCTCTTTTGACCATAGATCTGAAGTGGAAGCTACCGACTACCATCATGCCAAACTGTATAGTTGATTCAGTATTCAGTCACTTGCCATTGCCATTCGATCGTGCGAATTTTGTCCATTCATCTCTTTACATCTAAAGTAATTTCTAGTTTTATCGATGCTTGTTAGTTAGTTAGAGCATAAGTATAGTCCCCCGCCGTACAATCGCCACACCTTCAAATCAAATCAAATTGTTCGACTTGAGCTGCTGATCAATTGACAGGCAGCAAGAGAGATTCAAAAATTTCTATTGAATTGAAAGGAAAACTACAAACGATCGAAATTTGACAATCAAAATGCTTGGTTCCCAAAAAAAAAAAAAATGTGCAGGTACGTGTTATAAAGAAGAATATTCATGTCACGATCAAGTCACCTCTAAAGCTAGAGCACTTGAGTGATCGGCACTTTTTCTTTCACTGTACTACACGTACATTTTTATACCTTTCTCAATTTTGGCTTTTCGCCAGGGGATAATTTATGCGTTCTTTCTTGGACAAATAAGATTTCAAGATCAGTAGCTGCACTTATGATATTGATTTTGACTCTTGATCTTTTTTCTCAGTATAGATGAGGATGCCTTACTATACTGATAGATGCACTTATGGGAGAAGAGGGCGGATTTGCCTTAGAATTCGTCTACGTGGGTCTGGTATACCAGTCATCAGAAATCCGTTAGATTCTCTAAGTTTGAGATTTTAAATCTAGTATTTTTTTTAATAGAGCTATTCTTTTTGTGAATTATAATAAAATACAAGAGCATCTGAATACATGCCACCTACCTAACCCTCCTTATAATATTTAAGAATGGAGCACGGAATTTAGGCAACATATCACATTTCGATTAAACGTTACAGGAGAATACGCCAGGTTGTTGCCCAAATATATCAGGGCCACATACCCCATGAGATTCCTACTCGGAGATTTCATTACACGGATCTACCTACAGGGCTACTGATGATTCGACGTTAAAATAAGGTCAAAATGCAACAATATGAAGACATAAATGTTCTACTGATTTGTAGCGGTTACTAAGATATTTAGATTTTTATGATTTCTTAGGAAAAACGCAAAATTGATGTTTGAAATGGCTATTCAAAAAAACTACTTAACTTAGCTAATTGAAAGTCAGTTTTTTATTCAAAGCCAGCACTATGGTCGATATTGGTCATTTATTAAAAATTTCGAAACTAACATGCAAGTAATTAATATTTATAAAAAATCGTAAAATTAATTTAAATATAAGCTATGAGAAAAATATAATAAAGCATACGTTTTTGTCTAAATTCTGTTAGATTAAAAACTAAAAACTTAATTATGTAGCCCAGTGGCCCATGAAAGTTGGTATAACGTTTCCCAACTAACAATTTATGATAACAGTCTTCAGGAATCTTACAAGAGCCAACACCAAGACATTAACTTTTGAAATTTAACTCTTGAAAAGTACTATAAGAATCTTATAAGATTCTTAAAAATATTAAACGTCGCCCTTTTCAAGAGTTAATTTGACCTTGTAGCAAGAGTCCAAGTCTCCTTATAAGAACACTTTGTTTTATAGGAAGACTTTAAGACTTAATTATTGCTATTGTACGAGTCTTATGGAAACTTATTATCATATGATATTATTTCAACGACAACTTACATTTTTGCATGCTGTGAATGTTTTACTTAAACAAACGTTGCTCTTCCCAATATTTTAATGCAGTTAGTTGTTGTAATTTAATTGTTGAATATAGCTATTTTGCTTCGAAAAACCACAAAACTTTCTGAAAACAATTTACTTTTAAATTTTTTTTTCTAAAATTCGTAGGAACCATAAAAATTACTGCTGATATTTTGTATATAACTTTATTGAAAAACCTTTATCAACTTCAAAAATTACAGTCAATGCAATTTGAGATATGTTTTTTAGGCAAATCATTATTTGAAATTATTCATTTCTCTGAAACTGCGGTCTTGTCGAAAAAAGGCAGCCATTGATTAAATCTTCATACAAGACCTAACCACAGAGCGGCTTTTCTCCCTGGTGACAAACTTCTTCATTATAAGTCTAAAAATTGTATTCCAAGAGATATAATAGCTGAAGTCTCATTATGAGAATTTTATTCTTCTTCTATAAGAGCCTAAGTCTCAGTGAAAGAAATAATATTTTGACGTTTGATTAATTCTGTATTCTACTTTATACATATTAAGCTTTTTTATTCCGAAATGCATGAGGATTAGTACGTTGACTTGACTCCACCAACATTTTTATTAGCTGTATGTGCCAAACTGTTAAAATAGGCAACTCGCAACCAGAAGCAGATTGGGTGCCTGTATAACAAAAGCCAAAGAGACTTTAGCGCCTCTTTAACTAGAATTACGAGTTGCCAATACAAAATGTTCGAGTAAGGGAGAGTTCGACATTTTATATCCAAAACTGACGGGAACGCCATACTCCAGGCGATCGGTCGTGAAATCGGGCTTCAGAGTGCATGGCAGGCACTGTCTGAGATTATTTTAGAAATCGATAGGGTGTTAGTCAGAAGGCTTAAATTTAAGTTTGCACCACTTGAAAAGTTTTCTAACGGTACTTATGAAGGTTTTTGTCCTGTTTGGGTTTCCGGCGTATATCTCCGCTCCCAATGGTAGCATTTCCAAAAAAGGCCACCGAATTGTTTGGTACAAAATTTTCTTCATCTTTGGCATAGCGATTGTTCACCATAAAGCAGTAAGTAAAATGTTACAGCGTGTCAAAGTTGAAAAAACAGTTTTTCAAATCAGGTTTTTGCAAATAAGTCAATAACGGTGATTTTTCGCGCAAAAATTAATAAGAGTGGACTTGTACCTTATTGGATTCCCTACAATCCAGAAAAAAATTAAGTCGATACGATCAGCTGCAGCCGAGATATACCCGAATGAAAGTGAGCATTCCGAACTAACTATGCGTTATACTGGTACATACTTATAGGTATAATTTGTTGCAGATGCAGTTAGGATGGTGAAGCTTCGGGTCTTTGCACGACATTTTGGAAAACAAGTTGGAGTGCGACCGCTGTGATCTGCGCAATTTCTGCTCAAATATTCTACTTTAACACTGTTAAAGTCTGTAGTTTGTTGACGTTTACCTTCTTTTTGAGGGAAAAAAGTCTGAAACCATCAGAACAGGCGATTGCGGTAAGCATTTTATGTTAGCATTTTTCATCATTAAATTTTCCAAAAATCTTTCCTCCTCATCGGAAAGGGACGTTTTACCCACCCGATATTTGTAATACAGTAGCGGAAATTGAAGTAGGTTCACCCCCCATAAAGTAAGGTTTTCCAAAAAGCTGGCAGTTCACTAATGGGATAAAGTACCTAATTTACTTTCTTTTAATTTTTGATGGTTTATTTAGTGATGAGGGTACGTTTTTATTATTTTCTTCAGTAGAATCCTGAATATGATATACAGATCTACTTGGTTGTGGGAGGGGGACCAACGTTGGAATATCATAAATGTCATCGTAGCCATCTTCATCATTTATGTCTTCGGTTATGACTGCCACATTTGAGAATATTTTGCCACAACACGTTCTACAGATATTGGTACATATGAGTCCAGCCTTCTGACAACCACATGTATTCCCACAGTTTTTTTTACAAGAGCACGAAATAATATTTAGGTATGAAGGGATAATTTCTCCCGAAATCATCACAGACTCCAATCCCACCTGAGTGCGCTTCCAGCCTAAGTTTTCTGGATTTAAAATGTTGCCGAGCCATGTCTGTATTTGGTGGTACGCTCGTAAGGAATGATGATCAGCGGCTGATTCGGTGAAGGCAAAGCAGCAAGATTAGCTTTAATTTTCGTTCCTAAAAATAAATAACAGGCGCGACAATCCAACATTGGACTAAGGCCGCAGGATGTGTTAGTGACATCCTATTTCCAAGATCTTATCTGCTTTTTGATGAGGTAATGAGATCAGCATCACGCTCAGCAGTGTTATTTATCCCCATAAATGGGTACTCGTTTAACATCTGAGTGAGATCATAGTCTGTCACAAGCTCGTGAGTTCGAAAAACACAATGGAACACGGTGAGATTCGAACTAATGAGCCTGTGCACCGAAGGTGCGCGCACTAACCGCTCGACCAGCCAGGCTATTTTCGTTTCTGCGCGAGCAAAAATTTTGAAACGGAAATCGCTTAGGTATGTGTCGTTACGTGTACTTCCGTACAAGGCAATGAAAACATTCTTTCCGATAGTGCATATATGTAGTGTTTGCATCTGAGCACTCTGCTTTAAAAACCTCGAGCGATTGTAAAACGTGAGTATGTTCCTTCTTCTTTAAAAAGGAGAGAAGCCTACTTTTTCCATATCTAAAAACGCCCGAAGTCGTATCACACCCTGTGAAGGCGAAAAGAAAAAGTATATCCTCTGAAAGAGTTTGGTGTTTTAAACCTGTTGATGAATACAAAATTGTATTTTCGGATCCTCGCTCCATTTTTTAAAATAGACGCTCTAGACATGATATCCAATACCTGACAATATAACCAGAAGATCAACGTCTTCTCCAACAATGAAAATTGAGTCAAACCTGGACGACATGCCTAAAGCCGTTTGAACAATTTGTGTATCCGCATCCTCTACAGCCTGGGATACTAAGAAACCATGATTCGTTAAATAATTTTGCAGTATATCAACAAATCGTTTCTTTTTTCTTTAATTGGCCAACAATGCCTCCTGCTTCATACCTCTGAAGATTGTGGTCTACTCAAAAATAAATTCAGCTGACTGTTGAATTGTTGAATTTTCCAACATGATTGATGCATTAGAACACTATTCACATTTCCCAAAATTTCTTCATGCTCCCTAGACCACGTTCAATGCATCTCTCAATCAATGTACGGATACAACGTCACCTTCGTTTAAGGATTTTGCACAAACAAAACAAAACCTCATGGCGAAACTAAACAAACAAACAAAACTATTTCGAAAAAAACGAAGTTTGTCAAATTTACTTTCATTTACATTTACCGCTAATGGAGTCACTGTTCGCAAGCGTGTCGCGCAATGAACATATCTCTCTCTATCTGCAGCGAAAGACAACTGGCCGCCAAGTAAAGCCCAACTGAATGTTGGTACATACTAGGGATATCAAAAACCGGACGGTTAGTCCGAAAACCGGTACTTTCAGAACGGTTAACCATTTTTTCGGTTTTTTCCTCGTCCCGGTTTTAACCCGGACGGTTGTTTGTCCATCCGGTTAAAACCGGGACAAAAATTCTTTCCAAATTTATACAATTTTTTTATATTTTCTTGATTTTTCCGAATGTAATTCTATTACTTGTCCCCAATGAAAAATTTCGTTTCCAAGTTCCAGCCCTTAAACATATTTTCGAACACTCTCCTTACTGCTATTACTCGTAGAACCATCGCTTCGTCAAATTACTTCTCCTTGTAGCTTTGATTTAATTTTGCATACGATACGAACTATAGCAATACGAGTGTGTATGCATGTTTTTACTAGAATTCTAAGCAAATCAATGAAAAGATTCGGTTAACCGGAAAACCGGTACTTTGAGACCGGTTAAAACTGGACGGTCTGACCTGACCGGCTTTGCAAAAAAAAAACGAAAAAAAAACGAAAATCGGGTTATGGGCCGGTTTTTGACATCCCTAGTACATACCCGTAGAATGTATTGCTATCTCAGATCGTCGACTTTCTCTTGGGCATATCTCGGCTGAGGATGATCGTATCGATTTAATTTATTTTTTTCTGGATTGTAGGGAATTCAATAAGCTACAAGTGAACCATGATTAATTATTTAGTGAAAATTCACCGTTATCGACTTATTTGCAAAAAACTGATGAACAAAACGGGTTTTTCCACTTTGACACGCTGTAGCATTTTATCTACTGCTTTGAGATGAACAGTCAGTACACAAAAGATGAAGGCAATTTTGTACCGAACAATTTAGTGTCTTTCTTTTGAAAGTCCAACCATCAGGAGCGGAGATATACACAAAAAACCCAAACAAGACAAAAACCCTGATAAGTACCGTTAGAAAATTTTCCAAGTGGTGCAAACTTAAATTTAAGCTTTAGGACTAAGCCCCTACCGATTTCTAAAATAATCTCAGACAGTGCCTGGCATGCGCTCTGATTTTACCAAACGCCTGGAGTACCAGTGAAATCCTAAATTTGATTGAGATAAGGAACAAGTCTAATGTATAAAGTCAACTTACTTCCGATGGTGTTATCACATTTTCAAACAAATCAGATACAAAGTGGACAGTGGACACATCAATTCGAGTTGTTCTCTTCTTATTTTCGTTGGGTATCAACTTGGTCGTCATCCTTTCGTAAGTTTGTCATCGGATGAGTACGGCGTTATTTAAACAGAAAATTAATATTTTTCTTAATAATGTTAGATTCGACTCACTTTTTGAATCATTGTATTTCTTGAAAAACATTTTTTTTTTGTTTTGGAAAGCTGACGATTGCTTACACTTTTGTTGTTTCTCTTCAAAACGGAACTGGTTTGACAGATTACGAGCAGTCAAGTATGCCATTCTTATAAAAGTATTTTAATAAGATGTAATCAACTTGAGCTTTTATAAGGTGCTTAATATAAGAGTCAAGAACATTCTTATGAGAGAGCAACATTCACAAAATAAATGTGCTGTGAGAATTTATTTAAATCTTCTTACTAGAGATACATTATAAGAGTGACATATACCTTTACTAGAGTCGTATAGGAGCCTGTTCCAGTTCACAAGAGCTAAGTTCTCAAGACATTGTAAGTTGGGTTGTCACTCTATTTTAGTGCATACTGGCCTTATAACAATGTTTTAGATGGTATTAGCCGACTATTAATAAATCCTTTCAAAACATAGTTTCTGTACAACGTGTCATAGGATACTATTAGGAACTCTAAGGCTTTGTTCAAACGACGAACCGTACGGCCCGCGAGCCTGAGATATCAAACTGCATTGGCGAGCATTGTTCATTATATAGCTGCATATATTTTTGGATCATTCAACTTGCCAAAATATTTAAATTTTATATTTTTTTCAAAACAAAATTTAATTAGTATACATTTTTTTTTACTTAAAATCTACTAACACTTAAATTATGAAACCATTTCAAAATAATTTAGGTTATTACTTACCCAAAATAGTATGAAGGTTGTTAGAGGTCCTTGAAATTTATTGGAGAAAACGCATTTATTTGATTTCCGTACAAATCGAATAATTCCTCTGTCACTCATTAGTTACCGCCTTGTACATAACTTATTTCTAGGACTATATTTATACATTTTTGGAAGGGTTAGAAAGTTTTCACACTTGTACGTAATCTGACCAGATTATATATTAATCTGCGGTGTGGTGAATTAAAAAAATATTGAATTTGACAGTTTAAATTATGTAATTTGCGCATATTACGTAATCTGGCCGTAAGTTTGAAAACCTCCTAACACTAAAGAAATTTTTCATGAAAAAAGACATGATTTCTGGTGTATAACTTTTTTTTTGAGTATAATTGTACATTACAAATTAAGTGCAATAAAATCAATTTCCAAAAAAAAAATTTTTATTAAAATTAATTATTTGCGAGTTAGTTTTGGAATGTTTAATGAATGAAAAATATTTGCCATAGTGCTGGTTTGTAATAAAAAATAAGTTTCAATATATTCACCAAGTAGATTTGGGGCTATGTCATTTCGAATGTTAAAATTCGCAATTTTCAAAAAACTCCAGAAGCTATCTGCGAATTTTTCGCTTTTTATTTCTCCAGCACTTTCAGGTCACCTTTACCTCTTTCCATAGATATTTAAGGGACCTCAAGATTTTCAACCAGCCTCCTGTATTTCTCTTTCATATGTTGCCCTGATAATTTCCTCATTCTTGCACAGAACCCGATGGAATTTAAATTTTTTCTGCAGAAAACACTTAACACCAGCATTGTGGAAAGTGTTTTTCCATCCTAGTGGAAATCTTTGCCACTAAAGCCTTCTCCTTTTTCATTTGTATATATGAAATTAACTCCGTTCCCCTTAACACTAGAGATATAATCATATTTTTTACCTCTTAAAAGATTCAACGTGTTGCTAGAAAACATCTTTATAACTTTCCTCTGTGTAGGATAACATACTGGAAAATGTTAAACATTTGATCATAGTATGTATCTACTACATATTAGCATATATTAAGGCCGTGTTTTGGTAAAGTGAACATTTAATTGCTTATGTAGTATTCATTTTCAGAAAATGTTCCAAGGAGAAGGTGGACTGTCCTTTGAAAAACTGAAAGATAAGGATCTCTTTATCTAAGCGGGTCGTTGTTATGTTTAAGCAAAAATAGAGTTCTTACATAAAGATATATAAAAATATCAATTTGAAATAATTAAAATATTTTTCAGTGCAAATTTGGTATAAATTGTTTACTGACACACGTCGATTTGACGTGTGACCCGCTATTATCAAAGACTCTGTGGCACTCATGTCAATAATTTTGCCACGTAGTTAAGCGTATTGATATGACCTGAGCTAAATGTTGGGACCACCAAATTATGTAGCTTCGCTTATGAGATATAATAAAAAGAAAATTTCCTGTACGTAGATTATCTCTCTAGGGTTAAAAATTCTTCCTCAGTGACTGATCTAGAAGTAGAATTTTCCGAAGCTTCGGTTTTTTGAACATTGTCATTATTAACTCAGATAGTCCTGTGATCCTTCTGGAAGGATTTAGAACGTGGATTCGATTTAGATTATTTTAAAATAGTTCATAATTTGCAACAAGGTGGCAAAACTGTGTATGTCAAAGAAAAGACTAGTTATATCAATCACTCGATCTACTAATTTGAGAGTTTAGAGTTATGTTAGAAGCATTTAAAATTTGGTGACCCGGAAACAAGGGTGACTTTACCGACGTCATCGCCTAAAAGTTAGTTTATTTTGGAATGTGTTTACGTTATCGATAAAAATTTTATTTTGAGTGAATATACAGGGTGTCCCGCGACTCTTGGTACATACGATAATGGGTGATAGTACAGCTCATTTCGGTACAATTAATGTTCTACATGACCCCTCTATCTTTAACCGTTATAAAGTTATAGCATTTTTTGTTAATAGTGGCAGAAACCGCGACTTGCCGAGCAAAATCACTATTTGCCACACTCCCGAATATTTGATCCGAGGTTTGACTTTACTTTCTGAAACTCCACAAAATTCTACATAAAATAACTGTTTTGCCAATTAAATAATTTAGAACCCTACCCAGATACAACCATTCAAACTTTTAAGAAATTCGGAAATTGATTTTTCATTGAAAATTTAAATTGTAAAATCGTAACGGTACTTTGAACTGACAAATGTGCAAAGTTGATAAAAGTTGCCTCATAATGTGAGCTTTCGAACGACATATAAAAATTAGGGTCTTAGGATTTGAAAAATTGCATATCTTACGTGTTAAAGAGCAAAAAACGTGGTTCCAAGAGAAAACCAAAGTAAACGTTTCCACAATTTTTATACGAGTTTTATTTCGTAAACACGATACCGAGGTTAATTTCGGGCGCGGCCGAAATTTTGATACCCTTCACTCTTCTCGGGCTAATATTTTTTTTCGGTGTACTTATGACTTATGTTTAATCCCCCCCCCATTCTTTCACCTCCGTTTTCGTTTCTTAGTTTCGTTACCTCGATAAAACATATTTGCGTGAGGTTTGGTTAGAATAACTGCACAAACGAAAAAAAAAACTTTTTTTGGTGGGAGGGGGGATGGCCCCATAATACGAATATATGTATTTGTTTTTGCAATGTGTCTATAGAAACTACAAAAATATGTAAAAACAAATATATTCATACTTTGGGGGCATCCCCCTCCCACCAAGAAAAGGTTTTTTTCGTTTTTGCAGTTATTCTAACCAAACCTCACGCAAATATGTTTTATCGAGGTAACGAAACTATGTGAAAACGGAAGTGAAAGAATGGGGGGATTAAACATAAGTCATAAGTACACCGGAAAAAAGAATATTAGCCCGAGAAGAGTGAAGGGTATCAAAATTTCGGCTGCGCCCGAAATTAACCTCGGTATCGTGTTTTTTTCGTTTTTTACTAAAAAAAAATCTTGTTTACGAAATAAAACTCGTATAAAAATTGTGGAAACGTTTACTTTGGTTTTCTCTTGGAACCACGTTTTTTTCTCTTTAACACGTAAGATATGCAATTTTTCAAATCCTAAGACCCTAATTTTTATATGTCGTTCGAAAGCTCACATTATGAGGCCACTTTTATCAACTTTGCACATTTGTCAGTTCAAAGTACCGTTACGATTTTACAATTTAAATTTTCAATGAAAAATCAATTTTCGAATTTCTTAAAAGTTTGTATGGTTGTATCTGGGTAGGGTTTAAAAATTATTTAATTGGCAAAACAGTTATTTTATGTAGAATTTTGTGGAGTTTCAGAAAGTAAAGTCAAACCTCGGATCAAATATTTGGGAGTGTGGCAAACAGTGATTTTGCTCGGCAAGTCGAGGTTTCTGACACTATTAACAAAAAGTTCTATAACTTTATAACGGTTAAAGATAGAGGTCATGTAGAACATTAATTGTACCCAAATGAGCTGTACTATCACCCATTATCGTATGTACCAAGAGTCGTGGGACACCCTGTATACATATTTCTGAAATATGTTCTCCAAGAAAATGAACAGAAATATATTTAGGCTTTTCACTAGACGATTGCAAATTTGCATATCCTTCCAGAAGGATTGCAGGGTTAAGGGACATCATTTTTGTGTTTTGTTCCCCCACCTTACTTTGTTTGAGTTGTTGGATTTGGGACGATCTACTGCACTATCTGAATTATTTATTAGACTAGTCTAACGTTTGCTTGCATTTAAAATGAATAAAAACAATTTTTAGAAGATAAAATTCAAATTGGAAAGGGGTTTGGTGCCAAATGCTTCTCCGAAAAGGCGCCCATGTCAAAGGACTTACTCGGCAAAGAATTTTATTTAAGAACATGTCCTTTATTTCGCCAAATTTGCACCATAGATTGATTGTATTAGTTACAATGCAACTCAGAGAAGCCATGGAGAGAATCAAAATATTATTTTTGAATCAAATTATCAAACATTTCTATTATTTTATTATTATTTCATTATTTTCAACCATACTATTCAGAGCAATAATATACGACAATACGTGAGTGGAAGTAATTTCACGACGCTGCATTATTTTGGTGGTAAATATTGAAAATTTAAGTTTGCATTTTGATTTATTTTTGAATAAAACTAGATTTTTAAATTTCATAAAATAGAAAAACGACGGAAAAAATCAACTCCGCAAAAAAAAATAGAATTTAGTAATTTATTCCAGCTTAACAGTCCAATTTCCAGCTAAAATTAGCCAAAAATGATAAATTTCGCACCACTGGTGCCGCACCAAACTAAATCTACTCACAATTGATCAATAATTTCTCATATTTATCGATTTTCTTTGTTAAATAATATTGTTCTTTGAACATTAATTTGATATCTCATGCCCCTGTGATCCTTCCAGAAGGATATTGATTTTCCAGGACCTTAGGGATGTGAATTAAAAAAAAAACTAAAAATAACAGCTATTTGAGGTATTTGCACATAGTTTATAGCAAAAAAATTTAAATCATCCCAAAAAAATGATTCAGTGTTATCAGGGTTAAGAACACATCTAAACTTTCTGGTTACGCCTTGCGCAGCACGAGCAGTTTCAGCTCTATTCGAACAGGGGTCAAGCTCTTTATTTCTCGTGCACGTAGCACTCTGGAATATGATTCAATTGTATGGTCTCCTTATACTCCACTTTTATCTGCTGACCTCGAATCTGTACAGAGGAGAACAACCATAAGGGACTGATGTTCAATTTTATTATTCCTTACCGTTATTGTCCAAATTGACTGGAGTTTCTAAAAATGTTATACCTGCACGAAACAAAAATGTATCTTGATACATATAGGTACCTATGTTGTTTGTTTAAAATCTGCCAAGGACTGCTTCACACTACCCTTTCCATCGAAATTACCTTCCTTGAACAACACACGATCATCGTCAATGTTTGGACATCCATTCACTCTGTTCACTCTGTTTACATGAATTCGCCCTTGCTTAGGACCGCAGACTAAAGACATATTGCAGCATAGCCTAGCGTAAAACCTGTGGACAGGTTCTACACTACGCCTTTAGTCTGCGCGTGGACCAAGTTCATGCGATACTATATGAAATATTATAGTTCGGCCCTTTTCCCGACTCTTTTGATTCTTTTAAACAACTGCTGCCTTCCAAGCTTAAATCATATTATTTGGATCAACTAATTGCTGTTTAAAGAAAACAATCTTTTTTTTTTAACATATTTTAAATATTTTCTTCTCTTTTTTTGTATTGCATTTTTTTAATCTTACTAAACTATCTATCTGTATTCTTCTATAAAATTGAATTTCTTCATTATAGTTAAGGGATGCTACTTTCTATTTTGTAATTAAATGTAAAAAGTAAGTAATGTTCTATTCTAGTCTGGCTGGTCTAGCGGTTAGTGCGCGCACCTTCGGTGCACAGGGTCATGAGTTCGAATCTCGCCGTGGATCATGGTGTTTTCGAACTCACGAGCTTGCGACGGACTATGATCTCACTCAGATGTTAAACGAGTACCCATTCATGGGGATAAATAACACTGCTGAGCTTGATGCTGATCTCATTACCTCATCAAGAAAGCAGATAAGATCTTGGAAATAGAATGTCACTAACACATCCTGCGGCCTTAGTCCAATTCTGGATTGTTACGCCCTTTATTAATTTTTTTTATTGTAATACATAATTAAAGGGAACAAATGATTGGAACAATATGATTTTGCATTCCCAAACGTTCCTTGAGTATTAATTTTTATTTCTGCCGGTCAGCGGTCATTCATGGAACAATAGATCATAATAGGCCCTCTAAATTGTCAAAGATAAGATATCGTCTATATCCGCTGTGCTTTAAGAGTTTTCGAACTTCCTATACTACCTATAACAGACGAAAACAATATATGTATGTATGTTACGTGTATGTTGCTCTTTTATTTAAATATGTACTCATATTTTATGTGTTCATAGCTCGCGTTAACAATGTACACTAAAACTACTTCGGTTGATCGATTATTATTTTACTTAGATAAATAACCTCTAATGTTTGAACAGACCTTTTCTGTTTACTCATACGGTTTCACGTTTTAACCAAACAATAAATTATAGAGTATAGTCAAAGTTATAAAAATGTGTAAGGAAATGATAAAAGTTTTATTGGTCCTATCGTAGGTACATTTTGTGGGTTATTGTCAGTTCAAAATTAAATAGAAAGGTAGATATCCGTATATGGTGGATAAAGATAAATCCATAATCGTTTTTGTGTATGTGATATCAGTGAAAATCATTGTTCATATTCAGGTGTTATGGATTATTCCACTGAATTTGTAGATTGTTTATGTGATAAAAAAAACATAAATCCTAATGATAAGATATAGAGGCAGATAAGTTGATGTTTCGATCAATACAAAATATTGTTTTCGGTTGAAGTTCATTAACTTTTCACTATAGCGACTATACTAAATACTAAAAAATAAATGAGCTTGCCCAAATTATATGCATATTTACGAGTACGTGTAGATATTTGTACATTATGTACCTACTTCTAGATAAAAGTTGGAATATGGAAAATTACACAAATGCTGACTGACTGTAGTACACAGAGAGAAATGATTAGTCGATTACAAGAAAAACATTTGTTAATAGTTTCAAAAGTTTTCATTAATTTCTGGTCATAGGTGTATTTTTGTTGAAACTGCAAAACGATTTTGTTTGTTTATGCAAAACATCTTTTGAAAAATGATATAAAAATTGTGTTGAAATAAACAAAAAGTTTAAATAAAATTGATTAATTCAATTTGCGATTTCAACAAATTTTATACTAAATATTTGGTTACGGTGAGAAGTTTCCATTGGTGATATCAATTAAAATTTTGTACCAATTACCCAATCCGCATTAATAACATTTTTGTCAATTTTACGAATATTTTAGTTGTCAGAATCAAATTTCAGTTGGTAATATTGTATAATTCTTTGATTAATTATACAAAACTGTTTTGTTGTTTTATACAAAACCTTTTCGTAGTATCAATCAAAATATTATACCAAATATTTAATTAATAATAATTAATATTTAATTCGTGTTAATTAAAATTTCTCCTAACTTTGCTAATAGTGTTCTTATCAATCTCTAATTTCAATATAGCGTCTATTGAAATTTGGGATTGATAAAAACACTATTAACAAAGTTAGGAGAAAATTTGATTAACACGAATTTATAAAATTTTTAATTAAATTTGTAACTCAATTCGGCCTGTCTTTTCATTTGTATTTGCCGACGCCAAAGAATACTTTAAGTCATCTTTCATGTCAAGCGTTGAATGTCTTAATAAAAGTTAGTTGCACATAATCCTGTTTATTGAAATACAATAATTTTTTTATTAAAATTAGAAAAATTATGACAATATGTTTTAATGTAACACCTAGTTTATTATTAGATATAAACATAACCTTACAATGTAGAACGTCGTGAAGTCAGGTCTCCATCGTCGCTAGCAAATAATGTGTAATGCATGCCAAGTTTAGTTTTTCTATTAGAATATACAAATAATGATTTTATATCTGTTATTTTGATTTTAAAGTTTTGAGTTTAAAATGTTTTAAGTTAAGTTTTAAGTTAATTTATTGCAATATACATAGTACATATATAAATATTGGACTTACAATTGTGGCATCAGAAATCAATGAAGATTGAAGAGTGACTATTTATTATTGCCTGTATCATATCCACACAGTGCTTAGTTGAATCCATAATCCTAGCATGTACGGCTTATGCAAATTTTTCCTGTCCACTAGTTCAAACGTTGTCGGCAAATGTGTCTTGTAAAACCTAAGGTATGAAAAGATCAAATTATCTTATAGCACAAGAAAACATTAGTCTTACCTTTTGGAAACGCCACTCGAAAAATTATGCCCGACATTTTATCTGCACCCCTAATTTAGGACAATCTATTTTTATCGTTTTCGCCAGCGTCTTTGCTTTCTCACAAAATAAGTTTTTAATTTATAAGTTATTGGAAACAAACACTTTTTCACCATTTTTAGCACACAATCATTTTTTTCACAACACTCGGAAAACAAATATGCCCGTACAAAAGAGCAACTAAAAATGAAAATCTTTGCTGTTCCAAATAAATGAATAGCTAGATTGTACAAAGATTTGTTTTTTATGTCCTGCCTATAAAAACTGTACCGTTAGATATGGTAAAAATTTCGTATTTCTAACAAAAGATCTAGTTCTGGACATTCTTGTTCATACTTGCATAGAAAGACTGTCTGTTGGATAACAAAAGTTTTTGTTAATATTACAAAACTGTGTGTTATATTGTAAAATTATTTGGCAATTTTCTTTGTTGATTTCCCCTGCCCAAAAGATTTGTTATATTCAACAAATGTTATAGTGCTCGTTGTCTTTATCATTTGTAGATTTTATTGCAGCTAAAGTTTTTGTTATTTTAACCAGAAAATTAAATCGTTCTAAAAGAATATTTTTTAGTTGTCTTGACAAAAATTTGGTTTGTCATATCAATCAATCGTGTTGTTTAGTAGTACCAATTTATTTGCGGGTGTAAAAAAAGAATTGCTACAAAGCAACAAAACCAGGATCAAACAATTGTGATTTGTTGGTATTGCAAATTTATTTCTCTCTGTGTATCAATTGGCTTTCGAGACGGAATTTCAACTTGAACAAAAAGAGCACCCCTTAATGAATGAATCCTACTTGCAGTTTTTTACTCAAACCACGCTTCATATCTATTTTAATATATTTTCTTTAAATATTTAATTATTTTTGTCTGTACATTCATTTTTCAACTAACGAACTCTTATATGCAGAACCACTAAAAAAACACCCGGGTGCAAAAATAGATGAAAGCTAACGTACTTTCCACTTCAACCCTTATAAAACTTAAAAAAAAGTGGAACAATGATAAGTAACCATGCACTGGTACATATTCCCTACCGGTTAAGCCGAATTATAGGGTAGAATAAATTACGTAGCACGTAGGTAAAAATTTGCCCATATAACAACCCACTATTGGAAAGTTGCTATTTTCCTTGTTGGTCAACAGTTCGTTACTCTTGATGTTAAATAAACAAAAGTTCAATGCAAAAAACATATTGGCACAAATATTCCGAACCACCATATAGAATATCTGCCTATATTTTGCTATAGCCTATTATGATCATCTGATGAACATGAAAATCCTCTGAGGCAATGTTGTACATATTCCTTCGCTGATTTGTTTGGCAAAAGTCCTTTAAAGCTTCATTCATTAAGTTCGATATATTTTGTGTTGAATATAATCAATGAAAAATATGCAATTTGAAGGATTCCTGGGGGTAGTCCCATGATAATGGGATTAAAACAAAATTGGAGCGATAGGTGGTACGCAACTTGGAAGAAAAGATGGTATTTTTTTCAATTTTTGACAATTATTTGAAAATCCGTCAAAAATACGGAAAACTTTTCCTTAAAAAAATGATACGCTAGACAAAGATCAGAATTGACTCATTTTTTTAGAGTTTTAATAAATTTGGCAAAATTGCATGCATATAATTTTTGCTTTGCGCAAGTCAGCGCAATCGGATTAAAACTAACGGTACATCCCGTAGAAAATTTTCCCCAAAAGGAGTTTCTTCTATGCACTATTATTTTAATTGGATTGACGGATGCCGTGAAACAAAGTTGTCTTGGGTCACTTTGTACGTATCTGAAAATCGTCATTATATCATAATGTACTACGATAGCACTAGACATATTTAAAGCTATAATACTTTCAGTTTTCAAACTCTGTGTGTCCATACTTGAAATCCTGCTGAATTAAACTAATTAGTATTTTTTAATCCTTACAATGTTCTCGTACATTAGTCCTTTTCCATAATATACATGACAACGTACACTATTTCCGCTTCTGAAATCCTTCGTTCTGCTACGGTCCTGCACATCCACATCTACCACTCGTAAGCATTAAAACGAATCCATTGGATTTTATGTTTATATGCAATAATTAGATTTGCATTAATTGAAATGAATGACCCTCCACCCCCCTTCGCCATTAGTATCATTATAATCAACAACATCACCATCAGCAAGCAAAACTACTTGTATGTACAGTACCTACTATATGCCGTAGTCTAGTGCTAGTCTGACATTACGGGATGCCTATTCGCCAAATAATACCACTCTTACCACACCCGTCATCATTGTTCACGTTACTCCTCTATGATGGTCGTTAGCGGGACTTCAACGCGTCACTATACAAGTAGTAGTGCATAGTGTGATCCTCATCATCATTATCCGGAAAATGCGGTGGAAAATATGTCCGAGCAAATCCACATTTTGCAGAATTCAAAACGGATATTGTAGGCATAAAAGTATCTGGAAGAGTGGGTTAATCCTCTCTGGTGCTACTATATCTATCCTTCGTTGCAGAATCTAGGAATGAATTGGAAAGAGTGTACCGGGATTGCAGGAATATATCAATGGATTAAAACAGAATAATGCCATACTGAAATCATATGGATACCTACATAATTTTATTTAATATTCGAGTCGAGGCATATTAAAAGGGTAACGGTATAACGGTAGATGCGCATCATTTGTATACCAATATGTGTGCTCATTCATTGGCGAAGAGATTACCATTATTGACTTTAGTGCGGTCATTTTGCTTTTAATTATAATTAATCAGATTACATATAGTTCCATATCAACAGACGAGTATTTTTAAAGGATCTCAAGTTCTTTTTTTATTCGAGGCTTGACGTTATGGTCTGTCTGTGCAGATTGGGGATATGTACATATTTGTATGGAGCTTTATTTTGTTTAAAGATGTATAGCCGCAAAAGTGAATAAAAATTTTCAGTAAATTTGTTTTTAAGTAGATTATCTTGTGTAACACATAATTTATGTTTTTTCTTTCGTATTTTTGTGATGGTTCCAGTAGTAGACCATCAAATTCGATCAATTTAATTTAAATAGATGCTTATTGACTGTACACTAATATAGTTACATTTTTTGTGCTTTTTCTTACAGAAATGGCTGGACAGATTTCAAACATACGTCTGAGTCGCTACGATGCCCAACCTTGGGGTTTTCGTTTGCAAGGTGGCATGGATTTTGGTACACCACTTGTTGTCCAAAAGGTAAGTTTTAAGATTTTATTTTATTCAACCATTAAATGAAATTTTTCAAAGTGTTAAGTGATAATAATTTATTTGGAATTTGAAATACTGCAAAGAACTAGGTTTCGGTTCGTAACATTTCTTTACCCTAACTTCTTAAATGCATTTAATTCTGAAAATTTTGGTAGCTCCTATTGTAAAAATAATCTATGACATATAAAATAAATTTATAAAAATTTACAATTATAAGTGACATTTGGACGGTGAAGGAAAAAGTAGCTATTTGCCTTTTCAGTACAAACTTCAAAAGTTTTGATAGAGAGTTTTAGCAAGCCGTGAAAATGTTAAAAACGTTAAAAATATAAATTTAAGGGCGGAATTCATAGTTCTCACTTAAGTAAAAAGGATTCCCTTAAGGAATAAGGGTTTTCTCTATAAGTGAGCCCTTAAGGGACCGTCGTATTCATATACATCACTTATTAGGGCGTTGCCTCATTTAATAAAACGATTTACCCAAAATATTCAATTTCATATTTTTTGTGGGGGAGGGAGGGGTAAAAAATTTCAAAGTTTTTTAATAAGGATATGTCAACAAATATATGAATTCCTATAAGGTAACTAGATATGTACCTTAACGAATAAGGGAACCTTTAAACGTTTGCTTATTGAGTGACTATGAATAGCGTTAGTCCCTTAAGGGTTCCCTTAAGTATAAGTGGGGACTATGAATTACGCCTTAAATATTTTTTTTTCGGCGTATCCTAGAATACCGTGAAAGATGTTGTTTGCCGAATTTAAGCCAGAAGAACTCGATGCAATGACAATTCATAACTGTATCATAACTTATTTCCATACGTATAATGCCCACTCGTACACCACAACCGTTTTACGAATTGCTAAAACTCTAATATTTAATGCCTATGTATTTTTAAATTAAGTGAACCGATTTGTGCTTTCATTGAGCTTGTAAAAGATTTTTCTATTTAACTGAGGTCACATTTTCATCAATGGTGCGAAGGGCAATGATGATTCTGCGAATCGTTAAAGTTCAACGGCGTCAATTTGAAAACATTGGAAATATTTCCTAAAATCTTTGCAATTGGGGACTATAGTCCCCCACGAAAGTATTTAAGGGTTAAACTTCTTCTTCCTTATGGCACGATAGCCCGACGTCGGGCCTTGGCCACCTGGATTGAAGACCTCCAATTGTCGCGGTCACGCGACCTTGTCCTGCAATTCCGAAAGCCTAGCATCCGGTGGACGTCCTCACATACAGAATGCTCCCATCGGGCTCTCGGTCGTCCACGCAATCTGGCTCCGTCCACTCGTTGTGCGTTCATCACCTTTTTGCGCATGCGATCGTCGTTCATCCTTTGTACAGGTCCCGCCCTTTGCAGTCTCTGCAATATCACGATTTTCGACACCTGTAGCTCATCATACAGCTGATACACCTCAAGGTTGTACCGGATGCGCCATTCACCTCGTTAACGAACGGCCCCGAAGATTTTTCGGAAAACCTTTCGCTCGAATGTGCCCAACAGGTGTTCAGAGTTTTGGGTTAGGGTTCATGCCTCGCAGCCATAGCATAGCACAGGTCAGATGATGGTTTTATACACGTGGAGCTTCGTGTTCCTGTGCACCAGCTTCGAATTCATAATTGGGAGGACCGAAAAATAACACTTATTAGCTTTATCTCATTTGTTTCACTGGCGTCCTTTGACAAATTGCAACCCAGGTAAGTGAACTTGTCTACATACCCTATATTGAGGTCCCCACTGTCATGCTTAAAGTTACTGGCGTTCTAGTTTTTGATTGCATCATGACCTTGGTTTTAGATTCGTTTAAATGTAGCCCAACTTCTTTGGCGGCGTTATTGACATCATGCAGAAGGTTTTCTGCATCACCCAATCTTCTCGAGTTGAGTCGGCTTAATGAGTAGCGTTCCGCTGCTGCCTAAATTCATGGCTCGACTTACATACTCCAGAGCCAGGTTGAAGAGCGTCGGCGCCAGCCCGTCGCCATGTTTGAGTCCAGTACGATATATTAGTCATCGTCATCCTTATGAGTCGCACTAGCTTAGCCGGTATTCCAAAATGCAGCAAAATGTTGTACAGTACGCTTCGATCGATACTGTCGTATGCCTGCTTGAAGTCGACAAATATTTGGTATACGTCGATGTTGTATTCCCAGCACTTCTGGAGTAAAAGCTTCACTGTAAAAAGCTGATCTGTCGTCAAACGACCAGGTCTAAAGCCGCCTTGGTACTCGCCAATGATTTCTTAGAATCTTAGATAAAATCTTATAAGTCGAACAAACTAATGAGATGCCTCTGTAGTTCTCACATATCAACTTATCCCCTTTCTTGTGGATTGGGCAAATGATACTTTTACGCCAATCTTCCGGGATTATTTCGTCGTTCCATACTTTAACGATAAGTATGTGTATAGCCTTAACAAGGCTGTCCCCACCATGCTTCAGCAGTTCAGCGCCCGGGGCTTTATTATGTTTTAGTGATTGCATGGCGAGATCAACTTCTTCTACTATTGGGGGTTGAACGGGAGGGCCTGTTTTAGCCATCAGCTCCAGAACTTCTTGTGTAGGGTTGTTCGGTTTAACATTGAGGAGCTCTTCAAAATGTGAAGCCCAACGTTTATCAACGCTATCGGTGTCACTAATGATATTGCCATCCTTATCCATACAGAGGCTGGTCCTGGGTTGGTATCCGCTTTTAATGGAATTAATTAGCTTGTACGCTTGTCTATTGTCTCTACTATCTAGTGTTTGGTTTATGTATTTGCATCAACTGCTCGTCAAGATGCTTACGTTTCTCACACCTAATTAACCTATTCGAAAATCGTCGAAGCTCGTCATATTTGTTTTTTTTTTGCTCTATTTGCGGGTTTTGTCCATTGGCGATATGCTTCGTTTTTTACCTTCTACCGAATTTTGGACATTCCTCGTCAAACCAATCATTTCGGGCTCTCCGGGCTTTGTAAGCCACAACCTGCTATGCGACCCCTTTGATGGTGTCTTTGAGTGTATCCCAGATCTCAAGGGCGTCAGCTTCTTCTCAAGGGCAGGGCATCATCCGACAATTTGTCAACCGCAAATTTTTTTTCCCGGGTTGAATCTCGAATGATGCACCGAAGAAATTCTGCACCTATAGGTCGCCTTCACGATATAGTGGTCTGAATCCATATTTGCTCCATGATAAGATCGAACATCCATTATGCTCGGTGCCCATCTCCTGCAGCCGAGGACGGGGTCAATTTGGTTGACGGTATTGATCTGCAGATCTCCAGGTCTGCCTGTGAATGCGACGTTGCGGAAATCAGTAATCCCCCTATGCCAACTTTCGTTTCCGACTTCGGCGTTAAAATCCCCCAGCAGCAATTTGACATCGTTTGATTGATGTGAATCGAAGAGATTTTCTAGGCGGTGATAGAACTTGTCTTTAACCGCGTCTTCACTAACTTCGGTGGGGGCATGCGTGTTTATGAGCCAGAGATCGCAGAACCGGGTTTTAATGCGAATCGGAATCGCACTCAGCCGCTCGTTTATGGGTTTGAATTCGATAACATGCGGCTTAAGGTGATTGTTTACAGTGAACGCCGCTCCAAACTCCCTGTGGCCCGAAGGTTTTCCACTTGTGAAAATTGTGTACGAATTTCGGTCATCAATCTCGCTACTAAGCCATTTAGTTTCCTGGAGTGCAACTATGCTCAGCTTATATTTTCCGACCTGATCCAAGAGGGCCCTTTAGGCCCCTCGCCTATTCAAGGAGCGTATACATTCCAGGTTCCGACAGAGTAATCAGTTGTTCGTTTGCAAAGTCGTCGTTGAGTTGTATCCGTCCAATCCGAGGCTGTCATTCCAGGTTTCTTGACGTAGGTGACGCCTCGGAGGTGCTTTTTCGGTGATTGACTATTTGTTTTTTTGTCACCGTATTACATTTAGTAACCTGATACGCTGAAGTTGTTAATACAGCACTCAGGTGCAGCGGTTATTCGGATAATGCGGGAAAGTAATGCCCCGTAGAGAAACATAGAAATTGGCCGGAGCCGTTCACCCTATGAAGCTCCTCCTGCATAGCTAAGGTCCGCAGTTATGCCACAACTGAAAAGGATATAGGAATCGGCCGGAGCCTTTCAACCTTTATCCTCCCCCTTACGGGGTAAGGGTTGAACTACTTGGTTTAAAAACTTAAACGCAATTGCAAGATTCTAAGGCCAGCCGTGCCTAATAGCTTTAAATTATGGATAAATTAAGTTTAGAAATACTCTTTGGAAGACACATTTTAGTGCAGTCATATTAGCATTTTAAATAGAAAAAAATAGAGTAAAGCTAATTCTTGTGGTTTTTGAATCAGTGGGCTCCCAGGAATCTAAAACTCATTTTGCTAAAAAAAATTTGGATCGGAAAGGTCCCAAAAAGGACAAAAAAGGATACTCTTTAATCCTTGACCGGAGGTCAGCATGTGGGGTATCAGATCAAAGGGGACGTCGAGTACATTACATATCCGGTGTTTGTTTCCTGTTTCAAGGACCCTCAACGGAATAAATCGAGGGGGTATCAGATCAAAGGGGACGTCGAGTACATTACATATCCGGTGTTTGTTTCCTGTTTCAAGGACCCTCAACGGAATAAATCGAGATTAAATGTAAAATTATTGTGTTTTCCGTGTATCTTTCCAAAGCCATAACTACGAAAATAATTCAAGTTGTCACTACGTTTCTCACTTTTCCGAATTTATAATAGCTAAAGATTCTATCATTAAATTTACTAAGAAAAAAATTATCGGAAAGCTCTCAAAAAGGACATAAAAGGATACTAATTACAAACCTTGATCGAACGTGGGCATGCGGGGTGTCATATCAAAGAAGACGTCGATTACATTCCATATCCGGTATTTATTACTTGTTTCAAGGACCCTCACAGGAGAAAATTGGGACCCAATGGAAAATTTTCGTGTTTCTCGTATATGTATCTTTCCAAAGCCGTAATTTTTCGTTTGAGCCCAAATTATTCCATTTAGTGTCCTTGAAATAGGAAACAAATACCGGATATGCAATGCACTCGACGTCCCCTTTGATATGACACCCCGCATACTCACGTTCGATCAAGGTTTGTAATTAGTGTCCTTTAATGTCCTTTTTCAGAGCTTTCCGATAATTTTTTTCTTAGCAAATTTAATGATAGAATCTTTAGCTATTATAAATTCGGAAAAGTGAGAAACGTAGTGACAACTTGTGAATTATTTTCGTAGTTATGGCTTTGGAAAGATACACGGAAAACACAATAATTTTACATTTAATCTCGATTTATTCCGTTGAGGGTCCTTGAAACAGGAAACAAACACCGGATATGTAATGTACTCGACGTCCCCTTTGATCTGATACCCCACATGCTGACCTCCGGTCAAGGATTAAAGAGTATCCTTTTTTGTCCTTTTTGGGACCTTTCCGATCAAATTTTTTTTAGCAAAACGAGTTTTAGATTCCTGGGAGCTCGTTGATTCAAAAACCACAAAAAACTCAAACAAAAAAACACAAACTCTATTTTTTCTATTTGGAGGCCTGAAATGGGATATTTTGACTGCACTATTTGGCGAATCATAGTTTACTAGATGATGTGTTTAATCATAATTCAGGCTGTCTGTAAAAAAAATCGTGGCAGTGCTAAAATTCGCGTATACTGATTGCTTAGGTATAGAGAAAACTGATTCATGAAACTTGTTTTTGCTGAGAACTAAATAATTCTGTAACTGCTAATCAGTACCATGCCATATCATAATATATGCCTCTGAATGACGGTGGCTAGGGTTGCAGGCAGACCAGTCCCGCTTTTCCCAAGAGATGCCATGATTTCTTATTGCGTGAATTTATTTGTTCAAGCGACCTCATCACTAAATCGTTTCACCTGCAAAAAAACCTAGAGATATTTTCCAGTGTCTGCACAGGAACATGGTCGGGACGAATCATTTGTGTCTGCTTAAAAAAAAACAAAACGTGATGGCGAACGCACTGTGTGTTCGTTGATTCATTTCATACTTCATCATAGAGTGTTCACCACTTTGTTTTGCGGTTTACCTGACAATTTATATCTGTCTGCTTGCTGCCTTTGTGAATGGATATAGACACAAAGGTAATTTTGTTCTTTAATTAATTGATGGTGACACAGACAATCTGTATTTTCTGATGTCTGCACTTAATGTCTATTGACATTGTGCGTACATTAAAATATGTACAACATTGAAATACATATATTGAGGTAGAAGACATAAAATTTGCCGACAATTCAGTATGAACAATGCGGAAATGCATAAGCTTTTACTGTCTGGGTTATATGTACTTCTAGACGGGTCTGATAAATGCAGACACATTACAATAAATTAAGCATTTTTTATTATACCCGTCAATATGTGAAAGGTTAATACATAAACCCTTTCACATAGTGACGTCATGAAGTTTTCAACGCATAGAAGGAAGCATCTCCGAATAAATAAAGTATATATATTATTGATCAGTATGTGACGAGAGAAACCGATTGAGCGATGTCCGACTGTCTGTCTGTCCGTCTGCTGCAACGCAAACTAGTCCCTCAGTTTTGAATCTATCGGGCTAAAATTTTGTATACAAGTTTCTTTTTAGTGTACGCTGTATATGTGTCGGAACGAATGCCAAACAAACCAACACCTGAGAATTTTGTTCTTCTAAGAAAAACTTTTCTCCTTATGTATCAATCTCAACCAAATGAGTCCCTAGTAAAGCGTCAAAACATATCTAAGAACGGATGGAATCGGAACATTACGCAATAGAGCTGCCATCAAACTAACCTCTGAAAATTAAGTTTTGTTAACCCTAGTTTACTGTTTGGGGTGCAAATGCACCCCAGCGCATGTTTCACTTAATATAACTTCGAAATTTTTCAAATTTTCATTATCATTTTTTCAATAGCTTAACAAAATTTAGTTTTGTTTTAATTTTTAAAGTTTGTACAAATGTAGCTACATAAACTTATTTTTTACGAATTTTTTGTGGAAAGAAGTCATTGGTTCTGTCGTAGGTGCATTTGCACCAAAAATAATTTTTTTAAATTCAGAACTATTTATCTTAGTGTTAAATTGATATTTATTTTGAAATAAAGGTAATAATATCTAAACTTACATCTGGGATGAGAAAAAAACTTTAAAAATGTTAATAATAGTACGAAATTTTGTTTCTGCGGAATGACCTCTGGGACATCAAATGTGGCTGTGTTTCAGACATGATTTCAATTTGAAACTGTTTCATATTTCTCTAAATTTCATAAATAAACAACAGAAACTTAGTCGAATGATCAGAAATACTAACTGCAGAAGAGTGTGGTGACTAAAATTTCGAAAAAGAGTTGCATTTCGCAATTTGTGAACAAAATTTCTCTTCGAGCCCATTGGTTTCGGCCTGCTATTTTTATCTATGCGAAGCGATTTCACTTTTATAACTGAAGTAATAAGTTCTGCTAATGACCAGGAACCTGAAGAGATGCATAACTCTCGCAAAATCAGTGAATTGGATGCACGTCATACGGAAGTTTCATGAACATGACTCTTGTTTGAGTTTATCATGTCACTCAAGTATGAATATCAGTGCCTGCCGTCCAACCAAACTCAACATGTTTGCTTCCAGTATTTCTTAATTCGCACTCATTATCTGATTTTTGTTTTCCCTATTTAATTTACATAATACACGATCAAAATGAATCAAATTTAAAAATTTGGAAGTCAGTTAATGCAGAAATATGGGCATACATACGGTGGGGTGCATTTGCACCCCATAACATGAAACTAGTAAGAAAATTGTTGCGGTAAACTAGGGTTAAGAAAAACTTTTTCCTTTTGAATCCAACCTCAATCAAACTTTACCCAAATATGTTCCTAGCAAAGCCTCAAAACATATCTAGGAACGGATTAAATCGGAACCCTACGTCATAGGGCTATCATACAAACAAATTCCTCGAAATTAGGTTCTTCTAAGCAAAAAATTTTTCATTATGAACCAATCACAAACTTCCCTCAAATGTATTCCTTGTAAAGCCTTAAACATATCTAGGAATAGATGGAATCGGAATATTATGTAATAGGGCTATCATACAAACCAACTTCCAAATAGATGTAGAAGATGTAGGAAACTTTGTTTCTTTTTGAATTTTAATTGACTAGCCTCAACGCATCTAGGAACAGATGGGATCGGAACACGTCGTAAGGCTACGGTGGAAATTGTTAACACAAAAGAAGCTTTTAATTAAAATGTAACGGGTATTCAAATTTCGGCTGCTCCTCCGTCTCGTTTTCTGTATGCTTTACTGCTTAAAAAAAAAATGTTTTAATTACTTCATTAGCTGCTCGATATACATGTGTGTCAGTTGATTATGTCTTTTGCTACACCCACTACTTAAGCATTTTTATCACTGTTTAAAAGTGGAACAGTGTGTGGTATGATTAAAGGTCGATACACACTTTTCAGCCAACAGTCACATCCATATTTAATACAAGTTGACAGATTGTCAGTTAATTGATTGACTGACAATCTGCAGAGATTTTAGTCTCCGCTACTCAAGGGCTCCGAGACTCGGATACCGGGAATTCTCAATATTGTCTACCCAAATTGTGGCTATCAAAAGGCAGAGAGCATGCTTAGTTTTTGTTATGTATATGTACATATTTGCACTCGGTAGTGTTAGAATGCTTTTTATTTTCCCAGTCTCGGGATATCTTGACTGAAATTTCATCGTGCCAGGAAACCGTAAGAACTTACTTGAGATTTCTGCCATTCCATACACAATAGTATGCCAGTTAATCGTGTTTTGTCGCCGCCGTCAATCAAAGTGTGTACTCAATCAATCAAAGTTGACTGCAAATGAATGTTGTCAACCTAATTACCAAGTGAGCATTATTGTTGAAACTTAAATTTGTAGAGATCTTTTACGACCGTGGATACAAGCATAGAAATACATACATATATATACATATATACATATAAATAATAATAATAATTGTAATAAATACAGCATATTTGTTTGACATAAAAAAATATGAAAATGATGAACTAATTTATGTACTGGTATTGGGAATTTCTTAATAAATTAGATAACATGTAGAGTGATAAAATACCATTCAATTTTTAGCCTATGGAATATGCTTAGACCAACTAAAATGTGTCCCAACATTTGGGTTAAGGAATGGACTTTTGTATGGAGGGGGTTTTAATATTGATATTAGCGAACTCCCAGGGGACTTAGGAGCAGTGTAATAAGAAAGCACTATCTGAAAAATCAGCTTAATTGGAGCTTTTTTCGCAGACTTATAAGCAAAAATCGAATATATGGGAAATGGGGTTTCTTGTATAAAAAGTACCCTTTGTTTTTATGAATCGTCCTGATTTTTTTACAGTAGTATAGTACAATAGTAAGGAATTATTTGACAAATTTAGACAATTGTACTACTATCCGGAAGAGAGGTATACCCAAAATATTTAAAAAATTGGAAGGGAGTTAGGGGAAATATTTGTCGCATTTAATTCATACTTAACAAAATGTAAGAGCTTCTAATAAAAATAACTTTTGCAAAATTTCAAGTCTCTGGCTTCATCCTGTCAAAAGACCACTAAAGTTGACGAAAAAAAGTCGTCCTATCTCAGGAACCCCGTTCTTTACGGGCTTAAAACTCATTTTTAGTTAGTCTAATATAGCCCTTTCATTTGAAACCAATTTCTTTGCTCTTCACTCAACGACCAACTTTCATACAAAAGTGCCCATGCTCCTTTGCAATTTTTGTTGGTTTTTTTTTGTGTGTGAAACTATAAAATATAAAAAAAATAAAATCTTTCAAAATTAAATTTTCATTGCCTAATTTTTCGCAAGCAATTTGTCCAATTAGTAGAAGGCTTACTATAATCATAGATAGTGAGGGTCCAGTGTTACCTAGTAAAGTTAATAGTAAGTGTCCGGCAATTATATTTGCCGCTAGTCGAACGGGCTGGCATTTGGCAGTGTGGATGTTGTTTTAATTCTAAAAGTGGTATTAAACACCTCGGCTACTAGTAACATTTGATAATCTGGTCTACATATTCAAAAAGTTTACCCAGGTGTTGGAGCCACTTTTTGATGGCATTTTCTTAGTAGGTTCCGCATTCCATTGTTCTAGAAATTCAATGCAATACCCAAACTATGCACAATATGAAGAAAACAAATATTTATCTGCTGAATGGCTGATTGAGATCGTTATCATAATAAACGTGCATCCTCAATTGGCAGTCCTAACAGGAAAATAATTTCCAGAGTCCACAATATGATGGAATGCTGCTTTTCTGAAAAGAACAGACATTTACCATTTAAAAGACATTACTTTGACTTGTAAACGCATCTAGGAAATTCGATAAAATGGACAACATTAATGTCATTCTTTCTGGACTATAAAATACATCTTTAGCGAATGGGCCAACACAAACGAGAAACTACCGAATGACTTTTAACGAAATATTTTATTGAAATATTATTGTCGGATGCAAGTTATGAACGACGCGTTGTCCCGTGTGTTCGTGTGCGACTGCTCGACTCGAATGTTCGTGTAAGACAAAGACTGCGACTGGTTCGGTTCTGTCCTGTCTCCCTCGATAAAGATACAATGGCGTCGTTCGTCGGTAGGGTTGTCGTGTTCCTAATTTATCAGGGTTGCCACACATCTATACCTATATTATATGTTACATATAATTAAGTGCAGATGATCCCCGGTAGCGTTTATTCAAGAGTAATGAATTCTTCAAATGAATCCAATGAAAATAAAACAATACTTTAGAATGTCATATTCACTTCGCGTAGGCACCAAGACGGTTCGACAAGCGCCAAAAAATGAATTCTTGATGTATGTATTTCAAGTGGTGAAATCATCCCAATACTTATACTTATAGGTCGCATGCAAAAAAAAATACTTTGCTTTGTACTTGGCTAAACCCTTCGATTTTAATGTAAATTGTTGTTGTTTGTGCTTGTTTAGCCAAGTATTTAGCAAAGCATCTTTGTATTCATGCGACCTATTATTTAAGAAAATATCATTCTCTTGAAACTGAAGAAACATAACGAATGAACGTCTTGAAATTCACTTCACATGGCAACGAATGCGGTCCGTATAAAATACGAATACCTATGAAAGACAATTTTTTATAACTATAGTTCTCGCATGCAGGGTTCTCACTTTACTGCAATTCCAGTAGATTTACTGCGATTTTTTTTACGAAATTTAATCATCTAATGCACCAATGCATTTTTGTTGGAGTCTACTGCGATTTGGCCACAACACTCTTCAATCATTCCTTGCTAGATACTGCAATTCTATAATTCTTTCCAAATAAACCTATTAATGAGCAAGTGTATCATAGGCGACATGAAAGTAAAACGGTTAAAAGCAACTAAGATAAAATTCCATTTAATCGGAACGATTTTTTTGTTTTGTTTTTCAAAAAAGCGTGATGCTGATCTCATTACCTCATCAAAAAGCAGATAAGATCTTGGAAATAGGATGTCACTAACACATCCTGCGGCCTTAGTCCAATGTTGGATTGTCGCGCCTGTTATTTTTTTTTTTTTTTTTCAAAAAAGGGTTATATGTATTTTAATTTTTCTTAAACTTTTCCGAAAATCTAGTTAATTTTTCAATTTATGGAAATTTTTCAAAAACAATAAAATTTTCCGAAAATATTTCATAAACGGAGGTTCAATGAGCATGTTACACATGTTGCTGAAAAATTCACATTCCCGTCAATTACTTGAAGTTATCAATTGGATAGTACAGTAGAACCTCGATTATCCGAACCTCCATCATCCGAACCCTCTGTTATCCGAACTCCCAAAGTTTGTACTTTTTTTTCCTAAGTATGTAATCAATCAATTTTCCACCCTCCCAATCTCAACACTCGTTCGCCTCAGACTAGGGATGTCAAAAACCGGCCCATAACCCGGTTTTCGGTTTTTTCGTTTTTTTTTTGCAAAGTCGGCTAGACCGTCCGGTTTTAACCGGTCTCACAGTACCGGTTTTCCGGTTAACCGAGTCTTTTCATTGATTTGCTTAGAATTCTAGTAAAAACATGCATACACACTCGTATTGCTATGGTTCGTATCGTATGTAAAATTAAATCAAAGATACAAGGAGAAGTAATTTGACGAAGCGATGGTTCTACGAGTAATAGCAATAAGGAGAGTGTTCGAAAATATGTTGAAGGGCTGGAATTTGGAAACGAAATTTTTCATAGGGGACAGGAAATAGAATTGCATACGGAAAAATCAAGAAAATATAAAAAATTTTATAAATTTGGAAAGAATTTTTGTCCCGGTTTTAACAGGATGGACAAACAACCGTCCGGGTTAAAACCGGGAGGAGGAAAAAACCGAAAAAAGACCGGTTAACCGTTCTGAAAGTACCGGTTTTAACAGGATGGACAAACAACCGTCCGGGTTAAAACCGGGAGGAGGAAAAAACCGAAAAAAGACCGGTTAACCGTTCTGAAAGTACCGGTTTTCGGACTAACCGTCCGGTTTTTGACATCCCTACCTCAGACGCTCGCGCGTCGCAGCACTGCCATCCTAATACCTACATCCATTCATGTTCGGAGAGCGATTATAGATTCGCCGATATTCCGGCGGCCAAAATTATTTATATAGCTAGTTACTTTAATGCTAGGAAGCTCATAATGGTGTATTCAAATGTGCCATTGTAAATGGCTATAAAGAATGTCGGCCGGTATTTTCCAGAATTCGCATTCAAACAGTTTCAGACAAATATCGACGAAATTTATTTTGCGACAAATGCCTTTGGCTTCGATATGCAATATATTTTCTTAATTTTCTTGTATGTATATACACTATGTACTGTGAAAGTAATACATACATTCGGGTTCTATACAAAATCCACAAAGTCAAAATCCAAAAGTCAAAATCCAAAAGTCATAATCCATAAAGACAAAATCCATAAAGAAAAAATCCATAAAGTCAAAATCCACAAAGTCAAAATCCATCAAGACAAAATCCATAAATTTTTTTATGAAGAGAGCCATAATGCTTATTGCGTATGCACTAGACAATTACCAAACCCCGGAGCATATGCGCTATACCTGAAGACACGGAGAAGGATGCACCCGGAGCATATGCGCCTTAGGTGTCTCTGTCTTTACCTGAAGCGCTTATGGCCCGGTGCATTCCTCTCCGGGTCATCGGCTAAATCGTATATGCCACGATTCATCCGTGTCTTCAGGTAAAGCGCATATGCTCCGGGATTTGGTAATTGTCTAGTTAACGTAATCTAATAACGTACATAAATATTCTCAATATTCAATTGTGATAAGCAAACTGATGTAAATTTGAATTTATGAATTTCGTCTTTTTGGATTTTGACTTTGTGAATTATGACTTTATGGATTTTGTCTTTGTGAATTTTGTCTTTGTGGATCTTGACTTTGTGGATTTTTCAATTTTTTTGGATTTTATCTTTTTGGATTTTGTATTTTTGGATTTTGTATAGAACCCATACATTCCTAATGGATAATAATTTTTTTAATTTTTCCGAGGTTTTCTCTACATGTATTCAACAACCTCGATTAACCGAACTTTTCGATTATCCGAACCACCACCGGGAACAATTAGTTCGGATAATCGAGGTTCTACTGTAGTATGTAAACACAAAATATCTGGAATGGATTTTCATAAAGCAATGGAACAAAGAACTTTACAAAGGACAGTAAGTGAAACGCTCAGTTCCAAAAAATAATAATTTTGGGTTTGATTAATTTCGGGATTTGTATTATCGATTTCTTTTAGAAACTATCAAAATTCGTTTTATGAGTCCAGTACCATCCCTAATCGTATTAAAATAAATTTACCATATTTGTGGCGAATTTGAAAAAAATAAAATCAGTATGAGCGGTTTGCGTCCGAGAATAACAAACTCCGTACAACAATCCATGAAATAGTGTACTAAATAAAAAGTATCAACCATTTTGACATCATTTTAATTCGTTAGCACTCTTCAATACCTTTATATCGAATTATCACCTTAGAAATTGCTCCGACATGCAAACGTCGAGTGCAAATAATGCAAACTCTGATCCCCCATATCCACGCCAATGCAGCATGCTAACTTCAACCTTGGCCAATACTCTTCATCAGTGTCTTCAAGATCAACACTTTGCTGACGAAGAACATACCGTACCGTCTATGGTCGTCAACGTCATAGTGGCTGTCGTTGAAATTGAAATGCATATAGGCTTATTTCACGTACATGAACTTCAAGGTTAATGAACATTTCAATATCTTCAGCTTTTGGATGATCATGCGTGTATATAGCAAATATATTTGTACTTACTTAGAGATGTATGTATGTATGTATGTATGTAACGTACATTTTCTTCTCAGCTTGATCCTACACACTTTATTTAGATTATTTTCTTTTATTTTTCTTCAGGGTTTATGACCCACTCTTTGCCGATACACAATTTTATCATCAAATTGAAAAGCAACCACCTACTTAATTTTATTTTCATACGCTCTTGCCTTCTGCATGAGAAGACATTGAAAAGAAATTTGAGTACATACGTACATATTGAATTAAGATAATAAACTTTCGAGGGAAAGAAAATTGATGTTGAGGTAATAACATACATACCGTTCTAGGGGGCAAATTTATCGTTTTATTTTAAATGAATGCCCGCAGAAATGTTCTTGAATTTGACTAAAAGCCTAACAAAAAAATGTTTTTCTAATTATTGAGGATTTATTTATTGTACGATGAACTTGAAAATAGATGCATACATAAAAAAATACATTGAATTATTCTACATACATATGTTGCTGCTTTAACAAGAGCGACTGCGTGGATTTATTTGCGATGAAAATTTTCGCCGCAATAAAATCTTATTAAGCATGTTATCTTTTTGAAACACATACCGTTCCAAAATGGGACTAATAGTTTCGATAAGATCCAAAACCCATTTTTTGTAATAAAAAGCGTCTGAAGGTTTGCTCTACGAGATCTTATATAGTCTAGTAGTACATATATAGTTCAAAACTGAAACATAAAAAAAAAAAAGAAATATTTGATGCCAAATTGTTGAATACATTGCCCCATATACGCAGAAAAAAGTTAAACTCATTTGCGCCATGGGTTAAAGGCCTGATAGGCCAGTCAATTACCGATTTTTGGTCGCAAAAAATTGCTCGGGTCTGGTTTTTTGGGATATTGTTAGGATAGATACCAGAAGTGTACCACTAAGTTTGCAACTTCGAAAAACCTGTGCTAACCCCGTGACCCTCAAAAAACCTCAAAATTTTCGGACTTTTTTCATATTTTTGTTTGTAATTTCTAAAAGGTGCTTCCTACAAGTAAGTCGTCAACTGCACTTTTAAAGCTAAGAAAATCTTCTTTAATTTGAGTGTAACTCCAGCTTTGTAGGTGCAAAGGATCCCAAGATACAGCACTTTAAAAAATGTACTTTTTTGTAAAAAAGTCCGAAATTGTATTTTAGGAGGTTTGTATGACAGCCCTATGACGTAATGTTCCGATTCCATCCATTCCTAGATATGTTTTGAGGCTTTACTAGGAACATATTTGGGTGAGGTTTGGTTAACCCTCGAATGGTTCAGGTAAATTTTACATACGTAAATGGTTCAGTGGGGTCTGACAGACCCCAAGGCAAAAATCGCTCTAAAACTTAAATTTTTGCTTTTTTGCCACATTTGTTAGAGCTAGAAGTAACTTTGAAGCCTTTTGATTAAGTGGTATATAAAAAAAGTGGAATTTGGACAGTAGCTTTTAGTATGTGGAAGAAAAAATTAGGTGGTGTCAAATTTGAGGGTAATTTGAACTTATCACAAATAAATCAATATAAAAACTAAAATTTTAACAAAATTTTATTTTTAGTAGTCAAAACGTATTTAATACTAATTAACAAAGATAAGTACATCAAGATTTTTCAGCTAAGGTTAATATTTTTTCTTAAATGGGGATCCAAAGTTAGTCAATATTTAGAGCATTCTTCTTCACAGCTTTTTCCTCGATGGTCTCCGCAAATTGGCTTTTTGCACTCGTTGCATTTGCATTTTGTCTTCCGATCATTTGGTCGTGGGCATAGAAAACATCTTTGCCTTTTTGGGGGACCATCTGATCCCATTGGGGGACCTGGAGCATTAGCCCCATAGGGGGGGGGGTGCAAGCTGAATAATGCACAAAATATCTTCAATATTTTGCGCTGTGCTTCGGCGAATATTGCCCGATGATTTCCTCCTTCTTAGAAGAGGTTCGACAAGTGTATAGCCAAGTTCGCTGAGGAAGCTTCATTATGTAAAATACCCACCTAATTCTTACGCTCATAAAAGTCATAAATTTATATCTTGACTTAAAAAAACATAAGGTAATGACACAATATTGAAAGGAGATCCTCATAAATGAAAACCAGGTAAAAAAAACGGCATAATTTTAAGTGAATTGAGTAAAAAATTTAAAACCCCCTAATTCAAAACACCCTAATTTTTCATTTCTCTTAAAATTAACATTTCTAATTTCTCAAATGTACTCTAATTACAAAGCTTCAACAATTCCCGACTATTATTATTACATTTTATCGTTTTCCAAATAACATACTTTGAACATTTCCCACAAAACGAAAAATGTACCTTTGTAAAAAAGACATACGTAAATGGTTCGTGGGGTCTGACAGACCCCAGAGCAGTTTCAAAGTGCTATAACTTATTAACAAAATCACAAATTCAAACAAATGCATGCTTAAATGAACGCATGTGACACATACTTAAATTACATATGCATAAAAATACCATTCAACAAGTTTTTCTATAAAAAATTTAAGATTTAAATTTCTGTCTGTCAGACCCCACTGAACCATCCGAGGGTTAAGATTGGTTCATAAAGATAAAAGTTTTTCTTAGAAGAACCTGATCATCAGGGGTTGGTTTGTATGACAGCCCTATGACCTAGTGTTCCGATTTCATCCGTTTCTAGATATGTTTTGAAGCTTTACTAAAAAACACATTTGGGGGAAGGGTGGTTAAGAATGGTCCATAAAGAAAAAAGTTTTTCTTAGAACCTGATTTCCAGAGGTTGGTTTGACATGACAGCCCTATAACGTAGTGTTCCGATTTCATCCGTTCCTAGATATTTTTTTTTAGGCTTAACCAGCAACATACTTGGGTGAAGTTTGGTTAATATTGGTACATAAAGAAAAAAGTTTTTCTTAGAAGAACCTAATTTTCACGGGCAGCCCTATGACCCCATGGTCTGATTCCATTCGTTCCGAAATATATACAGCTAAGGAACTGGTTTATAACTTCATGTCACATGACTTTCTCTGTAAAATGCGCATTTAAGCCGATATTCAGCTCGGAACATGACTGAAATTACAATTTCGAACTTTTTTTCAAAAAACAATGTTTAAAGTGCTGTATCTTGGGATCCTTTGCGCCTACAAAGCTGGGGTTACACTCAAATTTAAGAAGATTTTCTTAGCTTTAACAGTGCAGTGGACAACTTACTTGTAGGAAGCACCTTTTAGAAATTACAAACAAAAATATGAAAAAAGTCCGAAAATTTTGAGGTTTTTTGAGGGTCATGGGGTTAGCACAGGTTTTTCGATGTTGCAAACTTGGTGGTACACTTCTGGTATCTATCCTAACTATCCTAACAATATCCCAAAAAACCAGAGCCGAGCAATTTTTTGCGACCTAACGCCTTATTTTTCGGTTTATTGACTGGCCTACCCGGGCGGAATGAAAATGAAATTTTTGTCCGCTGCGATTTTCTCAATGAAAATGCATGCTTACTGTCGTGGAACATGTCGGTAATGATGGGGAATTCCATAAGCTACAATCCGAATATGGTTCCAAAATTTTTCACGGCCATTTTATGTATTATTTTTCGATTCCCCCGTCATTAGATATTTTCCACGGTGAAATGACCGGGGAATCGAAAAATAATACATAAAATGGCCGAGAAAAATTTTGTAACCATATTCGGATTGTAGCTTATGGAATTCCCCATCATTTCCGACATGTTCCACGACAGTAAGCATGCATTTTCATTGAAAAAATCGCAGCGGACAAATATTTCATTTTCATTCCGCCCGAGGTCTATACTGCGCTTAAGGAGGGAGAAGGTGGCAAAGGGGTGAAAATTCAGTTTTTTTCAACTATCTGGAAAACTATGAATCTGGCTTTAAAATGACTTGAGGACGAAACAACTACACAAAATTAACTTTGTAATGATATATAACACTCTGGAATTTTTTTCGGAAAATTACACCCTAGACCTTAAAGTATTACCTACAGAGAATTTGCAATTTTTGAGTTTTACATTTCGCACTGTAACTTTCGATAGAATAGACCTAGGGTCAGAGGATCTTGTCCATTACATTACCAACAAAATTTATTTGATTTTTACCAAAAATTGAAGTGATCCCTCCATTGACGCTTCCTCACTCCTCCTAATATTTTTCAAAAAGGCATGCCTGTAGCTTCTTTTCAAATTGAGCCAGGCAAATCAAATTTGTCTAAGCCCCATCATGCTCTTTACCAAAAATTATAACCATCCGATCAAAACTAAGGGTAAGGGCAAACGGGGTCATATTTTCCAAAAAATTTAAAATTATTTTTTCGACCAAAAATCGATGGAGGGTGGTAGATTGGGTCGCGGAGGCCCCATACAAAATTAACCAAAATTTTAAAAAATTTCACATTTTTTCATTTCTAAATTCTATCTAAAATGGAAAAATAAAATGTATCTCTTATAACGTCATTATAACAGTTAATTGTAGTCTTCTGAATGTAGGTGCAAAAGTTTGCACCAAAGCGTACGCTACAAGTATCAACAAATTGGGTTTGAAGGTCATTGGTACCAGTTCTAAGGCTATTTCCGAATATAAAATTTAGAAGTGAAAAAATGTGAAATTTGTTAGAATTTTGGTTCACTTTGTATGGGGGTACCCTTAGTTTTGATCCGATGGTAATAATATTTGGTAAGGAGCATAATGGGGCTTAGACTAGGCACCCCACCAAATTTGATCTGCCTGGCTCAATTTGAAAAGAAGCTACAGGCATGCATTTTTGAAAAATGTTAGGAGGAGTGAGGGGGTCGTCAATGGAGAGATCACTTCAATTTTTGGTAGAAATAAATTAAATTTTGTTGGTAATATAATGGACAAGATCTTGTGACCCTAGGTCTATTCTATCAAAAGTTAGAGTGCGAAATGTAAAATTAAAAAAATGCAAATTCTCTATAATACTTTTAGGTCTAGGGTATAATTTTCCGAGAAAATGTCTAGAGTGTTATATATCATTACAAAGGTAATTTTGTGTAGTTTAAGGTCAGGCTCATAGTTTTCCACATATTTTCAAAAAACTGAATTTTCATCCCTTTACCACCCCCTCCCTCCTTAACCCATGGCGCAAATTGGTGTAACTTTTTACTGTGTATATTAGGCAGTGTATTCAACAATTTGGCATCAAAACATTTTTTTTTTAATGTTTGGGTTTGGGGCTATTTTGAACCAATTGTACTATACTAATATTTTTAATTGAATATGTGCAAATGTTTCGGGAGACTCAAGCTTCCTTCTTCAGTTCTAGACTCAGACTTCTGAGTCTTCCGTCTTCTGTTCTAGACTCAGAAGTCTGAACTCTGAGTCTAGAACTGAAGAAGGAAGCTTGTGTCTCCCACAAACATTTGTATTCAATAAAAAAATATAAGATCTCGTAAAGGAAACCCTCAGATGCTTTTTATTAATGAAGCATACGAGATACGAGAAAACATACCGGAAGTGCATTGTACTTACCATTTTTTGTATTTCTCTTAAAATAAAATTTTTCGTCCATATTCATTCTTCTTTCATCAATTTGCACTCAAAATTATGTAATCTTACGAAAGCTTCTGCTTTGTAGCACGAATCAATGACATGAAAACCCTTTGTCCTTATCCCTTTTTTTCGAAATGTATAGTTTTGTCTTTTTGCTATACCCAAAAATATCGTTCCTATTGCATATGTTAATATATACATAACTATGTGTATGTATATTCCGTTCTGTGTTCGACTATCATCCTATCATGTCAATGGAATAGATAGGATTAAGAGGTTTAACCACATATTGAAACATTTTTCGCCCTCTTATGCATGGCAACGAACAACACATCGCCCAAGGACAGGGCGGGAAGACAAGAGAAGCGACAACGACGCCCGGGGATGACGTCCGACAGCTTAAGATCTAATCCAGAGATACGTGCTAATGCTTGTAAATGTCTTCGATTTGCAGACACATATTCAATGCTGTGTGTGGTGTGTGCTTTTGTCTTGTCGTTTTTTTTTCTGTTCCTGATTGCTCCCATCAGTTTGTGTTCTCTGTTCTGCATAGTCAGAGACATGGATAAATGTTCTTCGACTGCACATAGTTAAAAGTGTGTCCTCAATTCAATTCCATTTTTAGTGGTATTTGAATCCCTTTTTTCGCATTCTATTGTGCTTTCGATTGCACTTCAGAGGACATGAAAGTTATGTGGACATTTGGTTGGGATTACGAGTGCATGCAGTTGTTGTATACATACACTGCCTGTCATAACTATAGCCGCACCATAATACACACTGATCCCCGAAAATTTAATAAGACCACAGTTATTTTCTACATAATATATAGTTAAGGGATATTAAAAACACAAATAATTCAACAAAAAAATCATTTTATTTCAAACCGTTATTCTTCTATAAAGGAAAATCTAAGTTTTTGGTCCGTCATAACTATAGCCGCACTTGGAAACAGTATTTCCAAGATTTTTGCTTTTTGACATCTCAGTATCGATAACCGTTTCTTTTACATAGAAAACTCTTTGAAATTGTATTCATCTTATGAATTTCACGTAATAATGTTTCCTAAAGATTTTCTGCATAAATTTGATGAAGGAGTGGCGACCTCTGTAACATTTGTGCTATTGGAACCTTCTTGAAGTGCAATGATTGGCGAGAGATGATGCAATCTCTTGCTAGAAAATCCGTTATGTGCCAGCCATGTCGTCTGTATTAAAACGAAAAAAGTTTATCGTTAGGATATTCCAGAGAAGTTTTTACTGTATTAGTGGTTGTTACATCAACTTTAAAACACATTATCAACCCTGCTTAACATTATTAAGGAACTCTGTCCTAAATTTGTATTGAGATCTATGAAAATCTGGCAAGTGCGCATTAAAAGTATTGGACGGGATAGTCTACCTATAGAATACTTGATTTCGTCACTTACATCATAGGAAAAACTTGATAGGATTCCCTGACGATAAACTGCTTCCATTTTATACAGCAGATAGGACACATAACGGATTTTAAAGCAAGAGATTGTATCATCTCTTACCAGTCGTAGTACTTGCAATGTTTCAAATGTTGGAGAGTAACCTCCCATTGATCCAAATTAGACAGGAAACCTTCGAGAAATATTATAACCAAAATTTAGTAAAAAAAAAAAAAACACGAGTTCAGAAAGTTTTCTATGTAAAAGCAGCGGTTGACGATGCTAACAAGCTGATAAGCCTAAAACTCGAAGAAATGTTAAAATGATTTCGTGAAACATAAACAATCTCTCAGAGTCTATTTAGTTCGAAAAGGATCTCTCCCGTTATTAATTTACTCAATCTCTGCTTTTTAATCAGTTTTTGCTATAATAATTCCAAGTGCGGCTATAGTTATGACAGACGGGAAATTTAGTTTTTCCTTTATAGAGAAATAACGGTTTGAAATACATAGAAGGAAACTTTTTGTGAAATTATTTGTTTTTGAAGTATCCCTTTTATTTTTAGTATGTAGAATAACTGTGCTCTCTTTAAATTTCCAAGGATCAGTCCGTCTTATGATGCGGCTATTGTTATGACAGGTAGTGTATATTTGAATGACTCAGCATGCAGATGAACTTTGTTCGGAAAAGTTTTTTAGTATCCATGACTGAGTGCAGTTTTTTTTTTTTTGGTGAATTAGTTGGAAGTCCTACGTCAACATATCATTCATGTTGGAGCCGTCCCTTTTATCTTATGGGATTTTGTTTGAATTGCACATATTTCCGACTTGGATCTAATGGACAAGCTGTATATGAACATTAACTGACACTTGAGTAAATAAATCATCATAAATTTCGACCAAATGAAGCTTTTCAAATACTCTGTCAAGGGTGCATTAGTTTTAATTTGTATACCCATCATAATTATGCGTCAGAATATCTTCCTGCCCTCTTGTCGTCTTGTAATAATTAAGCAGGCGTTATTCTACTCATACGTACGTCTAATTATTCATCTGTTTAAAATGAGTTAAGCGCCGTCATAACGAATGCATTATGCAATACTTGTCGTGTGTAAACAGCAGGTGATGACGTTTTTCTTACGCACTTCCTTTTAGAAATAGCCGAGATGAAAAATCTTTGCATTGAAATATTTATGTACATATTTTTCTTGCATTATGCAATGTATATCTATAGAATGTCGGTGAAAAAAAATTGTTAGTTAATTGTCGTTTTGTCAAACATTTTTGGGAGACGTATAGTCTATTTCGGACTTATTTAACGAATGGCCCTTAATCGAGGCAAATTATAGGTGGAAAAAGGTCAGACTTAATTTTGTCAGTCATTCGTGAAAATCCGTCATAAATTTTTTCTTTTGGCAAAAAAAAAAAATAAGATCTTTTAAAAACTAAGGGTGCAACTCTACAATTAACTACATGGGATATCGTGCTCTGTGGCATAATTGTTCGGTCGCCACTTTGTGATATAGAGATTTATTAAGAAACGAGTTTCCAAACTCGGCATGGCCCGCTGCAAATTTATTATTCAGAAGAGAAGATAAGAAAAATTCGTATCGTGGAAATAATAATGCGATTAGGAAGTGGTATGGCTGACAACCGCATCACACTCCGTTGTCGTTGAAACCTTGACGACTACACATGGTAGTTGGCAATGCACCATGCTCTACAGTGGCGTAACGTACGATGTTCTATGTGTTCAGTGGAACACAAGTTTTGTCAATATTTCCTGGTTAAAATTCGAGCATGATGACCCCCATTCCAATTTCGAACACAATAAATTGGGGAAACGTTACGCCACTAGGCGTTATGACAAATCAAGAGGAAGACATGGGATTATAATAACAACATAACCCAAATAAACCCAGTAAATTTATTAGGGGTACCCACTCTGACCTGACCAAAGTCAAACCGGAAGAATTGTTACAGATGTGTCAGCCAGGGGCGCTCTATCACGAATGAGTTCAGCAGACAATTAGCTAATACCACAACCATTGGCTAGATGCCACGGTATGAAGGTTAATGTCGCGATAAACCGACCGCCGGCCGCCACGCTCATTTATTGTTTGAGTAGGCCATATTAATTTATTGGTTTATCACAACATTGAATCCTTACTAAGTTATTGGTTGATGCCTTAGATGTAATCAGCTATTAACCCGAATCGTTTTTTTTTGTGCGCTTATTTACCCAACCCTGCACTATTTTTACAGAAAAAAAACACTTATTATATCCTTAAGCATATACACGATGTCATTCCGCGCAAGTATAAAAATTCAAGCCGAATGAATCGTGTACCCTAAACTTAAATGATGATAGAAATATGACTGACTAACTTTGTCAAATTAATACTCCGTGCTTAACCCACCAATACTGCTTTTGGGTTTCGCTTCAATTTTATGTTGACTTAATTTTCATTGATTGCCGATGCAATAAAATTCGTTGAACCTTAAGTCACGTTCAAGATATCTCGCCACTTTCCACACTCAGATCACTCGATGTTAAAGATCGCGTCCGTCCTTAACGTGACCGTGTCCGCGGTCTTTACGCCTACATGCTAATATGTAGGTATCCGAAAAGTAAACTTAATCTTCTCTTGACGTGACTTAACATTCCAATGCAATGATGCAAATTTTAAAATTCACTCTTTGTTTATTTTTCTTTACGGATGAATGAATGTGATCCCTTCTTCGCTATATAGGGTGTCCCACATTGGGTGGCCAATACAATATGGGTTGATAGAAAAATTTGTTTGACGAAAAACGCCATGAATAGAATTGGTAAAGTATTATTCGTTATCGTTTTTTTTTTTATGACCAACGAAGTCACCGACAATAACGACTTGTCTTGTAAGGTTCAAGTTTTCTACTCCCTAATCAATAATTAAAAAAATTGACTTAAAATTAAAATTAATTTTTTTGCGGTTTCAAATATTCAGCACTGCTTGCATTATCGGAATTTGATTTTTAAAATTATTTTAAGTAATATCACGAGTTACGCAGTCAAATGTAAGTCTCAAAACATTTGATTGCGCCATATCTCATCAATCCCTAAGTTATTTGATAACCTCGTAACTGAGTGTTTAACTTCCATTGTTCGGCCACTAATAATTGATAATCAACACGGTTTTTGCAGAGGTAAATCGACGGCCACAAATCTTATATGTTACGAAAATTACATTTTTAAATCTTTCAAAAATCGGTCGCAGGTGCACTCGATATACACAGACTTTAGCAAAGCGTTCGATAAAGTCAATTTCGACCTTTTAATAATTAAATTGAAAAACTTTGGTTTCGGTGGACCAATCGTTAGTTGGATAGATGACTACATAAGAAACCGTTCCCTGATTGTAAACATCAATCAAACTTACTCAAATCAGTTTTTTCCAACATCTGGTGTTCCTCAGGGTTCTCATATTGGTCCTCTTCTATTTTTACTATTTATTAATGATTTAGCTTATGTTTTCGATGATGTTGAATTTTTGTTGTTCGCAGATGACTGCAAAATATTCAAAGAAATTAATAATTCAAGTGATATTACTATTCTTCAAAATAATTTAAACAAATTTTATTCATATTGCGCCAATAACCTATTAGAGCTTAATTTAACCAAATGCCAATTCATTATTTTTAATAGAGGCCGAGCTAATCTTGAAAACGTGTATTATCTAAATAATACTCCGCTCAATCAAGTGAGTTTAATAAAAGATCTTGGTATTTTATTTGATTCGTCCCTTAATTTCAACGAACATATCAAGGAGATTGCAGAACAAGCACGACGTAATTTGGGATTCATAATAAGAAGCTCATCAGAATTTAAAAATATACATGCGCTTAAGTCATTATATTTTTCTTTAGTACGAAGTAAATTAGAATACTTATCTATAGTTTGGAACCCCTTTTACTATTGCCACACTAAAACTATTGAAACAATTCAGCACAAATTTCTTAGATATATCGCATACAAGCTTCATATATCCTTTGACAACATAAATTATTTATATATTCAGAAGCTATTAAATATAGCTCCCTAGAAACTCGTAGAAGCTATTTTGATGCAATCTTTTTATATAATTTAATCAATGGGGCTATTGATGCTCCTAACATCTTGTGCGATATTTTATTCAAAATTCCCACTAAAAATACAAGGAAACACGAGCTATTTTATAAACTTACATTTGGATATAATTACCTATGTAACTCCCCAATTGAACGCATGAAATCAATCGGAAATTTAATTGCGAATTATTGCGACTATTTTAATACAACTAAATTTGAATTCAAAAAAATTGTCTTTAATGTATTAGAGTAAATTATTATTATTATTATTTTTTCTCATTTTTTGTTTGGCATATTTAATAGGAACTTTTGAATTACTCGTATTTGCATATTTATTTTTATTATTTTTATATATTTTTTTTTAATTATTTTTAGTATTATTACTTTTATCATTTTATAGATAACATATTAGTAAATCAATTCGTATCGAATTATATTCACTGAATTTCATATGACAGCAAAATTGTACAAAAATGTAAAAGGACAAATGTCCGTTAAACCATTAAATAAATAAATAAATATTAAATACTTTTGAGTCTATGATATAAATAATTTCCAAGGAAATTGTCTAGGGTGTCATATATCCTTCTATACATATTTAAAAATGCTAACTTCGGAAAATGACAATTTTTACTATTGTTCTGATTGGCTACGATGATTCCCGAATATAGGAGAACGAAAAACAGTCAGTCAGTGTGTGAAGGAGGGTTGGCGGGGCGAGCGGGGTGGGGTGGCGAGCGTAGCGAGCAGGAGGCGAACTAGTCCGGTGCACTCTGGCACTCGCAGGTTTTTTTTTTACAACACCAACCATGAGCCGGATTTTTTCAAACACCGTTTTTTTGTTCAGGTTTTTTCAGCACCTCAAATTTGGAATCAGTGACCGAAAATTACGTTAGTGTTTCTGCCAGGCTGATTGTGCGAGTATTTCTTGAGAAAACAGGGGTGCCGTTCTGGAGCGGGCAACCCCAACCATTTTCTTCTTGTTTTTGACCTCACATTTGGAATGAGCGACCCAAAATTATTTTAGTGTTTCTTGGCACGCCCGCCGATGGACGAGTAATAATAATAATAATAATATTTATTTATTTCGTTTGCTACAAAATTTTCTTAAAAAAATACGATTATAATAAAGAATATGGTTAATAAACAAATGAATAAATAAACAGTTACAACAATGACATCAGTGTCGTCTGTTGGTAGTCTGTTTTATCTTGTGCTATTTGTTTCACATTACTTATTTTTCTATTTGTTATTGTGCCTTTTTTGTAATTTTTTTTTTTTTTTTTGTGTTTTTTGTTATATCCCTGTACATTGAACTATGAACTTTTTTTTTTATACATTACATCATTTTTTTTTTTTTTATCATTTTCCTTTTTCGGTTATATCTTTTAACATAATTTCGTTTTACATTTTGTTTGATAGTTTTTTTTTTTTTATATGCTACTTTGGTTCAATAAGTTTACCATGTTAAAAGTTAAATTCACTAATCAAATCTCTTCTGTACGTATCGAAAGCAACTAGGATGTATTTATATAGATTTTCCCAGTTTGGGTCATTTATGCCATTTAAAGCATCAGTAATTTCATGGGGTTCTAGGTGAGTTTTACCAAAATATCTAAGTCTGAACTCCTTAAGTGCTTTACATCTACCTATAAAGTGTGGAATATCTTCTTTTTCTAGAGTATTACACATACTGCATCGTTTTTGTTGTTCTGTTGCATTGAATCGGTTAGCATTTAAGTACAAGGTCCCAGATCTCGCTTTAAATAGCCACATTATTTTTGCTTTATCATACCCGTCATTTATATAAGTGATTCCTTTCTCAAAGTCTAAGTGCTTGTAGAATCGCTCAGCGCTTCCTGCTGCTCTAAGTTTCAAATTGTCAACGCGAGACGTTGAGAGGCTTATAATGAACATATGCTTCATCCTTTGCCAATCATTTATATTTCCTAGTGACCAATGTATACCAAACTGCTCCCCAAGGATGTTCCATTCCTTAAAATAGAAAATATTCTTCTGTGCAATTTTGTAGGCTAATATGTGAGGTAAACGATCGCTTGGGTATTCAAGCATAATTTTATATATGTAGTTTATATGGAGTTCAAAGGTATGGATGCAGTTTTCAGGTAAGCCTGTCTCCAGTATTAATGCGTAATTTGGTGTGAAGTCGGGTAAGCTTAGTACTTTCTTCAGAAAGTATCTCTGAAATTTATTTATTTGCTCAAAGTGAGCATAACCGAATATCTGACTTGCATAACAAAGAATTGCTCTGCACACTGCGTTATAAAGTTTCAGTTTCCTAGAGAGTGAGATATCCTTGCTGGCGAAGAATTGTATCCAAGTCATGTTTACGCTATTTTTTGCCTTTTCTATTCTTTCTGTGATATGTTGGGTAAAAGACAGTGTTGGCGTTAGAACCACCCCTAAGTATGTGTACTTTTTCACGATCTCTATTGGGTCACCTTTGAATGTCCACCTCTCTGCACTTGCCAAGCTTCCCCCAGCCCTGAAGACCATTATTTTTGATTTGCTTAAATTTATAGTCATATTCCAAATGTTACAATACTCTTCTAGATTATTTATCATACCTTGTAGTGTCCCGATATCATCTGCGAGAAGAACTATATCGTCTGCATATTTAAGTACTCGAATATTACAACTGTCTACGAATAATCCTCCTTCTAATATATCATGCAAGTCATTTATAAAAAGTAAAAAAAGTAAAGGAGACAGCAGACATCCTTGTTTAACTCCCGTAGACGTTTCGAAGTATTCTGAAAGTTCTTCTCCTGTCCATACTGTCTTCGTATTTGAGTATAGGCTTTGGATCAAGTTTACAATTTTCGAGGATACTCCCATGTTGAACAATTTGTAGAGTAGAGAAAGTCGTGGGACGCAATCAAAAGCCGCCTTAAAATCGACGAAGAAAGCGTACACCTTCTTTTTCTCTTCTAGTTTAAGGTGTATGATTGATGTCAAATTAAATAAATTGTCTACAGTTGAATAGTGTTTACGGAAGCCAGCTTGATATTCAGTTAAGATAGAATTAGATTGAACCCACGTTGAAAGTCTGTGATTAAGTATCCCCATTAATAACTTTGCTACGCAGTTCATAAATACAATTGCTCTATAATTTCCAGCACTGTGTATATCCCCCTTTTTGAAGACAGGAAATATAATACTTTTTAGAAAGCTTTCTTCTACAACTGCCGTTCTCAATATGGTATTATAGATAACTACGAGTTCGGCCAGGAGTTCATCATTAGCATATATTAAAAACTCGTATGGAATGCGATCCTCACCTGGCGCTTTGTTTTCCTTGACTCTACATAACATTTGCTTAACTTCTACTATTGTTATGTCCATATCTAGTTCGGGCACTTCGATGAATGGAGCAGCGAAGCTAAACTGTACGTTATTTAAAGGAGGGTTAAAAAGCGTTTTAAAGTGGTCGAAAAAGTCGGATGCTGTCAGTGTTGGTCCAATAATGAAGCTCACGTCTCTTAATTCTTTTGCTAAACGCCAGAAGCTCTTTCCGTCCTCCACTAGACTAATTTTTCTGCTCAGATTTTCGTAGTACTCGCGTTTGCTTCTTTCTTTAACCTCTTTGTATTTTCTTCTGGATTCTACATACTTGATCCTGTTTTCACTGTTGTTTACTTTTCTTAATTGGTTAAGTCGTTTGAAGACCTTGCATCGACAATTTTGGCATTCTGCATTGAACCATTTGTTTTTTGCATTAAAGGTAAAGTGCATACTATTAGCCGGCTTGGAAGCGTGTATTATATTCACAAGGTCTGATATAGTTAGGTGGTCTTTCGTCTCTTTCATGGTGGTTATATTGGAGTGGAGATTTCTTTGATAAACGTCCTTTGAATGGTCTTTCCACGTTAGTTTTGGGAGTAGGCTCATTTTATTCCCTTTGCTTTCTGTCGTTTGGAAATTATATTCTAACTGTATTGGAAAGTGGTCAGACTCGAGCCTGTTGACTACTCGGAGACTTTCCACTGATTCCAAACACTCATTACGAGTATTTCCCTAATAAAATCGGGGTACCTTTCTGAATGAATTAAGTCATCGAACAGATACAAATGGAAACAAAACGCGCTAAAATGCGGTACAAATGAAGCTAAAACTCAGCTCATTCAGTGTTAAATAGGTGCTAAGAAAACCTGAAAAAAAAAACGAAACTGAACAGATGCTTAAAAAACCTAGAAAAGACCGGTACTGATCAGGTGCTGAAAGAACCCGAAAAGGACCGGTACTGAACAGGTGCTGAAAAAACCTGGAAAAAAAACGGTGTTAAATAAACCGAGACCGGCCCATGGTTGAAAAAACCTGGATATCGGTACTTTAAAATATTGGTACCGGTGTTGATTGAACCGGTGTTAGGCCTAAGTATGGTAGGCTTGCTTAGGTTTTGGTTAATTCCTTTTAGGCCAGTCAATTACCGATTTTAGGTCGCAAAAAATTGCTCGGGTCTGGTTTTTTGGGATATTTTTAGGATAGATACCAGAAGTGTACCACTAAGTTTGCACTTCGAAAAACTTGTGCTGACCCCCCCTCAAAAAACCTTAAAATTTTCGGACTTTTTTCATATTTTTGTTTGTAATTTCTAGAAGGTGCTTCCTACAAGTAAGTCGTCCACTGCACTTTTAAAGCTAAGAAAATCTTCTTTAATTTGAGTGTAACTCGAGCTTTGTAGGTGCAAAGGATCCCAAGATACAGCACTTTAAAAAATGTGATTTTTTTTGTTAAAAAGTCCGAAATTGTATTTTAGGAGGTTTGTATGACAGCCCTATGACGTAATGTTCCGATTCCGTCCATTCCTAGATATGTTTTGAAGCTTTACTAGGAACACATTTGGATGAGGTTTGGTTAAGATTGGTTCATAAAGAAAAAAGTTTTTCTTAGAAGAACTTGATTATCAGGGGTTGGTTTGTATTACAGCCTATGACCTAGTGTTCCGATTTCATCCGTTTCCAGATATGTTTCGAATCTTTAATAAAAACACATTTGGGGGAAGGGTGGTTAAGATTGGTCCATAAAGAAAAAAGTTTTTCTTAGAAGAACCTAATTTCCAGAGGTTGGTTTGTATGACAGCCCTATAACGTAGTGTTCCGATTTCATCCGTTCCTAGATATTTTTTTAGGCTTAACCAGCAACATACTTGGGTGAAGTTTGGTTAATATTGGTACATAAAGAAAAAAGTTTTTCTTAGAAGAACCTAATTTTCAGGGGCAGCCCTATGACCCTATGGTCTGATTCCTTTCGTTCCGACATATATACAGCTAAGGAACTGGTTTATAACTTCATGTCACATAACTTTCTCTGTAAAATGCGCATTTAAGCTGATATTCAGCTCGGAACATGACTGAAATTACAATTTCGAACTTTTTTTCAAAAAACAATGTTTAAAGTGCTGTATCTTGGGATCCTTTGCGCCTAAAAAGCTGGGGTTACACTCAAATTAAAGAAGATTTTCTTAGCTTTAACAGTGCAGTGGACAACTTACTTGTAGGAAGCACCTTTTAGAAATTACAAACAAAAATATGAAAAAAGTCCGAAAATTTTGAGGTTTTTTGAGGGCCATGGGGTTAGCACAGGTTTTTCGAAGTTGCAAACTTGGTGGTACACTTCTGGTATCTATCTTAACAATATCCCAAAAAACCAGAGCCGAGCAATTTTTTGCGACCTAACGCCTTATTTTTCGGTTTATTGACTGGCCTATTTATAATTATTTAATTATTATTGAGAGTTCGAAAAAACATCACAAACTGAATTCGTTCACGGTAAGACCATGTCCTCCGAAGGTGAGCGCACTAACCATTATGTTTTGGTAGCAACGCTATATCTGAAACCGCAAAAAGTCCATTTATGTGAAATTTTATGCAAATAGGTTTGGAAACTAAAGTCATAATTTTTCAGTAAATATTTAAGGCATTGGCAAATTTTATTTCAACAGGACACGTCATGAATTTCAAAGACTTCCTCAAAAAGAAAACGATGGAAGGAAAACGATAAAATACTTTCTAATTTTATTGTTGGCTTTTCTGCTAAAAAAAAATGCCTTATGCGGGACACCCTTTATACATTGTATTGGTTAAACACCACACGCATCCATGCACTACAGACAGACATTTTATTATTATGGAGAATGAATATTCAAAACGAATGATGATGACATCAAGAACTAGTGACGTTATTCCTTCGTTATCCGCACAAGGCGGGAAGTGTTTACTGAACTTTACCTCACCACAATATTGGATAGGTGATGCATCAGTTGGGGATTAACATGATTCGGTTTCATCTAAATTTAGTGTATGTATGGGGAGTGGTGACCCAAAAGATTATTCATTTAATTCGATTGGAGTGGCGTTGGTGTCACGAGGATTTATCAGAATTAATTGTAATTTATCAGAACCAATGTTGGATTTGGATACGAGAAAATGAACAAAAAGATAGTCCACAAAATTTACAAACAGTATTTCTGAAATTGAAATTATTGGTGTTTTGTAAAACCAAAAAAAAAACTCAAAGAAATGAGACTCATTTAGAAGTATTGAAAGGATTATTGAATATTGTGAAATATGCACAGATAGTCATTACTTTATCAACTGTTCACATTGGAAATACAGTAAAACATGGTTAAGTGCAACACGCTTAAGTGCAAAACTCGGATTAGTGCACACAATTTTCATGCACCATCCATTCAATGCGATTTTCAATACATTTCAAAACGGATAAGTGCAACACGGGTAAGTGCACAACACGCTTAAATGCACACAATTTTTCGGTAGATCGCAGGATACCACTAAGATAGTAGTTAGGTTGTTAGCAAATTTTGTTTTTTATTTTTTTTATGAACAAATTTTTTTTGTCTGTTGTTTTTTATTTTTTGACATCCGTAAATTGTAATTGAAAAGTACAAAAAAAAAATATTTTAGGCTAAACACAATTTTAGACGTCCCGAAAGCCTACAAAAAGCTCCATTCGCAACATCTATGTTCGATGTTCACCCTCAAAGCCGGCGCCCTTGATGAGATTGTTGCAATCAGCTGCTAGGTTGATAATGGTGACCCCTGCATTGATCACATTTCAAAAAGGTGGGTAGTGCCCATTTGTTAATATTTGTTGCCAAAGTTCGAAAGCTGTACAAAGTCGCTTACATGGCTCTGTCAAATTTCATAGTTGAAAACTATAGCCAGAGCCTTAGTATTTTGGTGGCCCTGGGAAAATCGATGATGGTGTGGTGACCCCTACCAATTTCCAACCAAAATTTTGGCTTAAATTTTTGTTTTTCAATTTTTTATTGTGAATATTTTTTGTTTTTTTTTTCACGACACCCCAATGTCTCACCTTGTTGGGCTGAATGAATTTGGCACAGGTTATATCAGTGATTCGCTATCTTTAAGATGTCGCGGCAGTCCTCGCTTTGCCAATGTTTTTTTTTTCAAAATATAATTTTGATAGGTAGTCACCGTTATATATATTCCAGGAAGGCGAAACTGCAAGCACGAGAGCTGGGAATGGCAAATGAAAATTATCCCCTTCCTTATAAACATTTTACAAAGATAAGCCACAAAACAGTTTTCTTAAACATTTTTACTGGCTCGTTATACCCTTCGCTCATAGAGTGAAAATCTATATTTTTTTATTTTGTGAAATTGAGCTTGGTGAATAAATACAAAAATGAAGACTTTGCTTTGGACGTAAAGGCCAAAATAGCAATGCTTTAAAATTCTGCGACTAATGAGTTGTAAATGTTTCATAAAACCCCTTTTACGTGGAATTATTGCCACTGTCAGCTAGCTTTTTCTAAGAAATACGTATTTATTTACCCTGTAAAATTTTTAATCTTTTGTCATCATCATTAGTTAAATAACAGCAAATTTTGATTATTTTGTCGAGCTTTCGCTGAAAGAAAAATTTAATTATAGGACTATTTGCACTTCAAAATAAATCCATAATTCCTAATCCGTCAAAGTGTATCAATGCTTTTCCCCTCGCCAAGCATTTGAAATACAATCCGTCAGATGGATGCGACTTGACCGATTTTTTTTTACGAAATTCCAACTCTGCGGTTTTCATTCTTTAAGAATTTTATGCTATCATCGGTAGACATATCGGATTGCTTGTAGTAGGCAGCCTAAGCTATATAATTTTAAAACAGCAATTAATGAAAATATTTGCGCATACTCATTACTCGAATTTTTCAATCGAAACAAATTTTTATATTTTTGGAACCAGGTAATTCCACGGCATTTTTTATAGAATAGACTTAGGTTTATCCAGAAGGTTTTAGGGTTCGGATATTTAAAAATTCCCGATAAGATGTGAAACGTCCGGCGTGTTTGCAACCTCATTTTATTTGACAACATCGCCCAGCGATTCAATTGATTTTGCATCAGGTATGCTTTGATTATCTGGTTGCGTGAATGCCCCTAGAGAGTGGAGCACTTTCTGAGTGGTGGCTCCCGAAAGTAAAAGGTTCCATGGTGTGTTGGCCCCTTTAAAGTGGTAGCCCTGGGCGACTGCCCATTTCGCCCACCCCTAGGGCCGGCCCTGACTATAGCGTTACAAAGTATAGCCACGCAATATCAGTTGTTACCTCTAGTTTCCATTTATGCTACGTAAATTAGATAGTTTGTATGGAGCACTGATTAGTGCACAACACGCTTAAGTGCACGAAAAAATTGTGCATTATTGATGTGCACTTATCTTTACTGTATTAATAACATTTTTGTTTGTTTTTATTTTTCAGGTATGTTATGATTGACGAAAAATTATAAAACAGGTAAACGTAGTTTATTATGCATTTAAAAAATCGGCATGACATAATCCGTAAAATAAGAATTCCTTCTGTAAAAGCGGTCATTACAATTCAAATTCACTAATTGTATGCAGTTTCTAAGTTTCGCATTTTCAATTAATAATGGAAATATGCTAATCACTCAACTACCCTACCCTACGTGTATTAAATAGTTTACACTTTTTCATTGAAATCAGATGAACAAAAATATTTTGATTTTCGATACATACTCACTCCCGTATCATCCAAATTGTCATCATCCATTCGACAGATAAAATTAATCAGAATGCTGATGAAAGGCCTTTCATTTCAATTCTCCTCGCCATTAGTTAGCACGAACAGTATAATTAAAATACAACGAACACACGCCGTTTTTCTGTTTACTCGTTTCCAAGGATGAAAATATTGTCATCAGTATTATTTTCGTATACACCATCACAACATTAAAAAAAAACCTTTTTTGGGGATTATTTTATGTCACCAAAAGTCCCACACCCATTTTCCGTCCCGGCATCCTTCTCCATCCTACAGGCATTATGTAAACGGCTTCTGTTCAGCATTGATAATTTCCTCGTCCTATGAAATATTTTCCTTCCAGCATAATTGTATCCATTAATTTCAAACTGACACGACCACGGACAAAATCGTCCAGGACGCGCATTGAACAGTGTATAAGTAGGAGCGTATATAGCATATAGCTTCCATTGTGAAAAATCATGGGCAATAATCGCAGTTTGTCCTCGACATTGTCGACGACATGACCAGCATGCACAAAGCACAACCAGAGCAATGAGAAATGCCTAGATATTATTTGTTTCGGTACTTGTACCGTTAGGTCTTTGCCTCCAAACCTATGACGAACGCACCCCCAATTATTCTCTTTGAAAAGTTTTGTAGCACACCCGGACGACGAAAAACGAAAAACAACCATATCGTTCGTTTCACAATACAGATAGTCTTTGTTATGGCTTCATGTCGGTTGGGCCCACATAATTGTTGGTTCGGTTCGAAATGATATTTCACGTGAAATTATGATGGTTCGCATGGGGATGAGAAACATCGGTTTGGTTTGTCTCTCTCTTTCTCTTTAGATACAAGCAGGGTCCTGATCCAGGATCATATATGCAAAAACAAAAATAGAAGAGGATTACTTCATAAAGCTCATTAGATCTGTACATACAATTAGGTCGTATTACGTAATATTTTAATTAGTTGAACCCACGAGCAGAAGCTCTGGTGAAACAGCCAATTTTGCAAACGGTACGACGAAGCCATAAATGGTAATGAAAAATGGTTCTGTTTTGTCTATACGGTTGCTATGAGACCCAAACCTTGAAAATATGCTTCTCCCTTCCTATATCCTATTAATTTAATGTACGAGTATTTACGTTTACGTAGATGCCATCAGTATTGCGAGTGGAATTGATGCTCTCTGGAGAGCAATGATGTTGACAATAAGCCGATGTTGATGAGGGATAGGTCTTAAGAAGAAATTCCTGCTAATTGGAAGCTACTTAGAACGGCAACGGATGCTGGACGACAGAGGAACGTTACAGGTTTCCGTTGATAAGGAAAAAGACAAATAGCTAATGTTGAAAGTTTCGATTTCATATTGGGAGGAGCTTCGAGAATTTATCGATTTTTCGGCGCAAAAAATGAGTTGTCCTTTTTAATTGCTGTTTTTTTTTTACAATGACGACTTGGGATCGTGTAGATACACATTTCCGTTGTCAAGTGAAATTCGGCCTGGATAATACCACCTTATCAAAATTTACCGGTAATGCAATATATGCAATTAAAGCAGAAATAAATTTTGGCAATGGAAGAATAAAACGGGTTTTAGTCAGTAGTGAATTTGGACAATTGCAATTCAACCTGGTGGAGTTCGTACCAGACCCATTTTTAAATATTTAAAGACTGAGCCAATCAGCCCACCAAAATCCCTCGTAATATACATACAACAAAGGTGCATAATTTGGTAACTAATGTGTCAAAGATCTGGAGACCACCAGGAATTTGCGCTTTTCGAACTGTTACCGTTCGCGCAACTGTCTGCAATAAGTACCGTAAGATTCACAAAAAATTGGTTAACGATAAAGAATTTATTTACTCGTGACCGTGGTAACAAGAATAACCCCAAAAATCAGTGGCGTAACGTTTCCAAAATTTATTGTGTTCGAAATCGAGACGGCACGGCCCTCGCGTCCGATTTTGTACACCAGGAAAAAACAGAACATAGGCCAAAGGTTCTCAAATGAGCAAGAGTACTGAAAAACTTCTGTTTTAGCAACAAATGTTTTTTAATTTATTATTTTATTTTTTAATAAATTGAAATTCAAATACTTATACTTGTAAGAGGTAAGAGATCTACTTATCACAAAATCCAAGAGAAGCGACGAAAACACTGTCACTGTCACTAGGAGTGTTTCGCTTCCAACTGCTCCGATATCATCTGCCGCGCTGTCACTGTCTGTCCATCATCTTATTCATCATTCGCCTGGACAATCTACCGCTTCTTCTTATCAGCCTCCGTCGTACTCGTCATCTCAATGCGAGTTAATAGTGTGTTCCGCCGAAATAAGTCTTCTTATCTAGACTTTCGTACGACACCATTGAGGCTGAAGTTAAAGCTTATATCACTAGGAAGATCGGATATGAGCCAGCTATCTTGAATGTCAGAAAACTCACGAAGGACAATATACCTAATCGCATTGTTGCTTCTTTCAAAGTAACAATTCATAACGACAATTCATTGATCTGTGAATCCACCTTCTGGCCGCATGGTATCCTAGTTTAGGAATTTAAGAATAATACAAATTTTACCATTCATCGTCTAACAAACCAAAATAAAAGAATTTACTATGTACTATCAGAATGTACTCGGCTTAAGGACTAAACTCCAAATCTTTAACCCATCTGCTCTAATTTGTTCTCACGACTTCATGGGGTGAAACCCATTTTCGAAAAATTTCATCCGAAAGCGGAAAATGCGATTTACTGGCCTTTGTTACCCCAACTTTAGACAACTGTATCTTTGAAACAGTGATAGGTAGGACTCTGATTTTTCAGCAAAATGTAGGTCTGGAGTTTGTAGTGTACATAGTATCCAGGTGATAAGCCTAGTACATCAGATTGCAAAATGTGGTGGAGACATTTTTTTTTGTTTCTTATGTTTTTCGGGGTGCTGATCAATCCGGAGCTTCCGACCGAAATTTCGTTGCGGAACAGGGTCAAAATCGCGAAAAACCCCTAAATTTTCGCTGTTTTTCCGTTTTTGTCCCCTTACTCTGAAACTATTCATTTCTGCATATAATTACGCGTCCAAAGAGACATAAATATTAAAAATCAGTTAAGCGGTATTACTACAATTGATAATTTAAAATTGCCTTTTTTTAGCTTAGTTCCATATTATTTTTGGCCGGAAAAGTAGAATTTTTCTTGTTTTTTATGTTGGAGTGCGGAGTCCGAAACTGTAGCTTCCCACCAAAAATTCGTTGCGAAACAGGGTCAAAATCGCAAAAAACGCCAAAAAATGAAATATCAATTGTAGCGATACCGCTTATCGCATTTTAACGATTACTTTCGCGTTGGATCCGCAATCATGTTTTCTCTAAAATGTTCATGGTCAGGTTTTCGCAGAAATGTGCAGTTTCGGAGTTATAAGCCAAAAAACGGAAAAACTCCGAAAATGTTGAGGTTTTTTGCGGTTTTGGCCCTGTTCCGCGCCGAAATTTTGGTGGGAAGTTCCGGATTCAAGCTCGGCACCCCAAAAAACATAAGCTACAGTCAGACCGTGCTAGTACTAGCTACTAGTGCATGCATACAAGAAATCTCCACGGTGACGACGACGTCAACAACGAAACAGTGTCATATAAATGGGTGACTACGTGTTGTTACGACGTTCGTTACCGAGAGTGTGTGCAACTAGACGCGTGAATAGTCACCCTATCTACCTAGAAATTAGTTGTATGCGCGAAATTACCACGGTGACGACGCGACGTCGTAAACAATCAAAAAAGTGTTATGCAATTTTACTAGTAAGTAGTAAAATGTATTTAATAGTGGAATAGGACATGTTCAATTATTCTACTGGGAAGTGAATATGCACTACAATTATTTCTCGGTGGATTTCGAATTAACGGCTCAACGGATCCACACGAAATTCAGTGGGAATGTGTATAATGGTAGGGTATTTGCTACGAATACCTTTGAAGTAGGAAAATGTTAACAGGGTGTCCCAAAGGAGGTGCAAAAGTAGATCATTTTATTTGTCAAAAAGGGGTGTATATCGACATGAAATTCAGTGTAAATTTGTAGAATGGTAGGCTATTTGCTACAAACACCTTTGAGATTACGAAATATCAACAGGGTGTCCTAAAAAAGGTGCAAAAGCTGATTATAATCGGCAATAAATTTTGTTTCAATGTGTAGAATGGTAGGGTATTTGCTACGAATGCCTTCGAGATTACGAAATGGTAACAGGGTGTTCGAGACGAGGTGCGAAAGTCGATTATTCTATTTGTCATCGGAAAAGGGTGTATCGGCTCGTATCTCTCTCTCTCTCGATTACCGTAACTCCTAGTGGAGCATGGTGCGTTGATGACTACCGTGTGTGTGTAGTCATCAACGTTACAAAGACAACTGACTGAATTCGGAGTGTGATACGGTTGTCAGCCATACCACTTCCTAGTCGCATTGTCAGTTTATTATTCTACGATAAGAATATTTCTTATCATCTTCTTTTGAATAATAAACTTGCGACGAGTCGTGCCGAGTTTGGAAACTCGTTTCTCTATGAGTGTCTATTTCACAGAGTGGCGACCGAACGATCACGGCCACAGAGCACGGCTCGTATATCGACATGAAATTCAGTGTAAATTTGCAGAATGGTAGCCTACTCGATTCATTCAGTATAAATTCGTCGAGGCGTGGCGTTATTTCTTGTATAGTCTTTATCTGCGACTAGCCCGATTTTAGTATTTCAAATAAAAAAGATAGAGCAAGTCTTTTTCATTTAATTTTTTCTGACCCCATCCTCTCCAATGTGGTTGTTTTAAACAGGAAACTAGTAATTAATATGCAATGTATTCCATCTCTTTTTATATGTCTTCTTCTTCTTTATATGCTAGTCACAATTATAAATAAATATGATAAACATTTGTAATTGTTTTATAAAAACACCGGTTTTTTAAATTTGCAGGAAAAAAAACCGGTGTTTTTATAAAACAATTACAAATATATCGGAATTTGCGATAACCATTCCATAATTAAACATTTTAATAATGATAAACATGTTTTTTTTACCAAAAACAGTTTTTAGACACCTGGCCCTCTACTGATTCCAAAACACTAAAAGTAGCCTGGCTCTGCCTTTTCTATTTGAAATGCTAAAATGACACTAGTCGCAGATACAGACTATAGAAAAAATAGGGGTAGCGACCCTTCGACGAAAATGCACAGCAAACAGTCACTTTTTGTGAATGTTTTCTGTAACCGCAGGTTTTTCGAATTTTTGTATTGTGTTGTTAGCTATTGTTTGTTGGGTATGCTGATTATGACAACCACTTTTGCACTTCGTTTGAGAGACCCTGATATCATTTCCCGACTACAAAGGTATTCGTAGCAAATATCCTACCATTCTACACATTCATACTAAATTTATTGCCGATTATTATCTACTTTTGCACCTCGTTTAGGACACCCTGTAAGCATTTCCCAATCTCAAAGCAAATAACCTACCATTCGACATATTTACACTGAATTTCATGTCGATATACACCCTTTTCCGATGACAAATAAAATGATCTACTTTTGCACCTCGTTTAGGACACCCTGTAAGCATTTCCCAATCTCAAAGGTATTTGTAGCAAATATCCTACCATTCTACATATTTACACTGAATTTCATGTCAATATACGAGCCGGTACACCTTTTTCCGATGACAAATAAAATTATCTACTTTTGTACCTCCTTTGGGACACCCTGATAACATTTCCTTACTTCAAAGGTATTCGTAGCAAATACCCTATCATTTTAAATATTCACACTAAATTTATTGCCGATTATAATCAGCTTTTGCACCTTTGTTAGGACACCCTGTTGATATTTCGTAATCTCAAAGGTGTTTGTAGCAAATAGCCTACCATTCTGCAAATTTACACTGAATTTCATGTCGATATACGAGCCGATACACCCTTTTCCGATGACAAATAGAATAATCGACTTTCGCACCTCGTCTCGGACACCCTGTTACCATTTCGTAATCTCGAAGGCATTCGTAGCAAATACCCTACCATTTTACACATTCACACTGAATTTCGTGTCGATCGGTTGAGCAGTTAATTCGAAATCCACCGAAAAATAATTTTAGCGTATATTCACTCGCTGGCTGGGTGCTAGTCGAATTGAACATGTCCTATTCCACTAGTATCTAGGAAATGTGTCTGTTGACTAGCTACTAGTCAAATTGCACAACAGTTTGTTGATTGTTTACGACGTCGTCACCGTAGTAATTTCACGTTTGCAACTAACTCCTGTATATAGGGTGACTAGTTGCGCGTCTAGTTGCATCACACTTTCGGTGACGACGTCGTAACAACGCATAGTCACCCATTTACATGACACTGTTTTCGTTGTTTATTACGTGTCGTCGCCTATGGTGATTTCTCGAATGCAACTTTACTAGTACTAGTAGCTCGCCAAATGTGACTGTAGCTATAAGATATGAAAAAAAAATTCTCTGCACCACATTTTGCAATCTGAAATCACCTAGTGACTGCACTATTGCTCTCCGTCGACTTTTAGTAAACCCATTTTCGAAAAATTTCATATGAAATGGGGAAAAATGCCTTTAGAAGCGTTTTCAGGGGTAAAGCTGGGCATTTATTACCCCAACTTTAGATGGCTGTATCTTTGAAACGGTGAAAGCTAGGACTCTGTTTTTTTCAGCAAAATGTGGGTCTGGAGTTGCTATTCATCCACTTTTGGAAAACCCATTTTCGAAAAATTTCATATCAAATCGGAAATATGCGATTTTTCGCCTTCAGAAACGTTTTCAGGGGTCAACCTGGGCATTTATTACCCCAACTTTAGACGGCTGTATCTTTGAAACGGTGATAGCTAAGACTCTGATTTTTTAGCAAAATGTAGGTTTGGAGTTGCTCCCCTAGATCTGCGGATCACAACAGCTAACTAACATGGTCACATGTAGAATTTCGATGATCCTGAGCAAGTTAAAACACCAGCAGTCATAAGCATATCCATGACTAAACTAAATCGATTGAAATGAATGCATGTTAGAACTCCTCCAAAGATAAATGTATCAAGTAGGGGAAACGGCGGATTATTTGAACTGGCTAATTTATTGGCTGGCATCTAACCTTTTCTCTTGATTTCTTGATTTAAATACTCCAACAACTGGATCATACTGGCTCCATTTTACGCAAGAATCTTCAAGGAAAGCATTACTCCTAGTAAGTTGCACCTTTAATTCTCTTTAATATTCGTATGAGCAAAAACCCAAGAAATTGATGTTAAGATAGATATATACTAAGCAAGCTTGGAAGACGATTTCTTTGTAATTACATATTAGATTCTTTTGATGATTGGTCTTTTTGCAATTTGCAAGCCGATTGTGAAGTTGCGGCTCTCTGGTAAAAACAAATTTCAATATTACGAAGTCCAAACTTCTCCGTACACAAAATTGAATGTTTTATCTTAGACTCCGCAGCTTGCATGTTTTACTCGCCAAACAATAAAAATTAGTGTCATTGAAAGAACCGTTACGTAAGATTCTATCAAACAAACATTTCTTTACGTTTTCGGATTTGGGGCCCTTCTGGCTTTGGACCCGTGTTCCGCTGAACGCATGGAACACCGCACATTACGCCACTGCCCAAAATAATCAGTCGGAAAACCTTATTTAGGCTAATTTCCTCAGAAAGCCTTATAGTAAAAGTGAAAACAAAAATAATTTAATGGATGATTATTTTAATGATCTCTTTTTGCAGTTTGTATTCTGTTGTAGTAGTCACACAGCTTCAAAATACGGGTTTCATTTATGAAGTGTAAATATGAAAAAAACTAGTCATTCACGCAGTAATAATAATCAAACCATCTGATAAATGGACAATTAGTTTTCTTTTCGCTGAAGCAATTAATCACTGTCGCGCTCCACATAAATATGTACACGCATTAAAGTCGCGTATGCTGTGCGTAACTTGTCTATAGTCTTTTTTCCGGTTTTGGACATCCAGTTCATATTTCTGTTGTCGCGCGTACACTACAAGAAGGCAACATCAAAGGGATTTCTTTCAATCTTATACCTACTTTGGCACAAGTTGATTCAGATCATCATCTCGATAAGTTTTTAGCAGATCTGTGGTGGTTGGTGATGATGATGATATGAATGAGTACAGTGAAAACTTATTTGGCCGAACACCGATGGTTTCAGTGGTTGGTTGGTTCAGTGGGGGATCTTCGGCTATGGGAGTTGTCATTTGTACAATAGAAAACAAACTTGTATTGCTTAAATTACATCATCAATGTGGCACGATAGTCCTACGTCGGGCTTTGGCCGCCTGAATCGTTGACCTCCAATTGTCGCGGTTACGTGACCTTGTCCTCCAGTTTCGGAAGCCCAGCAGCTGGTGGGCATCCTCGCCTACGGAGTTCTCCCAGCGAGCTCTCGGTCGTCCACGCAACCTCGCTCCGTCAATTCGTTGTGCTTTTGCTTAAATTACCATAAAAGAAAGAGTATGGGACGGAAATTATTTGATTCTCTTTAACACCTGGACTGTGTCGACGATTGCCATTTCTCAAACAAGTCAGATTATCTGTCTCAAATTACGGATGCTTTGCATCATGAAAGTCAAAGTCCCATTCTCTCGTAGATCTTATAGAATGGTTAGTCTTATCGCCCAGAGAAGACACACACAATATTCAAAAAGCTTCTTCATTATATTGAATTGATTTTTTGTTAATTTTGCATAGTTATGTTATCTTTTGCTTATTTACGCTGTTGGATGAAAGTGCGCAATGATTTTCTCAATCTAAGATGATGGCTTAAACAAGCAAAATATGGCGTAGCTATGCAAAATAAACAAAAAATCCATTCAATACAATGGAAAAGCTTTCTAAATATGGTGTGTGTCTTCTCTACGCGATAAGACTAATCAGCCGACAGGTACGGAATAAGAGCTATCAGAAACCCGGCCAAAGTCTTGGAGCCACCAAGAGGACAAAGCACAAACTTTATCCCTGGACAACCGATAGAAAAAGTTGAAAATTTCATGTATAGTCACTGTGAATACTGGTGCTGATGCCGATAGTGTGACCAGTAACATCGCAACTAAATGAAAAACTTTCGTGATTTTGCCTACGGCGCATTAGCCTAGTTAGCTGATTAGCTAGCAAAATAGCAACGAAGCATCAGCTAGCCGTTTCTTTAGGATATTCGAAAAAGAAAAATGTAGGAAGAAAACTGGCAAACACAATAATAAATAATAGTCCTTGTAACATGTAAACCTTATTTTAAACTTCTTTCGTTGTCACGAATACTCTGATAACAGCTATTAAACTATTAGAATGTAGTGTTTTCGTTGTCGCAGGACAAATTTAAGCATGTAACTTAATATTTTGGAGTGTTTTGTTTTTTTAATTATTGATCGAAACGATCCCTGATCTGATGTGAGTAATTGCCGTATCCTTCTTCAACGATGAACAACAGATATCGAGTCTTCGTAACTCGCTCAAACAATAATATATACACTGAAAAGAAAATCATCATAATATTAATGAACAAGGGGTATAGACTTTTTTTCATTGATGAATTAGTTCATAGTAAATAAACCTTCTCTTCCTTAAAATAATGCAGAGTTCATATATTTTACGAAACACCGGTCGTTAGTATAACGAAAACAAAATTTCAACTTAATGTAAAGCGAATGAACTTCCAGTAGTATCTTATGCATTGTACATTCCGGCTATGAACCCATACTTAGCCCCGATAGTAGGTAAAAAAAAACCAAATTTGATGTTATTGCTCATCAATTACATGACATCGTTCATAGTTATATTTACTACTATGAACGATGTCATTATCGCTTTAAGTGTATTTTATAAACCTTCGTAACGTATAGTCTTTTTGGTGTAGTTAGACATGCGCCCTGTCTTCAAATCATAGGGTCCCGGGATCGATTCCCACTGTAGGTAGGTAGGTAATTTTTGATGACATTTCAGAGCAGAGGTAAAATAAATTTCGTTAACACTTATGAAGCTGGATGCCGGCCTTCGCCAGTTTTTTTAATTGATGAACTTAGTAATTATATCAATGAACAAGTTGTTAATTTTATGAATTTGTTCATGATTTTAATGAAGTTTTTGTTCGTTGTTTTGATAAAATCAGATTCATTAGACTGATGAAAGCCGACTTCGGTGGGATATTGGTGTAAATATTTATTACTTTAATGAACAATTTCATTGTTTCAGGGTACCTTTTTCGTTCAGTGTACATAATTGTATTCATATTTTTCCATTTTAATGATAAATTGTCACATTTTCTGGATCACGACTAAAGTAAATTGCTTTCGCCGTGAAGATGACATCTGATGTAAAAATTATGATAAGACTCTTCACGATTTTCGCTTAATTTTTTGAGCTCATGCCGCCTATATCTCGAAGCGTATATAGGCATAAAAGATATCATGTTCCAGATTGATGATTTTCTGTGTGTGCACATGTAGTTTCACCGCGATTGCGTTCCACTGAGTTTATTTATTCTTCCATCTTTGTGCAGGTCATAAGCCTGCAGCAAGCTTTTCCGCACGGTATTGTGCAGAAACATACTTTGTATTTACCAAGTGCAAATTTATCTTTTCATTTCTGTCACATTTTTATGGAGACTTTCCTTCAGCCACTTGAATTTTATCGATGTGTGTACGCAACGCATAGTGCACGTTGTTATGGTTGGTCTTTTCAACGCAACGACTATATGCGACCTTGTTGTGTTGTGTTAAATTTACATTTTTCTTTTCCGTATGTGTACACCACACTTAATTTATGACTAGTGCGAGTTATTGTTCTGTTATGACGGGGTGATGATTATTTTGCATAATTAATCGCGAGGGCAAAGTTATAAAATTGTTTTCCTTTTTAATCATACTCACTCACTCACAATACTCAACGCAAGACTGCCGACTAATTTACACCTGAAACTATGATAAAACTGGAAGCTTTTATAGATATATTGGGGTAATGACTACAACTATTCAAATCTTCAAAACTATAAATATTTCATCAAAAATGGAGCAGCCCTTACGATCCTATCTCGTCGATCGCATCCTGTTCCGGAACAGTTCCTACAGACCCATCGCGGCGACCGCACCCTGTTCCACGAAAAGCGCTTACGGTGGCATCTCACACAACACAACATCACATATTTGTCAAGTCCACAAATTTGCCACCAACACATATCACGCATTAAATTGCATTCATAAAACATATGCCAAATCTAAGTCAATGGCGCCGGAACAAGGGGGCAGTTAGTACTACATATTGCACTTGCACTATATTAAAAATTAAAAATAATTTGTGTTATATTTTTTATACATTTTCAATAATTTTAGTGGTTTGCAGTTGCATACGGCCATCCATTGAATGTATACTACGAGTATGTATATGATCATTTCATTTTCAATACTTCTTCGTCAACAAGAGCATCTCAAATCAACGACAAAGCCAACTTCTAAAATAACCGAAGAGCGAAACCATTGAACGTTGATCAACGAAAACGCATTCATTCTCCTTGTCAGAAAACCGTACCGGCGCACGGCGGCAGAGAGTCTCACAGTAAGATTGACTGCCATGCCATGCTGAAGATTTGGATGTTCTTCGCTCACAGTTAATACTTTTGAAGGATATGCCGCATGCCGGGAGCTTAACCTAGATGCTGCGTCGAAATTCCTGATCACTGTCGAAGTAAATCGAATACAGTACGGCTAGCTAGTAACATAAATGCTGACGTTCCCAGCCACAGCAGCATAATCAGAAAGGTTGCTCACAGCTTTGCGACGTCTTAAAATACTACTACTTTCAAGAATGATACAAAAACGTCTGATTCATACATATAATTATTCTGAATGTTCACAGGGAACAGGGAATTCAGATCTGGCAAAAATCATGAAAGAATTCGTTTCCCAAAGAAACTAGAAAACAACCTTTGGAAAAATCGGTAATGTTAAATTTTATATGTAAAACTATAAGTTGATAATCTTCAACACTTTGGAATTATAATGGGATCAAAATGGGTAACAAATGAAACTTAAGGCTTATTCTCATTTTGAAGACTATTCAAGGTGGGTTCTTCTGTTGTTCTCTAATATGTTTCGTAATTACTTGGTAATACCAAATAATTGGTATCGTTTTATAGGACATTAAAGTGCTACAGCAAAGGTCCTGTATATGTTTCTTAATATAAATTTGAAAAAAAAAAAAAAAACAATCTTGCCCCTCAATAAAAAATTCGTTCCGGCGCCACTGATCTAAGTTATCTAAACTACAAGCCAAACTACGAAAAGTTTGTGATCCACTCACCTTTTAGAGCCTTTCAACTAAACCAAATCAAATCACCTTAATTTTCACCACTGCCACTCTAACTCACAACTAATAGGCGTGTTTTTTGTACTCCGGTGGGTTAGGTTAGGTTTAGTGTAACTACATGGGATAACAATAACAACATAACCCAGATAAACACAGTACATAATTATTATCGGGGGTACTCACTCTGACCAAAGTTAACCCGGAAGTATTGTTACAGATTTGACAGCCAGGGGTGCTTTATCACGAACAAATTCGGTACAGCATTAGCTAATACCACAACCATTATTTATAATATTTTTTTTACATTCCTGTTGCCGAAAGTAAAGATTTAGACATGCCCAAGTATGAAGTGAGTACTATTAGCTTCTGAAGAATTACTGATGTGGAGAAGGATGGAAATTATACAGACGATGAATCTATCGTCGACGATAATCAGTCGGAAAAACCGATCGCGGCACCGGCCGTTGTAAAAAATGCGCTCCAGGCAAAAATTGTGGTGAATTGACATGTATACAGAAATAAGTCTAAATGCTTCATGTCCAAAAGAAGTAACAGAGCATTGTTTTTTTTTTTTAATAAAGTATGCTAAAAAACAAATAAAGATGTTAATATTGTGGAGTATTGTGGTTTTGAGGAATTTTTCAGAAATAGCCGCAAAGCCTCGTGGGAAGACTGTCTGTATGCATACTGCTTCTTTGCACGTATAAATTTGTTTGGCAGAACATGATTGGGGACATTAAAAACCACATACCTAGATATTTGACATCTGAGCAGTCGCTCTGCTTTCGTCGTAGTTCTTCCTAAATCATAAAAATTTACTTCCTTAAGTTGACAATTAAAAGCGTCGTCCTCCCGTCATTTTTTTTCCGTTTTACTGAGCTAAAAAGAAATTCTCTTCAATTCCGAATGCTTACAATTAAATTATTTGTATTTTATTACATTTTCAAAGTTAAATCTGCCACAATTCAATTTACATTTAGCATCTACTGACAGGACATATCTGCTGTTACTTCCAGTTTTCCAATATTTTTCAAGTAGTCGAGACCGGATTACTCGACGAGTAAACATCATTTAATTTTAATGACGTTGTGATAATGATGTTTAAATTAAATTTTTCGAGTATCATAAAGCCAATAAGCACCTGACGCACGAATTAGTTAAACATTATCAAGAGTTAATTATGTTTATCTAGTGTCGTCTAGGGTGCTACGCAACGCTTTGCAATCCCATTTAAATGTACTTTTCGCAATAGTGTAAATTTCTATGCTGTTAGTATACAGTTATGCAACAGAACTTTGCTGATTAATTAATTTGAAGCATCTAGTAATTTTGGAATTTTGTCTTCATTGCCTCCATTTCTCCGACGCCCCTACTACGAAGTTGCAGCATTAAGGTACGCATGTGCATGATTTTGTTTACTATTTATTTTCAATATAAAATTCGTATGAGAATGTCATTGAAGCTTCAAAATCAAGTCACCATAGAAAATATTTTGGTCTTAACCCTAGAGAGTTAATCTACGCTACGACGTTCATAAATTTTTCTTTTTATTTTATTTCATAAGCGAATTTTTGGAATCGAGCATTTAGTTCAGTTTACATCTATAGCATTTCCAGGTCAAGTAAATAACTCTCCGAGACAAATAGATAAATTTCCGAATCAACAAAATACATTTCCGGATTAAAAAAATAAAATTCCGAATCAAGAAAACACGATTAAGGATAAAATAAATAAATTTCCGAACGAAATAAATGAACTTCTAAATGAAAAAAAATAAATAACCAAAATAAAAAACTAAATTTCCAAATCAAAAAAATAAATGTCCAAATCAGGAAAATAAATTTACAAATCAAATAAATAAATTTACAAATCGAATAAATATATTTACATGCCAAAAAAGTAAATCAAATAAATACATTTCCAAATCAAATAAATAAATTAATAAAATTTCTAATAAGAAAAATTAAATTATATTAAATTTATGACATCCCAAGATATATATTAACGGGCGGTTGGAAGTGGAAGTCTATGAGATTTTAAAGGAAAAAATCGCTTGTGTAGCGCGCAAAAAAAAACAGTATACCCAATTAGGCGTAAGTTTTTTTTTGACGTACTTTAAACAGCTGAGACTGTCGATTAAAGTTGTTGATTGTACGACATGCTAAAACTATCCATTAGTAAAGGTACACGACATCAGCTGAACACTAGAATTCGTATAATTCAACAGAATCCTGTCTGAATCGAATCACCGTTACTAAAAGCTGTGTCAATGTGTCTGCTTAGGGTGCAGACTCTCCCGCATTTTCCCCTGATTATTTGCTCGGGTTTATTCCCCTGGAATACCACCCTCCCTCCTCCTTGGTATTCATCACCTATTGCGATAGAAATATTTTTTAAGAAACGGCATCTAATTGATCATGACAATAAAAAGCCAAACGTTCTCTTGTAAAAAAAATAAAAACACTTCTAATTTGGAGCTTTTATTCAAATTCAATCGAGACCTAATAATTTTAACTTTTAAGTACTGACACTTGGTCTTACAGACTCGAAGACACTGTCAATGTATATATAGCTTCCGTTATGTTCCCGAACCTCCATCATTCTGAGGTCACCTCTATCTTCGATTCTAATGTAAAATAAAAATTTTAGAAAGCTCAGCTGGTGTGACCTGAGTTTTGAGAAAGTTATGGTAGTTTAGAGATGGCAAATAACGTCTAAGAAAACAATTTATATCTTTATATTACAAGCGTGTGTAGTACAATTGACAATTATATACGTCATTTTGAATAAACAAAATCTCATTCAGATTGAAATAATTAATTAATTATTTTTTCAATGCTCAACGAAATTCATATAAAAGCACATTATTTACTATATTAAAGTACTATCTTTTTAAATCGTTTCCTTCATACGAAGCTTTGTTTATTTGATTTGTGAAATATGTTTTTGATGGAAAAAATCATTTTTTTGATTTGTGAATTTAGTTTTCTGTTTTGGACAATTTTTTATTTGAATTGTACATTTATTTGTCTGATGTGGATATTAATTTTTTGGATTTGGAAATTTATTTTTATGATTTCTTTATTTTTTTTTTCATTTAGGAACTAATTTTTTTGTTTCGGACATTTATCTATTTGATCTGCAAACGTGTTTTGTTGATTCGGAAATTTACCTATTTGTTTCGAACATTTATCTATTTGACTCGGAAAGTTATTTACTTGACCTGAAAAGGCTATATAAAAATAACTACATATGTACGTGGCGTGAGTGCCACACAGCCTAGGCTATTAGGGAGTCATTATCTTCAGTGTCAAAAAATGTATACCAAGTTTGCACTATTTTAATTTTAAATGTTTACATATATGTAAACTGCCCAGAAAAGTTGATCCTTTGTTTTAATCTATATTGAAAAGACAGCCTACTTTTCTACATTTGCTTAAATGTTTATTTTTATTTGAACAAATAAATGTTAATTTTGCAAAACATTGCTTAAGATTGCTTCATGTTACCCTAAACGGATGTCATCTAGCCACACATCAAATCGACGTACGATTATCTTTTAATGGGTAAAAAAATATGATTATTGATCTAGTGTTAAATAGAAAATTGATGTATTATGATTTAATTTAGTCATTAGTCACTGCTTAAATTTTGACTCATATAGGGTCCGCCAATAAGCGCGCTCGAACTTTAAAATGAAATAAAGCAAGTTGTGTGAGAGGTATAAATGAAATTTATTTTTTGTTTGAAAGAGTATTCGAAGGCATTATGTATGGAAAATAACATCGTTCAAGTGGCCACCTCGGCTTCGCTTGGTGGCGCGCATACGAGAAGTCCAATTTTCAATGACTCTGGCGCACAAATCGGGCTGTATTTCATCGATGGCGTGGCGTATGTTGACTTTGAGGTCATCAGTGTTTTGTGGTTGGTTTGCGTAGACCTGCGATTTAAGAAAACCCCACAAGAAATAGTCTAGTGGGGTTAAATCGCAGGATCTCGGTGGCCAGTTGATGTCGCTTCCGCGCGAGATAACCATTCCTCGTGCAGAAGATCCATTGTGGCGCGCGCTGTGTGTCTCGTAGCACCGTCCTGCTGAAACCACATATCCTCGACATCCATATTGTCGATTTCATGCCAGAAAAAGTTCGTTATCATGGATCTGTATCGTTCGCCGTTTACGCACGGAACGTTGCTCGAACCGATGAATGATTTTCGTAATAAGTTTTAATGATTTGCACATGTTGCTCGCGGCTGAATTGGTTCATGGTGATTTGTGAAGATACACTGAATAATAACAACTAGGTTTGATAACTCTACCACAAACAACATGGCCGCCATGAGCTGTCAAAGATCGAGCGTCCCTATTGGCGGACCCTGTATTTATAATACTACATTGGGATAAAAATGTGCAAACAAAACCAAAGACGCAATTAAATTTCATAAATAATATTACAGTCATATGCGTCGTATGTCATACATTCAATAAATCTGCTTAAGAGATTTCGACATGCATTTAATCATAAATGAGTATCCATCTATTCAAAAGAGTTACCCAAATTCATATTGAAGGTTGGAAAGTATACTGAACTGCCGCATAGTCATTCAGAGGATAGAATAAGTGGAAATCTTAACCATAAAAAACTAATCAATTTGAATTCAATAAATGACTTCAATTTACAATAATTGACGGCGAACTTCATACGTACAAACAAATGTGCACATAACAATTAAAATGATCTTGATCCTGAACGCAAGTACATCCATATGTATCTTTGCACATCGTTAACAAACGCCAATTAATCTTAAACAGAACGAAATTGAATGAACATTTTCGATGAGATGATTTATTGCATTTTGGTGTGGAGTTTGAATTCCAATCGAAATGTTATGGTTAATTTATTTTGAATAGAGACCCATCCACATATATGTACATACATACATGTGGTAGTTATTTATGACATCAAATATGTCTATGATACGGGTAATGGGTACTTTTTGCATTGAAATAAGCTGAGCTTTCTATTTGCAAGTTTTTTTTTTCGCTGTACATATTCGTGTTTAATCTAAACTAGAAAATTCTCGTAACAATCGAGTCTGATTCAAAATTACAGTATAATAAGCCACGTGAACTTGAAATTGTTCATTGTTATTTTAGTGAGATAAATATCAATTGTGTAGTGCAATTAGTGGGTACTTACTACTCAAGTACATATAATACATTGATATGAACACAGTGCTATGTTATGTATCAGTAGATTAAATTTATAAAAATATTTTATGCAAAATAATACTTAAGAAATTTAACCTTAGTCGTGAACTTGTATTGATGCTGAAATTTCTATAATGGTAACGTGTACTTATACAATCTAATTAGAGGATTTAACATTTTATCCACAAAAGATACGCTTTTAAATAGAAAAATATAATTTGGTCTTGTTCTGTTAGACAGGCTAGAAATTATGCCCATTGCAACAGGAACAATGGCAAAAAATTGGTCTGAAATAGATCTATATTAAAAAAAACTGTGTGTTTTAAAAAAATATCCGTTTTTGTTTTAAAGAATTATTATTTACTTTTTACAAGCGGCCAAAGCCCGACATCGGGCTATCGTGCCACATTGATGATGATGTTTCTGTTTTAGTTATCACAAACATAGTTATAAAGAATTAAAATATTTAAAAAATGTGTTTAATGAATTCACAAAAAAAAAACAGAAATTAATTCATTAAATAACCCTTAACCCTATTAACCAAATACACTGCAATAACCTTGTCGGAGCACAACTTTTTGGCAATTTTCCAAATTTTTTATTTTATCTATTTTTGCATAAAAAAGTCATACACATGGTATATGCCTACGTCATGATTTTAAGTGCTTTTGCAGCAAGGTGTACCTACGAGTATACGTTGAATAGGCAACCGTGTATGCTAAGCAAAATTCAAATTTGAAGATGTCGACATTCTCGACATATTGCACGTTGCAAAAAAGGCAGATGAACGAATACGGTGTATTCTAATATGGTTGCTATTCCGCAACAACAAGTGCGGAATAAATCTTCAAGAGTCAAGTGCACACTAAATTATTGTGTAATGATGTCGAATATTTTTTATTTTTGAATGCTGAGCGATTATGGTGAAATAAGAAATAGGGAAATTCCACTTTGTAGGGCAAATAAATTGTGCATAAACTTATGCACTATAAACTCAAATATTCATTTGTATTTATGCATATAAAAACATTGTGCAACAAGAATTAATTCAGCCTATCACAATAGTCATGTAATCGTTTCCATGTGCAAATTACAAATGTAATCCAATGAAAACAGATGGTTCCCACTCCCTGGGGTCATTATCGAGGCGCCTTTGATAGTTGTGTTCATTTAACGTGATGGGAGTTGAATGCAGAAAATTCCTTAGAAAGAATATGCAATAGTTAAAAAGATAAATGATTGCATAGTTTCAAAGAACATAAATTAGAATTGGTCCAAGAATAAATTTTTTCTGAAACTGATCGTAGTTCGGGAACCAAATATTTTTTGCATGAGGCTACACTCCTGGCATCGACTATCACCTACACAAACATGTCAATATAAAAAAATTACGCAGATCCGGTTGCCTAACTACATCGCTGAGCGATCGTCACAAGAGTCGTCTCTACAAACACAAACGTTCAGACTTAAGGTTTGTGTTCTAATTATGATCGCTAAGCGATCCTCGCATGAGTCGTCTCCACGAATACAAACCTAAGGTTGGGGTGAAATAATGAAAAAAATTATCGTGAGAATATGCCTAATGAGATGGTTGGGACGAAACCTCAGCACTAGGGGTGTAGTGTACGCGGAAAAATTTTACGTATGACGTTGTCTGTTAAGTTGACGTTCTAAAGCCGAACTCATTAGAGAGCTTCGGAACGGGACGTAACGTAACGTGAGGTAACGTAAGCTATCTGGTTCGCCCTGACAGATGACAAAAAAAATATAAACATAATTAACTGCTGATTATTTTTAACCCTAGAGAGATAATCTACGTCGAATCGACGTACAGAAATTTTTATTTTTATTATATCTCATAAGTGAAGCTTCATAATTTGTTGGTTCCAAGATTTAACTCAATTCATGTCTGTAGGCGTAATTACGTGGCAAAATAATTAGCTTGGGTGCCACACAGCCTAAAATATTGGGGGGTCATAAGTCAAATATACGTCGAATCGACGTATGATTATCTTTAACGTCAGTAAAAACTGTAGAACAAATTTGTACTGAAAAATATTTTATTTCGCCCGAATTGACATTTTTATAAATCTTCATAATGTGGATGTGTATTTACTTGGATATAACCACTAAAAGCCTGTTTCGATAAAGATATCCTTTATTTTAATCTATTGAAAGGACAGCCCACTTTCTACTAGAACCACTTTTTTAAAATTAATATTATATACACAAACAAATGATAATTTTGCAAAACCATGAGTTTAACAGATTAATATTAAATACAAATGATTATATATCTACCTTTTAACATCATGTTACTCTTAACAAAGAAGTTATAAGGATGTTAACTCGCAAGACGTCGAATCGACGTATGATTATCTTTTCAGGGGTAAAAAATATGATTATCTCTCTAGGGTTAATAATTTCGTCTATCATTTTATGATACTTGAAAATGAATTGACCCAAAATATTCCATTTCATATTTTTTCTAGGGGAGGGAGGGGTAGATGGGCCGCACCTGGCACATCTTTATTATCTTATCAAGGCATCCAAGGGCTCCCATTTGATACTGGTTTGAAGTTTTTCGCGGCATTCTATCAAAAGATATGGCGGAATGTTGCTTTGTAGGGGATGTAGCGGTAGGGGTAGTCAGACCTTCCCCACTTTCCACCAACTTCAAGCATATGTCACAGTTAGGCATTGATGAAAATTTCAGGTCGCTAGCGATATTCTGTCGAAAAATATGACCGAATTAAACTATCACGGAGGGGTCATTTGTATGGGAGGTAGGGGAACCCTTGGTCCGATTTGGCCCATTTTCAATACCATCCAAGCTTTAATCAAAACAATCATCTGAACAAAATTTCAAAACGCTAGCTTAATTATTTCGGGAGTTATCGTGCGAACTGACAGACACACGGACGGACAGACAGACAGACGGACATGGCTTATTCGAATCAGGGACCGACCCTGATCATTTATATATATACAGTGCGTACTTTGCCATACCTCCGGTGGCTCCTTTGAGGTGTTACATATATCGTCGTAACAAAAACAATATACCCTATACCATCTTATGGGTATAGGGTATAATGATTATATATATATCTACCTTTTAACAACATGTTACTCTTAACTAGCAACACGTCGAATCGACATATGATTATCTTTTCAAGGGTAAAAAATATGATTATCTCTCTAGAGTTAAATTGTTTAATCCTTAAACCTTAACTATATTTTCATAAAAAACGACATTTTCACCTAAATATCACAATGATGACTATGTCGGATGCAATATTACATTACGAAATAACATTTTTATAATCACTAACATGTCATCGTCTAGTCCAGACGTGTCAAACTCGCGGCCCGCGGGCCACATGCGGCCCTTCTCGCAGTTCTGTGCGGCCCGCGGCCATGTCGAAGCAGCACAATGTGTATCAACACAAAAATGGTGAAATTGGTAAGGTGAACCAATTGAGCCGTTCAACTCAAGTCTACAAAAATTACTAAAACTCGTCAGTGGCTTATGCAAGACTATTTTAAGAATTTTTCTCAAATACAAACAATTTGCTGCTGTTTATTTGGTTTTATAAGACAGTTAATTTTTTGTACAGGACCATACTAAGCCTCTTCATGAAACTGTTCTCTCACGAAATGCAGTTAATAAGGGTTGGCTTTACCGAACATGAATTGAGATTTATTTGGGAAAATCGCAAAGCATTAAACACTACGGAAATCTTGGAATTGGTTCCTAAATCACCTGGATGTAAAATTCCAACATAATAATTACAGAAGTGCCTGATTTTCAGATGTATACTTATTAAGCTGTATTGGTGCATGAGTTTTGATTAAAACCATAAACAACTGTTCGTCTCTTTTAACAACCTTTCTACTGAAATTAATTTAATCTGACTACTTTGATTCCCAATGTTATTTTGGGCTACCTGGATGATAGGTGCTACCATTTTTTATCATTTGCCCAAAATTGTGTAAATCATGTAATTAACAAAAAGCGGTTACTTGAAGATCAATCATATTTTCACGTTTTCGCTTCTTGTCTTAAGTTTTTAATGTTCTTAAAGTACATTTTCGACAGGTGGAAGCTCTCACGGTTATTCCCGGAGCCGCTATAGAGATCCAGACTTTCTGCCATATTTTGAAAGTAATATTCTGTAATCAACTTTCGTATTTTTTTATTCTTTTTTGAGTGGGAAAATATGAATTTTGCCTAACTCAAATCATTTTTATAGTTCCGAAGTTGAGCAATTACTATTGGGGTTTCCTCCATCTCAGTAGAAAAAGCTGTAGAGAGATCATGATAACACCAGTGGTAATAATAAATAATTTTTATTGGTAACTAAAACTAATGGAACTCTTCAATGACTGCACTATCCAAAGACAATCCGAACATGAAGGAAAGTTTAGCAATATGTAGTTCGAAATCAGATATTATTTTTATTGATCCAACGGGGTTTGTGTTAGCCTGGAGCTAGGTTTTTTGAAGCCTACTGCTGGGCATAATGCAGCATCATTTTGCTTGCCTATTTACGAGTACGTATATCTAAGGGCAGTAGTATATTTTTCTATAAAATATACATTAGTTTCTTTCTAAAGAAGATAGTTCATCAAAAAATTTTTAGCATATTATCATGAACTAGCACTCTGATTCTAGTCATCAAAACATTTAAGGAATGTTTGTTATCAGCCTCCATAACTAGCGGTTTCATTTCCCGTCCTTCAAAGGTTATAGACTTATGATGGATACCTCGGCGGCATTAAACCGAACTGATATTTTGTTCCCGTAGGAAATGGTCTCCAAACTGGGTCGAAAAATTCGCGAGCAGGGGGCGAAGCCTTCGAGTAATATTATAAAAATTCATTACTTTTTATGCATATAATGTAATAAAATTGGCGGATATTTTCGAATGGAATCGCCATTCCATTTTTATAAAGCTATCAAAAGAAAGCGAAAACAATAAAAAAAACGTGAAAACCATAAGAAGACTGACATTGCCTTCGTTTTTGTTAACGCTAATCGGCAAGACCGCCTCCAGGCGGGTTTTAATAAAATTACGCCTGAGAGGTAAAACCTACTAAAACTGAAAAAAAATGTTTTTCTCGTTTTTCTTGCCCCCAAATTAAGCATATATGAATTTTCAGGCTCAAACTACTCGAGGGTTAAATAAAAAAATTTGAAATTTTGCTCCTGCGGCCCACCCAAACCTGAAGAGAGTATTATTTGGCCCGGGCTAGGTTTTGAGTTTGACACCCCTGGTCTAGTCAATATACCAAATATGAGTACATATTCAATGAAAATGCATACATACAATATACTCATATAAATAGGATACGATAGACTGCAACTGCATCTCTAAACAAACTATGTTGTTAGAGTCAATGTTGTTAGTTATCTCATTTCACTGTCCATTGCAAAAACTTGTGTCTATGTTACTCTAGGAGGCAATGCATTGCCACCAGTGTTGCCAACTGGAAATTTAGAAAACGGCTAAATTTAGCCGGAAAACCGGCTATATTTTTTTCAAAAACGGCTAAAAATCCGGCTAAATCAATTTCAGTCAGAAAAACGGCTAAATCATACAAAACAATCACATTGCAAAAAAAATATAGTGAAAAACTGATTGTAATAAATTTATTTCTGGATTAGGCAGATTTTTTAGTTTTATTACATACATATATGCTCCAATCGCTGCCATTACAGTCAAAATTTACTTTGTTTGGAGTTAGATAGCTCAACTAGTCAAAATTGTTGTATACAGGTACAATTTCTCGGTCAAGTTCATAACCACATTAGGTTCGAAATTGTGGAACATAAAATTCATAAAAGGAGCGTTCAATGCGTAACTATGGGCAAGGGCATTGTTGATGACCCGCAATTAATTTGATGCTCCAAAGGCACGAAATTGAAGTTCCAAAATTATGAGCTTGGGCGGGAAATGGTATAGATTTTAAATGCGTGGGTGCTATGAATCATCTGACGTTGTGCAAGTTCAGTCTTGACCCGATAATCCGGATCAATTATTGCAATGGGTAATCCGAACTATCGGAACATCCAGATTAGCGCAATCACTTTTTTTCTGTAGAAAAACAGTCCAAATAAATAAAAAGAGGAGCAAAAGGCGATAAATGTATTATTTCTTTGAAATTAGTCAGCATTGTGTCATTTGCCAAACCGTCCCGTAATAAAGTACGAGACCAAATCTACCATTTTACCCTGAAAATCTCAAATATCCGGATTACAGAGTCAGAGTTCCTGCCGAAATCCGGACTATAGAATACATAGTGGAAACATTTAGTGGTCCGGATTAGCGTGAGTCAAGCCTAGTTTGCCCGGTAAACTACAAAAATTAAATTTAAGTGTTTATATATTTCAGGAGTAACTTATCCCCTTCTTCAGCACTTAGCTTTTGTGCACGCTCCAAGACTTGCTCAGCAAAGAATTTTATTAAGGAAAGTGTCTTCAATTTTGCAAATTATTCTATTGGTGGTTAGTAAATTACATGCTTAGACTAGGTATACTAATCGTCAGTTTACGTGAAACCCACTATCCTAAATTTGTTGAAAAAAGGCATGTCTCCACGGCACATTTTTCCCAGGAGACATAAATGCAAGTTTTCCCCTTGGTGGACATAGTAGGTATACTTACCCTAATACCCGACAATAAGTGTATGTAGAAATCATTTCACGGCGATTAATTATTTTGGTTGTGAATATCGAAAAATTTATTCTTGTTTCAAAATAAAAAAAACGAGACCGGGGCTAAATTCTCTTAGACAACTTTATTGGGGGGCAGCGGGGGACATGGTCCCTTAGTAAAATTCCACTTGTTTTTACATTTTTTCTTGTTTCGATAACGACACATTAATAAAAGGTTTGGTGAAATTAGTGTAGCAAAAAATGTTTCTCTGAAGAACCAACATGCGGGGGAGGGTTTCTACGGCAGCGCCTTGATCACATGGAACCTTTCCATTAATATTTACGTTTGTGTTTTCCCATAAATAGAAATAAATTTGTATGAAGTTTGGTTGAAATTGGTGAACAAATAAAAAAGTTTTTCTTTGAAGAACTTAATTAGGGGGGGGGGGGGTTGTATGGCAGCCCCATGACCCCATGGTTCGATGTCATTCATTTTTGGATTTGTTTTGTGACATCAATAGAAATACATTTTCATGAGGTTTGGTATAAATTGGTGTCCAAATAAAAAAGTTTTTCTTAGAAAAGCCAAATTTGAGGGTTTGGGTTTGTATGGCAGCCCCATTACCCCGTTTGTTTGCATCAATTTTCACATATTTTTATATAAGTTTTAGGGGATCATTAGAAATATATTTTCATGAAGTTTGGTTCACATCGGTGCCCAAAAAAAAAGTTTTTCTTAGAAGAACCTAATTTGGGAGGTTAGGTTTGTATGGCAGCCCCATAACCCCATCGTTTGTTTCCATCAATTTTCACATATTTTTTTATGACATTCATAGGGATCCTTTTATGCGAAGTTTCGTTAAGGTTGGTTCATAAATAAAAAAAAATTTTCATATAAAAATCATAAAAAATTTTAGCCGAAAAAACGGCCGAAGAAAATCAATTCCGGCTAAAAATCCGGCCGGCCGGAATTAGAAAATTCTTCCGGCTAAACAGCACGATTTCCGGCTAAATTGGCAACACTGATTGCCACTTAGTCAGACTTCGCGTAACCAGATATAGCTACAGATAAATGTTTGCCTGCCTGCGGACAACAGACTCCAATATAATGTATCTGTACTAAACTAACTACCAATCTAGCTAAAGCTGACCCCATAAAAGCAAAATCCGAGTCCATTTACGACAGCGATGATGGTGATAATGATGGTAATAAGATACTTAACTGTTTTCATTTTCAACGGAATTCACGCACATTGTGCATACTACTAGTAGGTATAATTAGCATAAAAACTTTCGATTTTTTTGTCAGCTAGTCAGCACAGCATCAGCAGCAACGTTGACCAAGTGACTCACAATATATGCATTGGATGACCAGACCAGACCATGGTTCAACAGATGGTAATTATACAGAGAATTTTCGGAATTCCGACCGGCGCGGCGCCGTATCCGCATAAATTAATAAAATTGATTACATGATTTTAGTATTTTTTATGTAAGGCCGCGCGCAGACTAAAGGTGTATTGGAGTGTACCGTAGCGTAAAATCTGTCACCCAATACAAGCGTTGTATTGGGCTACGCTACGCTCCAATACGCCTTTAGTCTGCGCGCGGCCTAAGGGTAGTTGGAGATACATAATTTGTAATAGCTATTTATAAGCTTGTTTTTGGCGCTATCGCTGTCAGATAGCTTAGGTGTAGGAAGTAGGACTACGAAACGATGGGTACCCGGTTTGATTCCCAGTAGAAGCAAAGTGAAAAAATAAAGTTTTAAAAATATGGCAAAAAAAGATTAGTAAAAAATAAATATAAAAAAAATGTTTTCCCTTTATTAATCTTACAATCAAAACATTTTAAATTAAAAGTGGAATTCCTTTTAAAATAAAGTGAAATCACTTTGAAAATAAAGTGATATTCCCTTTTGATTTGACATGCAGTAATTTTAAAAGTACAAGAATCACTTTAATATTTCCACTATTGATTCAAAATGAAACAATTTTGAATTAAACGTATATGGAGCCAAATCATATTTGCAAATGTTTAAATCATAGCTATTATTTTTGATTTTATAACAATTTTTTCTCTGTGCAGGTTGTCAAACATTTGCGAACCGTAGATCTCAGAAAATATGTAGTTTGTTCAAAGTATTATCATAAAGTAAGAAATTGGAATAGAGATGGAACTTCATATAACATTAAAACCTACTGAACAACATTTTACCTTTGAGTGTGTGCTGTATGTAACGTGTATATATACGAAGATATCTTCCTGTACGTACACGTTACATACAGCACACACTCAAAGGTCAAATGTTGTTCAGTAGGTTTTAAAGTTATATGGAGTTCCATCTCTATTCCAATTTCTTACTTTATGGTATTATGTTCTGTATAATATAACTGTGTTGGCGTGTCTTCCTAAAACTGCAGGATGTCTTTTCTTGCATAGCAGATGATAATTTTTACAATTGCTACCTAATCACAACATGTGTGCGCCTGAATGAAGGTTAAGGAATCGTCACTACGACTGTATGCTTAAGAATGCTACATGTTCATATGCATGATGCAAAAAATGAGATATTTTGAATCAAAATGATTTTATATTCAACCTTTTGAATAATTTGGAAACATTTTTTTTTACCCGAATTGCATAGAATTGAATGGACGAGACCATTTTGTACGATTTGCTTCTAAATGCTCCAGAATTAGGGAAACTGTTCAATTAATATTTTGATTAAAAAAATTGTGCGCATACCAGCATCATAGACAATCTTCATCAATATCAAACGTTCAATGTTCAACCTTCTATCCACAAACTAGCGCTAAATTCTTCGTAAGTACTATTGACACAATTTCCTAATTCGCCAGTGACGATTCACACAAGAGTCCACCCACAATCTTCAAAAGATCCAAGATTTTATTCGATGACAAGTAGAGTTTACCGGTAATGTGGTCAGCACAGCGATTTTTCGTTAGTCCCACTGAAGTTTCACGGATTTTAAAGTTTTTTTTATATCTTTTGATCTGCACAATTTCAAAATAAAAATGTCAGATCACTTTTTTATTTTTATCTAATATTATGTAAAAAAAAAAGATATTAGTTCAATTTTTGTTATCTTTAATTTTTTGTCTTAGTTCATGGATATATCTCTTTTGCAAATTGGGTCGCATTAATAAGGCACCTTCTTCTGAAATTTTAATTTCAAATTAGGAATTTTCTTAAGTGTTTACCACTTCACATGTGACTTGAAGTGTACTTTCATATACAGCTACTGCCCAAATACGAAGTGTGTGCTAAGTGTGTTTCGCGCCCACAATGTCATTGCAATCAAGTGAAATTACAAGAGAAAAAACTGTACAAAACTTATGAATTTCTTCTTTATGCATAATTGCTAAATGTAAACATATTCAATATTTTAAATTTAATCTAGTTTTTTTTTCGCTTGAAAATACGAGGGTAATTTGAAAAGTTTCCGGCCTTTTAAAGAAAAACACATAATTCAAGCCGAACAAAAATTTATTTCTCGACATAGTCTCCACGCAAGTCAATACATTTGGTCAAACGCTTCTGCCAACCCTTCAGACCATCAGAAAAAAATTCTAAGGTAAACCTGAAAAATACAGGTTTACTGCCTCTTCAACCTCTGTGTTTGACCCATATTTTTTCCCATCCTGAAATTTTTTCAATTTTGGAAACAAAAAAAGTCACTCGGAGCTAGGTCTGGTGAATAGGGTGGGTGTTGAAGCAATTCGAGCTTCAATTTATCCAATTTCGCCATTGCGACCATACATGTGTGGACTCGCGCGTTGTCCTAATGAAACAGCACTTTCTTCCTCGCCAAGTGTGGTCGTTTCTTCTTGATTTCCATTTTCAATTGGTCCAGCAAAGCCGCGTAATAGAGTCCGTTAATGGTTTTACCGTTTTGGAGGTAACCAACCATAATTACTCGACGGCTGTCCCAAAAAACTGTCGCCATCACTTTTCCGCCAGAAAGAACGACCTCCACTGCATTGACTGTTGTTTAGTCTCCTCTGGAGTATGGTGATGGATCCAGGTTTCGTCGACAGTAAAAACTCGGTAGGATTCTTTTGGAACAGCTGAAGAGTCTCGCGCGACAAGTGCACTTTTGGTTGATCGTCAACAAACGCGGCACCCATAGCGCGGATAAATTCCTCATGCATGAATCATCATGTAAAATCTTATGCACCCTTCAGATGATATCTCACAAGCCTCAGCAATTTCCTTATTAGTTAATCGGCGATCTTCCATCACGTTTGTGTGCACTAAACTGACGATATCTTCCGTGGAAACAGTTTTTGGATGTCCAGAACGTTCATCATCAAAAATGCTTGTACGACCGCGTTTGATTTGAACTCGTCCACCCAATGTTTCACGCTTGTAAATGAGGGAGACGGTGAGTTGTCACACAGAGTCATGGGCGTAGCCAGGATTTCGGTCAGGGGGGGGGCAAGCCCAAAATTTTTTAACATCATGATTTTCTTAGAAGCTGAAAATTCCGGTCGCAGAAATATTGTTAGCAAATTTTAGAGTAGCCTGGCTTGTGGTTGGTTTGATGCAGAGGGTCAAGGATTCCAGACTGACCGTGAACGAACTCATTTTATGGTGTTTTTTGAACTCACGACCTACGTGACGGATTATGATGTCGCTCAGTTTGTAAACAAGTATTCATTTAAGGGGATAAATAACAATGCTGGGCGTGCTGTTGATCTCAACACCTCGACAAAACAGCAGTTCGTGGAAATTGGATGTCACTCACACATCAGCGGCCCTAGTTTACTGGTGGACTGCCACGCATGTTATTTCTTTTTGTTTGCTAATTTTAAAGTAACATTTTTAAAATGGAGATGAGAATGATTTTCTTCTGCATTCTGATTACATTCAACTGGCCTCCAATATCTGCCTTTTAGAGCGAAGTTTGTCTATTTTCAGTGCATTTTTGTATCTCGGACTGCATATTCCACTTGCGAAATCAGTTTGTTTCGTCTGTCACTTTCATCTTAGCAAAGTAGCATCGTCAGAATATTTATAAATCCTTTATTGATTGAAATATGGTTAACGGTTTTAATAAGATTCCTCTAAATTTATCAAAGTAATAACAGTGGCTAAATTTTATTGCTGGTATGATTTTGATTTAATAACTTGAAAGACCCGCTCTGTGGCTCACTTGGTTGAGTCGCACTTTACGATGCTAGTAATCTAGAGGTCCGGAGATCGAACCTCGGCGTGGTCCAAAATTTCCGTACATGTGAATGGAAATATATAGTGCTTACAACATTATATTTATACACTCCGAAATGATATGCAACGTAATGTTGATTCGAAATTGCCTATAAACGGCTGAGTTAACGCACCATGGCCCCACAAGGGGCTATACGGTACTGGGAAGAAAAAGAAAAACTTGAAAGATACTGAAATATGAGGTCCTTAACCCTGGAAGGTCATGCTTATTTTTAGTACGGAAAGGTCATGCTTCGTCGATTTGACGCCCCTTAACTTTGACGCTTCATACAAATCACCCTTTCTCAAAATATTTATAAAATTTGACAAATTTTCAATCGTCAGTTTATTTAGAAAGACATCGATTTTGAGTAATTTTGTACGGAAATTGATTTACAAATTATTTTTTTTTAATTCAATGTTATTTCGCCCGAAATATAAAACACTAAATTTAAAAATGAGATAAATAAAAACTTAACGTTGATATAATTCAAAAAATGTGCTCGAATCATAAAATACATATTCTAAACGTACTAGGAAATTGGGTTTAATGAATGAAAAGCTCATGTATATACAAAAGGCACAGCGATCCATTTTGGGGTCCCAACACGGGTTTTCTTTCACTTCACCTATTGCGGTTTTTACAGTGGATTGTAGAATTATTTACAGTAAATTTTGGAATATCTTCTCCCCGAGTTCCCTTGTTTAATTCTATGTACGATATCTAATTTTGACATTGAGTGCCATGGAGGGCGCCGATTTTTATGAGTTCGAAATGCAATCTTCCTAAAATGAGTAAGAATTTTGATCCATTTTCCTGATTTGTCCTATTTTTGTCCTAGTAAAAATTTTTTCCATAATTTTTGAGAAAATAGGTCCCACATTTCAAAAATAAACATATTTGTTATGAGCTAGTTGTATGGACACAGACTTATCGTCGAATCGACAACCATACGTAAGAAATACTGGAGTTCTAAAGGTTACACAAAGTTCATCCTTCGTCTTTTCGACGACGCCAATTTCAAAAATCCAACTTACCCTGCTTACTTCGTCTAGCCGCAATGTACCCGGTAAGTGCTGTACGAAAACTCAACTCCAAATAATGAGAATTGTCACGAAAAATAGGATAAATTTGATGATGCGTAGTCGATTCGACGGAGCATGACCTTCCGGGGCTAGCAAAGCTGTATACCATTTATCACCCTTTCAGATGGAAATAAGTTGAATTCCACTAACTTCCCGAAGGGACCTAACGGTTGAAATTGTGTACTCCAGCTCAGAAGCCATGAAATGAAACAGGAAATATGGGATCCACGCAGCCACAGTAGCACACTCACAAGTGAAATGTGTGTGCTGGTACGCAGCCTCCGTCAGTTACGGGAGGCCACTCGCTGTCATCTATTTGTATGCGCCTCCTGACTGCAAACTGTCCCAATCATGACTTCTCCGGCAGCACTTGGAATGCTGAAAAAGGCATCTGCTGCGCCAGTAGCAGGAAATTTTCGAAAATGTTGTATAGTGCAGCGATTTTTTTACTACATCGATAAGTATTTTTTCACCATCTTCATCGACCAGGGGGGGGGGGGGGGCAGGGAGGGGCGGTCGCCCCCCCCCCCCCCCTGGGCACAGAGTCTAAAGGTACATTTTCCTCGACACGACTGCACGACAGCGACTCGCTCATTCCATATAAAAACTCGTTATTAAAATGAGAGAAAGTTGAGTTTTCATATGGAATGAGCGAGTCGCTGTCGTACAGTCGTGTCGAGGAAAATGTACCTTAACTCTTCTTTGACTGTCCGAGTTTTTTTCCATTTCAAATAGAGGAATTTTATGACCGCGCTATACTCGATTTTATCCATTGTTGTCAACGAACCTCATCTATCAACTTTGGAAGGGTACTTTGTGATTTTGAAATTTTTATAGCATACATAAGTAAAGGCCATCTATTGGTTGGCAAGAGAACTTGAATGTACCATGACTCTTCCCGGTAAGGCCGGAAACTTTTCAAATGACCCTCGTATATACTTAAAAAAAAATATCGAATACAATACAAACACTAAAAACACAACAAAATTACTGAAAATTAAAGTTGAATAATTCTATTCTGTCAATAATAATGATTATTTTTTTTAATTCATTTAATTATAATTAAAAATATAAAGAATCAAATTCATAGGCTTCAAGTATACAAAGGGAATCCTTATTAATATTGCGATTTGCGAGTCAGTGCATCCTTGATTTAAGGCGAAACTCAATGAGACCTTAAGTTTTCAATAGACTTGAAATATAATATTTCAAGGTAGGTGGGTAGCTACCTTGACTTCAAGTGAGGTTGACTATAGAAAATTTCAAGGTCTCCTTGAGTTTCTCCTTAAATCAGGGATGCATTGACTTGTGAATATAAGTGATTTCTATGAAAATTTATGGAAAATTACATTTAAGTTTTTTAATTTCGGCATCCTTGACTCAAGGTCTCCTCGAGTTAAGGTATGTATGTTCATAAATACGGGCCTTAGAGTCGTTTAAATCGTAAAAATTAATTTGTATTTGACTGCTGATAGAATTTTTTTTACCACATTCATTACCTTCTCAGTTTAGCAAATTTAATATTTTTAGTGTCATACATGCATAAATTGAATTTCTAGAATATCTTTTCATATCAGAATAAGTTGATGCTCGTATTTCACATAAAAAAAAAACACATAGCCATTTAAAAAAAAAAATGTTTGTTTCTTATCTAATATGACTAATTAATTGCTATCAACCCACTAATCTCAAACTGCCATTTTCCAAACAAATTCAACATATCAAAACTGTACCCGTCTTAATATCCTGGGTGGATTTGGATAATAATTAATTCTGTCAAATTTATAAATGCATTTTCGAGACTTGAAGTGGTCTATTAATGGGCGCTCTACTTCATACTGTTTTCCCACACAAACACTTCACTACCAGAAGAGCATTTTATTAGATCAACCTGTGCCGCAATTAAAGTCCCACCTACATAAAATCAATTTCAATATAATCCAGACAAATTGAGCTGTTCGAAATACTGATGGCAGTGCGGTGGCGGGCGGTTGCATCGTTGATCGCATAAAAAAAAACGGTATGTACTCGACTGCATTGCATTCCCACCACACGGAATGCATTTCTAATTGGAAAATTAACTTTCTGTACTATGTACTGGTACTCGTATAATGAAAATCAATCTATTTTTACAGATGTTCAATTTTCATTCGTCCAATTCGGTATCGTAGCGTAATCTGGATCGCATTGCATGCATCTCGATTTCGAGTCCTATTTTCTAATGCAGGCATATGGTTGAATATAAATTAGGCGACGGGGAATGGGAGGGATGTGTCAATGATGCGATGACGTGCGGTACTTGAAATCGCTGCCATTCGGATTTATCTAAATTGGAATACATACTGTGTTTAATTAATTAGGTTGGATAATTATGTAAGCGTGTCGAACTGGCATGGCATGGCGTGGCATGTCGCCGGCCAATGTGAGTTTCATTGAAAGCAGATTTATTTGTTTTCATTGTAAAATTATCAACTGCTTCGTGTTTTTTTTTCGAGCAGTGACAATTTTTCAATTATTAAAGTTACATTAATCGTACCATAATTAACCGAAAAACGAAAAGGAACAGGGAGGAATGTTTCCCCGACACCAACAAGGTGAAGTTACCGAAAAAAGTGGACGATATGTCATCAAATCGCTTCCAGCTACTGGCCAACTTGCCCGAAAACGAACATGGTGAATCAGCCGCAAGCACTCAACCCGCGAATACCAAAAAGGTAAAATGCCCGCCAATCGTACTGCCTTCCATTCAGCGATCAAATATTGATGTCATGATGTCCGAACTTAACATTATGAACTACAACATACAATACACATCCAATGGGTTAAAGCTCTTACTTTGCCAAATTGAAGATTATGAGACAACCACGAAGTTCTTCAGTGACAAAAAAGTGAATTACTACACATACCGAAGGGCAGACAAAAAACCCTACAAAATCGTCGTCTCCGGCTACAGTGATGTAAATTGCGAAGTATTTGCCGATATCCTGAAATCCGACCACAACATCAACTGCATCGATATCAAGAAATTTACCCCAAATAATCGTAAGTTTGACAATGAAACTTATTATTTACTATACAGTCTTGACTCGGTAATCCGGATCTCCTTTAATCCGGATATCACGCTAATCCGGACAACTAAATGTTTCCACTACGTACTTTAGAGTCCGCATTTCAGCAGCAATTTTGACTCTATAATCCGGATATTTGAGATTTTGAGGGTGAAATGGTAGATTTGGTCTCGTAGTTTTTTACGGGACGGTTTGGCAAATGACATGATGCTGACTAATTTCAAAGAAATAATACATTTATCGGCTTTTGTTCCTCTTTTCTATTTAGTTTGACTGTTTTTCCTGAGAAAAAAGTGATTTCGGTAATCCGGATGTTCCGATGGTCCGGATTACCCCTTGCAATAATTGATCCGGATTATCGAGTCAAGACTGTATATTGCGAGGGGCGCTGCAAAGCTGAACGATCTCCGCAAAATAAAATCAATCCGACATACAATAGTTAGATGGAACTATTATTCGGGAAACAAGAGCGGCCCGACACAGTGTCGGAACTGTCAGCTGTTCGGCCATGGTTCTTCAAACTGTTTCCTGCCAGCCAAATGTATGATATGCAGTGAATCCCATCACCATTCAACTTGTCCGGTAGCTCATACTGGAAATTTGAAGTGTGCCAACTGCAGTGGCGACCATAAGTCGAACAATATTGACTGCCCCAAACGAAAAGAATTTGTTGCACTGCGCGATAAATTTAGTAAGCAAAAACATACTCGAAGATTACCACCATCTCGAAACCAAAACAAACCACAAACCGAGAACAGCCACAATAACATCCCGTCAGATAATCTTTTGAATTTTCCAAGTCTTCATTCACATTCTGACACTAGCAATAAACACATTGTAAATGAAACGACACCTGCAATGTCTTATAGTCAAGCCGCTCAACACGGTGAGCGAACAACGAATTCAGCTGTCAATGATTGTAACCTGTTCACAGCTGATCAACTCATCGAAATCTCTATGGAACTAATTGAGAAGCTATCTCAATGCTCTACAAGGAAAGCCCAGTACTATTGTATAGTTAACTTAGCGCTTAAATTTATCGATGGACCATAGGTTAAAATTGTTGTTGTGGAACGCACAGAGCTTGAGGAACAAGTATGATGAGTTTTTAGACTTTTTAATTTGTCGGGAAATTAATATAGCAATCGTAACAGAAACCTGGTTAACAGATAATGATCTGATTACTCACTCTTTTTTTCATATTTACCGAAAAGACAGATCCCGTGAAAAAGGTGGCGGTGTAGCCATATTTTTGAGAAAAAATATAAAGCATTATGTGCTAACGGATCTGATACTAGGTACATTGGAATCTATAGGAATTAAATTGGAAGACATAAATTTAACAATCTTTGGTATATACTTCTCCTGCTCAAACGTGAACAGGCAAAAGCTTCAACTTTTTGAACGTGACATGAAGCAAATAATTAAAACAAGCGGCAAATTTTTACTTTGTGGAGATTTTAACGCCAGACACAGACATTGGGACTGTATTAAGGCGAATGCCACGGGAAAAGTTTTATTTAACCTGCTGAACACACAAAACTTATATGTTCACACTCCATCTAGCCCAACGTATTACCCACCTCGAGGCTACCCATCCTTTCTAGACCTCGTAATAAGTAATGGCACTTGTACGATTGATCAACCAATCACAACAACTGCTCTATCATCCCCCCATCTACCTGTTCCGTTCGAAATTCCATGCGACAAGAATAACAATATCAATCCCAAACAGAATCCCATAAAAATAACTCACTGGCGGAAACTCCGACAATTACTAGATGAAAGCGTAAGTGTTAGCTCTCTAGATCTAGCAACTATGACCGATGCTAATCAAATAGATGACTTGCTCCACTCATTCAATTGTTTACTAACCGAATCACTCGAAAAGTCGATCGTGGAAAGAATCCATAAATCGCAAACAGACACGAACCTCGAACCTAAGACGAAACACCTTGTAGCTGTTCGCAACTTATTCAGAAGGCAATGGCAACGGCTACGGCTTCCACATTTAAAAACGATAGTAAATAAACTTACGAGTAGAATTAGGAATAGCATTTTACGAAATAAAAATGAAAAGTGGAATGAATATCTAAGATCACTCCATAAAAACGATTGAAAAATTTGGAAAGTAGCAAAAGTGAATAACAAGAAGAGTTACATGCCCCCTCTTATCCACAATAGCACCTTGGTTTTCGATTACCGGGATAAGGCCCAATTGATAGCCAAAACTTTTCTTTCCGCACATAATGCAAGCGCTCATCTGAGCAGTACTATAACAAAACAAATTGTGCACGAATCTATACGGAAACTGCCTACTTTAATATCGGAACCTCTGCAGACGAACCTCTGCACAACAACCGAGCTCAGAAAAATTATTAAAACTTTGAAGAACAATAAAGCTCCCGGTTATGATAAAATAACCAACCTTTTGCTCAAGAATCTTCCACGAAAATGTCTCATAACCCTGAACTTTCTTTTCAACTCATGTTTGAAACTACACTACTTTCCGCAGTGTTGGAAACACGCTATAGTGCAACCTATTGCCAAACCCGGCAAAAACCCCAAATTGGCCACAAGTTACAGGCCCATAAGTTTATTACCGGCCATAGGAAAACTATTTGAAAAGGTAATCGTTTCAAGAGTAAACAAAGCTGCCGAGGCATTGCAAATAATACCAAACTACCAATTCGGATTTAGAGCAAGACACTCTACCACACATCAAGTGCTCAGAGTGAGCAAAAAAATTAAGGACGCATTTTCTTCAAAAAAATCTGTAGGTCTAGTAACACTAGATATCGAAAAAGCCTTCGACACTGTATGGCATGAGGGGCTTATTCATAAACTGCTGTCGTTTGGTTTTCCAATATATCTAATAAAATTGATAAAGAATTTCTTAGCTGACCGTACGTTCGCGGTGAAAATAGAAGACAAAATGTCGGACAATTACGCAATAAATGCTGGAGTACCCCAAGGATCGACCGTCAGCCCGATCCTGTTTAACATCTACACGGCGGATATCCCAAGCTCTAACCATTGCGATATTGCTCTTTTCGCTGACGATATGTGCATCTATTGTAGCTCCGACGAACCAACCCTTATAATGCACTAGAACGTCAACTTGAAACACTTTATCAATACTATCACCGATGGAAAATAAAAATCAACCAATCGAAAACAAAGGCTGTGTACTTTACCCGAAAGTGGAGTAGGAATAAGCTGCCCTCTCGAAATCTTGACTTTTTAGGACAACCTATACCATGGGATGACGATATAATCTATCTTGGAGTGAATTTGGATAAGAAATTGACCTTCAGTAAACACGTAGAACTTATTTTATCAAAAATGTCTAAAGCGTCGCATGCGCTACACCCTCTGTTAAACAAACGATCCCGACTATCACAGGTAAATAAAACCCTAGTTTTCAAAATGGCCATACAGCCTCTAATATCGTATGCAATGCCAGTCTGGAGCCAATGCGCCAAGACCCACAAGGAAAAAATTCAGATCGCTCAAAATCGCATGCTGAAGTTGATTTTGAATAAACATCGTTTCTATCCTACGCGCATCCTGCACGATTCCACTAGTACCCTTACAGTTCCAGAATTAGTTAGAAAAATTACCCCCAGATTCGAAGCAAATTGCTCAAATAGCTCTAACCCACTTATCACGCAAATTTTAACGTAAAATTAATAATGAATAAGCAATTATAAATATTTTAACTTCTAACGCATAGTTCTTCCTCACTCAAGTGTATTTAAGTTATAAATAAGTTATATGTAAGTTAGTTGTAAGGTAGATGTAAGATAGATATAAGGTTTTTGCACAGTCAAGGTTTTTTTTCCTTAATTTTCCTTGTATTTTTGTTATTATTATGTATTATTATGTATTATCATGTATTTGTAAACATGAATTGGTCCGTCCTCATCATTAAATTATAGTAGCTAAGATTTCTTGTCTGAACTCTAACCGAATTAAGAACCCCTGTTTTGTGAATTTATGAATTTTAAGGAATAAAATTGAATTTGAATTTGAATTTGAATTTGAATTTCAACTGCTTCACGTGAAATATAATTCTCGCTAGAAAGCATCTAACATACCGCATACGAAACATAAATGAAAATGAAATGTTGACTGACATAATTTCATGTGGTTCAGTTGGATTTAGCCTCACAAAAAAAGGGAGGGAGCAAGAGTAAGATTGCCGGACGGACGAAGTATTAATTTTCACACGTCTTTCTTTTACAGAATACAAAAACCGCCATTCATTGACTAGAATAACGGTAAATTAATCTGTAAACATCTCATGACTCTGCCCCTGGATGTTTATCTAAGATATTCATAGAGTTAACTTTTTTATAATTATAGCAAAAAGAGCCGAATTCGGAAAGGTGTTTTCAATCGAATTTCATATGTGCAGAATGACGTTACTGCATCCTCTGTCCTCTCCTTAAACGTATAACGTAACGTATGGGTAGCCCATGGACAAAAATCGGAAAGATTTTCGACGTTGAAAAGGTACAAAAGATAATGTCGGCTTTGAGCCTTTGAACATTGAGCATTGAAAATTTTAAAGTTATAAATTAAATGTAAGGTAACCTGCTTTTGGCGGCTGCTTTTCAATAGCAGTCTCATGACCTCAAAGTCTTATTTTAACAGTCGCACATGTGTTTTGAGATTTCGATATGCCAAGAAAGAGGTTTGCTTAATATTGGTCCTTAAAGATTTTAAAAGAATCTGATTATGCGGGGGCGGGCTTTCCAAACCTCATAAACTCATAGTCATATCCACATAGGTAATACGACTCCAAAAATATAGGATTTGTGTGAGGATTTATAAAGATAAACTAATTAGCAAAAAAAAAAAAAAATCTTTGAAAAAATTTATTTTGAAAGTGGGCTTCCCTGGGAGTCCTATAGCCCAAATGTCCGAATACATCCGTTCTCATGTATGTCTTCTTTTTGCGATAGAAACATATTTATCGGTTGTTTTATAAAGATTGGTCTTTAATTTGAAAAGTATTTCTCTATCGGTTGGCGCTTCTATGGAAATCCCATGACGCCAATGTCTGATTTCGCTCATTCACATTCACATAGAATAGACCATAATTTGGTCCGTTGTGATCATTCTTACATATGCTTTGTAACGTCGATAGAGCCGAATTTACAAGGGGTTTTATTAATATTAGTCTGGCTGGTCTAGCGGTTAGTGCGCACACCTTCGGTGCACAGGGTCATGAGTTCGAATCTCACCGTGTTCCATGGTGTTTTTCGAACTCACGAGCTTGTGACGGACTATGATCTGACTCAGATGTTAAACGAGTACCCATTTATGGGGATAAATAACACTGCTGACCGTGATGCTGATCTCATTACCTCAACAAAAAGCAGATAAGATCTTGGAAATAGGATGTCACTAACACATCCTGCGGCCTTAGTCCAATGCTGGATTGTCGCGCCTGTTATTTTTTTTTATGAATATTAAATATAATATTTAATTTATATTTTGAGATATGTATAAGCTATAGAGGAGTCTCTATATTTGTGCTGAGCAGAGGTATCATGATGTTTGGACGTAATAGAAAAGCAGGACATTTTTAACGACCGCAGTTTCAATAGACTAAAGGACATTGCGGCCTACTTCGAAAATAGATTCTTTTTAAAATAAACCTTTTCTTTATGGACCCTGATAAGTGTGTCTTTATCGACTTCACATAATACATAATAATTAATAAATCAATTGAAATACCATCATCATAAGTAATTCTTCTGAAAATCCCTTTCTTTATGGACCAAAATCATAATTAAACACCATGTCAATATGTCAATAATTAAAACATATACGGGAATGGAAGCAATTGGAACACTTCTAATTTTTCTTCAATCTGAGAGCTTAATGCGAGCGCAGCGAGGACAAGTACAGATCCACTGCGGCGGCTGGATCTGTATACTGAAGAAGGGCACAACTGGTGCCCGAAATGATCATTTACACAATAAAGTACTAATCCCGTCTTAGGAAATACCACTCCTTCTTTTTCAATCTAACATATATTGCCTCATACTCTAGTCATACCTATTTTTCATAGAATGTTTTTCTTTATTTTACAGGTATGTGATACATTTCAAGAAACCGAATCAATGAGGTAATTTTACTGTACTATACATTAAAGGATATTCTTGAATTGTCAAGCCGTAATTTTGTAAATAACATTGACTTAATGTTCACTATTATGGGTGTACACATTTTCGAATACAATGAGTAAGCAGAAAGAAAAAGAAAGAAAGAAAAAATACATTTTGCCACAACAAATTTCATATGCACACCGTATAGTCTATGACGCTATGAAAGAGACCTTCATAAAAATGTCCCTCTCGATAACGACCAATAAATGTCCCCAATTCAATAAAACATATCCATTGAAATGTTCTGTCAATAAATCACAAACCTCAGTAAATATTAAACGAGAAAAAAAGGAAAAATATTTATGTATACATTATTTTTACGCGTCACCATATAATGCGGGTATTACGTGTAAATTTATAATATTCTGTCATTGACAGAAACAACAGTTGATATGGATGAAATAAAAACAGGCAACGTTTGGGTTGGGTACAATACTCTCGTTTTTATTAATTTGATTAAGTATGTTTGCATTTTCGTTCAATACCGTTGGTTTATGTTGTAATTGAAAATTGCCATCTATTATTCTGAATGTATAATTATTATTTTAATACAATTTTAATACTAACTGAGTAATGGTTGGATGTGATAACAAAGAAAAAACCCAAAAGCGCTAATACCTTTATCAGTCATTCGGAACTTTTGTCATATTTGCACTTCAAATCTAAATGTAATATAATAGACGCCTTTTATTTATAAATTGAAATTTGAGTGAAGGAAAATTATTGAATCTTAAACAGAAAACGATATAGTGTGCTCGTTTTTACTAATACTCCTATTCTGTGAACATCCCAGCAAACAATTTTATCGTTTTTTTCGAAAAATCACAAAAAGGATACGAAAGCGATATTACTCAAATGAAAAATTTATCGTAAACTTGTCTCCCCGACGAAAAATCATTCTATGGTCATCAATATGTCAGGAATGTGACTCATATTAACGAAATTTCGTCTTATTATTGCAAGGATGATAAAATTGTAATTCCTCATAACGAGAGAATGATGAAATTGTCAAAAAATAAAACGATTAATTTATTCCCATAATTTGTAATCTTAGATAGCTCAGGTGTAGGACGTAGGACTACGAAACGATAGGTGCCCGGTTCGATTCCCAGTAGAAGCAAAGTGTAAAAAGGTAAAGTTAAAATAAGGTAAAAAAAAAGTTAAGGATAAAATAGAAGAAACAAAATTAGAAAAAAGGGAAAAATAAAAAAAAAAAAATATTTTTTTTTTCACTTTTTCTATGTATTAGTCTATTATCGCCAAATTATCATCCTGGCGAATTAATATCGGTCACTATTCCTTCACGAAGGGAGTGACGCCTTTAATCCGAAAACGATATGAAATTCGAGAAATGTTTTCTGTCAGGGGAATTGAATTCGTATCGCGGACGATAGAAATTGTTTGCTGGGAGTCATCAAAAATTTAATCAGTTGAACAGCAAATATGCTTTTTTACTACCACATTACTTGCGTACACGTCATTACAAAAAATCACTTCATAGCGCAACCACATTTATCCTTTCAATCTTGATTCTCTATATCAACAGACCTAACTAGCTAGAACATGAAACTTTTCATCATATTCGTGTGTGTACGTACTTCCTCGACATCAACAGCACACACTTTTCGCCGAGTCTTGGAAAAAGGATACTTAATTTACTGAAAGAGACAAGAAAATTATCTGAATCTAATATCCTTTCGGTAATGTCTTTCTACAAAACGGATACGTTTCAACATAAGCCCTCTATGTCATCCATAGCTATGTGAATATTACTAGATCTGATATCTGACATCCATTCAACCAGATGCAGAAGATGATAAAAGCGAAAAAATTATGATGACTGAACGTAAAGTAGAGCCTTATACGAGACGAGATGATATTCTCACACATTGTTATGAGAGAAGTGAATCCTCTTGACGATCGTAGAGAAAATTGACTGACGAAATATAGGTACACAGAGTAAACAAGCTTGTTTAGCACATACCGCACACGCGATATGGTCGTCTCTGCTTGTCGATCTAATTTCGAAAAGTCAGCAAGTGCGGTAAGGACGAAGGACAACACCTAATTAGTGTTGTCATTCATTACGAGTAGTACATCCAGGCGTGTGTTATGTCGGATTTTGTGTATGCTTGTGCTTGTGACATGATTTTTCGTAATTTCCTTTCGTATGTAGGACGAAACTTCATAATGTAAATTAGATGGAAGTTATGCATTATGTTATGACAACAAGGAAAAGTAGTTAGCATAACAAAAAGTATCAAGCAGAGTCGTTACTGTTGTTGAGGATAGAAGCGGATGTGTTGTTCTGAAAATGAGCTTATGTCGTGGAGGGATATGACATGATGTGCTCACAGCGTAAATTATGTCGATAAACACACTTCTGCATAAAATAAATAAATACTTATATAACATGACAAATGTGCTAGTGATATCCAATTATAAGACCTTGATTGCGTTTTTTTGTGGGCTATTGATATCAAAAGCATGCTTCGTGGAGTTATCTATGCTTTAACACCTGAGTGAAATTATAGAGAATGCAAAAACTATCATACACTAAATTCGCCACCGCGTACCCTATGAACATGTGCTTCTCAGGCGAGCACATTAACCACTGCACCAACCAGGCTACTGCTTATTAGAGATGTCAAAAAAGTAGCTACCGATTAAGGTTTGTGTTCGTAGAGACGACTCATTGGATCATCGCTCAGCGATCGAAGTTAAACCACCGGTTTTGAGCACTATATGGGTATATTTTCTATACAGACATGTTCCTATAGTCCATAGTCGATACTAGGAAAGTAGCAGGGCCGTGGAGAGAAAATCCGGGCCCGGGGGGACAATGATTCCGGGCCCACCTCTTCCATACGGTAAAAAATTATAAATCGAAGAAAATTTTTTTTTACATATCGGTCCTTAAACAAATTGTACAATTATCTCTATAATCCAGCCTCCATTTAATCCGGAACACCTCATAATCCGGCGTCCACACTGAATCGGCTCAGTCTCAGTAATCCGGATGTTTTTTAATCTAATATAGTCCGGCATCCGGCATCAGTACGATAGATATTTGAAGAATGTTTTAAAGCGGCCTTCTGCGCATTCAGGTGCATTTTTATATTTAAGTTCTGAGGTAAAATGATGGGTTTTCAGAAAAATACGAATTATAGAAAAAATTGAAATAATAAAAAATAACGATACGGGATAAACCACTTGCCAAAAAACTGATTCATTCGTGATGCATTTTTAGATACTAAACTCACAAAAAACGGGGTTGACTGAAAGGGTATATTAACTTTAACCTAGAAGGAGGCACTTTCCTACTATATAAAGTATATATGTATATTATTGATCAGTGTGACGAGATTTTTTTAGTGTACGTTGTGTATAACGAATGAAATCGGGCCATGGGGCCATGGGGGTTGCCCCTGAAAATAAGGTTCTTCTAAGAAAAACTTTTTTCTTTATGAACCAATCTAAACCAAACTTCACCCAAATATGTTCCTAGTAATAGTAAAGACTCACTGTGGTAGAAATTGTTAACGCGAAAGAAGCATAAGTTTCATTTTAATTTCCGCTGCGCCCGAAATTAGCCTCGGTCCCGTTTCAAGTATATTTTGAAGACGATTCGAGAGTTGAGTGGCGAAATTTAAGGAAATACAGAAGCCAAAATCATTCTAGAATATGGTTTCTTCGTTTTACGTGGGTGTAACGAATCTTTATAAAAAGCTACTGCTTAAAGGGTTAACTTTCTAGTATGAAGTTTCTTTACTAAAATCAGCCCGTGATGAAAATAAGTTTATTGTTTAATGGTCGTGCCCCTTACACAAGATACGCATAAAGCGAAACTGGTAGCCTGGTAATCTTCTAGCATTTAGTTCTCCCAAGAAAAAATATTGAAAAATTATTGATCCCTTGTCCCAACAAAATTATTTAGAAAATTTATATTCTATTGGTGAAGTAAGATTCCAACCTATATTCGAACTTTGATATGAAGAAAGCCTTGAAATTTTCGACAATCATTCTCGATAGGATAGGATCATTCATAAATATTATTTTTTAATTCGATTTGAAGGCTATACGGGTGAAATTGGCTCAAGTGTTCATTTTACAGATGAATAATAAAGGCTGTACTACACGCAAAATAGAAAGTGTATAATGCAATGAACTGGGCAAATTTACTTATTTTTTTTTCTGGTTGAAGATTTTTCGAAGGAAACAGCTGTGGTCTATTCTGTACCTCAACCATTACAAAGCTTTTAGCAAAACAAGGCGGATACACTTCACAGTTCTAACAAATGCTTGGGGAGCACAAATCTGTAATTTATTAGCACACTCGCAGTGGTCCAGAATGTTGGTCTTTACTCTATAAAATTGACTTACGAATTTATAAAGGATTTTTATTTCTTCCTATTTTACCTATTTCAAAAAACCTTAAATTTTTTGTTACCGAGTTGGCGAGTACTGGTAGGTAGATAGATTTAAATTAAGATTCAACAAGTGATCAACATCTGTGTGCTGGTATCTTGAAAACAATTTCATAAGCAGCAGCAGTATGTACACAAAATCAAAATCGCTCGTTAAAGTCCTCCTTGAAAAAAATGACGCTGTACTCCTATTTTTACTTTAAACACAAATATTTCGAAAAACTGTACGCTACTGGATGAAGAAGTCGAAATTTTTTAATTGAAATTTAGTAACGAAACTATCATGTTGATTGAATATGCTGATTCGGGCCTTAGTTCTTAAAATTCAAAAATAGATTAGGGGCCCCAAGCCTAGTGCACAGTATGTTATGAATTGTTGTTAAAACGCTAAAAGCAGTACATCTTATACATATTCTTAGTTAAAGACCTCAAAATAGCAATTTGTATGTAAAAAAAAACACTAAAGCACAACTTTTGTGTCAAAATCCGGGCCCCCTATGAAATCCCGGGCCCGGGGGGAATCCCCCCGTTCCTCCCCCCCTCTCTACAGGCCTGGAAAGTAGAACCATTCAAAAAATATTTCAATACGGCTCGAAATTGGATGTAAAATTACGATCGCTGAGCGATGATCCCATGAGTCGTCTCTACCAACACAAACCTTTACTTAAGTAGTCGTTACTATTAAATATTGGACTAACGACTATACCGAGTACAAAAAGTAGTCGTTACATATGTACCGAACAACAACAAGCAAATTAATCTCGTATGTATGTACTCAGTAGGGATGTCAAAAACCGGCCCATAACCCAGTTTACGGTTGTTTTCGGTTTCTTGCAAAGCCGGTTAGACCGTCGGGTTTCAACGGGGCTCAAAATACCGGTTTTCCGGTTAACCGAGTCTTTTCATTGATTTGCATAAATTTTAGTAAAAAAAATCATACACACTCCTATTGCTGGTGTTCGTATCGTATATGCAAACAAAATCAAATCAAAATGCACGTATACAGGGTGCGACAGAGAAACTTACTTATTTGAAAAAAAAACTCCCGAGCGGTGAGTTCAACGGGTGGAGGAGTTTAAGAGGGCGCATCTGGAGAGAAACATGATCGAGGATTTTCCTCTTCCGAGCCTCGAAGAAATTAATGTTAGAGTGAGATGTGGTTTCAGCAAGATGTAGCCACAGCACACAAAATTCTCAATGAATTTGTTGCGATTTCACCGACCGCCTCATCTCTCTCTGAGGCGATTTCCAATGCCGGCGCGCTCTCCAGATTTGGGGTTATTTTTTATTTAGGGGAGAAGTAATAGAACTGCTGACTCAAATTCAAGAAAATACATATAAAAAATTGTATGAATTTAAAAAAAAAAATTTCCCGGTTTTAACCGGATGGACAGTTCGGGTTAAAACCGGGATGAGGAAAAACCGGAAAATAACCGGGTTAACTGTTCTGTAAGTACCGGTTTTCGGACTAACCGTCCGGTTTTTGACATCCCTAGTACTCAGGTACAAGCGCAAGAATCGAGCAGATCGAGTAGTACAGAGTGTGTTATGTACTCTCAGGTATACAAACGCAAGCATCGAACCAGCAGGATTTTCTTTCGTATAGGTACTATTCATGAACGAAACGATTGACTTCGTATTCGTAATCCGTCGATATCTCTGCAATCCTTTGGCGTGGCGACACGATCGAGGTGTCGGAATCTCTTTCCCGATCAGTGCACAAGAGATGTTGGTCGCCAGACTCGCCACAAAAGGGCAATCTATTAGTGGCGGATTTACCAGTAGGCTGAGTAGGCTGGAGCCTAGGGCGGCAGATTTTAAGGGGGCGGCAAATTTGGATCCGATTTTTGAAGTTAAGTACACAGCTGCGTAATCTTACACATAAGCTTGTTGTATGAAGGATTTTTTTGTTTTTTGTCAGTTAAAGTTTAAAATGGGGCAAGGGAAAACATTTAAAAATGTTTGAAATATTGTTCAGCTAGAATCATACTCGTATAAAATTATTTCCTGAGCTATTTATAAAGATGACACGCCAATGTTAGTTCGTTAACATGCCATGCACTGTAATTCACTTATTTTCAAAATTTTATAAAAACCATTCTTAAATTTTGTTGTAGTCTGGCTGGTCTAGCAGTTAGTGCGCGCACCTTCGGTGCACAGTGTCATGAGTTCAAATCTCACCGTGGATCATGGTGTTTTTCGAACTCACGAGCTTGTGACAAAACAAGCAGATAAGATCTTGGAAATAGGATGTCACTAACACATCCTGCGGCCTTAGTCCAATGTTGGATTGTCGCGCCTGTTATTTATTTATTTATTCTTAAATTTTGTTCGAATGCTGAATAAATTAAAAATTGACATTTTAAATTTAAATTAATGTCTGAGGGTAAGGAAAAGCATTTTTTGGTATTTTGATATCTTTTAAATACTGATTTCCCCCTTTTCTAGATATACTAAAACAAGTTTTCTTAGCTTTGCAAATTTACAAGTTCTCAAAGTACCGTTATATTTTTTTTTTCAAAGAGAAATCAATTTTGAGATTTTGCTAAAATAAATGAATAAATATCTTTAAAATCATTTTTGCTATTTGAAGTCAAGGAAAGAAATAAGAAATACACGCTGAAGTTTCACGAAGCTGAAAATTTATATGAAGTCAATAAGGAGGTCATAAGTATTGATTTTACACGATAGTGGTCACACAAAAAAACTGTATCGCAAGATAATGGAAAGAATTATGTATTCCAATCTTATTGAATGTTATTATGCTCAAACAGATTGCTCATGCAGACCAGTATGACAAAGACACATTAAGTCGTTTATTACTTTAACTTTTTATTACCGCTTAAAAAAAGGGGGAAATTAGGATTTATTGTTGTTAATACAAATGGAGCTGTAATAAGTAAAATTTCACGTAAATCTTTGGAAAAATTGAATGATCAAGTACTCAACACCTTTCATAATAAGATAATAATATAGGCTAAAAATTGAGATGGATTTTGAAAGATTTAACCTTCAAGCGGGCGCGCAATTTTTTTGACATTACCGGGCGCGCGGCGGTAATTTACCGCCCTCGTCTTTTCCCCTCCATTTGCGCTCAACCGTACAGCCTCCATTCTCATAATTATGGTAAATTGAAAGAAAAGCATGCCCCAAATAAATTACCGCCCGCGCGCTCGCTTGAAGGTTAAGTGTCAACAAAAAAAAATGAACAAAATCGGATAAGCCTCAAATTTAACTCTGCACTCATCACCGATTACTGAAATGTAACTAAAGTTGACATCACTGCTTACAAATATCATTTGTTTCCATACAAAGTGGCACACGAGAACCTGGCGATTAAAAAAAAAATAATCTAAAATGTAATGATACCAAATTGGTTGCCACTGAAACACTTACAGCAGTTGCGGAATTTTTATAACACCCTTTAAAAAAATCATGCTTCAAAATAGTATCCATTTGCATCACTAAATTTTTAGAGTCGTTTACGTTAATTTTCTTTCACTTTCGGCAGCAGATCAACTTCAATTTGCCCAATCACGGGTGTCTTCAGTTGTTTCAACGCATGCGTGGTTGCTTTTAACAAAAATTCACAGGTTCAGAAACTCAAAGAAAATAAAGTCAGACCTGGTTAAGTCGAGGGACGGATTGGGATGTCGAAGAACCTTGATATGATCCTGCGGGGGAGTGGTATTGAAGCTGTCTCAGTGTGTACTGTGGTCTCATTTTGCTGAAACCACCTCGTTCGATGTTTCTTCATTGAATGCAATAAGGTTTTAAGGGAATACGAATATTGAAGGTACGGCGATATTTTCACTCATTTTTCATTAGTCGACTGGTTCATCTTACGAACTAAAACCCATTTAACCAAGAAATGGACTGCTAACCGCACTGCTATCCATCCTGGATGACCGTCTTCGGTTCCCAGTGGAAATAGGAGTGGATCTGCTGGAAATATTTTAGAGCAACTTCCAAAAACGACTCCAAACCTTCAGTGTTGAAAATAGACTCCATTCCTTGGCACCTTTTTTTTCTTGAAGGATGTCATCTAAATTCCGCAACTGTCCTGAGTATTTTACGGGCAAAAACAATTATGTGGCATGAATTTCCGAATGTTTTACGACATTTTAAAAATCATCAGTATCCTGGCTACCACCCTGCACAAACTCTTCCCTCATTCTCAGCCATCTTCAAATATCCACGAGAATTTAAAAAGCTTTATAAAAATTCAAAACTTCTGTTATTGCCAAAATAATTAAGTTATCATTGGCGCAATATCTTTTAACATCGTAAAACGGCAAATCATCGTTAAATCTTCAGTGCATTATAACATGTTTCATTGGAGCTATTAAATCCCTATCTGGTAATGAAATGTTCATAAAAGTCGTGCCTCCACGGCTCGTAAAAGAACCTGACAAGCGCTTCGGAAAATGATAACTGAAACTGACAACAATCTGACAATGTAATACAATCAAACCTTGCCCTCTGCCAAAGTCGGCAGTGCGTCAAGCGTAGGTACTATAATGACAATCCACCATCAGAGAAAATCCATTTTCGACATCATAAATGCATACCCTGAGTGGATTCGGATCATATTAAATATTCCCTTTGTATTCGCATAGGTTGAAGTTCGTTTTTTTTTTACCGGACGACTTTTTTTTAATTTTGTTTTCAGTGAGTTATTCTCTGTCACCGAATTGAATGCGAATTACCAATAATTAAATTTTAATTAAATTCACCAGAGTCTATTGACATTATTGACATCGATAAAAAGTTAAATATTAAACTTATCGCGGAAATGTATCTTTATTGGATTTGTTCGCTCATCATCAGCATCATCATCAAGAGAATGGGTAGGATGATAGGTTTAATCGCGGCTCGTTTCACGGAATAATATGCCGTGTGAAAAGTTGTTTAATTTGAGATCTTTTTTTGGTCAAATAAACTGAAAGCAAAGTCTAGCTAGGTGGATAGGTTGTGTTGAAAGGTAGGTCCACTATATCACAAAGTAATTGTGATAATTCGATATGTGTATCGAATAACGAAAAAATATATTAAACTCATATTCGGCTACGAATTTTGGCTATAAACAACGGACTACGATCGGTTTTTGGAACGTTCGGACGATGTGTGGTGAGTGAAATAACACAAGGCTCACAGAAGTCGAACAGGAAATGACCGCATACAACATCGCTATACTAGGACTGAGCGAAACAAGATGGCTCGGATCGGGGGCGACTTTATCACCAAGCTCTCGCACTGTATTGCTCTACTCTGGAAGTGAAGACGGTAATTCACCTCGGCAAGCGGGCGTCGGAATCCTGTTGACTAGGAATGCATGACGATCCCTTATCGACTGGAAACCTATCTTCGACCGTATCCATCACAGCCAGATTCAAATCCAGAGTACGAAACATCCCAATTATTTAGTGCTACGCACCATCTGAACCTGCAGACCAATCCGCAAAGGACGTTTTTTTTATCAGCGACTAGGTGACACCTTTGATAGGGCTCCCAGGGGTGACATCAAAATTATAATGGGGGATCTCAACGCCAAAGTCGGTACTGATAGGTTAGGTAAAGGGGCTGCTGAGTTTATCCCCAGCGCACTTAGACCAGACTTGGTCCGTTGTGATATCTCTGTAGAATTCGAATCTAATAACCTATTAAGCTGAGAACCACCCCGTGCTAACAATGAATTTGTTGAGCAGTATTGGGCTCACATCACGAAGATCGTCCGTATCATAAAAATACCTGGAACCAAGATAACGGTTTCGGTTCTCGGCCAAAGCAGGACATTGACAGAGTAAGTGATGTACGCTCTCTTCCTCCTCCTCGTCATCACAGCTTCTACAGAAGTCATTGTGGGGAATTTGGAGCCTTCTAGCAAGATTTCCAATAGGACAGTGCCCCGTTATAACCCCCACTACATTCCGAATATGCTTTCTGTCCAAAGACAGTAATATGGTTGATCGAAAAAAATCTAGCTTTGGCCATATCAACCTCGTCGTATTGCAAGTACAACCATAGGTCCATCTTGCATTGGCCCTGCGTTCAACAGCGGTTTTTATTACCATTGCACAAGCAGCAGATGGCGTTTTTATGTTGTAACGATCGCCTTCAGCGGCACTAGCTGACGCAAGTCGCGCCAAGTCGTCTGCGCGTCGATTCCCTTCGAAGCCACTATGACCCGGTATCCAGCATAGCGTAATATCGAAGAAACGACCCATCTCTCTCAGTACTAACCGGCACTTCTCGATGATTTTTGATGTGGTTAGCACTGATTCAAGTGATCTAATAGCAGCCTGACTATCGGTGAAGAGTATAACGTTCCTTCCTGTGACGACGTACCTACCCAACCAATTTAGGGCCTCCAAAATCGCTGAGACCTCTGCTTGTAGAACACTACAGAAGTTAGGGAGACTGAGAGACAAGTTAATGTTCAGTTCCTCAGAGTATATTCCGATACCCACTCCTGCGTCCGTCTTCGAACCATCAGTATAAATTGCAATGGATGCACTAGGGAGGGATATGCTATTATCCCACGCTTCCCTTGACGGGATCAGGCTACAATGGTTTCTTCCAAATAGGTATTTGGGAACAGTGTAGTCAGTTGATGGGGCAGGTTGAAGCTGCCCATAGTCCAGCGCTCGCCACAGGTCAGTTTCACGAAGACGCAACGCCGTGCATGCCGCCATCCGTTGACCGAAGACGTCCAGTGGCAGTAGTCCCAGGACTATCTCTAGTCCCAATGAAGGTGTTGTATGAAAAGCTCCAGTTATGAGAAGAGAAGCCAGCCTTTGAACTTTGACGAGCAAGTTATAATAGGTGGCGGTACTTAGTGCTGTCCACCACACGCTAACTCCATAAAGTAGAATAGGCCGCACAATAGCTGTGTACAACCAATACACAACTTTTGGTTGCAGGCCCCACGTTTTCCCGATTGCTTTCTTGCATGAGTAAAGTGCCACAGTAGCTTTGTTCACCCTTTCTTCAATGTTGGGTTTCCATTTTAATTTCTTGTCTAAAATCAGACCAAGAAATTTGCCCGTGTTGGACAACTCTAGTTGCGTGCCCCCTAGTCTAGGCAAGGTAATAGTAGGAATCGTGCGCCTCCTAGTAAAGAGGACTAAGTCCGTTTTTGCTGGGTTAATTCCCACGCCACTGAGGTTAGCCCAGTCCGTTAAGATAGTCAGGGCGTTCTCTAATAACCCGCTTAGAGTGTCAGGAAACTTGCCCCTAACAGCTATAGCAACGTCATCAGCATAAGCTGTGACTTTGCATCCGATACTTTCCAGGTTAAGAGGCAATTGGTTAATCGCTATATTGGGCAATCACGGGCTTGGCGACAGCAACAACAATGGCGAAATGTTCGTGGAGTTCTGTAACTCTCGACAACTAATAATTGGCAGAACGTTGTTCAAGCATAAACCCTGCCACTTAACAACTTGGATTTCTCCCGATGGCAGAACAGAGAACCAAATTGACCATATTGCTGTTTCTAAGACATGGAGAAACTGCCTCTTAGACGTCAGGTCGAAGCGTGGGGCTGATGTTGGCAGCGACCACCATCTTGTTATTGCGAAATTTCGCTTACGAACGGCAGCGATTCAACGATCTCACAACACGCGAGTCTTGCCACGATTTAATGTGCAAAAGCCAAAAAAAACTCCTCAACTAGACGTGCATATTCGACCCCCTTGCACGAAAAAGCTTGTGCAGCAACATCTCTTCAGAATCCTACAATTGAAGATAGATGGAATTTTGCAAAGGATTCTTTTATTTCATGTGGCAAAGCGACTGTGGGAAGATTGGATCGAGGTAGGAGACCATTTATCATACCGTTCACTACAAAAAGGCGTGCAGAGAAGTGTGAGGCGTGATAAGCGTACTTACACAGTAAGACTTTTTCAACTAGAATGCAGTAAACCGCAACTAGATTTGAGCTCCTAGATTTTCTAGTTGCGAATCTAGTGAATAATTTTTTACTAGAATTCCAGCAATTTTTTTCGATAGAAATCTAGTTAAATAAATTGATAATCTAGGACTCACTAACCAGAATTCTAGTGAACCAGTCAGCTGTATTTAAATGATTATCTAGTGAAGTTTACTAGATTTCGTTAGATTTTAATAGATCATCTAGTTAATTTGATAGTCTAATTCAATTATTATCTAGTGAATTTTACTAGATTTCATTAGACTTAACTAGATAATCTAGTTAATTTGATAGTTCAGTCCAATTTATCCAGTGAATTTTACTAGATTTGGTTAGACTTAACTAGATAGTCCAGTTAATTTGATAAAGTATATTTTACTTCATTCGTTTAAAAAACATCATCTGAAAATTTATTGAACTGCAAACCGGCTGCCTACGAAAATAAGAAAAAAACCTAAACAAATATCTTATTTGATTCTCATACCAGAACATGCAGAGGTAAATTTTCGGTTTTGACTACTTACCTCTAATTCACAGCTACTAACTCAATAACTCAACAACAGACTGGCAACTAATGAACTGGCCAAATTGAAAAGAAGAGAGAAAACTATTTAGAACTGTTTTCTATACCAAAAATTAATAGTCTATCAGTAAAACTTACTGCTTTTCTAGGAATATATCACCTATTTGCCGAAAAACTAGTAAAATTGTACTGGATTTCTAGGTCTTGTTCGAGACTCGCTCGATATTACATTCAATCTAGTTAAAAATAGTGGATTCCAGTTCTACTTTTTCAGAATCGCTAGAATGATAGCGATTTTATGCACTAGAATCAGCCTAGTAAAATTTTGCTGCAAAAAGACTTACAGAGTCATCAACAAGTCATCAACGCTTTAGCGAAGGAGGCAAATGATGCCTCACACACCATTACCGTGTGAAAGCGGTACCCTATTTAAGCTAATTAAACCACTAATTGGTAAATCGTTCACAACGGACCATACTGTGAAAGATAAAGGGTTACTGCTTGTTACTGAAGAACAGCAACTTCAGAGATGGAAAGAGCACTTTTTTGAGGTTCTTAACAACCGTTTTGGGCCTGCTAGTGCATCTTCATCGGCAGAAGAAGACGTCCCTCCAGTAGCCAGTATTAATTCCAGACCACCATCTAAGACGGAATTAAACCGGGTTATCGAATCTATGGACGCCGGTAAGGCCCCGGGGATTGATAGAATTCCCGTCGAACTATTTAAAGCGGATTCGAATGCTACAGCGGATATTCTGCTTCCCCTCATCAGAGAGTGTTGGGAAACCGAACTCTTCCAGTCGAATGGAAAAAGGGCGTTATTATTAAAATTCCGAAGAAGGGTAACCTTAAGGATTGTAATAATTGGTGCGGTATTTGCCTACATCCAGCTGTATCCAAGCTGATGCCTAAAATTATTTTGAACCGGATCAAGGATGAAGTTGATCGCACTTTAAGCAATGAACAGGCTGGCTTTCCTGAGGGTTTTTCATGTAGCGACCATATAAACACCCTCCGAATTATTATTGAGCAATCCGCCGAATGGAAATCCCCATTACACCTCATGTTCATTGATTTCGAGAAGGCGTTCGATAGTGTTGATCGGAAGTATATCTGGAGAGCTCTTCGTAGGAGGGGCATACCAGATAACATAATTTCCATCATCAAGGAATCTTATCAGGGAGCCCAATGTCACGTTTTGCACAAAGGTAAGCTTTCAGATCCTTTTGAGGTGCACAGTGGAGTGAGACAAGGTTGCATTTTATCACCTATTCTTTTCCTCGTAGCCATTAGCGATGTACTAGTGAGCGCGCTTCAAAACCAGAGGAAAGGTATCAGATGGAAAATGTTTGATTACCTGCAACACCTGGACTATGCTGACGATATTTGTCTGCTTTCAAATAAAAAGGACGATGTAGCTCAAATGGCCGATGCTCTGCATTGCAAAAGTCGTAATGCTGGGCTCAAGATAAACGCTGTCAAGACCAAGTACTTGAGCTCCCATCCTGGGGGACAAAGCGGAATTTGTGTTTCGGGCCAGGCAGTCGAAAAGTTGACGAATTCTGCTACCTCGGAAGCATAGTCACAGCAGATGGCGGCGCGGACGCTAATGTACAATCGCGTATCAATAAGGCTAGGACAGCCTTCTTCACTTTGACTCCTTTCTGGCAAAATAACAACATTTCCAGGCGCACCAAAATCCGAATCTTCAATTCTATTGGAATATCTGTGCTTCTTTATGGCTGTTCAACTTGGAAGGTGACCAACGAGATAACAACTAAGCTGCAAACTTTCGTAAACCAGTGCCTACGGCGCATCCTACAAATCTCCTAAGTATCACAGGCCTGGATTGGATAGGCACTTCTGGTCATACTCTCGAAGAAGAGGGCCAACGAATATTGCAAAGCAGGCCCTAGATTGGAAACCTCAGGGAGCCAACGCTAGACCCCGTGTTGGACGACCAAGAAACACGTGGAGAAGATCGGTTAATAGCGAGGCTGCTTCATTAAACAAACAGTGGTCAGACCTAAAGACGTTGGCACAACAGAACGAGGTGGAATGTAGGCGTAGTTGATGCACTATGCCCCACATGGGGTTAACAGGAACCAGAGAGAGATATTGATTGAATGATTTTTTAATCATTTTAAAATTAAGCTTTTGTGAAATAATTGGTATATAGGTATGGAAAAAAATCAATGTCAAAAGAACAGAAAGATTTTTAATTTTCAATTTATATTTAACGAACACAAGACATTCTACTGAATCTCTATTGAAATCTACTTCACAGGAATATAAAGCATTATAATAACCATTTAATTCGTAGTACCGAAAGCACAGGAACACGCCCCCATGACAGATTATTCAATTAGTAAATCCCACAATCAAATTCCATTACCCCGACTATATAACTTCTAACCAGTTTACAAGCTTATTGTCTTCTATACAGATCGTATCCTATTTGCTATTTTACAACCTACATATACACAAATGCAAATTATCTTCAAAGAGATTAACAATTTAACTTGCTGGTTGCTGCATCTCATTCGCGCATAATAGATCCACAAAGGCAAGTCCTAACTGGATCCTGGAAGGAGTATATTTTCCGGAATTTGATATGTAAATCCTATTATCATGGAGTCTTGTCTATAAAGTCGGCATGCTATACCGTGGTGCACATAACATGTGTATGTGTGCCAATTAAGGCGATATAACTATAAACGGAGAGCAATGGGTAATTAATTCATAACGCTCTTAAGCGATAAGATGTGTCTCAGTCATAGTAATAATTGATTTTACATCTTTTGGAAGATTGTCTAATTAATTTGTCTGCCTCTGAGTCAAATACGGAGTCGATTTAATAGTTTGGAAGCTGATATTCGTTTAATGGATTAGCTTGTAGGTAATCTTTTTGAATTGGTTTAAGAAGTCGCTGTTTACAGCTGCCGACTGCGTCTTGAATAAATGCAGGCATATTATTCCGAATAACCAAAAACTAAAAAAAAAACGATAAGAAACATAAATTCACAATATTCCTAAATAAAACAAAATTCACTCCGCGATTAAATTGGATTTTTTTAAGATTTTAAATTAGAGAGGGTTATGTTATGTTGTCAATGTTTTATACTCCCTCTGGATGCACGCCCTTGTTTGCTTTAAATGAGCAATTTGCCAAACACCAGAAAAAATTATATCCGTTCCGGTTTCTGAATTAATCTGAAACATATTTCTTCCGCTACAACAACTATACGTTTCATGCCAATCTATAGACTCTCAACAAAAACAATGTTTTCGCAATTTCACTATAGCTTAGCTTTCCTCCGTGGCATTTCATCGATCTAATGCACTGTTTCTCAACAAATGGTCCGCGGACCGGGAGTGGTCCGTGAGAAACTCGTAGGTGGTCTGCGGGGAGACTGTGGAGACTTCTTAGAAAAGAGTTATATTTTCTTGTGACTAATTAAAGTAACATACCCAGCGCCCGCTCTAGCCCTTACGCCGCCCCGGGCACGTGCACAATTTGCCGCCCTTTCTGTACTATACCAGACAGATATATGTTTGTTACTTTTTGTAGAAGCGATTTCAGAGATTTTTTCCCTCTTGATCCTTGTAATGCCGCACACACACGATGAATCCATGGACTCTTCGTTCTGTGAAACTCCATATAAAAAATGATCTGCCCAGCTGGTTGTCATGCGGTTGTGTGCGGCATAACAGCGAGTAGCTCTGAAATGATTTCCTTTTTAGCATTTTTATAAAGACAACACAAAAATTCCTGCTCACTGTGGGATTCGGACCAACCCTCCAGTAATTCTTAGAGACCGAAGGCTCAAGTAGTATAGTAGAGACCTGTTTCGCTATCATTTAGATTCTTGAGAGCAATACAGCATAGTTCAGCAAAACCTTTTACAGAGTTTGTTTAAAATTAAAAAAAATCGAGCCACATATTTTTCACCATCATCTACAGATGGTATATGGGAACCTGGTGGTTTTAAAACCTACGTAAGACCTCGAAAGATAGTTCGAAAATACTTTTTCCACTAAAACTTGAAACACATTTTCGATAATGTTGTGCCAAAGAATGGTGCTCGTTTCCATTTCTAACACTTTGGAGAAGTTTTTGATAACTTCCTTACTCAATCCGCAGCAGATAAACTTCAATTTGACGCATCTCTTCGCGGATAAATTTTCGAACATGGTTTCTGGCGGCTTATTTTCATAAATGCGGAGAATTCTTAGAAAATAAAACTCCGAGAAGTTTTCCCTTAGGGGAAAAATCTTAGATCATGTATATGTCTACGTTATTGCTTATAAAATAATCCACATTGCATCAGCCGTTATCTTGTCACTCCAGAAGCCCAAAAATCCTTTCAAACCGATTACATACAGTACCCCAAATATCGACTTTCGAACGACAACTATAATTCCCATTCTCAGTTTCCTTAGAGTAGTGTCCTTTTTGGTGGTACATATGTACATAATATCCTTTGAAAACCCAAAATGAGCTTGTGGTGATTTTAAAGGGCTCAACTCACCGAATACTCTAATTGAAATGCATATCGACTATAATGCATTCCCAAAGAAAAAGGGACTTTTTTGTCCAAGGACATCTTTCTCATAACAAGTGCCGACACCAAAATAATAAGGATCGCACCACTTAACTTCCATCCGAGTTTCATCCAAATCGCTCCACAGGGGATGCCAAGAGAACTATTTGAAAGATAGCTTTTCATTCGCTTCAACGGCGAATTTACCGCTATTTCCGCAACTCATCAGTGATTGTCGATTCTTTGTAAGGGTGATAAAAAGGCAAATGTATACTAAATTTAGCAAGGATCAAACCACTTAACTCTTTCCGTCACACTTTTACATGAGGAATTTTTTGGACTTTATCTGTCAGTTTTAGTATCAATTATGAGCAAAATATAATAGAAAGCAGGAAAAAAATCTAGGGGTTAAGGGTTTCGAGGATTGAGGTGGTTAGGTACACTAACCACTATACAAACAAAACAATGAAAAATTATTGTTTTTTTTATTAATGTTATAGGTTATAATGATCTTTCTAACATTTTTTTTACAACAATTATTTTGTGTGAAAATCTGAAAAACATGTTTTTCCTTTTCGAAGGCAAAGTGGTACTTTACATGTATTGCACTGCCATATAGTGCGTACGGGATTTCTTTTAGTGCTACATTTGCAGCATCTTCTTGAAGTGCTTCTTTCAGAACTGTCAGTCATTCAAACTACTGCATGGCGGTTGTATAATAGTTCTAAAGTTTTCTACTAGATGACGTGGATGGTCATTTAAAAATTCGGAAAGAGGTGGTTATTGTAAGTAACCACCAAGACTGAAATATCACCTCAAATATCACCTTTCGAACGATACCCATAATGCCCATACTCTGTTTCCTATGCTAGAAAAATGTCCTTTTTGGTGGTAATATCCTTTATCAGAACTCAAAATCAACTTTATACATAGCGTCTATAATGCATTCCCACAGAAAAAGGACATTTTGTGTCCAAGGACATCTTCCTCATAAGAAATGCTGGCTCTAAAACATGAAGGATCGTACCGCTTAACTTCAATCTGAGTTTTGTCGACATCGGCCCACGGGGAGAGCCAGGAGAACCAATTGAAGGATGAATTTTCGTTCGCTTGATTGTCGATTCTGAGTCAGAGCGATCAAGGGATAATGTATACCAAATTTGGTGAAGATCGAAATACCGGAAGGTCGATTTTAAGCGTTAAACGTTTTCGTTACAGTTTTTCGTGACGCTTTTTCACAGAACGACACCCAGTATTTCTCAGGTAGCATCCGCAAAGACATATACATGTCAAAATCATAGCTAGTTAAATCGAGACAACCTAGCCAAATTTCGGTATTAGCTTCTAAGCATATTAACAGAAACAAAATAGGGAGGACTTTGCGGGTCTGCCAGTGCGTACTGTGGCTGAATTCCTCATCTTGCTAAAACCCAAACCACCAATAATATGTCATTTCAATTCTAGAAGTATCAATGCAATTGCAACCAATTGAAGGAATTGAATTGATGCGAAAAGTGAGTAGAAGTTATCGAAAAGGACTCCAAAAAATGAGCGATGAAAATGGTGCTTTTTGGCTTGAAATTTCTCATAGGTGTGCTCTTACTGAGTGCTTATGCGATTCCTTATCTCATTTCATATGAATTTCTTCGGGGGTTCAATATTTATTGAGTGCGCTCCTGTGATTCAAGAGGCCAATCAACATTTTTAGACTGCATCTTCCGGAAATCAAATTGGGACATATCGCACAGCATACCTTCACTTCAGAAATAATTAGGGATCATGCAAGCAGTTTTCATTTAAATCTTTAATGTGCTTCTTTACCTAAACAAACATATTCCGCCATCTCTAAAAAAAAAAAATTGGGTGTCAATTGGTTTCCTCCCTTCTTAATACACCTGTTAGTTTCTATTGTTTCCTTTCCACTAAATCAAAGGTTGATATTAAATTTTTCCTTTCGGCTTTTTGCACCTATTCGAGTGCTAGCCCAAAAGCCGCCCCTAAAATATGGCGGCCCGGGCGACCTCCCGGCGTGCCCCCCCCCCCCCCTTAGAGCGGGCGCTGCACATACCAAACACGCTCTCTTATCATCATGTACCAGAATATTCTGTATTACTTTACTGCAAGGTGCGAGTATTATGGAGGAGATGGGCTGCTTATCCTCGTTGCTTATAGCCCAATTCCGAAATTATTCAAACTTACTATAAAAATTTGAACTCATTTGCCAAAATTCAAAAGTTTTTTTTTCGCGCTAAAGATAGAGCTACACCGTTTACTGGATAACTTTTAATCAAGGGGATGGCGAAATAGAAATTGAGCTTTTGAATACAATACCTACCAAAAAATCGAGACCTTAATTCGCTTCATTGTTATTGAATGGTATGGTCAGTCGAGATCCATTTCAGGGTAAGTTGTCCGCAGACGTTTCCCAGTTGGGAACCACTGATCTAATGGTATACGTAAACCAATCGATAAACTCTTGTTGAAACTACCCCATCACTTGTTTGTCTATCGGAGCGCATATTGCGTTCAAAAACAGTGCTAGCTGGCCAATCAATATGCGCGGGTCATCCCGGCCAGCAGAAACTTTATATATTGGTTGATTAAATTGTTTTTCCGCGAAATGAAAATTGTTGTTCTGTCCCGTCCATTATAAGGGCACATTTCCATAAAACGTTGCACTTGCGTCGACAGTTTTACCGTTATTTATACACGGTATGTCCAAATCCGCTTGGTTCAGCATTATATCAAACACTATCCATCCCTACACCGAAAACGCATGGTTGGACAGATATCCGCGAACCATTCTGGCTGCGTTGTATGAATGTATGTGTATACTCATATCCTTTGCATTGCAGATTTAGATTTATCATACTAAAAACCACGACCGCGAGCCACGAGGAAGATTTTCAGATTCACTTCAGGAATGCTGGCTAAATCCTGAATGTAGATATGTAAATGGTTTCGGTTGTGAAGCAGAGCTGGATGGATACGGTGAAAGAGAAAGTTTTTTTGAAAACTGAAAAAATTTCACATCTTTCTCAATTTCCTCATGAAATCCGGTCAGCGTTCTCTCACTTCTGTGCACATGTATGATAAACTCAGCAATTTTACCATAATATTTTGAGGATGTTTTTGTGCGAGTTTTGAGCAAGAAGATTCGCTAATCAGCATAGCAGCATGCCTCTTGTTACTATTCGCTAAAGCGTCCGCTTGGGAAAAATAACCGAGAGTAGCCAGCCATACGGAACGGACCAAGCGAACAACAATGCAATCTCATGATGTGTGACTTCACGTTGCAAGGATATTCGTACAGAGATGTGTATGTAGCACCACTGTATTTGCATTTCATTTGAAATGTAAAGTCTGTGAGTGAAAGCTGGATTCTACATATAGAAGAGTATCTAGATCTAGATACAAGCAGGTATTACCAGTATATTCCTAATGCAATATAGTTCTGCAAAGAGATGGAAAGCGAGTGGTTGGGCAATCCGCACAGCACTATGAAATATGCAATATAAACAACTTTATTGACAATGCCGGATAGGAATATGTATGTGCATCATTGAATGGAAGGATATCTACTTGTCGGACATGTGCTCCATGTGGACCCACATTGCACAGTGATGATGCACACGGACAAAGCAAGGCAAGTTATACTGATGAAATCAATTTTGTGAAATGTTGACACCTATATGTTCTCAAAGCACTGGTACACAAAGTTTTGAATCAACGACAACGACAAAACGGATTTGTATTCATATCGTGTTTTTGACATAGACGGTATAAAGGAACCCACTAGGAAAAAGAGTGTGAAGTAAGCCCTTCCAAAGGTCTTCTTAGAATGAAACAATTCATTCTTTTTACCTACCTTTATATCTACCATTTTCCATAGCCATGTCCGCGGAAAGAAGTAATTCCAAGAAGGAATCTTTTGGAAGTACTATGTAATGATTCCATAATGACTTCTAGGAAGGTTTTATTTCCAGTACTTCGGAATGAAATAAAAAGGCCTTCATGGAAGGCTTTTTTTGCTGTACTTTAGAATGAATCAGTAAGGTCTTCTAGGAAGGTTTCTTTTGCAGTACTTCAGAATGAATCAGTAAGAACTTCTAAGAAGGATTCTTTTTCAGTACTTCGGAAGGAAATAGTAAGGATTTCTTGAAAGGCCTTATTGGTAGTACTTTAGAATGAAAATGGGATTGACTTTTAGAAAGACGTTTTCACTAAAAATAAGCGCGTTTTTTGTGCAATCGGTGTGGATTAGTTTCGGGTAACAACATAGTGTAACTTATAAGAAGTTAAACTATTTATTTAAGATCTATTTTATATTTATTTTTTATTTATATTTCTATATTTTATGTTGGAAATACTCAATGTCCAAAAATGTATTCATCATCAATGTGGCACGATAGCCCGACGTCGGGCTTTGGCCGCTTGAATCGTTGACCTCCAATTGTCGCGGTTACGTGACCTTGTTCTCCAGTTTCGGAAGCCCAGCAGCTGGTGGGCGTCTTCACCTACGGAGTTTTCCCAGCGTATTAAAATAATGCAATTTAAGTTGATACTAAAGTCTTCACTTTTGAATTGAGATCGCCGTTCAGAAAGGAAAGAATTTCATTTATGGATAGTAACAAACTTATCGCATTGGTCTCGGCGATGACACGATCCAAAAGAGTAAGTTCCTTGTAAAAATAGGCTTAGACATTACCGCCAGAACGGGCGACGGTCCTACACCGCAGGTCGAGCTACGCGGCGCAGTGGTATAGAGGGCAAGGAGGAAGAAGAGCAAACATTGCTTACGAAAGAGATAGCACAGCATCTCACGAGTTCTAAGAACTCTCCAATCGGGTGTCGGGCGTATAGCGCCCTATGATGATGAAAAAAAACTTAGTAATTTATGTAGAATTTTTTATATCAAATTTATTATATCACACTCTTAACATTTAAAAAAAGAAAAAAAAATACAATTTCATTATTTTTAAGTAAATAAACTAATATGCACTTTATAAACTTCAAACTATGTATAATCGAAATTTTCTGCTACGAACTGAATCAATCCACCACTCACAACAAAAACTATGCACGAACTGCGCAGAAAAATGATTTCCAGCAATATACGAAATTGTACGTCGCAAAGTTAGCGGTAAAACAAACGGCATATTCCTTCGAATTCGCTCCCAAACACCTACCCGGAAATTATTTTATATTGTCTTCTGAACTCATTCTAAATGCCTCCATATTTACTTCCTCAGAATGACTATTACCTTCTACACACCTTCTAAATACCTTCCCGAGAAGGATTTCATTTCATTTTTAAAGTCATTCTAAATACTTCCATATTTGCTCCCTTGGAATGAAAAAGACCTTCAAAACATCTTCTTCGAGAAGGACTTCTAATTTTTCCTAGTGGGAAGTATCAAAAAATCAACCATTGCGTTTTTTTTTTGTAAACAAGTGGTACAACAGCAGACATTGAAAGATAGGCTGGACATCATGTTGTTGTGAGCTGATAAAAGTTATTACTTATTACATTATACAATTCATTTAAAGAGGAAGATGAGGTTCTTTGAGCGTACCTATTGCCTAAATCAAATCTGAGTCGAAATTTATGTTTTTGCAGATATGTAGGTACAGAACAATCACTACCCCATATTTCAGTGTATTGTGTAGTTTATGGGTTATTATTAGGGCAACCAAAATATGCCATAAAAAACTTCATTTTAGGCGCCTAAAATATGCTCTTAAAATTGAAAAATATGCCCTTAAAATAGTAAAATATGACCTTAAAATGAAAAAACATGCTCTTATACATATATAACACTTTTTTTCAATAAAAAAATATTTTTACTAACAGAATCTTTAGGTCCATCTAGATTGATCGCCAAATGGTTGCGAGTCCAAAAACTGGCATCACGAACAGCCATTTGGTTCCTACTTAGCATCTACACTAGTAACCAAACGGAGACAGAAAATGACATAACCAAAATTTCAGTTTGGTTGGTGATTTTTTTAAATTTAATTATCAAAATCGGACTCTTCGCGTTTGAATTAATACGCAGCCATTCAAGAATTATTCAATTTCACTAAAAAGAACGAACAAAAGTTGCAAAATTGTAACTTTGAATTTGACAAGCGGTTAGTTGAGTTGCCATATTGAATATCAAAACTGCACGCACACCCAAATGGCGATCAGTTTGGATGCAATCACAATAGCCATTTGGTTGCACGTGAGACCATTTGGCGACCAATCTAGATGGACCTCTTGATCGACAAGAACAAACTAAAATGTATTATTGCGAAAAATTGCGAAAATTTGGCTTGTTCTGCTATCCGTTCTCATAAGAAGTTCTGTTTCTGATATTGTTGTTGTTGCTGCCGTAATTTTCTATCATGTCTAAGTCCTTTCCTTATACAGTATCCGCGCGAAAATTAGAACACGTGGAAATTAGAGTAGCTTGGAAATTATGAAAGCCAGTTAGACACACTGGCCGCTCTAAAATTGGAATATAAACTGTTCTAATTTTCAAGGTTAAGAAGTTTGATTAAACAATTCTTATGTTTTAATCCCGTTACATAAGGTAAATAATGTCGTCGAAAATTTGCTACCAGAAAATCTCACTTTTGGTAAGCGATTCTATTATTGAAATTAACACAGGATTCCGTTTCTGAACCTGTATTGCGGTCTAGTTTGAATATTCTATCTATCTATATTCTATTCTATCAGGAAAATAATAGACAAACGAATTTGCATAAAACCTTAACACGATCAGTTTTACAATATCTCACAGAGCACTTTTTTGCCTCTATACTTAAACACGCTTGAAAATTAAAAATTCTTAGAAATTAGAATTGGCCAAAGCTGAACTTCTAATTTTCCAGCGTCTACTGTATTATATTATGTTTTCTAAGGCAACAATATATGATATTAGCTGTGAACTGACAGTAACCAGCGAATTATTCGCGCCGCGCGGATGTGAACACCAAAAATCTGAAAAATTCGTGACGCACTTAATACTTTTTGACTTTTTCTATTTACTTTAGAATGCCAACGAATCCCAGGTATCCCAGTACATGAGATCAAATCCGAGTTGATCGGTTAGATTTTCACGATCACGCTTATGGCAAGAATATGGCAACATAGGGTATTTAATTGAGTTCCGTGCCTTAAATGTTTGAAATAATTATTTTTTTCGTAGAATCATAGAAATATGCAAATAATATGCAAGAATATGCCAAAAAAATATTAAAAATATGCCATTATGCATTTACATGCAAAATATGCATTTATGGACAAAATATGAAAAAATATGCACTATCAAATATATCTCTATCGATTTCTTTTTACATAAATCGGATTTATGTATATCTCAACCATATCTTGATAGCACATCCCAAAAAAAATATGCATTTTGCATACTTTGGTTGCCCTGGTTATTATTATCAGAGATGTAGCCAGGATTTTGTTTCGGGAGGCGTCCAACCAGAAATTATGGTAGACATTATTAGAAATTAGAATTTTGTTGTTGATTGTAGACAGCAGTATAGCATTTTATTATAACTATCCGAGGGTACAAGACAGTCAGAGCCGTGCGAAGAGTTTGGCACCTTGAGCAAAACAATGTAGAAACGCCTTCTTCGTAAATGTTTGCAAATATTAAAATCGAGTGAAAGACAAAGTATGTTATGTACACAGCAAAAAAATGCCGGGTATTCGAGCAAGAAAATCCGATAGGATAAAAAAAAATTATTTCGGAGTAAACATGCTCAAAATAACACCGCCATCAGGGGTTTTATTAGAAAAGAATCCGAAACGGACGAAACTTCTAAATTGAAACCTTTTTCGGACACATTGCAAAGAATATCGAGTGTTACACCAATCGGATCAATTCCGTAACATGTTCAATCAAGTTATTGTGCTGGGGCTAATTTCATCCGATTTTGGTATTTTGTGTATCCACCGATCGGAGTGAATTTGGTGGTCGAGCGAAGCCACATGTTGTATAAATTACAAACTCCATCAGTTAGTCTGGTTGGCTTAGTAGGTAGGGCGTTCGTCTACAAATCATATGGTCCCGGGATCGAATCCCACTGTAGGTAGGTACATTTATTATGCATTTTAGAGCGTAAAGAGGTAAATGATTACCTATAGAGGGGTTGTACAAATCTCATTTGTGCGTTACATGTTCCTTCCCTGTGAAAATTGTTTTTTTTTTTTTTCCAAAAATATCGAGAATCACTCCTTTTGGTGTTAATGAAAGTATTCTTTTGAGTTCAAATTATTTCACCAAAAGGATAAAATCATTACATTCGTTCGGAGTCTTTAGCAATACCTTGCTTCGAGTTTTATGCCAATATTATCCGATTCGGATGGACACTATTCGACACCGATTCGGAGTGAAAATCACTCCGATTTTTTTGCTGTGAGATATTATTGTTGGGCTCATTCATGGGTGCAGGCAGCTAACAAAGATATTTGTGCCGTGAAGTGTATTCCACCGGTAATGCTGAGCCACTAGCACCACTCCGCATAGGTGCTAATGAAACTTCAGTTGAGGCTTAAACTGATAGGAACCATTTTCAATCCATGTACAGTAAAACACGGATAAATTCACATGGATAATTTTCGATTTTTTCGTGCACTTATAACAGTGTTCCATACAAACTTTATAATTTACGTAATATAAATGAAAACTAGTGGTATTCACAGATATTGTGTGGCTTTTTATCATTGATAAATTGGAAAAGTTAAAAAATCACTATAAATTTTACCAAAAATAAAATTGCAAGAAAAACTTCCTAGTTTACAAGGGTGACAACCAGTGGCGCCGGAACGAATTTTTTATTGGGGGGGGGGGGGGGGGGGCAAGATTTTTTTTTTCTCAAATTCATGTTAAATTAAGCGGTCACCATATACCGGACCTCTAGCTCTAGAACTTTACCTAATATACTGTGAAACGATACCAAAAAGTAATTATGAAAAATATAGGGAACAACAGCGATCAGAAACCACCTAGAATAGTCTTCAATATGAGACTAACCTTTAAGTTTCTTTTTGTTACCCATTTTGATCCCATTGTAATCCCGAAGTGTTGAAGAGTATAAACATTCTTTATTTTATATAGTTTCATAAAATTAAAGATCAAACGATTTTGCCAAAGGTTGTTTTCCGGTTTCCTTGGGAAACGAGTTCCATCATGATTTTTGAGGGATCTAAATTCTCTGTTCGATCCCTGTGAACATGGAGAAGGATTAGACGTGTCAGACGTTTTTGTGTCATTGTTGAATGTAGCCATGTAGACGTCGTAAAGTACTGAACTACATTTCTAGTCGTATTCGTATTAACTTGAAATGCTCTACATATAGTACAACGTCGATTATCCGAACGTCGATTATCCGAACATTCGATTAACCGAACCAGGCAATCAGCTTCTTTTCATATGACAGACATCGAATCAAATGAAAAATCATGGGTTTGAAGGAATCAATCTCTCACCTGCATCGCTTAATTGCTTCGAATTTTTATTTTTGTTCAGTTCTAGTCGTTTTTAATGTTTTCAGTTTGTCGCTTAATTTCACATTAAGGCTATTTTCTAATTTTTCTACGGAAGCTAGATTAACCGAACTTTCGTTTATCCGAACCACCCTTGTCGACATTATTTCGGGTAATCGAAAGCCTGGCCGGCCCAAATATCAGTTTCTTCTGGATTGAGCGGTCCGCAGTATAAAAATTTTGAAAACATTGATGGAAAATTATTTCAAGATTGCATCACAGAATATTACTTTTCTAAAATTAATATAAATCTCAGTCACTAACAACCTCGGAACATGGAAAAATTAGGCTACCTTAAATAGAGAAACTGGAAATATTTTGAAAATGTTCTTCAAACAATTTTACACTCCTTAGAAAATGTTACATTAATCAGTAACCACTCTCTGAGAGTTTATTTCGGACAGCTGATCAAAACACTATACACTGAAAAAAAATCATCATAATATAAATGAACTAGGAGCATAGACTTTTTTCATTACCATGATGAATTAGTTCATAGTTACTTACTTCTCTGTTCCTTAAAATAATACAGAGTTCATCTATTTTACGAAACACCGGTCGTTAGTATAACGAAAACAAAATTTAAACTTAATGTAAAGCGATCATGAACACAATGAACTTCCAGTAGAATCTTATGCATTGTACATTCCGGCTATGAACCGATACATTAGCCGCGATAGTAGCTAAAACAAAATAATTGATGATATTGTTCATTAATTACATGACATCGATCATAGTAGTACATATTGATCTCACTATCACTTTATGTATATTTTATAAACCTTCGTCACGTATAGTCTGCGTGGTGTAGTAGGTAGGGCGTCTGTCTTCAAATCATAGAGTCCCGGGATCGATTTCCACTGTAGGTAGGTAGGTAATTTTTGATGGCTTGTCAGAGCAGAGGTAAAATGTAAAATGATTGTCGTCAACACTTATGAAGCTGGATGTCGGCCTGCGTCAGTTTTTTTTTTTAATCTATGAACTCAGTAATTACATCAATGAACAAGTTGTTAATTTTATGAATTAGTTCATAGTTTTAATGAAATGTTTGTTCGTTGTTTTGATAAAATCAGATTTCAGAATTCATTAGACTGATGAAAGCCGTCTTCGGTGGGATATCGGTGTAAATATTCATTACTTTAATGAACAAATTCATTGCTTCAGGGTACCTTTTTTCAGTGTATTTAATTTCAATTTTAGAGATCCAAAGAGAAAATAAATTTTCGGACAAACCAACCAAATGATCCTTTTAAGTAGGATTCCGTAATATTGAGCTTGTGCTCGCTGCAGACTCTGAAAATTTAAACCGCAAAAAAAAAATGAAAATTATAGTAGGTACCTAATTTATAATTTTTTTTTGCGATTGCCGATAAGTACCAATAAGAAACAAGGGTGACAACCCTAGTTTAGACCAACAATAATTCGTATAATAGCTCGCAGAAGATGGTATTGAGAGAAATAATCGAGGGATGAGCATCGGACATCGATGTTTTGAGTCGAGTAGCTTTATGTAGGCTTTTGGGACGTCGGCACTTGAGTGTGTTGCCGACATTTTTTTTTTTAACATATTCAATCACAATTTATGAATATCAAAATTATCACCTTGCTTGCGCAAATTCTGCGAAAACAACATCCAAAAAAATGTTGTTCACAAAAGAAAAACCAACATTTTTTTAACAAGCTAACGACTATCATAATGGTGCAATCTCCGGCCTGGATCGCATAAATTCGTAAAATAGTCCAATGGTTCGAGACGCCTCCTCTAATGAGTTTTTGCAATGCACTTGTGCGTGCACTTATCCGTCATGAAAAAATTGTACTCCAGAGACTTATGAATTTTATCGAAATCCTTTTCCGTAACCTCTATGTTACATTTACTGAAAATTACTAGCCAATATGAGGCGTGAGATTCTGGGTCGAATTAATTTTGAGAAACTTCAAGGCTGTGTGTGAACAAATGCCTAAAAGCCGCCGATGGCTGATATTGAAAAGATGTTATTCGTTCAAGTGAACAAGATCATAACATTTCCTTACCGTATACAGAGCAGGCCTTCTCGTGGTTCTTTTTAACCGGCGAGTGGTTTAGAAGGAACATATACCAGTCAAAACTTATTTCTTTGGATTTGTTTACTTCTTACGACAGCAAAAAATTCAGATGAACTTTTATAAAAAAAAGTAATGAGGTAAAAACCAAAGAAATTCGACTTCATCCAAACCGATGGAAAGCTTTTACGGAAGGCTGCAGGTGCTTAATATGGTGAAGAGATAGAGGAACATCGAGATATAATTCTCGGTAGAAACAGCTGGGACACTGATTTGATGGCTACATAATGCTTATCTCACGGTAGTGTCATTGCCATGCACGGCGTTCACCTCCACCCAACGCGACGCTCATAGAAAAGGCAAAACCCATCAATTAATCGTTACCAAATTGCAACATATACTTAGTTACTACCTGCGCCGATCCCAATTTCATTCCACATAATAGGCCAGAGTTTACCCAAGTGCCAACGTAATCTGAGTATAAGCTGTTTGCTTAGGTGCCCCTTTGTTACTTACTAGGATAATAAATAAAATTCCCTTTTTGAGGCTTTAATAAAGTCTTATGAAATCTGCCATCTTTTCATTCTCAAACTGTATCGTGATCATTGGCCACCAGATTATTAAATGCCTCAAAGTTTTCGTCTGGAAATATCGGTCTTTCATGTACATTCCGAGAAGGATATTTTAATTTCTATCCCTAAAAAAAAAGAATAAATTAGGAATCACTGAAATTTGAAAGCCCATTAAATTCGTTTCGGGAGGGGCCAGGATCAGGAATATCCATCCATCGCAATTGCCACTGCACCATGACTATGAATATTCTTTGCTTGTTAATTAAGATCATGATATGAGCGGCACTTACTTTTTTGTCAAACGAATTAGTACAGAATACATTTTGCTGGGAGATGTCCTCTTTGGTTTCTTCAGGGTTTAGTGAGTTAAGGTACGTATTCGTAGAGACGACTCATGTGATGATCGCTCAGCGACCGTAGTTTTGCATCCAATTCCAAGAAATATTTTCATATTTTTTAAATGGTACTAGTTTTCTTATGTCGACCATGACCTAAAGGAACATGTCTGTTTGTAAAATATTCGCATATAGTGCCTAGAACCGGTGGTTTAACAGCGATCGCTAAGCGATCATCACATGAGTCGTCTCTACGAACACAAACCTTTAAACATCTTAGGCGATAGACAGCTCAACCTAGATTTTTGGGAGACACCTGTCTGTCAAAAGATAATAGTCGTACTCGAAACTGAAAAAAAAAAATTATGGAAAGAAAGAAAGAACTATCTAGGGGATAATTGCACCCAAAATTAAAAGATTTTTCTCATATAGTAGAGATTGGGATTTCCCTATCTAATTTAATTTAATGTTTTTTTTTCGTAATTAAAAAATAAATCTTAACTAATTTCCCCTTATAAAAAGTGCTTGGATACTATCCATTCAAAATGTAAAGCCACGATTCTATAGCAATTATAGGTAATTATAAAATCGTGGCTTTCGTTGTATGCATGGAATTCATAAGTAAGCAAAATAATAATTAATGCACAAAATAAAAGCAACACACTCAATAGCATCAGTAGATAAACCATAAAAATGAAAAAGGATATTTGAGCTTTTGTTGCATTGAAATCAAAATAAATCATTCTAGAACCATTTTGGGTTTCAAATTATTATATTATATAAAATAATTAAAATCTTTGAGTAAGTTGACAATAAATTATTATCGCTTCCTTAAACGATAATTGACCATACCCCAAATATGGGAAAAAAATAGTGGAAGTTAGAGGGTATCCTTGAATGAACCTTGAGATTGGTAACCGGTATAATTGTCAAATAACTATTTGACCATTCGTTGCAATAGTCTTGATTTTATTTCATCATCAATGCCGCCGACCAAAATTTGAGCTTAAGAAAATGTTTCCCTTGATGGCTACAGTTCCTTTTGCGGACTATCCGCTCCCCATTACAGTTGCTCTTTAAGGGTGTCTGTTTTTTTATTTGATCTATTGTGTGGCTACTTCAGTAAAATTTTAATCACTCGAAATTTGCATTTATTTCATAAACAACTTACAATTAATAAATGGAAAAATTTATTTGAATATCTATCAATATCACCTCAACAATAGGCGAAAATACATACATATTTAAAATAAAAAATGGTTGATCAATCTCTGTGGCCCGTTAAAACGTATTGCAATTTCTGCTTCTAAGTTTGACAACCCAGCTCTAGGGTGTTATAAAGATTATCTGAAAAATAATAAAAAGTTTATGTTGAATAAAAAATACTTATTTTTTTTTTTCATTAAAGCCTCCACGAAGGATACCCAAATTACTGAAGAACTTTTCCTAGATCAAGCCATCTAAATAGATTTAACACCAGTAGATTTATTTGTTGTGGGGTTATTTGAGGTCGGTTCTACCGACAAAACCCGCAAGCACCCGTGTTTAAGAAAAAAAATACCGGACATTATGTAAATATGAGTCCTTTACTGTTTGATTTGAATCGAAAAATTTGCATACTAAATTGAAAGGATTCGGACAATTATTATCTATAAATTATTATTCACCGTGCAATTGTTAATCAATGGCAATGCAATGTGCGATTTATATTCAAAGTGGAAGTAACAATCTGTGTCAAAATTAATCGTTGCATAAATGATAGTCTGGCTGGTCTAGCGGTTAGTGCTAAGTCCTAAACGGACACTTCTAATAACCGGACATTTCTTATAAACGGACACTTTTATTTTCCCCAACGTTTTTTCACATATTTTGCTAGGAAAACACCTTCTGATAGCCGGACACTCTCATAACCGGACACGGACAGTACTTTCATCCCCATCCTGAACAAGCGAGTCTCTAATAAACGGACAGTTCCAAGAAAAAAAGCACAAGTTCTTACATTGCAGAATTGTATTTAGGCCAAAGAGTCTTGCGATTACCAGAAAATGGATCTATTAGCAAGACCCAATGTACGGGAAATGTAAAATGATATATCAACGACTGCAGTTCTTATCTCTCGTTTGGTGCTCTCAACTTTTGTAGAAATGGCATAAATTCAATTTATGCTGCGGCGTTTAATCGTGCAATTCTCTTATTTAAATAAGTGTCGAACAATATTTTTTTCGAATTGAAGAAAAATTGAAGAGCACATAACAATTCAGATGAAAAATAAGTGTGCTTGGTCTCAGAAAAAAATCGTTGGAAAAACATGTGGAAAAAACGAGACGAAACTTTTATTAAAAATAAAAGTTATTTTGAAAAAGTGGAAAGAGAGTGGGAATGAAATGACTAAAAATTATACCCTAATCCGTCGGGACTACAAATTTTTATCGCGGTTTTTGAATATATTTGCAGATTGTAGTGAAAGTCTATTTTAAAAAATTAAATTTTACACCTCCGTGTAATATTCTTATAAGCGGACACTTCCAATAAGCGGACAAAATCTCATTCCCCAATGGTGTCCGCTTATGGGAAGTTTCACTGTATATGATATGCCCCGTAATTATTTATCGTTTTATACGAGTGCTACTACTGAAAATTGTACTAAAATATTGCAATAAAAATAAATTAAGTTAGTAATTAGGAAATTAAGGCTTTTTGTTATAAAATAAATCTTCTCTGATTCGATATTTTTGCACACACTTTGTCCCCTCGAGGCGATTTGCATCGATTCTTTTTTCCGCCGTCTGTAACCACTTTGCCATACCTATAGCATATAGTTTACCTCCAGTATCGTTGCAAACAATTGCAATTGCTTAAATTTATGATGTCAGTTGAAAAATTTATGTCGCACATGAAGGTGCAAATACGGTACAAATTCAACAAAGCCGAACAAATCGATTGGAAACTAATGAAGTAGAACCAGAAAAAAAACAAAGCCCCTTATGGTTATAACTTCATTCAGCATAAACTAAAAGTTGCACGGTACATGGTCTCATTTCAACATATTCCGTCACTTTATGGCGCCGCTTATATGTATAGATAGAGCCGCATACATAAATGGGGCTTGAAAGGTGAATTTCCCATTTCCATATTAAACCTACAAGACGATTTTCCGAATTAGCATTTTCTGTTTTTTTTTTGTGGTTGGTTCAGTCGAGCGGCCTCGCCGTCAGTCGCTTGTATGATATTAGGAGGTACTTATCCAATTTGCATATTGAGAGTAGAAAATGTTCGCACGTTGAAACTGTTGCTTTGACAGGGTTGGTGAACGATATAATTGCAGATAATGATTGCCCCTATTTGTACCTTCTTTTATTGAAAACTGCGAAATGAGTGAAAAATGCTTATCAAACAGACCTTCAGTACAAATTTATCGTAGAAAGGGATGCATGATTCTCAACCCCACACATATTTAACATTTTGAAACGAAAAATTCTATGGGACAGAGAAGGACGGAACAAATTCAAAATCAGCTGATTAGCTCATCTTTTGGTATGTATTGGTAGCTACCTCACTTTTACAGATGTATTGGTGTGACATTTGCTAAATTTAGTGTTACCGACATCCATAAATAGTAGAATTGTCGGGATTCCACACGCAACATTGAGAGTAAAATGAGCACTTTACGAAACATGGTCATTATGAAGGATTTTAATATGAATCTCTGTCGAGTCGGTTTTTTTTTGTACAGAAAAACAACAACAAAAATAGCCCTTTTGGAGGAGTCCTTGTTGGATTAGGTATTTACGTACTTGAGCCAAAAAAATCAATGAACAATTCCCTTTATAAACCACAGGAAGATGTTGGTTATTTTTAAATGCCCTAGGTTTCTTGGCCTTTCCGATCACTACTAGCTTCACTTTATGCGTCCCGGTCGCATTCGTACATGCCAGGAAAGTTATTCTCTCCTTGCTATCTTTTCGCCCGGGCCCAGAAGATTCACGAAAATGCAAAAGAGTCTTATCTGGGAATAGCTTCCATAACATGCCAGATTCATACGCATTGTGGATCTGTTCTGGCTTTAATTGCATCTCATTAATTTTCGAGTAGAATTTCTCACTGAACGGTTCGACGGCTGAAACATTATTGGACAGTTTTTCTTCACAAATCTTCAACAGCCGAATTCCATGCCCTTTTTAAATTTAAATAACCAACAATTGCTTGCATTAAGTCCGGTGGAAGGTTCCTAAATTTTGCTGTGGAGATGTTTGGCTTTTTCTTTTAACAATAATTCAGCTAACATCGGTATGTTTTTTGATCGTTGCTGCATCAACCCCTTATATAACGCAGCCTCCGTTTTTAGGAATTCGGATTGGCACGTGGTTTTTCTCTTATCAGAGACAACCTCCGTTGTCGCCACATATTTCAGCCTCGCTTTTCCTTATTCGACTAATTGTCGATTTATCCACCTCATATTTCGAAGACAACGTTGCCAATGATGGCCCCTTTCTAGTTCCATTGCAATTTCCGCTTTGTTTCAGCAAAAGGAACTTGTGAGTTTTAGCAGACACTTTTTGTTACAAACAACACCGTTAGGAAGCCAAATTAAAACTAATAGGTGCCGCTAGGTAAACTCGTTTCTTTCAGTTAATAATAAAAACCGTTTTCTATTTCCGGGTAAAGACCATGAACACCTTAAAATTAAAGAATGACTCTAAAATCGCAACAGTCTTTGCAAATTTAGAGTCTACAATGGGAAATATTTTCTTTGCAAAAATATCGACTCTAAAATTGCAATTAGCGTTGCATATTTAGAGTCTCCAATCAGAATAACTTTATAGTTGCAAATATCGAGTATTGCAATTATCGAAGGTTTAATTATAGGAGTTACACTGTATATATATTTATATATATATATAAAAAAAAACAAACGAAAAATGAGAAATTCGATTAAAAAAGAATGTGAAAAGTTATGGAGTTGCCATAGACTTTCTGCAAAATATTATTTATCCTTGCCGCCGTATTTTCAAATCCATTCAGAAGTAGAATTACTTAATTTTATTAACTGGATAAAATACAATTTTTCCCATTCTGGTAAAAGTGGCTGACTTGCTTCACGAAAATTCATGTTAGAACAGAAATATCCATCGCATCTTTCTAAAAAATTGCAGCATTTCCTAAATGTGTTTGTTTGTTGAGCACTCCCATTGATGGTCAGAACGGATTCTTTTCAATCCCCCTCGTATTTAGAATTGTAAGCCCGCCACTTTTACCAGAATTAATAAAAAATCATAAATTGTTCCCTAGTTATGGATGAAAAACTGCGAAAAGGAACCATGACATTTTTCTGAAAGTCCATGAAGACTCCAGTTTTTGATTATCACTTTCTGTATGAGTATGAGTGAGCCTGGCCCGAAATGCTGAAGTTGACTTTAAAATCAAGCCTTTACTGATACATATCTAACTGTGAAAAACCGAGAATTTGTTGCAAAAAATCAAGGCAATATCACTGTTAAATAACACGGATAAGCGTTGAATTGAGGAAATTGCCGCCGATATAAAATCGTAAATCGTAAATAAATAATAATACAAATTTCGAACTAGCAAGGCACTCATTTTCTGTACTCATCGGTCCTGAGCCCTTATGTGGAATTAGCTGGAGAACTGCTAGAGGTGTGATTGGTAACTGGTCATCGGGTCTGAGGTTTAACTACTGGACATCAAACCCTGGCCTAAGAGTTACAAAAGAGCTAGTGTGCCACTTCAGCTACGCCAATATTAAATGCCTGCGCAGAACTGAGCTTAGACTATTGATAGGCCTTCTTACGGGCCATTTCGTGTTTTTTTTTTTACTCCGGATTAGGTTAGTTTAGTGTTACTACATGGGATTACAATAACAACATAACCCAGTTAAACCCAGTAATTTATCGGGGGTAGCTACTCTGACCAAAGTTAGCCCGAAAGAATTGTTACAGATGCTCTATCACGAATAAGTTCATTACAACATTAGCTAATACCACAACCATTGGGTAGAAGTCACGGGTGAAAGTTTAAATGTCGCGATAAACCGACTGCCATGCGCATTTGTTTTTTGTGTACGCTATGTTAATTTACTGGTTATTGGCTTATCACAAATTTGAAACTTCACTTCTTACTAAGTTAATTTTTTCTGAAAGGGATAAATTTGTGACAAACGGTACACAGATTTGGCTGGTAGAACCATCTAAAGAATTATTTAAGCAAAATACCAGCACTAAAATATTTTATTTTGACTATTTTATTAATTTTTCATGAACAATTTACCCAAACAGTAAACAGTATTTTTATGAATATTGGATTTGAAAATAAATGTCAATGCCATTATTTAAGAGGAAAACAGACGAAACAGAATCCCTTGGTCTAATTCTTTCGAACTACAAGTAGAATATGCAAGTCCAGGGAACAAAAAAAGCACTGAGAACAGACAAACTACGGTGTAAAAAGCCGGAAACCATAAGCCAGTAGGATGCAATCAGTATCAGGAGTAAAAATCTAAACACTTTCAGGTGCTATTTATCGTTAAATGGTGTAAAGTAGTAGATAATCATGATCGTTTGTTTTTTTTTCTTAAAATTTGGCTCTAAAATTTGTCTAACAATATTTTTGCAATCGACAATTTTACCCTCTAAAAGAATCATGATGCTTAAAAAATGTTGGACTACACTTACGCCCGTGCGAGTGAATGTTTCTCAAAACAAGGTTTTCTGAATAGGATCATTTCACGGCATTTTTTTTTATTTTGAGAAATTTTGTCTACAGTTTTGAGGTTTTTTTTTAATAAGGAATTTAGGTAACCCTAAAATCCTAATCCCTAATGACCCACTTTAAATCTCGCCCAAATAATTCAACCGACAGCTTAGAAAACCAGTCCGTTTAACCCAAGTGTATTGTATTACCGCGCAATAATTCTTTTTTGCATCATCGCCCTATGTATACTTTCTGTGTATTTTTAACCGCGCAACCCATCAGCTCGAGGACACCAACAGTATCATCTTGCTATCTTCATAGTTGGTATGCACGTCCTAACTAAGCCCCCGTTTAGACCAAACTATTCGCCACCGTCAACAAAAAAAAGATCAAGCGATCTAGTGAACTGGAAGATTTATTCTTCAGAACTGAAAGATAGGTATGTACATACTATGTGTGTGCATACAGCATAAGAGCGTAAGAAAAAAATTATAGAAGCTAGCAGTAAAAAAAAAACGGGTAACAGCAACAGGATACCAACCACCATTGCCACCTCTATAATGTCCGTAAGGCTCTTCCATATATGAACAAAGCACTCTCAATCTTCCTGAATCAATGAAGTGGAAGCCTTTGCCGTTTCTGTTCGTTGGAAGGATATCCTAGGCCCTGATGGTTAGTTTATTAGTAAAGAAAGTCCCCGGTGGCAAAGTTACATATTTGTTCAAGGCAAATGCAACGTTGGCATTGAGGTGATTTGAATCAGCCGCAATGGGACATAATTCAGGATTAAGCTCACACAAACAACGTATGTATACGGTTGAATTGCGGTTTTGCAAACGGTCACATTTCTTTGGTTCATTTAAGCGCTTTCAATAAAAATTGAGTGAATATAGGTGAAACTCTAGAGTGTGTGGCAGAAAAAAACTCTTGAAAATAACTATTATTGACTTTTTGTTTGTTTGAAGAATATAAAAAAAAAACAAATCTCGAAAAGCATTGAACAAAATACATGTGGAAATCCTAATCTAGAATAAATGGTTTCATGAAAATCAACTTTTTTTTAATGTTGTTAATTTGGTGGTTTTTGTTTTTGGAGAAAACAAACATACGCCTTTTCAAAGATGCGATTTATCAAGGCAAAACTACAAAACTCTTTAACATAATGGAAACATCCTAGAAATTGCGTTAAATATGTAGCTCCATATTTGCGTAATCGAGTCACCTAACCTGTCTACTTATGTATTTGTAATAAACGCGACCCATGCTGATACTCGCACACATATTTCTCCTTTTCGCCGCACAATTTCCTCCTTGAGATGCTAATGCATTCTTATTTATGAACCACTTAAACTTTAGGGTGTTTCCTTTCTTCGACCATCCGTCTTAGCGCTTTATCCCAAGCAAGTGTATATTGTGTATGGTCTGCGCGCGGTTATTTTTTCCTTATATTTTTTCCCAAACACATTCACACAAAATGTCATGCATTCCGTCTCTGAATGTTTTTTTCCTTAATTTGTTTTTGTTTTGACGACACCGAAAACAGTTGCCATATATGTGCCATAAACAAAACATAAAACCAGGATATCATAATATTTTTTCACATTGCTTGAATTTATGCGCGAAGTAGCTTTGGACCAGAAAAGTTTTCCCCATAAACGGATATGATAAATGCGAGACAATGTATTTTTCTGTTTTGTTGCAATTTTTTCTCATTTATTAGAAGTATTTTGAAAAATTATCGTCGATTTTTTTTCGTATTTTTAAACGTTATAAAAAGAATTGAAGAGAATTTTCCGTCTTTTTGATTGAAAATCTGCCATAAATTTTTCTAATGCTTTACAAGTGATTGAATGTTTTTCGTGGAAAATTAATTTTTGAAATTGTTTTGGTTTGAAGGCTTACATTGATGCCCTATTTGTATATAGTGGTAGGGAATTTAATGCGTATATACACGGAGCTTCAATGAAACCGGGCCACACGGTAAGCGTGAACTCTAATCAAAACAGGCATTGTGTTTGTTGCGTGAGTTAACGGTACTCCAGATAAAAATCATAGTCATTTGAATTGCCATTAAATGCACTTTCTGTAGATATAATTTTCATAGTTGTAAGTCTCATACTTTTTGAGAAAATTTAATTTGAGTTCGAAAGTGGCGAGTGGCCCGATTTTTGTGAAGTCGAGTGTATAAAATCTATGAGACTACGCAAATTTTTCTGGACAATTACCAGTGCTTTTAAGCTTTTCGCAGACGGAAGGATCTGATCAGGCCTATTATTTTTAGTCTGACGAAAAATCATTCCGTACGAGTCCTTTCTTCACCTTCGATAAAAACATCAGAAAGTTTGGCATGTAATTTGGATAATTCAATAAATTTGCATGTTTCGTCCATGTCAGATATTTTGATTTTTGATAGTGTATCCACACTTGTATTGCTACAACTACAAAAAGCATGGTCCGATTAAACACCGACCGTATTCGAGCAGTGTCAATTGTACCAAGGAAAAACTTATCCCAGGCTTGTTCTGAATATCAGTTACTGCATAATTACCAATAACAAGACATTTTTGATTTTTTTCTTGCATACAAAATATACATTTCGAGTATGGAAATTATACCTTATTTAGCGTTAATACTCCTTGCTGGATTAAATCAGCACATTTGCTCTCATTTCAATTTAAAACACTAGCAGTTTTGGAAACTTTGCGGAATTACCGTTGCAGTCATTCAAAAATAATTACATATCGTGTACATAAATTTCTGTAACATCAAAAAGGTTGATGCAAAGTAAATTTAGTAACTCAAAATAGCTAATTTCTTATATTTGTGGAACTCGAAAATGTATTACTCTATTTCAATGAAAAATGCAAGGAGCGCTTCACATTCCACAATAAGGGTCTTTTCCTTACATAATTTTGTGAAAATTTGGAACGGATTTCATATTTAGTTTAAAAGATTCCTTTTATTAAATTTTGAGGCAAGTGAAATTTGAACCACGCTGTTAAGCATTCCTCATACCGGCCGGCGGGTCAGCGAATTATTGGCGGCGTCAAAATTGTAACACACTGCGTTGTATGAGGATGCTCAGACCAACGCGAATACTCGCGACTCGCCACTTTTAAAGCGTTTCTTTTTCGCCCCGAAAGTTCACTGCCTAATGATATTTTATTCAAACAATTTATATGAAACGTGCAGTGTAGTACAACTCGATGTTGGTGTACCCGAAAAATATTTAGATTTGGAATGAGTTGTTTAGGTATTGACGGATTGAGCATTTAAGCTAGGAATGAACTGTTGTGCGACATCGACATTGGGAAAAAAGTTGTGGCATTTGATTAAGAACTTATCGATGAATGGAGGAAACAGGTTAATCTTATGGGGTATGCATGCATAGAGGGGTGTCCCAATTTTTTTGTTTGTTTAAATTTTAAATCAGTAACCCAAAATTGTCTTAGTGTTTTCGCCATACTGATTCGACCAGTACTTCCGGAGAAAACTGGGGTACAACTCTTAGGCTGGACATCCCAATTTTTTTGACTCGAAATTAGGAACCAGCGACACACAAAATTGGGATACCTATACATAATACCGCCCGTTTATAATCCCACTTTTTACAAAAAATCCAGACATTACTAAATCTCGCCACTTTAAAATCCCGCCATTACAAAATCCCGTCACATCAATATCCCGCCCACTAAAAACCCCACCGTTTTAGAATCCCGCTAGTGGATAGTGAAATATTTTGGCAGGATTATTTCACTATCCACTAGCGGGATTCTAAAACGGTGGGGTTTACCGCCAACAATCATTTTCATTAAAATAAATAACAGGCGCGACAATCCAGCATTGGACTAAGGGCGCAGGATGTGTTAGTGACATCCTATTTCATCCGTCACAAACTCGTGAGTTTGAAAAACACCATGATCCACGGTGAGATTCGAACTCATGACCCTGTGCACCGACGGTGCGCGCACTAACCGCTAGACCAGCCGGACTACAGTACTTACTTGGCTAAGTACTTACTTGGCTACATTTCCGGTTTGGATACAGTTATTCGAATGAAAGTTCGTAGACATATTCCCTATGTAATTTTATAGAAACCCTTAGCAGAATTTTTTGACATTTGGAAACCTAAGAGGAGCTACACACGAACAAATTGAAATTTTATAAAATTACTGTTATTTATTTTTCCTTAGCCAAAGTCAAAAGTCTTAATATTTAACGTATATAAGGCCATACTGACAGTGGCGTGCACAGCCATTTTGTGGAGGGTATGCAAAATTAAAACCGAAGAATAGATAAATACGAGTATAAACGCTTTTTGATATGTCCAAATAAAACGGAAGGTTAGTGTTTCCAAAGTAATTGAGTAATCTCAGGATAACTTAAAATGAGGAAAAACCGCCTAATTTATTTTAGAAAACACTAAAATAAGTATAATAAAAAAAACGTTGTAACGTTAACAAAACAGTGCTTGAAAATTATTTAAATCAATCAAACAAATACAAACATTCGCATTGTAAGATTTACTGATTTTCTCAAATGTGTAAACTGTAGGCATACAAACCTTCTTTTGTAATATGTACATAACACAGTTTGACTAACAAAATGCATACATAGCTATGCAACCAACCCCGTACAAAAATGTGCATTATAATTTGTTTCTGATTAGTAAAATACATTCTCTTTCAAAAAATAATAAATTCCTGTTTCAACATTGTTTAAATATTAAAAAACAAACAAAGGAAACATTTTATCAAAACTGAACGACGCATTTTGTGACCTACTGTTTATTTCCGCTTTGGTTTCCTTTGCTCAAATCTTATCACGACATTTTTCGCCGCTCGTGCTATAGTCATCGTTCGTCCGTCAACTTTATTCGCCAACGCCAAGGCAGGCGTGCTTCTCTTCACCATATAAACCTGCAACATTGTTGCAGTTGAAATTTTTCAATTCGTATGGAGATTACAAGCACGGCGAAATGGTGCTTATCGAGCATACTCTAGTGTCGGGAAAAAAACGATATCAGTGGAACCTACACGACCTATATACAGATGGCGCTGGTACATTTATTGAGGAAAGAATTAACAGTGAAATCAGTAATTATTTTCATGAACTTGTATGAAGAAAATGTTTTTAAATGAGAGGGTATGCACTGCTTATTTGCATATATGGAGTGCACGCCACTGCATACTGACCAATCTTTGTGCAAAGTTTCATATCAATCCCCATAACGGTTTAGAAAAACGGAGATCGAAAAGGAAATTTAACTTTGATCGCCAATAACTTTTTTACCGTTACTCGAAACTGGAAAATGTTAACTGAGATGAGATGTACTCGTTTAGATCTTTGATTTAAATACCCACAGGTCAATCTCCGATAAAAACTAAAAAAGTTGACTTTTTCAAACGTTCGGGGGACACCCTGTTATCTTCTGCCTACCAACTTATTGTGTATTTGTGCCAAAGACTGGAACCATTCTACACACTCCTACTAAATTTCATGAAATCGGTTGAGCCGTTCACGAGTTATTTAGTGAACAGACGGACAAACGGACAGACGGACGGACGAACGGACAAAATCGATTTCATAAGGGTTTTTTCACGAAAAAATTCTAAAAAACCCTAAAAAGGCTTTCTGACTTCAGCCTGATTGGACGATCTTAGGAACCGTGGTTAGGCATTTCGGTCAATAGATCAAAAGTTATCTCTTTGTTAACAATGTGAACATATTTTTCTTGATGATGTAGCAATCACTTCAAGATTCAAATACTCCAGCAACTGGATCATATGGGCTCAATTTTACACAAGAACCTTCAAGAGAGGCACTCTTTCTTGCAAATTAAAACTTTTGGTTTTCAATATTCTTATGAGCAAAAACCCAAAATAAATTGGCATTCAGGGATCCATACAATGTAGTTCGGATCTGTTAATAGATTTCATTTGGATATTTTATAGAATGCTAGTTTTAGATAAGTGGTGGTACTAAAATGACATTGTCAATATTTTGGAAAAAATAAGCAACTGACGGTAATCCGTCGTTTCCCTTGAACCAACAATGGGGCGGTTTGAAGTTTTAAATGTAAGAGACAGAAATATAAGTTGAAACAAATGTCTTATAGTTGAAATAGATTGGATGCGTCAGCATCGGCATCAGCAGAAAAATTTCAATTCAGTAGCAGCGGGCAGAAGCATTTTTTCTGCTTCTGCTGTCAATGTGGGTCATCAAAGGCAAATGGGTGGGTTCTAAATTGAAATTTTTCTGCTGATGCAGATGCCTCTGCCAATGCTGACGCGGGAAATGTATTTCAACCATGAAATATTTTCTTTTAATAAGATGTTCCCCGTAAGGGGGAAGATAAAGGTTGAAAGGCTTCGGCTAATTCCTATATCTTCTTCAGTTGTGGCATAACTGCGGACCCTTAGCTATGCAGGAGGAGTTTCATAGGAAAAGGACTTCGGCCAATTCCTATGTCTCTCTACGGGGCGTTACTTTCCCGCATTATCCGAGTAACCGCTGCGCCTGAGTGCTGCATTAACATCTGCAGCGTCTCAGGTTACTTAACGTGATAGGTGACAGAAAACATTTAAGTCAACCACTAAAGCAGCATCTTCGAGGCATGCCCATGATGGCCTTTACTCAACGATTAAACCCTATCATGGTTTAGCGATGTGCCGACAACTCATCCTAAGAAAAACTTCAAGTCAAGAAACCTGAAACAAAAGCCTCGGAATGGACGGATACAAAACAACGACGACCCCGCAAACGAACAACTGATTTCTCTTTCGGATCCTGGAATGTACGCTCCCTGAATAGACCGGGGGCCTTAAGGGCCCTCCTGGATCAGGTAGAACAATACAAGCTGAGCATAGTTGCAATCCAGGAAACTAAATGGCTCAAAAGCGAGATTAACGACCTCAATTCGCACACTATTTTTACGAGTGGTAAAGAGGAGGGCAACAAGGAGTTTGGAGTAGCTTTCATCGTGAATAAGCAGCTCAAGGACCTCGTTATCGGCTTCAAACCCATCAACGAGCGGCTATGTGCGATCCGCATTAAGACCCGTTTCGCTAATCTCTGGCTCATTAATGCGCATGCCCCTACAGAAGTAAAAGAAGACGCGATTAAGGACGAGTTCTACAACGACCTAGAAACACTCTTCGACTCACTTCCATCAAACGACGTCAAGCTGCTGCTAGGAGACTTTAACGCCAAAGTCGGAAATGAAAGCTGGCATAGGGGAACTACTGGAGGTCATAGCCTCCACGACGAAAACAACAACAACGGTCAGCGACTTATCGACTTCGCGAGCGGCAGAAACCTGGTAATAAGCTCTACATGCTTCCCTCATCGACGAATCCACAAGCAGACCTGGAAGTCTCCAGATGAATACACTGTGAACCAGATCGACCATGTACTGATCAGCAAGAGATGGGCTTCTAATGTCCTAGATGTTCGATCCTATCGAGGAGCCAACTGCGACACCGATCACTATTTGGTGAAGACGACCTACAGGTGCAGAATCTCTTCGGTACACCTATCGAGAATCAACCCTGCCAAGATCTTCGAGGTTGACAATTTGATTGATGATGCCACGGCGGCTGCGTATACAACAGCACTAGAGGAAAAACTGTCGCCCATGCTTGATGACATCAACAATTTAGGCATCCATGAGTTCTGGGAGGAGCTCAAAGACAGCATCAAGGGGGTCGCAGAAGAGGTCGTGGGCTATAAAGGCCGGCGCAGACGAGCAGACTGGTTCGACGACGAATGCAGGGCCTCGATTGAGGCGAAAAATGAAGCCTATCGCCAATACACACAACGCGCATCCCGAGCCAAAAAAGAAAGATATAACGAGCTTCGGCGAGTATCTAATAAGTTAATTAGACGTAAGAAACGCAAACATTTTGACGAGCAGTTACAGCAAATAAACCAAAGATTAGCCAGTAAGAACATTAGACAGGCGTACAAACTTATAAATAATGTTAAGAACGGATATCAACCCAGGACAAGCCTATGTAAGGACAAGGATGGTAACATCATCAGCGACATCGAAAGCGTCAACAAACGATGGGCCTCGCATTTTGAAGAGCTCCTCAATGCACCATCAACATCCCCCGCGGAGCCAGCTCTTGAGCAGTTAGCCGAACCAGGCCCTCCCGTTCTACCCCCAACAGTAGAGGAGGTGATTCTTGCCATACAGTCGCTTCAAAATAATAAAGCGCCCGGCGCTGACGAGATCCCAGCAGAACTGCTGAAGCATGGTGGAACGTGCCTGACCAACGCTATACATGTGCTACTGCTGAAAATATGGAACGACGAGGAAATCCCCGAAGATTGGCGCAAAAGCATAATCTGCCCAATCCACAAAAAGGGTGACAAGCTGAAGTGTGAGAATTACAGGGGCATATCATTAGTTTGTACGGCCTATAAGATATTATCTAAAATTCTTGAAAAGAGAATTAATCCGTACGCAGAACGAATCATTGGCGAGTATCAAGGCGGCTTCAGACCTGGTCGATCAACGACCGATCAGCTTTTCACAGTGAAGCTACTACTCCAAAAGTGCTGGGAATATAACATCGACGTATACCAAATCTTTGTCGACTTCAAGCAGGCATACGACAGTATCGATCGAAGTGTACTGTACAACATTATGCTGAATTTTGGTATACCGGCAAAGTTAGTGCGACTCACAAGGATGACGATGACTAATACCGTCTCGCAGGTCAGAGTGCAGAATCGACTCACTGACCTATTTGAAACTCGTACTGGACTCAAGCAGGGCGACGGGCTGGCGCCGACGCTCTTCAACCTTGCTTTGGAGTATGTAATTCGAGCCATGAATATGGACAGCAGCGGAACGCTACTCATCAAGTCGACTCAATTAGTAGCGTACGCCGACGATATCAACATCATGTCTCGAAGGTTGGGTGATGCAGAAAGCCTTCTGCATAACCTCAATAACGCCGCAAAGGAAGTTGGACTACATATCAACGAAAGCAAAACAAAGGCCATGATGCAATCGAAAACAAGGACGCCAGCAAATTCAAGCATCACAATGGGGGACCTTAATATCGAGTATGTAGACAACTTCAACTATCTGGGTTGTAACTTATCAAAGGACGCCAACGAAACTGACGAAATTAACCCTCATCCAGCGGGATAGGTACAGGTGTACCTTTTTCGTTTTTAAAACACCGTAACTTTTTTGCTTTGGGTCCGATCGGTCTGAAATTTTCTGACATCTCTACGATTTTAGTTTAAAATATGTATTCCAAATTTCAGAAATGTGTGACCACCCATCCCCAAGTTAGGGAGCAAAATTAATTTTACACCCTTTAACGGCGGCAAAGGTACATTTGTACCTTCATATATTTTGTATGAAAGAAAATTTACAAAAGACGAAAATAAAATATTTTTGATGAATGCTCATGCTTAGAGAGACTTATTATAGCATCAATAAGTTGAGAATCGAGTGATGTACAGAAGTATTTGATTTACGATTTTTATTTGTAATGATCAAGGTCCTTGGAGATATCGATCCATAAGGACTAGGCTAACTCATACAGCGGTTTTTGGTTATTTGACATCAATCTGAAGACTTTTACTGGCATACCAAACTTTTTGAAGTATGTAATGGCTTGGGGCAACCAATACAATGTATTACGCCTTCTTTCCCCTGATAACATCTAGTGAAAATTAGGTTTGTAACAAATGCTAAAATTTTGGATGCCAAAATTTTGGATTTTAGCGTTTGATTTTCTATACCACAAATTCCCATAATTTGTATTCCATCACCTAATATCCACCCGAGTTCCTTTTGAAGTTTCAGCTGAAAACCAGCAGAAGCCTCCAACCAAATTTCTAAATGGATGTTTGGGCGGTACATAAACTTGGTTGAATTGTACGTCGGTACCATATGTAGACACCGATAACTGCTATAGAATATGCCACATGTCTTCGGTTTCTTGTTTTAATTTTTCAATCGATCCTTGGATTATGGATTAATTATGTACATATACTGAGCAAATATATTACAATTAACCAACAACGATCACAATTAAAATTTTAGATATTTTTCTACTACAGGAATTGGCCTGAGTTTAGATTTACAAAGAGACTGAAAATTATGCTAGCCGATTCTACTTGCTTGTTGCTTGACAGGATCTTTCTTTCGTATAATAACACATTTACTCATTTCTCCAATATATTTATTGCTTCAAATATTGTTGTTTTATGGAAAATCACGAGAATGTGATAATTATTGACGTTTTTTTTCGTTAGCGATAACGGGTTCTAGTAACAGAATAATATATTTGGGGCAGGGGGGTAAATTTTAACCAAAGACTCCACAATTCGCAAATCAAACATACCAAATTCTTCTAAAATCATTAATGACTTAATTTGAACCGTTTTCTACTTTTCATTTGTAAATCAATTTTAGATTTCGTCAAATAAAAAAAAATTTCGTCCAAGCAACCCATTTTTTCAATTTTCTTTTTAAAATTTTGCCTATTTTCTAAATTTACCCACTCCAAAAATTAAATCCACATAAACCCAACTTCTTAAAACATTCACTTCGGCAAAAACAGTTACTAATTTGTGACTAGTCAACATAATATAACGGTTTTACGGTCAAAATTCATACAAATAGTGAAGATTTTCATACAAAATGTACTAAGGTACAGGTGTACCTTTGCCGCCGGCAAGCGTTGTAAAAATCTGCCGCTGGATGAGGGTTAAGCGACGGATACAACTAGCCAATAAGACATATTTCTCGGTCCTCCCTATAATTAATTCGAAACTTGCGCACAGGAACACGAAGCTCCCCGTGTACAAAACGATCATCCGACCCGTGCTATGTTATGGCTGCGAAACATGGACCCTCACCCAAGCCTCCGAAATTTTGCTAGACCGATTCGAACGAAAGGTCCTTCGGCGAATTTTCGGGGCCGTTCGCGAGCGAGACCAATGGCGTATCCGGTACAACCATGAGTTGTATCAATTGTACGATGAGCTGGAAGTATCGAAAATCGTGAAGCTTCAACGTTTGCAATGGGCGGGGCATGTACAACGGATGGACGATAATCGCATGCCAAAGAAAATGATGAACGCACAACGAATTGACGGAGCGAGGTTGCGTGGACGACCGAGAGCTCGCTGGGAGAACTCCGTAGGTGAAGACGCCCACCAGCTGCTGGGCTTCCGAAACTGGAGGACGAGGTCACGTAACCGCGACAATTGGAGGTCAACGATTCAGGCGGCCAAGGCCCGACGTCGGGCTATCGTGCCACATTGATGATGAAGATGTGCCCGAGCTAATGGTAGAATTTAATTTTTTTGTTTAACGTTTTAGTTTTGAATTGTTTTTCATGTTTATGTGATCGAAATAGTCGTTTGCATTTTTCTCGTAGTTTTTTTACGTTTTAGTTAAAAACCTACACCTACAATGCTCATACTATCCCAGAAACCATCATACATCCAGGTTGACGGTTGTAAATGTAACTTAATTGTAATTAATTGTAACCTTGCTATGCCAACATCCGGGCTGACGGTTATTAGAAAAAAACCCATGACCCTTTAGGCAATTTTGTTGCGAATCCGGCGACATCTCAATCGTGTCCTTCCGCCAAAGGATTGCGGAGATATCGACGGATTCCCGAAGTAGTACGAAGTCTATTGTGAAATTGCTGTGATCAACATCAAGGATGTGTGTACGTAAAAACATAGTCACCTTGACTACAATTAACACTGTATTTGATCCAATGACAACTAAAATATTCCCATTAAATTTAAATGTTGTCGATGAAAACTTGATTGCAACAGGTGACTCTCATACAAAATAAAATTTCGATATTTACCACCACTTCCTTCGAGATTTTCAAAAATTGTTTGGTCCATAAACCTTCTCCAACGTAAGACGGATAAAACAAAAAAAGAATCATCTAAATCGGTTCGTGCGTTCTGGAGTTATAGCGTCAGGGAGGAAAACCCGACTTATTTTTATATAGTAGATAAAATTAATTTTTGAATGTTTCCTTGTAATAAAAGTGGGGCATATTACACTTAGCACGTTGGGGCGTTTTATCAAGTTTGGTGTACAATATGCCCCACCTTGGATTTGGAAACAACGCTTCATAAAAATGTGTACCTATGTATCATACAATTTTAACGGTTATTTAGTTTTTATTACAACATTTTGCTTGTTTTCCCGAAATTCCAAGCTCCTCCCACTGGACAAAAATGTACTCATCGCAATATCATCTGACGAAAAAAAGACACAAATTTTAATGTTACCTGGAAATTACTGTACATATCAACTACCGAATCTTACTGTGATGAAAAACTAGATTTTGGAGAAATAATTTGACACTGCCTCGTCTAGACTATGTACGTTTGAAATATACGCGTGTCACTATCATAGATTCTGCAGCTGAATTGCTTGTTTTTTGCAGACTTATAAAAATGAAAGTTTTTAGAATAGCGTCACCCAAGTATGTAATAACGAAAATTTCTTTGTTTTCGTATTTTGATCCTCTGGCTTGGGGCCCGTGTTCCGCTGAACACCGCACGTTACGCCACTATCAATGCAAGATGACTTTCAAAAGGGTCAATTTCGAGCACTCCCTTATCAAAAGTTTGTTGATTTTTTGGTTTCAAAACTAAGCCATTTATGTTTTATGAATTAAAAATATGAATTATGCTCGCATCGATAATTTCTGGAAGCAATACAAAGCCCAGCAGCTCTCTTCAATTTGCCTCTTCCCTGGGGATTGCATTAATAATATATGTACCCAATAAATAAATAACCTCTTGATTCGCCAGAAAATTGGCGCGCACAGAAATTAAGTGGGACACCCCTGGCCTACATTCTCAAAAGCTGTTTTAGAAATAAAAATAAATTGACCAAAAAATACGAAATGAAACATTTACATATCCACCATTTTCATAAATTTTTACATATGATTTTCGAGCGCAATTTATAATTTCGTGGGTAAAGTAACAGATTTGTTCTACCATTAGGAACTTCCTTTATCTTCGTCGTCATTCTGTTAAGTTTATCATGTGTCTTTTACAGTCGCATTCTCTTCATTTGCATAATATAAAGAATCTCTTTCAGAACATTTTTAAAAAACACTTTCCTATTCCTTTTGATTTGTTTCTATACTTCGTTTGTTTTATATTTCTCTAAGCCATTTTTTAGTATGTATTTCTAACGTACACCAACAATGATATACTCGTATGTACGTGCACATTATATAAAAACATACGACTCTTATCCTTAAGCTCTTTGCACTACACGAGTAAACAGAAAACTTAAATTGAGAATGAAAAAAAACAAACATTAGTTGTATTCTCTACTTGCATTCAACCGAGTTGTTGTTATTTTTGGTAGTTTGGTAGTTCTTGGGGAGAAGTTTTACGACTCACTTACCAGTGTCCTTGTTCTGTTTTACAATCGTCAAGTGAAGTGTGCTTCTTGCGTTGATGCTTCTCGTTGAAATTCGATTGTCTTCTGTACAGAAGTCAAGCTTCCGACAATCGGTTTATGGTCATTGTTGAATTGTTTCTTCTGAAAAAGAAAATCTTGAACGGAATTGGCTGAATTCAAATTGTAAGACGAAACCGGACGGGTAAACTTGCAAGACAAGAACCATCGTTCTTACAATCTGAAATGCATAATGCTTGTCTGCTGGCCACTACAAAAGCTCTCGCCGTCCGTTTGTTTGTGCTAATAAACGCACGGCGAAGCTTTTGTAGTGGCCAGCAGACAAGCATTATGCATTTCACATTGTAAGAACGATGGTTCTTGTCTTGCAAGTTTACCCGTCCGGTTTCGTCTTACAATTTGAATTCAGCCATTGGGCGATGCAAGCGTGGAAAGCATATTGTATGCGTTTTAGTTGGTTTTGACTTGATGTTTTTTCGAATCCAGAAAATAAAGGCAAAAAAACTGTATATAAAAAAATCTTAATTTATTGATATTTGTGGGAATTTGTGGGAATTTAGAGACATGTTCCATGTCTCTAAATCAATTTTCTACGACTTTCCTAGTTCTTCAAATACGAAAACCTAATTTTACGGTAAGGGCATGTCTGCTAATATCTTCCTAAAATTTCTTCTACCAAATATATTGTGTTAAATGTATCGGCTTATAGTATTTACTATTTCGGGAATGGAATATTGTACAAAATATGAAATTCGGATTGAATTGGCGTGAATGATTCTAATTTTTTTTTTCAAAAGAGAAGAAGTTTATTAACCAAAAATCATTCAATTTAGCAGATTTGTCAGTATGTAATTATCTAAACTAAACAGTCGGAAATTCAAAGTCATCTTCTATCAAATAAACTACACCAAAAATTGCTTGTTTTATTCAACAAACCAATTTCTTCCGGAATCTCTCTCAAAACTAACCTATCTCTCTCTCTCTCTCTACACACAACAAAGTGCTTGGCTGTCGTCTTCATTTCGGTCGTAAAACAAAAATGTTTCTACAATTGGTTGCTTTCACTATGCTTTAAAGACAGACGTTTTTTTGTGCAAATAAAACTGTAGAAAGCAGAATCAATGGAACTAAAGCGCGGTTCACATGAGTCGAGTTAATGGGAAAGTAGAGTGAACATTTTCCAGTGTCAAAAGACGAATCTCTCGGTTCTACTCGTATAAATGGTGGCAGTAGAGTAGAGTTTGACTCCACCGACAAGAAAGGAGTCCATTTGACGCGACTAGCACGGTGATAGAGTAGTCGGTAGAGTGGAAAGTACTCTAGTCTACCATTCACTAGACTCATGTAAACCCTGCTTAAATCTTGGCAGATTGTTTGTTACTTGGTTATACTTCTCTGCGTCTTTCCAGGGATTTACTCTTGATTTTTCTTCACATTTTCGTCTATTGTGTAAGCACAGGTTTTGTTTTTCCCATTGATTGTGGTTCATTTGTTTTCGTCTTATCCTTTTCAAGAAGTCGGTATGGTTTCGGAAATGTGTTCGGTAAAGGATAACTAGGGAGAAAAGAGAGTCTCTAGTGTTCACTATGGTCGTATAGTCTGTTAGTTCTTAGTTAGGGTACAAGTACTACGTAAGCAAAACATTAGTTACACAACAGCATAAGAAATGTGGGGTTTCAATTGAAACTAATTATTTGCTTTTAGATTTCTTGTGTTTGCTGAGTTTATATTGACTTGTTCTGAGGGTAGTTGCAGATGTTGACTGTTTTTTTTTAATGGATTGCGTTAAGAAAACTATACTAGTAAGACATACATATGCAAATGTTGAATATAATTAACAGTTCAAGTAAAGAATGAACATGATGGATGCTATGGCAGTCGCACCTGTAGCTGAAACAGATCGTTCCCGAAGATAAGCTAAACCAATAAAAAAAGAAGTCCCCTGACTCATTCAGGACCGGATATTCACACATTTTACCCAATAAATAAGTTTAAAGCATTCTATAGCCTGTGTAACCGACCACGCTACAAGTATGCTTTAAGCTTAACCCTTTCCCGGACAGAACGTCTATAGACGTCCAATTTTGAGCATTTGACATACAAAACGTGTCAAATTTTGGCGTTGTGTCCGGCAATTAGTTAAATTATGGATAAATATGTACGAGTAATCGACACTCAATATTTTTTCAGTTCTAATAAGATTTTGCATTTTTTTTTTTTCGACGTAAACCCATTTCATTTCTTCACTATAGCTCTCAAATTGCCCGTATATAGAAACGACCAGACCAAAATCACTTCATAATCAAATTTATTTGAAACTCAACTCAGAACAAAATAACTCCTATTCAATTTAATCTCTTCCTGGATTCAGTTTATACCCGCATTCAAAAGTTTTTCACATCATTAGACCCGACAGAAACAATATGCGGCTGCACAAAGTTTTTGTGCAAGCAAACCTTTCCAAACGACAACGAAGACACTCTTCGTTCACATTTCTACAAAATGATGAAAATTTTGAACATGTCGACAACGAGAGTAGCAATTTTCAACAAAATTTCGTCCAGGAGGCAAAGTTGTTGCCAATATCCTTTTCTATTGGCAACCGACTATGGCTGCTATGCCACAGCCAAACCTAAGCCAGGCATAGACAGGAAGAGAAGTCTTTCCCGGAAGATGTCATTCTTTTATATGTTTCCAACGGGTATAGACAGAATTTGAGGTGCGGGTGTTTGTGTACTTGTGTTTGTTCTGCAGATGTCTAGAAAGTTTCTGGAGAATGCATAAAATGCAATAAGGATTTGTAGCAAGCAAGTATAGACTCATGCAACTAGTCGGACAGTCATGCATATGCATGCAAATAAACTTATGAGAAAAAATATGAATGAATGAATGAAAGTTTTGCGAGAGCAGGTTTTTTTTTGGTTTATAATAGGAAAATGTTTTCGAATATTAGACGAAAAGGTATGTGTAATTTTGGCTTCATATTCATGTGATGGGTGAATGAATGGTTTGAAATGAATTCATTAAAGCGAAACATATTGAAAAATGTTGAAATGATGTTGGAAATTCGTCTCAAGTTCAGCTCTTAATTAGTTTATAATTATTTTTAAATACACGAATGAATAATATTTTCCACAATTAGACATCTTAAAATTCCATTTATTACATTTTTTTGATAAATTAGTTTAATTTTGTTTTGCCTTTTTTTGTAGGTCAATGGTGGAAGTTTATCTGAACAAGCTGGCCTTCTTGCAGGCGATGCACTTCTCAAAGTCAACGGTGTCGATGTATACAATATGAGACACAAGGACGCTCAAGATCTTATTGTCCGCTCAGGCAATAATTTTGATATCACAATTCAGAGGTAATTCATATGGAAAATATTTTTATAAATAAATTAGCTTGCTTTAAAAAAAAAATCCAATAGACTTCCAGCCAGGTTAAATATCACAATAAATCAAAATTTTTAATGAAAATTTAGGCGAATATTTTTTACACTTCCATTGAACATTCACCGCTTTGCAGTAGATGTTACCAAATTTGTATGCACAATTTATTTTTATTTTTATTATATATGTATATCTAAAATACGGTAACACATCTTAAAAAAATTATCCGATAAGATGGAAGAAAGAAAGAGAAAAGCAAGCTAACCATTATAATAATAAACTTTTGCGACTAATAAAAAATATCAAAATTGAATCGAAAGAAATATTAAAAAAAAAATAAACTTAATAAATTTGTTCGTGTCATTTCTATTTTAGGGGCGGCTCTACATGGCGTCCACAAGTCACACCAACTGGTTCACTTCCTTCACATTCACCCCATCTCAATCAAATGTCACCGGTCACAAAAACTTCTCTCGCTCACAAACAACAAGAAGTTCATCACATTGGCAGCGGTCACAATAGCGCTGCTCGTCCATTCAGCAGCGTAAGTATATTTTTCAGTTTATTTTAGAAAGCCAGCGCGGGGCCCCCTCAAGGCACGGGGCCCGTGCCATTTGCCACCTTCTGCCACGAGGTTAATCCGGCACTGCCCCCTCGAACTCACCGGTTGGGAAACGATGGTCTAGAACAGTGGTTTCCAGCTCATAAATGACTGCAGACCACTTTCCTTGAAAATGAAACACGGCGAACCACCATGTTATAATGATTATGGAATCTGACAAGTTGATGTACTCCAGAACTCAGACCCTCTTTTAAATCCCTATTTGAACCTACCTCAATTTCGTGTTTTTTTTTAATAATGCGAAATCTATGATCAAATAAAAATCGTAAACAAATCAGGGCTTGTCTCCACCATCAACCTCTTCCCGTGCTTGTGTGGGATCAGTTTATACCTTGTCGAACGATTCATTTATTGCCGTTGTCCCTATAGTTGGCCTAAAATCAGCCTCATCTAAGAAGTGGACGTTAGTTTATTTCCAACGAGTTCTACGACTAAAACCATAAACTTAGTCATCATATGGTTAAATATGTTCGCAGGGTATACTTCAGGCGATCGGTCGTGAAATCCGGCTTCAGAGTGCATGCCAGGCACTGTCTGAGATTATTTTAGAAATCGATAGGGTATTATTTAGAAAGCTTAAATTTAAGTTTGAACCACTTGAAAAATTTTCGAACGGTACTTATTAAAGTTTTTGTCTTGTTTGGGTTTCCTGCGTATATCTCTGCTCCTAATGGTAGCATTTCCAAAAAAAAGCCACCGAGTTGTTTGGTACAACATTTTCATCATCTTTGGCATAGCGAGTGTTCACCATAAAGCAGTAGGTAAAAGGTTACAGCGTGTCAAAGTTGAAAAAACAGTTTTACAAATCAGTTTTTTGCAAATAAGTCGATAACGGTGAATTTTCGCGCAAAAATTAATAAGAATGGACTTGTACCTTATTGGATTCCCTACAATCCAGAAAAAATGAAGTGAATACGATCAGCCGCAGCCGAGATATACGTATACCCGAAAGAAAGTGAGCATTCCGAAGAAACTATGCGTTATGCATACTTATAGGTATAATTTGTTTCAAATACAGTTAGGATGGTGAGTTGCGCTCTTTATTTGAGCTACCCCTGTAGGCTTCGAAATTGGTATATATTTGTATTTGTAATACAGTAGCGGAAATTGAATTAGGTTCACCCCCATAAAGTAAGGTTTCCCGAAAATCTGGCAGTTCATCAATGGGATAAAGTAATTTACTTTCTTTTTATTTTGGATGGCTTATTTAGTGATGAGGGTACGTTTTTATTATCTTCTTCAGTATAATCCTGAATATGATATACAGATCTACTTGGTTGTAGAAGGGGGACCAAAGTTGGAAGATCATAAATGTCATCGTAGCAATCTTCATCATTTATGTCTTCAGTTATGACTGCGACATTTGAGCATATTTTGCCACAACAAGTTCTACAGATATTGGTACATGCGAACCCGGCCTTCCTACTGCTGCTGTCCCACAGTTTTTATTACAAGAGCACGAAATAATATTAAGGAGGTATGAAGGGATGATTTCTCCCGAAATCATCACAGACTCTAATTCCACCTGGGTTCGCTTCCAGCCCAAGTTTTCTGGTTTTAAAACGTTGCCGAGCCATGTCTGTATTTGGTTGTACGTTGATAAGAAATGATGCGGCTGATTCGGTGGGATGCAACGCAGCAAGATCCGCTCTAATTTTCGTTCCAGCGCGAGCAAAAAGTTTTAACCGGAAATCGCTTAGAGATGTGTCGTTACGTATACCTCCGTACAAGGCAATGAAAACATTGTTTCCGATAGTGCATTCGCTGCTTTATATTGATAGTGGCACAACTCGAAAAATTCAATTTTTTAGGAGAAGCAATTAAAGATTTACGAAAAAGGTTTTTTTTCAAATATGCGCTCAACCGTTCAACCTATTTCATCCAGTTTTTGCTATTATTTATATAAGGGTCTCTAGGAACATTATATAATAAAATTTTAGGACCAAATTCAGTTTAACTAGTTTTTTCAAGCATTTTTCTAAAATGTGCCATTATTGATGAACAAGTATTTCATTTTTTGTTTGTTTTATTTTCGTACACAAAATAATATCCTGTGAATAATACATAAAATATGACAGATTATTATAAAGTGAATGATAGAATTTCGGGGTGGTTGACCGCTTAAGTTAATTTAAGACGAAATTGGACACTATTTGAGTATCTGAGGTGCGAAGTTTTGAAGATGCCATTTTCATTAATATTAGCCTGAAACGATCGAATTTGGAAAACTTTATCGTGAAAACGTAACGGTTCTCCAGATATTCAATGCCAAAGTTTGATATTTATTTGGGGTAGTTCAGTCTATAATTGTTCCACTATATGGACCAACACAAGATAATCAAAAAGGGTGACAAGCTGAAATGTGAAAATTACAGGGGCATCTCATCAGTTTCAATGACTTTTAAGATTTTATAAAAAATTCTGCATAAGAAATCATACCAGCAAAACTAGTGCGGCTCACGTATTAACGAAAAAACAAATGCCATGATGGGCGGACATTTACAACGAAAGAAGGTGAGATTGCGTGGACGACCGAGGACTCGCTGGACGCTGGACGTGAGGACGCCCACCAACTGCTGGGCTTTCAAAACTGAAACATAAGGTATCGTGACCACGACAATTGGAGGTCAACGATTCAGGCGGCTCGAAGTCTGGCTATCTTATTATATTGAATTAATGAAGATGCTGTCCATATTGAAGGTCACCTGATGAATTTGGGTTCATTATGAACGAAATTATTGGGATTGGGTTTTCCGATTATCTCAGATATGCCCTTTGATGACAGAGAATAATGACTTAATTTACAAATTAGTTTCTTCCAACTGGAAAAACACTTTAATTAATGTAAGGAAATTTCACTAATTTGAATTTAAATTTGGAATGCAAACCAATAAACAAAGTCGACTTTTCTTTACACTAAAAGGACATTGGTGATAATTCTTATTTCGATATAAGCTATTATTCAAACGTTACCCATTAAGAAAGCTTAACCCTTCTGTCGGCACCAACTACAATATGCATATTATATACCCAATAGGTCTGGCTGGACCTACTGAGAAAAAAATTCTATTTTTTAGAAAAAGTTAAATTTTTATCGGTAGAACCATTCTATCAATTCCTTACTGCCATTTTTAAACAATAAAAGTGTTAAAATCATTTTTGTAGATACACTAGCAACGTTTTTAAGTGGACATATTTTGAGGTGGTATTATTATAAACATGTTTTTCCCTTATTTTCATCTCTTTTTGCTTCTCTATTTCATGGCAAATATCTAGTAAAAAGTTTGTTCGCATTTTTCAATACAAATATCTTTGGGCAAATATTTGGCGCTTTGTTAGTAGATTTTACCTCGATGTTAGTTTGCAGATTTAGGGAAGTAGGTGGAAAGAAATAGGGGGTTTTCAAGCACAAAAATCATTTCATTCTAAATTTTTCGTAAATTTCTTGATCAAATATATTTAAAAAGACGTTCGTAAGTCTCTCATAGTTAGTCCTAACTATTACAAATGAAAAAAAACTGTTTTGAATTTCCTTGAATCAAATCTCAGTTGATTAGGTGATGTTATAAAACGTGATGAAATTAGGCATACTTATTTCCCGAGCTTCACGGCTTTTCAAAGAAAAATCTCAGAAATTTTTATCGTTTATAGTACAAATTGAATTTTAATGACATTTTTACATCATAAATAGGAGAATTTTAAGAGAATTTCATATTTGCACCTTTTACCTCAAGAGAAGAATGGGGGGAAAAACTGTAGGTCTGGCCAGACCTATTGGGTATCAAAAAGCACTATAAATTGAAAATCATCATCATTCTCAAAACTTCAACCGATTTTTTTAAATTTTTGCCAAAATGCTTCTAAGCATATTAATCTAGGATATCATGAAATATGAAGTCGCTGCGATTTCATCTTCTATACTTTTATGACCAAAATATAGTGCCAAAGGTCTGGCCAGACCTTTGTGCCGACAGAAGGGTTAAAATGAGATAAGCGTATTTTCTATATCAAAATCACTATATCTACAGGGTGTCTCATTCATGGTGGAGGATATTTTAATGGTAGGTAGTGTGGCTCATTTGGGGAAAATTAATGTATAACGTGACCCCTCTATTTTTAACGGTTCCAATGTAATAGCATTTTTTGTAAAAATGGCCGACTTGCCCCGTTACGAAGTTGCTCGTATCTTCCGAGATACACCTGTTCAAAAATAAATTTAAAAATCGTTTTTTTTTTTTTCATAAATGTGGATCACAGACTAAGAAAATCGAAGGACAGAGTCATAGATCAAAAAATGTGGGACCATTTGCTATCTCATTCATTTATTCAACCAATATGCTGGAATGACAGCCGGACTAAACGAGGCTAACAATACATAATGGTAGGATAGAAAGAGAAGGAGAACACCGAAAGTGTTTTGATAGTCCATCTTAGGGCTTGGACTACTTCGTTTTCTTCTTCTTCATTGATTTGGATCATCTGATTTTTTGATGAAATCCCGATTTACCATTAAAATATCTTCCACCATGAATGGGACATTCTGTATATCACTATAATATACAGTTTATTAGACACTAAGAAATTTTCGTAAAAACAAATTAAACAGGATTCCATTATTAAAAATAAACTACGTATTGGATTTCAAAAGTTGCAAAATTTGTACTGAAATAGGATTTAAGTTTAAATTGCTCTAATGAAAAATTAGCGGTTATTCATAATCACCACAGTTAAAGTTATATTCTTATGCCAGTGTTCATGAAAAATTGAAGATATTTTAAAACAACTCATTGTAATTGGATACGGGCATATTTTTTTTATGCCAGTATCCATGAAAAACCGGAGTCGGTTGGATATCGGCACAAGTACATTTTACAAGAAATCTACTAAAGATTGGAATGGGAAAATGTGTAAAATTAAAAAATGCCACATTTGACATCATCTGAGCCAAAAAAAGGGAAATCCCAATTTTTGGAGTTGTGCCACTATCAAAGTAAAGCAGCGAAATATAGTATTTGCATCTGAGCACTCTGCTTTAAAAACCTTGAGATTTTGTAAAACGCGAGTATGTTCCTTCTTCTTTAAAAAGGAGAGAAGCCTACTTTTTCCATATCTAAAAATGGCCGAAGTCGTATCACACCCTAAAGAAAAAGTATATGCGCTGAAAGAGTTTGGTGTTTGAAACCTGTTGATGAATACAAAATTGTATTTTCGGATCCTCGCTCCAGTTTTTAAAATAGACGTTCTAGACATGATATCCAATACCTGACAGTATAAGTATAACCAGCAGATGAAAATTGAGTCAAACTTGGATGACATGCCGAAAGCCGTTTGAACAATTTGTGTATCCGCATCCTCTATAGCCTGGGATACTAAGAAACCATGATTCGTTAAATACTTTTGGAGTATATCAACAAATCGTTTTTTTTTTGTTTCTTTCATTGGCCAACAATTCCTCCTGTTTCATACCTCTGAAGATTGTGGTCTCGTCAAAAATAAATTCAGCTGACTGTTGAATCTGCAGCGAAAGACAACTGACCGCCAAGTAAAGCCCAACTGAATGTTGAAACATACCCGTTACCCGTGGAATGTATTGCTATCTCAGATCGTCGACTTTCTCTTGGGCATATCTCGGTTATGGATGATCGTATTGATTTTATTTTTATTTTTTTGGATTGAGGGAATTCAATAAGCTACAAGTCAACTATGATTAATTATTGCGTGAAAATTCACCGTTATCGACTTATTTTCAAAAAACTGATTAACAAAACGGATTTTTCCACTTTGACACGCTGTAGCATTTTATCTACTGCTTTGTGATGAAGTTTACAAAAGATGAAGGCAATTTCGTACCGAACAAGTTGCTGTCTTTCTTTTGAGAATCCAACCATCAGGAGCGGAGATATATATAAAAAACCTAAACAAGACAAAAACCCTGATAAGTACCGTTCGAAAATTTTCCAAGTGGTGCAAACTTAAATTTAAGCTCTATGGCTAAGCCCCTACCGATGTCTAATAATCTCAGACAATGCCTGGCATGCATTCTGATTTTACCAAACGCCTGAAGTAGTATCATATCTGGGACATCGCTATTTAGTTTTAGTCCAATTAATCCGCTTATGATGTGTTGGTGTTCTCTATGTAAAATTTCTGATTTTTCGATCAGATATATCTGGAGAGCTATCAGCAGTTCAACATATGCATGATAGATGGCCGAGCTCTGTGGCCGTGATCGTCCGGTCGCTACTCTGTGATATAGAGATTGGCTTCATTCAGTGAACGAAATTCACTGGAAATGCTACGAGAATTAACACGCCACCGAACCCTTTCTCTGCTGAATAATTTATATATGAAATGAGAATCCAAATGGAATAAAACGGGGGTCAAAACATGAAAGATGAACTTTATAGGAAATTCTGCAAGCGTTCATTTTTCTTCTACCGTTTGCCGTTTCCGAGGTATTACCGAAAAACACAAAAATCCCTTCCCACGATAGCTCCCATCCCAGGGTTGGGGTTTTTAGTATGTTTTTTCCCCTCACATAACCCTGAAAGCAAAAATCTTCTTCCCTTTCGATATTTTCTTCAGCGCTCTTTTATGCACTAATTGATAGGATAATTGGTGGACCCAATATAAAAAACAAAACAGAAAATGCAGACTCAAACTGCACTTTAAGCAGCTTGTGCACATCGCTTTTCGGCTATCACTAACTTATCAACACAGTATATTCACTTGAAATTTATTTTTATTTCGAAAATTTCTTCTGAGTCTCCCTGTGGATCACTCACGGTTCTCTCGCGGACCACCGGTTGGGAAACGATGGTCTAGAGTAGAGGTGTAAAGCTCGAAACCTGGCCCTGGCCAAATATCCCTGTCTTTAGTTTTTAGCGGGCCGCAAGATTAAAAATGCATGTAAACAATTTTTTTTCGAAATCTGATCAAAAAAAATTATTTTAAAATATGATTAGGTATACATCAGGGTCACTAATGACCTCGGTATTTTATCCTTTAGAGGTGCCATCTTTTGAAAATGTTCCTCAAACAAATTTAGAAACTTTAGACAAGAAGTTAAAAAACGCGTAAGTTTAGTTGATCGACCAGTAATTTTCTAATGTCTACCAAATTCAGAATATATCGCCGACCGGTCATCTAGAAACATCTAAGTTGCCCAAAAAAAAAACCTTGGGAGCCAAAATTGTAAGGCTGACATAAATTAAAAACAAAGACTTGTAAATCTTAATAAGAAAAAGGTCGAAAAATCGGATAATAGGCTGAAACTCTTATGTTTCCGAAATTTCACGTTCAGGTGATTTCGTCGTCAAATACAAGATTTGAGATTTTTTAAAACTTGGTCTTCTTTTCAAATAAATCTCAATCCCAACAGTGGCAGATATAATTATAAGATAAGGTTTTTTTTTTGAGCCATATTTCGGGACAAATCAATTTCAAGAAGGGGCCTAATATTTCCCTGCTCAAAAACGTGTCCGCAAATGTACCTCAAATATCGCTCAGACATTTTTTTATAGAACATATAGGAATATTTCCAAATTACATAGTTTAAGCTTTGTTAGCCACCGACTCTTCACGAGCTTAAGTGAATTTCTTAGACGCCTCACATTTCTGATTGTTACACTGTCAGCTCAAGCTGAAGTTTTTGCCGGCGGAGTACGCATTTGTGCGTACACATTGTGTTTCTTTGACCTGGCCGCGGATCGCACAAAACTGCGACGTGGGCAGCATGCGGCTCGCGGGCTGCGAGTTTGACATGTCTGGTCTAGAGAATATGCGCTAACTTTCAAAACCACTTGCCGCAATGCCATGGTGCTATATTTTTATAGGCTTCCAGGTAATTGTGTTTAGAGTTGATCACACGTTTAAAGATCATATTTATCTCAAATTCAAAACAGATTTTTTTGGTTACTCTGCAATTGTCAGTGGCGGATGTACCAGTAGGCTGAGTAGGCTACATTTTGCTGAAACCTCCAGGCTCCTAGCTATCACCGTTTCAAAGATACAGTCATTTAAAGATCAGGTTACAAATGCCCAGTTTGCCCCTTGGAAAACGCCCGGAAAAGCCTCAAAATCGCAATTTTCTGCTATCATATGAAAATTTTCGAAATCGGTGGTTGAAAAAGTCGATGGAGGGACATCCAGACCTACATTTTGCTGAAACCTCCAGGGTTCTAGCTATCACCGTTTCAAAGATACAGCCACCTAAAGATTAGGTACGAAATGCCCAGTTTGCCCCTCGACAAACGCCCGGAAAGGCCTCAAAATCGCAATTTTCTGTTTTCATATGAAATTTTCGAAATCGGGGGTTAAAAAAGTCGATGAAGAGGACATCCAGACCTACATTTTGCTGAAACCCCCAGGCTCCTAGCTATCACCGTTTCAAAGATACAGCCATTTAAAGATCAGGTTCCAAATGCCCAGTTTGCCCCTTGGAAAACGCCCGGAAAAGCCTCAAAATCGCAATTTTCTGTTTTCATATGAAAATTTTCCAAATCGGGGGTTGAAAAAGTCGATGAAGAGGACACCCAGACCTACATTTTGCTGAAACCTCCAGGGTTCTAGCTATCACCGTTTCAAAGATACAGCCACCTAAAGATCAGGTACGAAATGCCCAGTTTGCCCCTCGACAAACGCCCGGAAAGGCCTCAAAATCGCAATTTTCTGTTTTCATATGAAATTTTCGAAATCGGGGGTTGAAAAAGTCGATGAAGAGGACATCCAGACCTACATTTTGCTGAAACCTCCAGGCTCCTAGCTATCACCGTTTCAAAGATACAGCCACCTAAAGATCAGGTTCCAAATGCCCAGTTTGCCCCTTGGAAAACACCCGGAAAAGCCTCAAAATCGCAATTTTCTGTTTTCATATGAAAATTTTCCAAATCGGGGGTTGAAAAAGTCGATGAAGAGGACACCCAGACCTACATTTTGCTGAAACCTCCAGGGTTCTAGCTATCACCGTTTCAAAGATACAGCCACCTAAAGATCAGGTACGAAATGCCCAGTTTGCCCCTCGACAAACGCCCGGAAAGGCCTCAAAATCGCAATTTTCTGTTTTCATATGAAATTTTCGAAATCGGGGGTTGAAAAAGTCGACGAAGAGGACATCCAGACCTACATTTTGCTGAACCCTCCAGGCTCCTAGCTATCACCGTTTCAAAGATACAGCCACCTAAAGATCAGGTTCCAAATGCCCAGTTTGCCCCTTGGAAAACACCCGGAAAAGCCTCAAAATCGCAATTTTCTGTTTTCATATGAACATTTTCGAAATCGGGGGTTAAAAAAGTCGATGAAGAGGACACCCAGACCTACATTTTGCTGAAACCTCCAGGGTTCTAGCTATCACCGTTTCAAAGATACAGCCACCTAAAGATCAGGTACGAAATGCCCAGTTTGCCCCTCGAAAAACGCCCGGAAACGCCTCAAAATCGCAATTTTCAGTTTTCATATGAAATTTTCGAAATCGGGGGTTGAAAAAGTCGATGAAGAGAACATCCAGACCTACATTTTGCTGAAAACTCCAGGGTCCTAGCTATCACCGTTTCAAAGATACAGCCACCTAAAGAGCAGGTACGAAATGCCCAGTTTGCCCCTCGAAAAACGCCCGGAAACGCCTCAAAATCGCAATTTTCTGTTTTCATATGAAAATTTTCGAAATCGGGGGTTGAAAAAGTCGATGAAGAGGACATCCAGACCTACATTTTGCTTAAACCTCCAGGCTCCTAGCTATCACCGTTTCAAAGATACAGCCATTTAAAGATCAGGTTCCAAATGCCCAGTTTGCCCCTTGGAAAACGCCCGGAAAAGCCTCAAAATCGCAATTTTCTGTTTTCATATGAACATTTTCGAAATCGGGGGTTAAAAAAGTCGATGAAGAGGACACCCAGACCTATATTTTGCTGAAACCTCCAGGGTTCTAGCTATCACCGTTTCAAAGAGACAGCCACCTAAAGATCAGGTACGAAATGCCCAGTTTTCCCTCGAAAAACGCCCGGAAACGCCTCAAAATCGCAATTTTCTGTTTTCATATGAAATTTTCGAAATCGGTGGTTGAAAAAGTCGATGAAGAGGACATCCAGACCTACATTTTGCTGAAACCTCCAGGCTCCTAGCTATCACCGTTTCAAAGATACAGCCACCTAAAGATCAGGTTCCAAATGCCCAGTTTGCCCCTTGGAAAACACCCGGAAAGCCTCAAAATCGCAATTTTCTGTTTTCATATGAAAATTTTCGAAATCGGGGGTTGAAAAAGTCGATAAAGATGACATCCAGACCTACATTTTGCTGAAACCTCCAGGGTCCTAGCTATCACCCTTTCAAAGATACAGCCACCTAAAGATCAGGTGCCAAATGCCAAGTTTGCCCCCCAAAAAACGCCCGGGAAGGCCTCAAAATCGCAATTTTCTGTTTTCATATGAAAATTTTCGAAATCGGGGTTGAAAAAGTCGATGAAGAGAACATCCAGACCTACATTTTTCTGAAACCTCTAGGGTCCTAGCTATCACCGTTTCAAAGATACAGCCACCTAAAGAGCAGGTACGAAATGCCCAGTTTGCCCCTCGAAAAACGCCCGGAAACGCCTCAAAATCGCAATTTTCTGTTTTCATATGAAAATTTTCGAAATCGGGGGTTGAAAAAGTCGATGAAGAGAACATCCAGACCTACATTTTTCTGAAACCTCCAGGGTCCTAGCTATCACAGTTTCAAAGATACAGCCACCTAAAGAGCAGGTTCCAAATGCCCAGTTTGCCCCTTGGAAAACGCCCGGAAAAGCCTCAAAATCGCAATCGTTTTCATATGAAAATTTTCGAAATCGGGGGTTGAAAAAGTCGATGAAGAGGACATCCAGACCTACATTTTGCTGAAAACTCCAGGGTCCTAGTTATCACCGTTTCAAAGATACAGCCACCTAAAGATCAGGTTCCAAATGCCAAGTTTGCCCCCAAAAAACGCCCGGGAAGGCCTCAAAATCGCAATTTTCTGTTTTCCTATGAAATTTTTGAAATCGGGGGTTGAAAAAGTCGATGAAGAAAACATCCAGACCTACATTTTGCTGAAACCTCCAGGCTTCTAGCTATCACCGTTTCAAAGATACAGCAGGTACGAAATTCCCAGTTTGCCCCTCGAAAAACGCCCGGAAACGCCTCAAAATCGCAATTTTCTGTTTTCATATGAAAATTTTCGAAATCGGGGGTTGAAAAAGTCGATGAAGAGGACATCCAGACCTACATTTTGCTGAAACCTCCAGGGTCCTAGTTATCACCGTTTCAAAGATACAGCCACCTAAAGATCAGGTTCCAAATGCCAAGTTTGCCCCCCAAAAAACGCCCGGGAAGGCCTCAAAATCGCAATTTTCTGTTTTCCTATGAAATTTTCGAAATCGGGGGTTGAAAAAGTCGATGAAGAAAACATCCAGACCTACATTTTGCTGAAACCTCCAGGCTCCTAGCTATCACCGTTTCAAAGATACAGCCACCTAAAGATCAGGTTCCAAATGCCCAGTTTGCCCCTTGGAAAACACCCGGAAAAGCCTCAAAATCGCAATTTTCTGTTTTCATATGAAAATTTTCGAAATCGGGGGTTGAAAAAGTCGATAAAGATGACATCCAGACCTACATTTTGCTGAAACCTCCAGGGTCCTAGCTATCACCCTTTCAAAGATACAGCCACCTAAAGATCAGGTGCCAAATGCCAAGTTTGCCCCCCAAAAAACGCCCGGGAAGGCCTCAAAATCGCAATTTTCTGTTTTCATATGAAAATTTTCGAAATCGGGGGTTGAAAAAGTCGATGAAGAGAACATCCAGACCTACATTTTGCTGAAACCTCCAGGGTCCTAGCTATCACCGTTTCAAAGATACAGCCACCTAAAGATCCGGTACGAGATGCCCAGTTTGCCCCTCGAAAAACGCCCGGAAACGCCTCAAAATCGCAATTTGCTGTTTTCATATGAAAATTTTCGAAATCGCGGGTTGAAAAAATCGATGAAGAGGAAACCTCCAGTGTCCTAGCTATCACCGTTTCAAAGATACAGCCACCTAAAGATCAGGTTCCAAATGCCAAGTTTGCCCCTCGAAAAACGCCCGGAAAGGCCTCAAAATCGCAATTTTCTGTTTTCATATGAAAATTTTCGAAATCGGGGGTTGAAAAAGTCGATGAAGAGGACATCCAGACCTACATTTTGCTGAAACCTCCAGGGTCCTAGCTATCACTGTTTCAAAGATACAGCCACCTAAAGATCAGGTTCCAAATGCCCAGTTTGCCCCTTGGAAAACGCCCGGGAAGGCCTCAAAATCGCAATTTTCTGTTTTCATATGAAAATTTTCGAAATCGGGGGTTGAAAAAGTCGATGAAGAGGACATCCAGACCTACATTTTGCTGAAAACTCCAGGGTCCTAGCTATCACCGTTTCAAAGATACAGCCACCTAAAGAGCAGGTACGAAATGCCCAGTTTGCCCCTCGAAAAACGCCCGGAAACGCCTCAAAATCGCAATTTTCTGTTTTCATATGAAAATTTTCGAAATCGGGGGTTGAAAAAGTCGATGAAGAGGACATCCAGACCTACATTTTGCTGAAACCTCCAGGGTCCTAGCTATCACCGTTTCAAAGATACAGCCACCTAAAGATCAGGTACGAAATACCCAGTTTGCCCCTCGACAAACGCCCGGAAAGGCCTCAAAATCGCAATTTTCTGTTTTCATATGAAGTTTTCGAAATCGGGGGTTGAAAAAGTCGATGAAGAGAACATCCAGACCTACATTTTGCTGAAACCTCCCGGGTCCTAGCTATCACCGTTTCAAAGATACAGCCACCTAAAGATCAGGTTCCAAATGCCCAGTTTGCCCCTTGGAAAACGCCCGGGAAGGCCTCAAAATCGCAATTTTCTGTTTTCATATGAAAATTTTCGAAATCGGGGGTTGAAAAAGTCGATGAAGAGGACATCCAGACCTACATTTTGCTGAAACCTCCAGGGTCCTAGCTATCACTGTTTCAAAGATACAGCCACCTAAAGATCAGGTTCCAAATGCCCAGTTTGCCCCTTGGAAAACGCCCGGGAAGGCCTCAAAATCGCAATTTTCTGTTTTCATATGAAAATTTTCGAAATCGGGGGTTGAAAAAGTCGATGAAGAGGACATCCAGACCTACATTTTGCTGAAAACTCCAGGGTCCTAGCTATCACCGTTTCAAAGAAACAGCCACCTAAAGATCAGGTACGAAATGCCCAGTTTGCCCCTCGAAAACGCCCGGAAACGCCTCAAAATCGCAATTTTCTGTTTTCATATGAAATTTTCGAAATCGGGGGTTGAAAAAGTCGATGAAGAGGACATCCAGACCTACATTTTGCTGAAACCTCCAGGCTCCTAGCTATAACCGTTTCAAAGATACAGCCACCTAAAGATCAGGTACGAAATGCCCAGTTTGCCCCTCGAAAAACGCCCGGAAAGGCCTCAAAATCGCAATTTTCTGTTTTCATATGAAATTTTCGAAATCGGGGGTTGAAAAAGTCGATGAAGAGGACATCCAGACCTACATTTTGCTGAAACCTCCAGGGTCCTAGCTATTACCCTTTCAAAGATACAGCCACCTAAAGATCAGGTACGAAATGCCCAGTGTGCCCCTCGACAAACGCCCGGAAAGGCCTAAAAATGGCAATTTTCTGTTTTCATATGAAATTTTCGAAATCGGGGGTTGAAAAAGTCGATAAAGAGGACATCCAGACCTACATTTTGCTGAAACCTCCAGGGTCCACCGTTTCAAAGATACAGCCACCTAAAGATCAGGTGCCAAATGCCAAGTTTGCCCCCAAAAAACGCCCGGGAAGGCCTCAAAATCGCAATTTTCTGTTTTCATATGACAATTTTCGAAATCGGGGGTTGAAAAAGTTGATGAAGAGGACATCTAGACCTACATTTTGCTGAAACCTCCAGGGTCCTAGCTATCACCGTTTCAAAGATACAGCCACCTAAAGATCAGGTTCCAAATGCCAAGTTTGCCCCCCAAAAAACGCCCGGGAAGGCCTCAAAATCGCAATTTTCTGTTTTCATATGAAATTTTCGAAATCGGAGGTTGAGAAAGTCGACGAAGAGAACATCCAGACCTACATTTTGCTGAAACCTCCAGGGTCCGAGCTATCACCGTTTCAAAGATACAGCCACCTAAAGATCAGGTACGAAATGCCCAGTTTGCCCCTCGAAAAACGCCCGGAAACGCCTCAAAATTGCAATTTTCTGTTTTCAAATGAAAATTTTCGAAATCGGGGGTTGAAAAGGTCGATGAAGAGGACATCCACTGAAACGCAGTTGGGGTTTTCCTTTTACTGCAAGTCTTTATTTGCTTCTAGCATACAATTGTTTCGGCAGCCACGTACTGCCTTCTTCAGTGCTTGCCCTAACTTCACCTAAAGATCAGGTACGAAATGCCATCCTCCAGGATCCTAGCTATCACTCTTTCAAAGATACAGCCACCTATAGATCAGGTACGAAATGCCCAGTTTGCCCCTCGAAAAACGCCTGGAAACGCCTCAAAATCGCAATTTTCAGTTTTCATATGAAAATTTTCGAAATCGGGGGTTGAAAAAGTCGATGAAGAGGACATCCAGACCTACATTTTGCTGAAACCTGCAGGTACGAAATGCCCAGTTTGCCCCTCGACAAACGCCCGGAAAGGCCTTAAAATCGCAATTTTCTGTATAAGACCGTCAAACACTGAGTCAATTTAAGCTTAATTTCGAAACTAAGATCCTTCCTGTTTTTATTTCATGCCTTGCTATATGCCCAACCTTTAAAAAACATTTGCTGCTTCGGCTTTTTGTCAGTTCGACATATCATAAATTGATGTTAGAAATCCAGAAATGGAAAACACAAAACAAAGCTAATTTGATATGTATTGATTAAATTTCACATCTCCATTTCTTGTAATTAAGGCGATCGAGTTTCATAGACAGCTGATTTTCTTAGAGTTGGCATACATTATCCAATCGAATGGCCAACTAAAGCTCATTTCTGTGGAGAAAGCACATTTTTTTGGAGAAAGCTCATTGTCTCTAGCGAGTTCGGTAGTGGAACCTAAAAAATGAGCTTTCTTAACAGAAATCAGCTTTGATTGTTTAATCGATTGGATAATGTATGCCGAACCTTAGTCGACCTTTAGGGAAGGAGAATACATTTTTAAATATCTCCTTAATTTACATATCTGTTTCTTGGTCGTTGCTTTCATATTTAAAACCGGAAAACTGAATTAAAATTTTGGATTTATGCCATTTCTATTGATTGTGGTTTTGCACAAACAAATCTTACTATCGACCCTGCTAATTTTCCCCAACCAATACGGGACAGTAGTGTGGCTGGTCGAGCGGTTATTCGCGCACCTTCGGTGCACAGGGTCATGAGTTCAAATCTCACCGTGTTCCATGGTGTTTTTCGAATTCACGAGCTTGTGACGGACTATGATCTCACTCAGGTGTTAAACGAGTACCCATTTATGGGGATAAATAACACTGCTGAGCGTGATGCTGCTTTGTATATATACTCCTCAAAACAAAATAAGGGCCACTTATGTCCGTTGACTTTAACAACGTCTTTTGGCGAATTTTTAATGTGATAATTATTTTCAAAAATGCCATTCTGTACCTGAATGTGATGTGAGTTATCACAGTATCATTCGTTAACATTAGCTTTAACGGAACTGTCTTAAACAGTACTTTTGGTGTCACGAGTCATCCATTTGGTAGTTTTGTTTATTTCTCATTTTGATTAAGAATTAGTTTTCGCCAAGTTCTTTAGATGCAACATTAGTTGTTGCACTTCTAAAGATAAGGAGAATCTGTAAAATACAAAATACCAACAATTCGGCGCCATTTAAATTTAAATGCTTCGTCCAGAGCCTTAGAAATGTCGGAGGAAGGTCGTTCGCTACGTTCTGTGGCCCTGCAATCAGGGTATCCGCGAAGAGCCATTTAAAACCTTTGGAACCGTTACCAGGAGACAGGAAATGTCTCCCGTCGTCATGGTTCAGGCCGAGATCGAATAACCACCCCCGCAGAAGACCGATATATGAGACTTTCTGCGCGACGGGATCGTACCATTAGTGCTCGTGGACTACAAAGTAGGCTATTAAGGACGACTGGGACCATTGTTAGCCCTCAAACATTCAGAAATCGTTTGCACGAATACTAACAGTGGTCAAGGAAACGTGTTACCAGAACAGAACAGGGCAGGACGCATCGTACGAATCGTTTAAGATTTGCTCGTCGACATATCCAATAGGACATGCAACAATGGCGCAAGGTGCTCTTCTCGGATGAGTGCAAAGTAAAAATTTTTAGTGACGACCGACGCATAAGAGTAGAGTCTGGCGGAGAACCGGAGAAGCATTTTTGGATCCTTGCATTAATCAAATTGAGAGGCAAGGCAGTCCCAGTGTGATGGTCTGGGCCGGAATTAGCTTGCAAGGCAAAACTAACCTTGTTATCCTAAATAACGGGACAATTACGTCCGAAAGTTATATTGAAAGGATTGTTAGGCCACATATCATTCCTTTTTCACAACAGTCGTTGGATGGTTTTATCCTCATGCAGGATAATGCACGACCACATACTGCCCGGGCGACAATGTCTGTTTTCGAGGAGGTCAATATTGAGGTCATGGAGTGGCCTGCCAACAGTCCGGACCTAAATCCGATAGAACATCTTTGGGATCAATTAAAACGCCGGATGCGGACCGCTTAAAAGGACATACACAATCAGCAACAGCTGATTCAATTGCTAAAAATGTGTTGGGACGAGATATCAATAGAAAGCGTCGATCGGCTAATTGAAAGCGTTCCGTCCAGGCTTCGAGACTGCATATCAAAAAGGGGAGGCCATACTCGATACTAAAAAAAACAAAGAATCAATTTTTTTACAGATTAGACATACAAATTAACTGTTATTGTTACGATTACATGACCGCAAAAAGTAAGCAATCCGAAAAAATGCTAAAAAAAAAGTGTAACTTTTGGTCAAAATTCAATAAAATTCATTAGATTTAATGAAAAACATATTGTTTTATTAAATTAGACCAACAAAACTATGATTTTCCTTTTCCACAAAAAAATAATCAGAAAATTATTAGTGGCCCTTATTTTGTTTTGAGGAGTATATAAAAGATATTAATTTAAACCAGTCGCTCCAAATTTGTTTTAGTTCATACTCCCCTGTGAAGTTTTCTGAGGCTGGCGCCCGCCGAGAAAATGTGGGCCAGAAACCCGAAATGTTTTCTTCGTGAGTTCCGCCATCACCATAGCTTCAGTGATACCTCGAGAAACATAATTGCAATGGAGCAACCACAATCCCCAAGTGCTCTATCTAGGATCATTGTATTAAAAAATGTATCCAGCCAGGTGCGGTTTACATAAGAAGCGCGGGCTTACGGCATCACTTTCAATCAGCCATATCAAGTGATTTTTGAATTTGTTTCCGGCCTAAAATATTCTTAGTGGTGTTCAACAAACAGATTTGGCCACATCGCGCTTCCAGGTGCTTTATTTTATAAAAAAAAATAAAATACTTGGCCGATGTATTTCAACAATGGATTACTTCTGAATCCTCGAAAAAATTTCGATTCAAAATGGTGGCATCAGTATTTGAGCATGCCACAGTTTGGAATTCGCCACTTTAAACCGATTCTCCAAGCAGAAAATTGTTGCAGAAGCTTTACACTCTGTGATAAATATTGAAGAATGCTCAGGACCTAAGAAGCGGAAAGCTCGAAGATCACACATATTTAAGCACAAAGTGTAAATTAAAAATGATTGGAGGAAAATAAAGCATAATTCGTCCCGAATGTTCATTATCGACAAAAAATAGGGGCGGCAATATGTGAATAGCCTACTGGCGACAAAAGGGTAAATCCGCCACTGGCAATTGTTACCGCTACAGGGCAAGGTAATTTTGGGAAAAATTAAGGTTTGCATGGTATTTATTGACAGAAAATATCACAACAAAGCGCATTTTATCGTAGTTATTTTGACTACATACATATGTATGTATGAATGTAAAAATACATGACTGATTTTTTTTTCTCTCGTGACTTATGGAACACCCTGTATAATAAAGATAATGTATTACAAGTTTCCTGAAATTATGTAAATACTCTTCTATAGAAACCAACATATCGAAATATCCTAAGGTCCCCGTTAGATGCAAAAGGATCCAATTTTAGAATATACTGCTACATAAACATTATATTGCCCCAACACTTACATGAATTACTTTGTTTTACATTTTAGGTAAATGGAAGCGATGGTCAAGTCAAGAGTATTGTCAATAAACAATATAACACCCCAGTCGGCATTTATAGTGAAGAAGCCATTGCTGAGACACTGTCAGCTCAAGCTGAAGTTCTTGCCGGCGGAGTACTTGGGTAAGCATTCAATTAAATTTCCTTTGTCCAAACATCCCAAAATGATGTAGTTACTCTATCAATGTGTACTCGTATATTTTGTATACTATCGGACAGTATACGTATGTGATCCTTCGTCCATACGAGTATGTACTGGAATCCTTTATGAATAGTTTTCGGATTGTTTGAATAAGAATGGTTCGTCTTGTTACTAGCTCAGCTTAACATACACATCGAATGCTGTTGAGGTCTACCATCATTTTAGAAATTTATCGATTCGTTTGCAACGAAATGAAGTCATTTGTTAATTAACATGGAATTGCCGATAGAGGGAATTTTGTGGAAAACTGAATAATGTTGAGTGCTATGTGCACAACACTCTTTTAAAATGCCAGCTTCAATTATCCAAGAAAAACAATCAATTCCACGTCTCTAATTATTTGCAACTCGTGTCCTTTGAAACCTTCTCCCTTGTATAATTTGTTACTTTCACCTTATGTAATGTCAGCGTAATTTCCTTTTTGCATTCTCGCAATCTCAAGCTCACTCATTGCTGTGTAAATTAAAAATTTCCACCACTCGCTAGAGTTCTAAATGAATTTTGTCGTTTATTTGCTGAAGTCAACCTTACGTATACCTTCATATCTATGCTGTCTAAATACAACCAACTTGTACCTTAATTTTCGCGAAAATTGCGTAAGAAAAACGAATGATCCTCATAAATTTCCACTTTACCATTCACGTCACGTTGTCGTTGTCGTGATTCTTTTACTTTCTTCACTTAATTCTAAGTGAAAATCGAGTCAAGTTTTCTTTTCGTTGTTGGTCGCGCACTCCGTTGTCATCGTTTGTCGGTTAAGTAGTGAAAATAATTAAACTTTCTCCCTAAGACGGGGGTTGGCTTTGGACGTGGACGATTTGCTGTCGTTGTACTACAGTCATGAATGTACGAAGTACCAAAATGAAAATTATATTTTTTCGTGACAATTTTGCTTATTCTGTGTACAGTACACATTTTCGTTGCGGTATGGAACTTCGTAGAAACGTCAATATTCTTGCTTTTCTAGACATGGACGTGGTTACATAATAGTCCTGAAGTATCTACTATTCCCGGAGACCTTGCTTAATATGCTGATTTTTGTTGTGTTTTTTCTCGTCGTTTGTTGTTGCGCTTAGTGTTGTTCCTCCGACAGCTGTGTACGAATTTCAATTAATTTTGACAATGAAGAAGTAAACCGATGCCAAAAACAGCACGTAACCCAACAACGCGACACAAGTTGGAAACCTCTCAATTTTCCATTCGGTTGAAAATAATGGGTTTTTCCAACGGTTGCTCTTAAGAATTGGTATACTGGCGCTGTAATGGTGTAAAGATAGATATGAGTTGGAGAAAGTTGCTATGTGTACAAATAGAGTTCGGCGACGATGGAACGTTTTGCATAAACTTAGGATGAAATTTGTGTGTTGTATCGTATTCTTGTTAATGAGAGAAATTTCTATTTTGTTGATTTTTTCAGTTGGAATATTACAAAATCTGATAATGTGCATGCCGTGCCGACGAATAAGGGATGCCAGCACATTTTGATAAGAATGAAAAAAGTTTTGATGTAAAGACGTAAACTAGGTATCTGACGAATATATTTTCTCAATGCTCAACTAATAAGAAATAAATACAAACAATTAAAATCAAATTAAAAAACATTTAAAGAGTCAGCTTTTCCACATACAAAGTTATGTAGGGCTGTTCCTGCCGATAGTACAGTCGAGCGTCGATTGTCTGAACTTATGTTTCTAGAGATGACTTGGATAACCAAAAGTTCGAAAAATTTAGTTTCCATTGAAAAATTGCCGGATGATCTTGATACTTATTGTTTGTTATGGCTTGATCTTATCCTCATGTCTGACAAGCTCCAGTCCAAAATTAGACACATTGATTTTTCATAAGAGAAAAGCCGGATCTTTTCAGATATTCAGCGTTTAGTTGAAAATCTCCGTTTCACCGTAGGTACTTCCTTAAAAACGACAGCCTCAACATTGAATTTTTTTAGTGAAATTTATAACTGACTACTCTGCTAATTTATCCTGAGCTAAATAAATTTTCGCTTCCTCCTCCAAAAACACCGCCCGAGCTAATATTTACTCCTTATCCGCAAACACCATACGAACAGACGGTATCACTGGTATATACCGTTATAATTAACATGCAGCACGAATAATCAAATCATGAACAAATGCACTGTGTTGTACGCTACGTGCTTAATGTCGGAAAAGCAATTCACTAATTTACGTGTATCGTGTTGCACGTTTCATGTGCTCTCTTCCTGCTAGATGACGACGAAGTTAAGTTCCATTCGACCGACAATATAACAACATCCCGGCACGAAGGACCTTTAGCACGGGTATATTAAACCAACCGACTATGGGTGCCAATTGTCTCCTTATAATCGGAAATAGGAACATACCCTTCAGGGGGGTATATTATTGTGTTCCCTCCTGAAGCCAACTTTTCGTGTCCACCATTCATCGTGTAGTGTAGAGCGTGCATGGAGAATATTCATTTCAGTGCATTAATGCGCGAAAATAGAGATAGTGGTGTAATGAAAAAATATACAGTACCCACTACCCATAGGGTAGTATGGCAAACTTTTTCCATGATTCTCATAAATAAAAGCTAATTTGCAGAAACGTTCCTGAAATAATTTTCAGGAATATGGAGAATGGAATTTTCAGTTTATGTTAATCCGATATGTTGATTGTGTCGTGTTTATGTAGTTCATGGCTTAATGGAACCATAAACGTGGATGTATGGCCCATATGAGGATTAAACTATAATCAGAAATTTATTTGAGGATTATTTAGTAAATACAGTTTTTTCCAGCGTTTGGTGGACCATACCAGACGCGCACAGAGGAATTCGGGACGGGAATTTGAAAGTTGAAGCGGCCTGGCTTTTACCAAAAAAAAAGCTGCCACGGGGGTAATCTTAGCAATACATATGGGGCATGCACATTGACAAGTGTAAAAGTAACTGCCACATTTTTCCGACATTGCTAGTTACATTATTTTGTAGGAGTATTGCAGTATTGATTTCAAAAACATAACAAGTACAGTCCACTAGGGAAGTCACATTTTGGGAAACCTTGAAACAAATTTAGATCAGCCTTTACCTTTAACAAAATTGCAGCATTGGATTTTCCAAAATTTATTTAGCTAACATGAAATATTGTTTGTTTATTGGTAGTCTGGCTGGTCTAGCGGTTAGTGCGCGCACCTTCGGTGCACAGGGTCATAAGTTCGAATCTCACCCTGGATCGTGGGGTTTTTCGAACTCACGAGCTTGTGACGGACTATGATCTCTCTCAGATGTTAAACGAGTACCCATGTACGGGGATAAATAACACTGCTGAGCGTGATGCTGATCTCATTACCTCAACAAAAAAAAGCAGATAAGATCTTGGAAATAGGATGTCACTAACACATCCTGCGACCTTATTTCAATGCTGGATTGTCGCGTCTGTTATTTATTTTTTTCAAAATATTGTTACTTTTTTCAATTAGAAAGCAATTAGAATCCTTAAATCAACTGGTGTGGAAAGAAAGTTGATCTCCTCACATTGAAATTACGGCAGACAAGTTTTCCATTTGTGACTATTATTTTTCTCGACAATAATTTGTTATTTTAGCTTGACGGTATGATTAGCAATACACAGATACACTTGGAGGACAATCAGTCAGGCGTTCTGTTTATCGTTAAATTTCCTCTACTGTTGCCCAGACCGTTTGAGGCCATAAATCACATAAGTTAATCCTAACGGGATTCCGGTTTTAAAACCTTGTGTTACTAAAAGAACAAACAGGCTTCTGAAAATAATGTTACCAACTTTGAAGAAAATACTGTTATCATTTCCCGACATACAGCCATTTTTCAAGTGGAACTATTCTATTGATTGGGAGTGTCTCTATCTCTCCAAGGGCTTAGAATTTGAATATTAAACACTGAACACGAGGATTTTGGTAAAGTATGCCTAATCGGTCCGTGACAATTTTATACCCATGTCACAAGGACGTCAAGGAAAAAGAAGCTATCAGTGAATTCAGGAGATCGCGGAAACTGATTGATTTTGATAATTCTTTCTTTTTGAGGCTAGTATAGCCGTACCCCAAATGCAAGGTCCTTTATTTGCATCTGGGAAGAAGTTAAGGTCACAGAATTTGGGAAAATTGATTCTAGTATTCCAGGAGAGTAGTGATGGACAGACTTACATTGAAGGCTAATTCCGAAATTTAGTACCGCTTGAGTGCGTCGGTGCGTCGAACGAGGTTGATGATCTCAGTCGGTAAAACATGTGAAATAAGCGGACATAAATATATTGCGAAAATACACCTTGTTTCCGACAAAAGGAAATTGTATTTGAAGGTTCGGATTCTCATATCTTACCGGTTTTAACTAATTTATGAAGGTAATTGAGAATACAGTCGAACTTCCCATAAGCGGACACCATTGGGGATTGAGATTTTGTCCACTTATTGGAAGTGTCCGCTTATGAGAATATTTCACAAAGGAATAACATTTTATAAAACTAATTTGGACTGCGCTGCGAATCCATTCAAAACCACGATGTCTGATTTCAACCGTGTTTTTCCAATTCAATTTTTTTTTCGAGATCGACAACACTATTTTTTCGTGAATTCTAAAATGACTTGCTATTTCACTTTTTCTTTAAAAGACAATTTGTTTTTTTAATTTTTTTTTCATATTTTAAAATAATAGAAACTGCACGATTAAATGCCGCGACATAAATTGAACTCCTGAATCTCTAAGAAATTCCACTTACACGGAGAGATAAACAAGATTTGTGCAGCGATTTCCGGAAAGTGAATTTTGCTTTACGCAAAAGGCCGATTTTCCGGTAATTTCAAAACTTCTTTGCTCGAAATACAATTAATGCAAGAATTTCTAATTTTATTTGTGGAACTGTCCGTTTATTAGAGACTTGCTTGTTCAGAAAGGGTATAAAAGCACTGTCCGTGTCCGGTTATGAGAGTGTCCGGCTATTGGAAGTTATTTTTCTAGTAAAATATAAGGAAAAACGTTGGGGAAAATAAAAGCGTCCGTTTATGAGAAATGTCCGGTTGTTAGAAGTGTCCGTTTAGGGAAGTTCGACTGTATATCAATTTGAAGGGTAGAGTTGCAAGATTAAAGAAAAATACATAGAAATCGCGAGCGATCCATTAGCTGTTTCCTTTGTAATTTGGGAAGGGGACGTGGCGCCAAAAAAGTGTGGAACCAACAGGCTGCTTCGTTTAGAACGGAAGAATTTGGGGTGGATCGAATTTTTTGTTCCCAAGTGTATTTCAATGCACTGCTGCAGCCACTAACCTCACTCTGAAGGCGTTATGGGACAACCCCGATTGCGACAGACTGTTACGAGAGTCGCCTCACACAACATGAAAATTGTGTTTAGGGTTGAGACTGCAGCATGAGTTGGATGGCTCTTCGCAACGGTTGACTTAATGGTAAACGAAAAATTAGATCTTGTAGGGTGTCCCGGCTAGGACAGCGCTAGGGAAGTGGGTAAAATACGTTACCTCTAATAATTTTTTTTATCCAGGTCTAACCCTGCTAACCTTTCCACTAACTGCTTGTGGAAAGGTCCACTTATATACAGGGTTATTGGTTAAGTCGACCTATTCCCTGCCACACGTTATAACAGGGTCAAAATGCAACAAAATGAGGCCATAAATGTTAGGCCGATTTTCAATGGTCACTGAGATATATGAATTTTTAGGTTTTTTTTAAATAACCTAGAATTTTGCCATTTAAAATAAGAATTAAAAAAAACTACTAAGGTAATGGGCTTAAACATATTTTTGAATTTTAGTCAACACTATAGCAGACATTTCTTAATCATTTAAAATTTCAAAAACCCACCACAATTCGAAATTTTTAATTTTAAATAAAAAAATATTTTCTTAAATTTTTTTAAAGATATTTTTTATGTAGTATTATTAAAAAAAATTATATGACATGGAGTCTGCAGACCACTCGAAAAACATACGCGTGTTGTCAGCTTTCCAAAAAGGTGTCAATGTCAATACAAATATTTGAAATAATTGAAACAGCTAGCTGCAACTTGTTCGGGGACCATCATTTTGTTTAATAAAAAATGAAATAAATGTCATTAAATTCAAAATGCATCGTACGAGTACGTATAATGTACTGCTTTATTTCATTTTTTATCAAACGAAATGATGGTCCCCGAAAAAGTCTCACCCCCCTAACATTTTCAATTTTCATCTGCAGTCGGCAAATTTGACCTCAGTGGGAATATGTAGGATTGCGATTTTCGGCAATAATAAATTGACAATAGAATACTTGTCGATGTTTAAGGATATAAACATTTGAAAGTTGCAATATTAAAAGTAATGTTATTGAATGTACATGCTTATTAACAGAGCTATTCGGCAAAAAAACATAAAACTAATGTTTAAATTGAAAAGTTTAACTGATAATTTGAAAATCCTTAAATAGGACCTTAACATTATTGACGTCATGAAACTCTGTCGCAGTACAATAAAGTCTTTTAAAGATATTAACAACTACAGCGAAATCAATGCGTTAGTGCAAAGCTCTATGATTTTCACAAGAAAATTACATATTGACCCTGAATCGAACTACAAAAACAACTCGTCGTGCTCCGAAAAAATTGGACGAAGCATCTCAAACTACAGCTAAAATAGACTTTGAAAAATTTTACCGAAAAGAGTTCAAAATCTTTTTTGACATTTTTATGTCAAAAACCTCAGAAGAATTATAGAAAATAGCCAAACTGCTCCAACCATTTCAAGACATATTTTGAATTCCGACCGATGGAAAAATTGCACGATAATCTCAATAGCTGCGGTGATCGAAACTTGTTTTTGTATTTCAAAGGAGATGCTAAATAAAATACACTCGTATAATTAGAAGTACGGAAATTTCGCCAATAAAAAACAGGAATTTCGCATAAACTAATTTCGGATATTGGAAATTTCGCTGAAATATGGATAAAAACCTAGTTTTCTAAATTTTCTTCATCACGTGCTTATTATTCAGTATGAAGGGTGTCTGCCAACTACATCATACTCCGAATTCAGACAACACACATATACTAGCCGACAAGACCACACTTGAAGGAGTTACGGTAACGGTAAAACGAGAAACTGCTGTGGCATACCACGCTAAGATCGTTACGCTTTTATCTTTGTAAAGTTCATTTCAATTTTGGGGCCCGCAGAACCATTAACGAAAAACGTCTGAAAAAAATCTGAGATGAAAAATTATCTCCACTAATTTACATTTTTGGACAAAAAAAAAATTGTTTGTGGAAAAAGTCCAAGTTAGAATATTTTGCATTTATTCGCATAGATGAGCAATTTTCGCCGAAACGTCTATTTCGTAAAAACGAAATTTCCGTACCTCTAATTATAACTGTGAGTTTTGCAATGTAGTCGGCAAATTCTACTTTTCACCCCCCCCCCCCAACAAATGTTTGCTCGGTACGTCCCTGCAACCTACTGACTAAACTCTAAAACGCATTTTTTTCAAATTTCACAAACTGACTAACTACGAGACGTAATTTACCAAAATTCCCGAAATTACTCCCCTCCTCGACCGAACGATCCTCGCCACCCGATCATACCACCTGAACACACGATTTTTCTTGTCTCTCGAGACGAGACTATGCGACGAAAATGATCGATTTGACACCCGTTACACACGTTAATCTTTCCTTTCAGCCATCCAAGCTCCCTCCGGCCGAGCAGAAAAAAAAATAGAACGTCAACAAAAAATCGTATTTATCCGTCGCAAAAACATCCTTGTGGGCAATCGCCTCTCTGTTTCTACACCTGTGTCCCCCCAACGCAAAATTCATTGATCATCTATCAAGTGTTCCGATAACACAACAAAACTTAGACCACATTCGCAGATATGCACAGTGGTTCACGTCGTTCTGCACCGGTACAATAACAACAAGCTTTTCAGACAACAAACTTTTGGATGGGCTTTCTGGAGAATTTTAAGAATATTGGGTTTTGGGTTTTTCTTTAGGAATTTCCTCTTCAATATATTTCTGCAAGAATGCGGTTACGACTTCTAGTTGGTGAATTTAAAGTTGCGGTTGAACAGCCATGCCTGTGCCATCCGTCTGATCAATTCAATTCTTACCACAGTGTATGATTTTGCGAATTATTTCACATCTTCTGACTTCGGCACTGTCGGTGTACGTTGTGACCTATTCGAAATTTTGGATTATTCGTCGTTGAGAAATATCTGTTGAAATATTGCTTTTTGGAACTTCTCTTTTTCTCGTCGATTCCTTTTTCGGTCGGCCTGATTCTCTATTCGAATTTATAAGGATTTCGTGATGAATTTGGATGTTCAACATATGGATGTGATCTTTTCGATATTCTACTGGGTTAAAGACGGAGTTATTTCCATTGTAAAATATATATAGAAAATATTTAAAATATATGAGGACCTACAAACTCGGTCTCATTTTTTTTTAATTGTCAGGACGTCCGACAGTGCTTGTGTCATTGTGGAGACCAGTGGGATCTGTAAATATAAAATTAGGTGACACATACCTAAGTACACATGCACATGAACAAGGATGACCAAGACCAAACAATGACAAAAACACGTAAACAGATAGGAGGAGTTCCATCTCAATCTCTAAACACTCAACAAGGGGAGGAGATCCATCCCCCATATTGCCCACAACCATCTACCCAGGAGATTACCTCCATCTCCGGATTCTGCAGAGGTTGGGCCAATATTTATTAGAAATATACCCAGGAGAGGAGTTCCATCTCCGGATACTGTATATTCTAATTTCAAGGCCTTCTACCCAGGAGAGGAGTTCCATCTCCGGATTCGTAGAGGCATAAACGAAACACATCATTCCATGCAGAATATAGATAAAAAATAGCAAAGCTTGGTCATCCTTTAGTAATTTAAATAAAACACAAACACACGCATACACACACGTACTTAGTAAGTTAAAAACTTACCCCAATGTACTATCTTCTTCCTTGCCTCGTTCTTTATACCGCTCCATGGTTTCGCGTTGCTCGACCTGCAGTGTAGGCACATCGCCCGTTTTGGCGATAATATCTCAGCATATTTCTACAGGCAGCTCTATCTTGGATCATGTCATCGCCGATACCAATGCGTTGTTGTTGCTTTTTCATTTGACACATCCAGGTGTTCTTCGGTCTGCCTCTAGCCTTGGGTCCATCAAGTGGAACTTCCATTGATATCGCTTTCTTTGCTGGGTTCTCAGGCGGACGCCGTTGAACATGGCAATACCAATTCATTTGTCGGTCTTCGAGCTTTTCGGTGATTGGTTGGTCTATAGACAAGCTGCCTCGGATGTAGCTACTCTTGATGTGGTCCCTTTTCGTTACACCAACTGACATGCGTAACATTTTCATTTCAGTCGCTGTCATTTGTTTCGCGTAACCTTCATACATGGTCCAGCATTCTGATCCATACATGAGTGCGGGACGTACAACCGTTTTGTACAACTTGCCCTTTAGCTTCAGTGACATTTTCTTATCGTAGAAAACTCCAGAGTTTTCTCGCCACGTCATCCACCCAACCTTTGTGCGATGTTTGATGTCATCATCGCATGTAGCTCCGTTGTTCACCATCGAGCCAAGGTACTTGAACTTGGTACAAGACTTAAGCTGCTCTCCTTTGACGTACATTTCTGGTATCGGTGCATCCGGGTCTGAGAATGGGCAGCATAAGAACTCAGTCTTTGTTATACTTACCCTTAGTCCATGCTCCTCCAGAATGTCACACCACTTTGTAAGTGCAGCTTGCAAGGCAACGATGTTTGGGCTACTGAGGACTATATCATCGGCAAAAAGAAGAGATATTTCTAGGCCGTCGGAGATACGTGTTAATAAGTAGCACATGATGATGTTGAAGAGCAACGGACTCAATACACTGCCCTGGTGTACTCCGACATTCACCGGAAATTCTTCTCATTCACCGACTGTGCATCTAACCTTAGTCGTAGCTCCATCATACATGTCTCGTATCATCCTGACATATGCCTCAGGGACATTAAGTGCTCTCAAGGCCAACCATATCAGATCACGAGGTACTCTATCGAATGCCTTTTCCAAATCGATGAACACAAAGTGCAAGTCCTTTCGTGCTGCTCTATACTTTTCCATTGCAATACGAATGCACTGAATCGCATCGACTGTAGATCGACCTTCAACAAAGCCGCATTGATTGTCATTCAACCGCACAACCTTTCTCAATCGGTTGCAGACAACTCGCTCGTAGATCTTCAGTGTCAGTCTAAGAAAATTGGACCAAAATATGGCCATCGAACGGCAAAAATCCTACATCGGAAATTTTTTTTGATTATGGTTGGGGATGGTCCCGAGATGATGGCATAGAAAGTCCCAACCGATCGGGGGTCCGCAACCTTAAAAAAAGGGGGAAAAGGGGGCCTTTTTTTGGTTTTTTGCGATTATTTCAAAAACGGTAAGAGATACAGAAAAATGGTCTGAGGACGAAAAAAACTACATAAAATTATCTTTGCAATGATATATAACACATCAGAGTTTAATTGAATATTTCGGCGTTAGAATAGAATATAAATTAGAATATTTTCATTTTAGACCTTTTTTAAAAGCTCCATAACTTTTGAAAGAATTTTAGTTCAGCCGTAAAATGTTGTACAAGTATTCACAACAAGTTTAAGATAATTTTAACGTAAACACTGAGTCGCTCCGGTCAAGGACCCCCATTATCCCCCCATTTAAATTTGTCAAAACGGCATGTCCAAAACTCCCCCCAAAATTGGAGCAGAGTGCTAAATTTTGGTTTGTTGCGATTGGAGGTCATAGCCACCCCACCCACCAAAAATCAGCGCATTCGGATAAAAACTAAGGATACCTCCCATACAAAGTGACCCATGACAACTTTGTTCTACAGTTTATAAATTGAGTAGTACGTAGAACAAACTCCTGATGGGTCACTTTGTATGGGAGGTACCCTTTATGTAGTTTTTTTCGTCCTCAGACCATTTTTCTGTATCTCTTATCGTTTTTGAAATAATCGCCAAAAAAACGAAAAAATGCCCCCTTTCCCACCCTTTTTTTTAAGGTTGCGGACCCCCGATCGGTTGGGACTTTTAATGCCATAATCTGGGGATCATTCCCAACCATAATCCAAAAAAATTTCCGATGGTAGGATTTTTGCCGACCAAATATGCCATTTTTCTTAGACTATGTATGAGGTATTAACTTTATAGCCCTATAGTTGTTGAGTTTGCGTGAGTCTCCCTTGTTCTTATAGAAAGGAAGAAGAAAGCTTTCCCTGAAAGCATCAGGCATCGGTTACCCGCCTTTGATTTTGTTGAAGAGAACTGTGAGCCAACTAAGCCCGACATTTTCCATTTTCAACCAAAATTCCGCGGGGATTTTGTCCGGTCCGATTGCCTTTCCGCGTTTCATCTGATGCATTGCCTCCATCACCTCTTCCTCTGAGATATATTCAATATTTGTGGTATTCGGCTCAACATCTCGAAAAGCTGCTCGAGGAAATTCTTCATTTAGAAGTTCGTCAAAATACTCTCGCATCCTGCTACAAATTGCCGTATCGTCAATCAGCAACAATGTACTATAAAGCGCCCAAAAACCACAAACACTTGATCCACCAAACTGATCAAACAAAGATCAACCACTGACTGAAGGATCAATTCAGTGAGATCTGTGTACGCACCATGCGTTTCTTATCAGTTTGGGCCAGTATTGTAAACATAGATACAATACAAAGTGATCAAACACTATACAATATATGTGCTCAGAAAACCCTTTGTTACATTATTGATATTTGAGGTTCACATTTCGAGTGTTTTCGTTCATGAATTCGGAGAATTTTCATTCTTTTATTCAGGATTCTAGATCTCATATAATATGCGCTTTGGACTCGATTAGATATCTAATGAAAACTTCGATTTTTCGCTTTTCATTCGTTTTCTTTAGTACATGTAGTGGTGTCAAATCGTTAAAAATAATGATGGACCTTCGCGGTCGAAAATGTTGGTTGGCCATTGATTATGAATGTGGTTCGCCGTTTTGCCAGACTGGATTATCATATCCATTGAGACATTTCGACTAATTTTCGGTTTTTTATTCAGCCACACTGTGAACTGTGAGCTCGTGTTTTATACCTTTTACTTTCAGAAAATCGTTTATCTGTTTGCTGACGTAATCCAATCCATTTTCGAGCGAACATTTTAATTCTCAACCAAGGCCCTGTATCCCTTATTTTTTTCTGGAACTTCACTTATTTTCTCCATGAAGTAAACTTCACACGACTGATCATGTATAAATGTAACGAAATAGCAGAAAGAGGATTTTGTTGATCTGGCTACATAACGTTGAATATGGCTTCACAATTCTGGTTCCTCTGGATGATAGCTTTGCATATATGTACCAAGATATTGGAATATTTTCTGTTTTTTCCCGAGTTTTCAATAAACTCCACAAAATATGTATTTACATACATATATTCAGTGTACTAAAATGTTTGCTTCTTTTTTCAATTTCAGCGTTAACTTCAAGAAAAATGAAAAAATCTACAATGCTGCCAATTCGGAAGTATTGAAAATGTTGCACGAACAAGAAAACGATAAGGATCCAGGTAATGATGAAATGCTCTTACATTATTATGAATTGGCATCTCTATTGCAAATAATCAATGGAGGTGTAAATATTTTTACAAATGATAAGATAGTTGAGTAAGAGAAAAAAAAAATGAAAAATAAAAACTAAAACTGAAAAAATGTTAATTTAGTTATACCTAATACAATTTAGTTTACCAGTTAAAATACACATTAAAACACTATCCATATCAGTTCATCTATCATTCATTTGTTCGAAAAAAATCTACTTTTTTTCGTTTTGTATTTTTTTTTTGGTAAATACATTCCTCTAATTATATGTAGTTTAATTTATTTTCATTGATCTTTAAACCTTTAAACAAAATCTTTTAGTTTCATTTATCTCATTTTTTTTTTAGTTTTTCACTCATTGTAATCATTTTAATTTTTTATAATTATAAAATTAGGGTAGCATTTTCAAAAATTAAAAATATATTTCCAGAAAAAACATGCAAACTTCAAAGTCCCAATTTTTGGGAAGCCTTCCTTAATCTTATTGAAAATGCTATCTTAGTTTGGATTGTTTTTACTTTTTGTTGTTTTTTTTTATTTTTGCACACTTTACGTTGTGCGTTTACTGATTTTTGTTTTACCAAGATAATAAGCACCAATTATGAAATTTTGTTTTTTTAGAGTGGTTATTTTTGTTACTAATTTTTGAGTTGAGTTGAGTTTCTTGATTTTTTTTTTAATGTTGTTAGTCACTCTATCTTTGGTAAACATGAAAACACTAAGAAAATATTTATACATATTCAAAAACAAGAGTTTATTTATTTTATTCAAACATAAATTTTGTAAGAACTAATGCAATGAAAATTATATTTACAAAAGTCAAAAATATAACAGGATAGCTTCTGTCTATTATCTTGAAGCTGTTTTTGCCAATAAAAAAATGTGGTCTAGTTTTGTGATTATGCATTTCGGTTAGTGCTGGACTTATTTATACAAAATAAATGAAATTTGAAAAAAAGATATTCTTTAAATTATTTAACATTTAACGTACTTTTCATATTTTAGACAGCATTCCCATGCACAGTAAATAATGTGTAGGCGAGTTTGTGTAGGTATATTATCAAAATTTTGAAAACACGTCCACTTTTCCGTAAAATTTTGCAGTCGGAAAAGATATTTTTGTCCTTAAAAATGGCTATTCTTGAATTTTAATTTGAAAAATTCAATTCTTCAGGCTTTTTTTATTTTACTCTGCGATTCGACCTTGAACATTAAAAAATTCAAGGCCAAGTGATACTTGCCAAGTTTTTAAATCGATAGCAGCCAATCTCCTTTCATAATCTAATCAACTGAAATCAGTTATTTATTGATTAAATTATATAAAATGGTTTTTGTATACATATTCACCTAATTTGTAATTTATTATGTATGTACCTACATAAATCATTAATTATTATGATTTTGGATACATTCCATAGAAGAGTTTTTCTATTTCAAATAAATGTGGGAAAGATCATTTTGGCTACACCACAACGGCATTCATAATGGATTACATTTGCATTGATATAGTTCTTACACAATTTAATTAATTTAATATAAATTTTGTTTATAAGACTATTTACAAAAGTTTAAACCGAATTTTAAATCCTTTACATAATACATAAACAAAAATACACTATACAATCAGACTATCAAGACAACACCGAAACTTTCATTAATCCACCAACAGAAAATCAACCACGACCAACATCGCCAATTGTTACAAAGCATGTTACTGCACCAGTTGATCGACCAGTCGCCCCAAATACTGGTGGGCTACCAACTGGACAAAATATATGTTCTGAATGTGAACGCCTAATTGTGTAAGTGCCGTAACGTTTTTCTTTTCTAAATATAAATTTATGAATTAGGAGAAAATGTGCTCCTGTTTTTAGAAGGTGAATCATAAGTTATTTGTCATTAACGTCATAGTTGCTTTGACAAACTATATTGACAAATAGCGACATTTTTTCCAGTTGTTGTGTATTCAAATAATTAACAAATAATTTAATTTAGTGGGGACTCACACTACTGACAGGATTTACTAAAACCACTATGAATTAATCGAGTCGAAACCTGCCTACTAGACTAAATCGTATGTCTTTAATTTCAAAATACATAGTAGAATGTACTTGCATTATTCAAATTGCAGTACAATATGATAAAACTAGGATTAAGTAAATCTTGTCGATAGTCTGAGTCCGCTTTTAATTTTAATCATCAAATTTTTAAATTAACATGGAAATTTTTCCAGTTAATTAAAAATTTAAAAACATGAATAAATTAAATGTCATATGTATAATTATTTGATTACATGAATTACCGCAATTTTTATATTTTACTAACATAATACGTTTTTAAATGAATGAATGCAAGTATGATTGTGAATTGTCAAATATGTTTATCGTTCATCGCAAAATTTTTATCATCTTCATTTTCAAGACAGCAAACACAACACTTTCGATCGATTTGATACGTCAAATTACTTTTTCCGTTAAATTACCTACATAGTTCTAGAAATTCAATATAATTCGATACAAATTAGTATGATATTATAAATTTAATCGGCTCCATTAGACGAGCCTTATGCACCAGCTAACTTTTTCTGGACCGCAAGTCATGCTGTTGGTGGTGCAGCAGGTGTCAAGTCACATCGTCGTGGTGACGAAGAGTCTCATCATCAATCGCAACAACAACATCAACCACCGCCACCACCACATATGTCGGGGCCGCACGAAGACGAACGTATCGGTACACCGTTGCAGCAAAACACATTGGCACCCAGTGCTCCTCATCGTCCCAGTCTTCCGACTCAAGCCATTTCGGCGCCATCAACTACTTTTCCATCGTATCCGCCGCCACCGCCATCATCTTGTTATCCATCACAACAACAGCCACAATCGTTTCCACCACAACCAGCATCGATGTCGTTTCAGGCTCCGACCCTCGCACCGGCTCCAGATCCGGTTCAAGCACCTGTATCCTTCCAGGCTCCTAAACCCGCCGTACCTACAACTGTTGACGAAACACCGAAACAACCGGGCGCCGGAATGTCGTGTGAATCGTGCGGAGTTACTATTGCGTAAGGATTGTGTTCTTCATGATTGTTGACGTTGAGATGAACGTTGTATTTGTTAATGAATTCGTTGATAGTTGCGTATTATATGGAGCTCCTTTGACGAGAGTGTTTTGTTGATGGTTTCGTTCAATTTTCACTTTGATTTGTTACTGTATGGATTTATTGAATTGTGATTATTACAACAAATTAATTTTTGATAAAGCCATACAACTTCGGCTGTTGTTATTATTTATTTCAAACTAAGTACGGGAGGGTGGGGCAACTGTTTAAACTTTGACGAAACAATAAATCAGAAAATGTAAAACGAAAATTCCAGAAACCATTTACTTAGAAGAGTAGACGGTTTTTACTCGTGTACTTAATATCACCAGATTACACAATTTGAGGTATGGTGATTTTCAAATTGTATGGAATCTGACAACTCTAATTAAGTAATTTGCACATAAGTGTGAAAACCTCCTTAGATGACTGCAACATAAAAAAGCCTAGATACACCAATGGGGATGTTATTCTTATTCTTGACAGGTTTTAATATTATATTCGAAATAAAAGATAGATATCCTGTTTTGCCCCACCTTCGCCTATTTGTGTCTTTGTAAGATTATAATTTAAGTGAAAGTTCAGATGTTAGATCGTGCATGGGCGTAGCCAGAGAGAGGCGTATTAACATTGCGAAAAGACTAAGCTGAGGCTGATTATAGGTATAATATAAATAAAAATAAATAACAGGCCCGACAGTCCAACATTGAACTAAGGCCGCAGATGTGTTAGGGACACCCAATATCCAAGATTTTAACTGCTTTTTTTGTTGAGATGTTGAGTTCAACAGCACGCTCATCAGTGTTAACTGTGCGAGTGTGTTTTCTAGTGCATCTTGAAATTTCTAGTTTCCTTTCTTTGCAAACACAGTATCCGTTGTTCTATTTTTTTTTTAATTGCAACTAAAAATGTTTATTTGTTTTCATTTCTTTCTGAAATTGGCAATGTAGTCAATGGCCACTTCGGTAGCACCAAGACCTCCTAAAACATCTCGTTTCAAGCAGAAATGCTGGCGTGCCGTAGTTGTTTTCACTAAATTTTAGATTTGCCCCTTTTTACAAAAATCTTGACTACGCCCATGATGGATGTAGCTCGGGGCTTGTGGAACATAGCTGAAGGGAGCGTTGCGACTTTTCAAATCAATGCAAAATTTACTCGAATGCAATAATGACAATAGCATTATCTATTCGAATTGCTTTCGTTTCGGAGAGAAGGGAGGGTATCCTATAGGTTTCTGGCATATTTCAAGCATCGTGGAGTGCCGCGTCCAATTTATTTGGACGTCCGATATGGACAATGAGCGCATTCAAAGAATGAAATTCCCTGGAAAAAAACACTGGAAATTCTACAAAAAATGTCCAGCACCGAAACCTTTCTCTTCTGGGCACATACATAGATAATATGCGAAATGAAAAATCATGGGTGCATTCAGCGAGCACATATTGGAAAAACCAACTGGAAAGTGTTCTCTCCCCGCGTCCCACTTACCCGCTAATCGGTCCACATGCGATGTATCGAAAATTTCCCCTATGTAGCGTTGAATTGGAATGCTACATTTAGATGTGTAGCTACTACTTGGACTGCTCGATCAACTGTCACGCACAGCTGCTCGACCATCAATACTGGAAAATGTTTATTCACAGTTCAGTTGAAAAAATTTCATTTCTGAGCCAGGTTTTAGTGAACGTTATAATATTGTGCGATGAGAGTATACGTATTTTGAAAGGAAAGTAGCAGTTTTAGGTTTTTTGGATTTTTGATTGCCGCAATGTCTGCGGATGTATCAGCTGATTATAGAGAACTGACATTTCGTGTAGCAAGTCCATTCAGCGAACACAAACTTAGCAATTTTCCGATTTCTTGTGGTGGGGATATGTAGTACATCTCAAAATGTGCTCGCTGAATGCACTCCATTTGGAGAAAAGCCTGCTACATTTATCGTTCGTTGAATGCGGTCATCATAAAAAAATGATGTGCAAATAATAAAATTGAACTATATATTCAAAACGTTATCCATTGATGAACAAAAGTCAAAAATCGTGCGTTTGCTATGGTTTTGAGGATAATGACAGCAATAATCAATGACCCATGCAGAAATTCGTTTTCGGAAGATGCCAACTTTGGAAACTTTTTTTTATTTATTTTTTTCTTTTTGATCAAATCAGACTTTGTTTTTTCAAATACAAACGTAGATACATCTTACCTATCTACACATGGTCAACACAGTGGCATAGATAGCTTCTCGGAGAGGGAGGGGATGTGGTGAGAACTATTTTTTCATCAGAGGAAAAGGCGTTAAATTACGAGTTTAAGATGCCTTCTGAATAACGACTCTTTTTCGCATTCATAGTTCCGCAAGCAGAGTGTCCAAGAAATAGTTGGAATGATTGAAAATATTATATATTCGAATATTTGGATTTTATTACGTAAAATCGTATATGAGCAAATGTTTAATGTCGAACTATTCGACGCAAGGGAGCAACAAAACACCGGCTCAATTTTCATCATAGGGGTGAGTCGTACTCAGGTGAAAACAGATCAATTACTTAGAACTTTCTAGAATCATCAAAAGGAGTTTAAAGTCCGTCGAATGCGCCCCAGACCTTCAAAGTTCGGTGGTGGAAGGTTGGTGATTTTGTAAGGGCAACTTTACAACTGACACAGATGCAGTTTTTTTTTTGGCCACCGTTTACAGCGGTATATTAAACTGGAAGATAAATTTAAAGGAACCCACTTTTGCTCCTCCGAATTTTGCACGAAAACTCTTACTAAAATTTGTATGCACTATTGAACGAAAATTTCGTATAGAAAATATCCTTTTGAATAAAAATTTGTTTTTGCTAGTGTGAGGCACTTGTTAATACTACAACAAAATGGTAGCTGCTACTGACGAATGAGGGGTATGAATTCGAGCCTAGGGGCAGTTCGTGTTGTGAGATATTATGCCATAGAAATTCCCCCCAAAAATCTATAACGGATTCTTGATTGAACCTAAACCAAGTCCAACATGTGCCATAACACTGCCCAATTAGTCATAGGGAATTCTCTTGTTTCGCGTAATATGTCACAATGGTCAGATTTGATCAGATGCTTTGTTCTCTTGTGGAAGTTTCCCTATCTGAAAAAACGATCCGATCGAATCTGTGGAATGCCAGTACGAGACTACATATACATAGGTACGGCACTGGAAATTGTCCAAATTCTAGCCAAGAAAGTGGCATGGCACATACTTTAAAACGGGTCATTTTGAAACAGAAAGGTGTTTTGTCAGAATTTTGACATGTATATGTCTTTGCGGAGGCTACCTGAGAAATACTGGGTATCGTTCCGTGAAAAATCGTCACGAAAAACTGTAACGAAAACGTTTCACGCTTAAAATCGACCTTCCCGTAGTGCGATCTTCACCAAATTTGGTACACATTATCCTTTGATCGCTCTGACTCAGAATCGACAATCACTATTTCGATAAGTTGCGGGAATAGCGGTAAATTCACCATTGAAGCGAACGAAAATTCATCTTTCAATTGGTTCTCCTGGCTCTCCCCGTGGACCGATGTCGACGAAACTCGGAGGGAAGTTAAGTGGTGCGATCCTTAATATTTTGGTGCCAGCACTTTTTATGAGGAAGATGTCCTTGGGCACAAAATGTCCTTTTTTCTGTGGGAATGCATTATAGACATTATGTATAAGGATATGGATATCAAAATTCAGAATCCGTTGTGACGAGTCTTGTAAAATCACGACAAATTGATTTTGAGTTTTGTTAAAGGATATTACAACCAAAAAGGACATTTTTCTAGCATAGCAAACAGAGTATGGGCATTATGGGTGTCGTTCGAAAGGTGATATTTGAGACACTGTATGTGATCGGTTTCAAAATATTTTTTTCTTTTGAAAAAAAAAAGAAAAAAATATCACTTGTCTCAGGGGAGGTTCGAACCATGGTCCAAACCGTCGTTAATTCCTTCCAAAAAGTCAACAACGACCACCAAACCGCCATGACCACACTGCGCCTTATCAGTACGAATAATTTTAGTGATCATCATCCTCTGGTCTATAGCCATCACACAGTGCAGTATAGTTACGTGGAGACGTGCAACGGATGGCTGATGCAAATGCCTGGTACAATTGTAAATGGCGAGCAGGTATAAATTGAATTTTCGATTGCATCGTGCACTTTCGAATTTGTCACATGTAAAACGCGCGCGTAAAAGAGAGGCATCCAAAATGCATACGATTTATCGCGTAAATTTACGAAGAGTAGAAAATCAATAGTCGTTTTAGTATGATCACCAAAATCAAAAGAATGTTCAGGTAACTAAATAAAAAAGAGAAAAACATACGGCCCGTTGCGACTCGAAAACACCACCCCATGCACCAAACACCTATCACCCAACCTGCTCGGCTATGCCGACCTCGAAGATGGGGAGTAAATCTCGTGATCATCACAGATTATCTCGCACAGGTCGGTGCATGCAGGCAGAACATAATTGCCATTGTGGTCGTCGTCGTCATCGTTAGTTGAACAGCTTCTGGGCAACGGAAGAATGATATGTATTGTGTGTTCGGACGGAGCGTTGTGTGACGTAGCGTTGTGTGACGTAGCGTTGTGGGACGGAGCGTTGTGGGACGTTGGTTGACAGTGGTTGTACAGCCACTGAACGTTAAAATGCAACAGTACGTGACAGTGGTTGTACAGTACGTAACAGTGGTTGTACAGTACGTACGTACGTTTGAACATGATCATGGTATGATTGCTAGATTTATCGTAATAACATGTAGTCGATGTAGCCTGGTGGGGTATCCGCCAAGCTTGGTGCGTAGGGCAATGTGTTCGAGTCCCACAGCAGCATATTTGTTTTTTTCTTTTATTTGTATCCAAAACATTTTTTTTAGCTTGGTGATAATTATTTGGACATGTAAAACACGTGTGATTATTTCGAGGCAATTAGGATTTGTACGCTGGGTTGTTCCGTGAAAAAATATGTGACTTTGTAAAGCATAGCGAAAACCTAACGAAGCTTTAAGTAGTTTGATCATTGCTTAATTTGGTATGTATTCATTTTCCTTTGACCACCCTTGCAAAGAATCGACAATCACTGATGAGTTGCGGGAATAGCGGTAAATTCGCCGTTGAAGCGAATGAAAAGTTATCTTTCAATTGGTTCTCTTGGCTCCCCCTGTGGAGCGATTTGGATGAAACTCGGACGGAAGTTAAGTGGTGCGATCCTTATTATTTTGCTGTCGGCACTTTTTATGAGAAAGATGTCCTTGGACAAAAAAGGTCTCTTTTTCTTTGGGAATGCATTATAGTCGATATGCATATAAAAATACCGTCTTCGGTGAGTTGAGCCCTTTAAAATCACCACAACCTCATTTTGGGTTTTCAAAGGATATTATTATGTACCACCAAAAAGAACACTTATCTAAGGAAACTAAGAATGGGCATTATGGTTGTCGTTTGAAAGTCGATATTTGGGGTACTGTATGTAATCGGTTTGAAAGGATTGTGGGGCTTCTGGCTTCTGGAGTGACAATATAGAGGCTGATGCAATGTGGACTATTTTGTAAGCAATAACGTAGACATATACATGATCTAAGATTTTTCCCCTAGGGGAAAACTTCTCGGTGTTTTTAATGAATTGCAATGCTAATTGAATTGGAGGATCCCCCTTTCTCGACGCCACTGGGCCAACCATGTGTTTATAGCTTTTGAATATAAATATAAAAGATTCAAATCAATTCAAGGTGCACTTAAGCGCAAACATCAATTAAAGTTTTTTGAGTTTGAGCGACTAGTGGTAGAGTAGCATAGTAGAGTGGAACTGGAAAGTACTCTACTCTTTAGGGGATGAATGCACTCATTAACATTGTTTGGCTAGCAGGGACGTACGTACAAAAATATTTTAAAAGGGGTTTTAGCCAAGAATCCAGCGCGAGGGGTATGCTAGCGCTGCTAAGCGCGACGAATTCATTTGTGATTTTATCAAAAAACACAATTTGCATATTAGCCACTAATAATAGTCAGTGAAAAATGATATCTGAGAAATTACAGTATTTGCAGAATCGAATTTATCCAATTTAATTCCACAATTTTTCTGTTATTTTCGATTACTAAGCATTATTATCGTTTGAATCCAGTTGCATAGAATCAAAATCGGTTCAAAACCTCAAAGCGGGCTTTTCAGATCTTAAAGGTACATTTTCCTCGACACGACTACTGCAGCGGCTCTAGCGACAGCGACTCGCTCATATAAAAACTCATTTTTCTTTCATTCTAAGAACGAGGTTTTATATGAAATGAGCCAGTCGCTGCCGCTAGAGCCACTGGGGTCGTGCTGAGGAAAATGTACCTTTAGAGGGTAAAGCGACACTCGAATGGCTCCTTATCTTCTTCAATTATGTTAAAGGATCGTAGGACTGAATTGACTTGGGACTTGTGAATCTCACGTTGGTGGATAAATTGTAAAAGATTAAAATAATTTTTATTAAATTGTAAAAGATTAAAATAATTTTTATTTTAACGTTTCAGTTAGTCATTTAGACCTTCTTAGGACAGCCACTGTTCGGTAGAATTCATCAGTGGCGCAACCACAGACCCAGAAATTAGGAAAGGACAAATTTCAAAATGAAATATGAATCGTTGAGTTTGGTTGCAGATTTTCTTAAAATTAGAATTCTTGTTCGACGAGCATACAATGCAGAGGAATTTTAAAACGCCTTTGCTCAAAACAATAGAATTGAACCGCGCAGTCTGAAGAAATTTGAAAAAAAAAAGTTATTTGCCATTTAATTGAAGTTTTGAAAGTTTTTCATTTTAAAAATAACGTGTATAGATTTCTAGGTGTTAAATATCTTTCTTGTAAATAGGTAGACTAGTTTATGCAATTTTTAAAAAACTAACGAGTATCATAATGTTCCGCATTTGATAAAAGTATTTTAAAATAATTGTTGCACAGATATTTTAAAGTGAAAGACTGAGCAGGACACAAGCGCTGTATCCATCGCAGCAATTCACATTCGATCTTGCGAAAAACAGTCCTGTCATGCTCTCACCTGAGACGATATGATTCCATGGACACACGACATTATCCCAAATTGGGTATACCTAAATTTCAATTTTTCTCTTGTGGTGCCGTGCATTTACATAATCTGCACCAATTGCGATGGACGCAACTGATTAATGACGTGCTGATTGCGCGAAAACTCGCGATTCCATTACGCTAAGCTACGAAAAAGTTTACATCGAAAATAAGCAAGGCTGCAATGGGAGCTTAAATCATCGTAAAGTGTAAATTCTACAAAATACCATCATTACCCAACTTGCAAAGACAAACTCAAATGTCTGTCTAGTTACATGGATGACATTAGCCCTTCCAGGAAAATTCCTAGTTGCGCCACTGGAATTCATTCAGCCTTTGGTGCTGATCTATGAACAACCAGATATTTAGAATTTCTTCAATGAAATCGAACATAAACGTGAAAATGAAACAATTTTTCTGATGTTGAATACAGTAAAGTTGATATCTAACGTTAGTTGCTTGCGAAAACCTCCGTCTTACATTCTGTCTTCGGTTTCAGAATTGAACAATAAATTTACATCGATATAGGATAGAGAAAGTGGTGCCAGTTGATCTCCAGCATAATGTGGGTCTATCATAATTTGCGTCCACTCATACTGTGGATTGGAAAATTTCTCTTTTCCACTACTGATTTTCTTAAAACGTTTCCCGTGACTTGGAGCATACAAATGGTTGAATCGATCATCGATTTTTTTCACTATATAGAATGACTGTAGTGTAATGTATGAATGTGTTTTCTTGTTTGTTTGTCTATTTGATTAAGCAAACAAAATTGTAATTTTTCTTAACTAACGGTACATTTTTATGTCTTTCCATCTGATCGTGACATTTACATGTCATTATCACCGCTGCGTATTCGATTCATCATCCATCATCGCATCGTCACTGATCTCTTCGTCTCAACATCATAAACAAATGCATTCAAACAAAAACTCGCATAGTGGTGTCTTTGTACGCATCAAGGATAAGAATCTTCATGCAGAATGTTTCAAGTGTGCTACGTGTGGTACGAATTTGAAAAATCAAGGATACTACAATTTCAACAATAAATTGTATTGTGACATTCATGCACGTCTTGCTGCCATGAATAATCCACCCAAAGGCACTGAAGGTTATTCGCCGGTGCCACTTAAACCGTAAGTTTAATATTATCGTATATAATATAGTAGATATCCGTTTATTTTTATATATTTATTTTTTTATAGTAACATTCAGTATGTTTGTCCAATCATTTATTGAATTGGTATTTTCTGTGTTTGTTTTGTATAAAAATAAATTTGCTGATGTAATGCATTCAATTTGATAGTATAGATAAAGTACAATGTTGGGTGGATTTTTTGCCAATTTTGTTTTTGTTTTGAGATATAAAAGAAAAAACATTTATTTTTACATTTTCACCATTTGGTATAGTTTTCGATTTGAGTTTGATGAATCAAATTGTTCTTTTATTAACTTAAATCAATCCATTGCTTATGTCGAATAGTATTAAGAAAGGGGAAAAATATTTGCGGAAGCTATTTAAAAACAAAACCGAAAATAGGATAGTCTGGTCCTCCTCTATCACCCTTAATACATTAAATTTGAATAAACAAGAAAAGTGATAAAAAATTCCTTAATCAAAGAAACTATAGAAAATGGTTCAAGTAAGTTTTATGAGTCGGCGATATATGTAATATACTACCTAAGTATGTAGTTTACTCGAACCCTCCATATTCCTTCAATTCGAATCGGAATCCAATTATATTATTTAAAAAAAAAGTATTAATTATAAAAATACCCTGACGAAGTGTATCCATGTCCAAGAATACAATCCCGGGTCCTTGACATTAGTGCCACCTGCAATTTCTTTGCTATTATATTGCAATTTTATTACCATTCTATGTCTAGTCTAGACTGCAATATGTATCCTAAAAAAGACGATTCATCACATCTAAATCCATGCCACTTAATCTAATTTTATTCCGTTCAAAACTATTCCAAATATTCACTAAAAGTAATTTTAGTATACGTGAATTTTCTTGGCAAGGAAATTGGTTTCCGTCCATATACAAAACTGTAATCTACCTTTTCCTTTATTTATATTTAAATTAAAAAAAAAAACTATATCTGCACTAATTAAATTTTTGCTTCTACTATACCCGCAGGAATACAAAATTGAGCGCAAATACCATTTCAGCTGCATTGAACAGCCATTCGCAACAGAATGGATCAAATGTAAGTACATACCAATATATTCATACATACATATAGGTTTCGTTGAGTTGTGCTTAGTTGAGCTTTAAAGTGTGTACTTTACGTAAATTTTTCGAATTCAGCGTACCATCGAGGAACACCTTTATATATGTTTATAGGTGTCTCGCAGTTAAGTAATTCAATAGTTACACAAGTATGATTGTATGTCTGAAGTGTATTTTTAGTATGTCAAACACTTTTTGTATATGAGTTGAAAATAACTTTTTTTTGTTCTGTCCTGAATGAATTTGAATTTGTTTTTGAGTTGAATATTTGCGTATAAATTGAATTTGTCGGTTTACAAAAATTGTAGTTACTCGAAAATTGTCAACATTGAAAGGAAGGAAGGAAGTTGATTATTCAGGATTTTTTTTTATCAATTTTATCTGACAACTGAAATTATTGAAAAATATTGGTTCCATTCATTATATTCTCGTACTCATAGTTCTTAGGCATGAAATTATATAAATTTTTATAAAAAAAAGTATCTAAGTATTTCTGATGACTTATTTTTATCAGGCAAAAGAAGCGTTTTAAAGAAGTTCAGAGCAAATTCCCGGATGGGACTTCAAAAGTTTCAAGATCTGTGGCATGAAATTTTTTAGAGAGGTTTACAAGGTCCTCAATTGTACTGAGTGGTTTAGGGGCAAACAAACATTTTATGGCATAATTTTTTGTACGACATTTTAAAAATCGGCTCTTTTCCGTGTGCCACCCTGTACAATGCAAATTTAAAGGCAATATGTATAATGTCGGCTTTGTTAATCTGATTGAGGTACATAGTGGTTATCGCAATCGCTTTCGCACAAGGCCGTGGGTTCGAATCCTATCAACTGGCATGATGGTTTTTTGACAGACAGAGGTGACGAACTATGATCTCACTTAGATGATAAAACAGTACTCATGGGGATTACATAATAATTCAGCAGAGGGAGTTAATCCTAACTCCTAACTAACCAAGCAAATGCTGGTCGTTCACCGAGCATAATAATAAGTTTGCAAGCATTCTGTTCGCATTAGGTATATGGTCTTGACTCGATAATCCGGATCAATTATTGCAAGGGGTGGTCCGGATCATCAGAACATCCGCATTAGCGAAATCACCTTTTTCTCAAGAAAAACAGTCCAAATAAATAAAAAAGAGGAACAAAAGCCGATAAATGTTTTATTTCTTTGAAGTTAGTCAGCATCATGTTATTTGCCAAACGGTTCCGTAAAAAAGTACGAGACCAAATCTACCATTTCACCCTGAAAATCTCAAATATCCGGATTATAGAATCAAAATTGCTGCCGAAATCCGGACTATACAGGGTTATTGGTTAAGTCGACCTATTCCCTGCAACACGTTATAAGAGGGTCAAAATGCAACAAAATGAGGCCATAAATTTGAATTTTTAGGTTTTAGAATTTTTCCATTTAAAGTAAGAATAAAAAAACTACTAAGGTAATGGGTTTAAACTTATTTTTGGCTTTTAGTCAACACTATAGCAGACATTTCTTAATCATTTAAAATTTCAAAAACCCATCGCAATTCGAAATTTTTAATTTTAAATAAAAAAAAATTTTCTTAGATTTTTTAAAAGATATTTTTAATGTAGTATTACTAAAAAAAATTATATGGCATGGAGTCTGCAGACCGCTGGAAAAACATACGCGTGTTGTTAGCTTTCCAAAAACGTGTCAATGTCAATACAAATATTTGAAATAATTGAAACAGCTAGCTGCAACTTGTTTGGAGACCATAATTTCCTTTGATAAAAAATGAAATAAATGTCATTAAATTCAAAATGCATCGTATAATGTACCGCTTTATTTAATTTTTTATCAAAGGAATGATGATGTAAATTTTGATCCGAGTGGGTTTTGAATAGTAATATCCGAGGTAGCTTGCAAGATAGTGCTATCTGTAGTCAGTGGCGAACCACGGTAGGAGCTAAGGGAGCGAAAGCCCAGAATAAGAACTTAGGAAAAAAAATGCAAAACGAAATATTCAGTAAAATTTTTCGTTGCAGATTTAAAAAATAAGCATATGTTTTTAGAGCATAGGTTATTTGCCACGTTTAATAGTCAAGTTGCAACAAACGTTGGGAAATGTTGGACTACTCGTATGTACCAGCATACAGGTTTATGTATGTTTATGTTTTCAATCACGCTCTGTATCTCACTTGGTTGAGTCGCACTCTACGATGCTAGTAATAGTCTAGGGGGCCGGAGATCGAATCTCGGCGTGGTCCAGGAAATATATAGTGCTTGCAACATTACACCCCTCATAAGCAATATAACGTTGACTCGAAGTAGACTATAAACGGCTGAGTAAACGCATCATGCCCCACAAGCGGTTGCGGTAAAAAAAATCCTTACCAATGTACTAAACAAATCACTGCACTATACAATGTTTGAAGGCGTAAAAATGCGAGTTTGATTCCAAGCACCACGTATAATTTTCTGCTTTTGAGACTGTAGTCTGGAAAACTAGCCAGATGCCTTCTTTGCCACTCTATATACTGCCGCGGAATGCAGGACCGTATGATATTTTCCAGCACGGACAAATGGACAGCAGCAAGACTCGTAACTAACGGGGTGCCGATGCTGCGTCCAAATATGTTCATACGTTTCACTCGTGGAAAACAAAAATATTTGTAGTTTTCAGGCCCTTGATATCCAGAACAGGAAAACCTACGTGTGAGTATCATGAATCGATAACATAAGTAGATCAGAAATCTTTCCCTTTAGGGAGACTTTTTATCACATATTTTCATGCGTTTCATTGCATGGTTTCTGAGCTGCAGAACTCAATTTTAACTGTCACATGAAGTCGCTCCGGGAATAAATTTATCAACATTCTATCTGAAAGGGATTATAGATTCCGTATCCGAATCCGTATCAAGATTTATTTTGTAGCTAAATCATATCAGCAATGAAATTTATATCTCGCAAGAGGAATATGCAGACCGAGAGACAAAAATAGCACCAATATAGACGAACTACGGCATAAACCGCAGAAATTGGAGACCAGTTGAATGTAATCAGAATCACCAGTGAATGTCTAAACTTTTTTCGCTAATCTCGACTGTCCTTTGTTAAAATTTGGCTCTGAAATTACAAAAAAAAATCAGCCTACGATGTTTAAAAGCCCCTGGAGCCTCTTCCTTTGATTCTTTCTCGATGAAACTTGGCACCAACGCCAAAGCCCAAGATCTAGGCTTTCCAACAACACCACAACAAACAGCCTACGTGGCCCAGGAGTGGAGCTATGGGTGTTTAAGTGACGTCATGTTTGACAGGCCTTTAGAAATTTTCATTTTTCATTTCATTTTTCTTTTTTAATTTTTCATTTCATTTTTCATTGTTCATTTCATTTTGCATCAGCTTGCCTACAAGTCCGCAACTCAGTGGGACATTTTTATGTTTCTATTGTAGTTTATCTCTCTTATCTTATTAAGTTGAACCCAAGTTGAACTCAAGTTGAACGTAAATTGAACCCAACCCCAATCTCTGTTGATCCTTGAATGGCACCCAAAACTCACAGGGTAATGCCAAAAACGTAACGCTTTTTCGTTGCAATTTTCGTGACGCTTTTCGAATTTATGTGCCAGAGTCAAAACATAAAAATGTTAAAAACTTACAGGCGTGACAGTCCATCTTTGGACCAAAGTCACAGATGTGTAAATGACATCAAATTTCCAAGATCTTAGCTGATTTTTTGTTTCAGATCAACAGCACGCTCTGCAATGTTTTTTATACCCATCATAGAGATCATAGTCCCTCACATGGGTCGTGAGTTCGAAAAATACCATAAACTTAATTCGTTCAAGGTTCGAGACTCACCTTGAACGAATTTAGTTTATGGTGTTTGACTTTGTGCACGGAAGGTGGGCGCAGTAACCACTACACCAGCCAGACTATCTTAAAATGTTCACCGACAATTTCAAATTCTAAGAAAATCAAGATTTTCAAACAATTTCGGGCTTACTCCCCCCCCCCTCACTGAAATCCTGGCTACGCCCATGAAAACCGTAAAACGTATTTCTATCAAAAAAGATTTATAGCCCAGAAGAAAACCAGTGACAGACGACTTGAACTGATGTCTTGGTCAATTTCTATTTATCGCAAGTGGAATATGCAGTGCGCGAGAAAAAAAATAGCACTGGATATAGACGAGCTACGGTCTGAAAAGCTGAAATTGGAGACCAGTTGAATCTAATCAGATTAAAGTCTAAGCACGTGCAGGGGCCATTTTTCGTTAAGTGGTGTAAAACATCATTCTCGACTATCCTTTCTTAAAATTTGCCTAACAATATTTTCGCAACCGACAATTTAAACTCCTAAGGAAATCGTGATCTTGAAAAAATGTCGGCCGGATTCGTCCTCTATGACACAGATAGCAGCAGCATTTTTAATCTCAGATTCCTCCATCGTTTTAAATCGCCATACCATAAAAAAGGGTATGCGGCATTCAAACGCCGTTGACATCACTTTGACATTCAGCGGTCAATGTGACTTCAGATAGGCTTTCTAGTGCCCTCTTTAATCCGCCCATATGTTTTTAGAAGGCTTTTACTGCGTCTATTCTACCAGATCATCTTGTGTCTGAAAGCTAGATAGGCTTTCTAGTGCCCTCTTTAATCCGCCCATATGTTTTTAGGAGGCTTTTACTGCGTCTATTCTACCAGATCATCTTGTGTCTGAAAGTTTGTGCAGGGAACTCCATATACTATCATTCAAAATTTCCCAGCGTTGTGGGCAGTCGCTGAATAGGGCGATTATACAGCATTAGGATTTCTTGGAATATGTGACTTTGAACTCCGTTGTATCGGTCTTTCATATTACTTCCGCTGTCGTATCCTTGTGCCTGACAATAATCCAGGGAAATATTATGTTTTTCTAAAGTTTTTTTTATTTCAATCCACAAAAGCCATAAATCTTTCTTGAATACCGAATAACCTTTTCCTTGGGTCAAAATTAAGATATCACCGAGTGAAGGTGTTTTGCTCGATGTGGCTTGCATCGAGCGTGCACTGCACACCTTCGTTCATTTAGAATCACTGAATTTACATTCTGAGCGCAAATTTCAATAAACGTGTTTTGGATTTCAGCCGAAACTTTAAAGCATAATATGTAATTATTCGCATATAATACAAGAATTGGTACGAATCTACATAGACGATATGTAATTTGAAAGGGGCCCGGTGTTGTGGTTTTGAAATGAAATATTTGTCAATTGATGTATTCTGAGTCGAGTAGTTTCCAAAAGTTTTATTGCCACGGTTGTTAAATATGTATTACAAATTATACCTATTACGTATTTTTTATTTTCGTCGAATTTCCGGGCCTCCCGAAAAACCGAGGCCCGTGGCGTTTCTGTCCAGCTTTTGTATGTTGTAAAATTATATTTTCCCGGAATAGTACAGAACATTATATTTCTATGCTATAATTGCGATTGGTCATTTTATTCAATATCCCACTGCACTCATTCATCGTACTCGTACAACAAAATTTCGAGTCCTGAACATAACGAGTGATAAAGATATCAATCGAATCAATCGTGCTCAGAATCGGTGGTTTAACTGCGATCGCTAAGCGATCATCACATGAGTCGTCTCTATGAACACGAACCTTAAAGGTACGTGGTTGTAAAGACGTTCAGCGATCGTAGTTTTGCCTTTAATTCCGAGTCATGTTTGCATATTTTTTGAATGTGGCTATACAGGGTGTCCGGAAACTGCCGCATAAACGCGCCGGATTATGATTCCTCAGTTGATTTCCAGCAAAAAAGTTGTACGGAATATACCCCCTCAGCTTAACCCTTTAGCTGCCACAGGCATTTAAAGATTTTTGAAAAAATCATTTTCTTGCGCGGCTTAAAGCCTAATATTTTCAAAGCTAGAAAAGCTAGAATAGTGAAGTAAAATGATTATTACAGCCAACAAATTTACCTGTTAAATAAAACTAACCACACTAAAATCGGATAAGAGGTTTGGTTTTTACGGAGCTTCAAAGTCAAATTTGCGTGATTTGTCCCAAAAACAATCTTTTTTTCCATCTCAATTTTCTCCAACTTCTGTCAAGGTGAGGTGCTTGTACGATTCTTTTAAAAATTGGCGCATAGTCTTACGATCATATCGTTCTTACAACATTTTATTCTAGCTCCATATTTCTAACAGTTTTGGTACCTTAAGTGCAGAAAACTAGGGTTAATTTTGGCTCGATTTCGACATACTTTGAATAGATTTTATACCAATTGCAGATCTTTAGGGGCAGTGTGAATTGAATTCTATTGAATTCGAGCTAAAATTAACCCTAGTTTTCTACACTTAACGTATAAAAACTGTTAGAAGTAACGAAGCTAGATTAAAATGATGTAAGAAGATATGATTGCAAGACTATGCGCCAATTTTTAAAAGAATCGTACAAGCACCTCACCTTGACAGAAGTTGGAGAAAATTGAGATAGAAAAAAAGATTGTTTTTGGGTCAAATCACGCAAATTTGACTTTGAAGCTCTGTAAAAACCAAACCTCTTATGAGATTTTGGTGTGGTTAGTTTTATTTGACAGGTAAATTTGTTGGCTGTAATAATCATTTTACTTCACTATTCTAGCTGGTCTAGCTTTGGAGATATTAGGCTTTAAGCCGTGCAAGAAAATGATTTTTTCAAAAATCTTTAAATGCCTGTGGCAGCTAAAGGGTTAAGCTGAGGGGGTATGTTCAGTACAACTTTTTTGCTGGAAATCAACTGAGGAATCATAATCCGGTACGTTTATGCGGCAGTTTCCGGACACCCTGTATTCATACGCCTACAGTGCTCCGAACTAGTGGTTTAACTGCGATCGCTGAGCGATCATCACATGAGTCATCTCTACGAACACAGACCTTAAAACTTACAGTCAGGCGCTACTAGTTACTAGCTGCTAGTGCAGCGAGTAAGCTGCATGCGGGAAATCTCCACGATGACGACGACATCAACAACGAAACAGTGTCATATAAATGGGTGACTACGCGTTGTTACGACGTTCGTCACCGAGTGTGTGTGCAACTAGACGCGTGAATAGTCACCCTATCTGCCTAGGAATTATAGTTGCATGGGCGAAATTACCACGGTGACGTGACGTCGTAAACAATTAAAAAAGTGTTATGCAATTTTACTAGTAGCTAATAAAATGTATATACTAGTGGAATAGGACACGTTCAATTCGACTAGCAACCAACAGGCGGGTGAATATACGCTACAATTATTTCGTGGATTTCTACAAATTTGAGCTTGATAAATGTTAACAGGGTGTCCTAAACGAATTGCAAAAGTAGATTATAATCGGCAATAAATTTAGTATGAATGTTTTGAATGGTAGGGTATTTACTACGAATATGTTTGAGATCGGGAATTGTTGCAGGGTGTCCCAAACGAGGTGTAGAAGTGGTTGCCATAATCGGCCTATTTTTTTGCTGGCCTACCCACAAACGATAGCTAGCACAACACAAAAATCCAAAAAAAACTGCGGTTACAGACGTCGTAAGACCTGTGCGTATAGTTTTGCCCGTTCGATCGAAAACATTTACAAAAAGTGACTGTTTGCTGTGCATTGTCGTCAAGGGGTGGCGCTTTTTTTCAATGCACAGCAAACAGTCACTTTTTGTGAATGTTTTTTTTTTTACATGACACTATTTTCGTTGATTATTATTAGTTAGTCTGGCTGGTCGAGCGGTTAGTGCGCGCACCTTCGGTGCACAGGGTCATGAGTTCAAATCTCACCGTGTTCCATGGTGTTTTTCGAACTCACGAGCTTGTGACGGACTATGATCTCACTCAGATGGTCAACGAGTACCCATTTATGGGGATAAATAACACTGCTGGGCGTGATGCTGATCTCATTACCTCAACAAAAAGCAGATAAGATCTTGGAAATAGGATGTCACTAACACATCCTGCGGCCTTAGTCCAATGTTGGATTGTCGCGCCTGTTATTTATTTATTTATTTATTATTAGTGTCGTCGCATATGGTGATTTCCCGAATGAAACTTTACTAGCGCTAGTAAACTTGCCAAATGTGACTTTAGCTTAAGACATTACGGCCAGAACGGGCGATGTGTCTACGCTGCAGGCCGAGCGAAGCCACGGAGCGGTATAGGAATGAAAAACCTTTTTGACCGCTGGCTTGTTCGGCCTGGTGAATTTCGATCAGATTTTACTGAACACGGAAGGTGTAAATTTGGCCATTTTTCAAATAGATTTAGCAGAAAAATTGCATCCTTATATCATTACTAAAAAGATAATACTTCTTCGTGATTAAAAATCGCTTTGCCTTATACTATTGAAATATCTTTTATACCACCAAAATAAAGTGCATCTTTCAAGGCAATCACACGACACTATTGCCTATGACTTACACACAAGTGTAAGTACACCTATCCATACTCATTCCTAGTTATCTTTAGCCACGATTTACATACATATGCATATTTATCAGCTGTGTCAATATATTTGTGTATGTATGTGCAATGAGTAAATTGATCTTTTGCAATTGGCATGTTCTATTTCAAGAATCAGTGTCACAGTTGTATCTATCGAAGAAACAGTTACTGTGTCGAATTTTATTATCTAACGAAAAATTTCGCGCAAAAGTATCTGTTGTATGAGTTTTCTGATAAAATACATAGTGTGATAATTGCATTTTAAACAATATCTGCGAAATCTAGTAGAAAAAAATCCAAATTTTAAAAAAGGATTCTTACGTTTTTCTTTGTATACGTAATAAATATAATAAAACAAGCGGAAGCATTGATATTGGTAACAAGAGAGTGTGAATCATTCCAAAGAATGTGCTGACGATAGTGAATTCTGGTGATACGTACAATTTTTTAAGAACAAACGTTTAATTCAGGAAAAAAACCGTTAACATTTGTATGTCTTGATTTTTTTTGACGTGACCTTGACCTAATATTCACAAGGAAGTGGCACTTTGAGGTTATATAAACTTTTTTCAAAGGACTTGTAAAAAATACGTCCCTCGGCAGTGTTAATTATATAATTAGACAAAATCTACATAATGAACTTTCTGCCAAATATTGTGTTCTAGTTCAAATCCTGAAACTTTAGTCGATTTGGCGTACATGGACCTTTTTTATCTTTGTTGGATTGTGTTCCGAATATACCACCCTTCAAAAATCATATTTTCGTTGAAACCCTAGACTTACCGTTTTACCAATAATAACTTTATCTATGAAAAAAAAATTGTTTGGGAAATTAAAATTCAAAAACAGATTATCGAAATTTCCAGCATCTGTTTTATTCAGATTATTCTGATCGAAGCAGGCGAATGCTCGATACTATTTATTAAGTTTCTTTCTGTTAGAAACTTGATCATTGAAGTTCTAAGTCAATTGAATTAAAATACTAAAGGTTTTTGTTCCTAGAGGCGGCTCATGCGATGATCGCTCAACGATCGTAGTTGAACAACCAGTTCTTAGATATAGTGCTGGGCGGATATTTTATTTACAGACATGTTATATTCGATACTTAGGAATGTGGCCACATTAAACAAATATGCAAATAGGCGTCAGCGATCGAAATTAGACAACCGGTACTGTTGACCTGTTGCTTTGAGTGATAGTGGATACTAGGAATGTGGCCACATTAAAAAAAATCAAATAGGTGTCAGAATTTGTTGATAAAATACCATCGCTCAGTCGTTCCTAGCAACACAAACCTTAAGTCGTCTCTTGGAACACAAACCTTGAAGGTGTTTTTCCTATGATGATCGAGTGATGATCGCTCATCGATCGTAGTTCAGTTTCAGTTTGAATACGATGGCACATATTTTGTTTGCACATGTGGTTCTTCAAATGTTAAATCACCACTAGGATACACCAATTATACAGGAACTATGCAAGTATTTATGATTATACCTGTTTCTTGACTACGATCAATGGAAAATCATTAGGCATGAGCCCCGTGCATAGGAACACAAGCCTTAAACCCAATCATTTCTCAATTACAATTAGTTTTAGTGCATGTTAAATATCTGACAGAAACAGAAAATGAACTTATGGATGAACATTGATAAATCGAGTAGGTTTCGAATCTACTAGAATATAATAGTAAGTGGGATCCTTTTTTAAATTGTATAGGGCGGATATGAAATGTATGAAATGTTTTCGTAATGTCCATTGTTTGTTCCTTCTTCCTTTTAATTATTGTTGACATTAGTAATATTTTTTGCAAACTTTATACATTTTTTACATTTGCTAGTGCTAACTTAACTAATTCCATATGTTTTGCTTCTCTACGCCTAATCATAAAATAAAAATCTGAACACGCCGCTGCACACATGTCTTAACAAAAACAACAATCGCAACCACCAACGCTTATAAAAACAATAACAAAAAACAAAACAATCGCCAACACCGGTCTAACACACCAAAAATCAGCATGATCCTGTTTTCAATGTTGTATCATCTGTGTCGCCATCGCTCTCTCATAATCATTCACGAACAAGTAGTTTATCATCGTCGTCGCTAAATAGCCTTGCCGGCATGTCCTCATCCTCCTCATCACAATCGTCCACAATGAGCCGCCAAAGTCCCGATAAATTAATGTCATCGCCAGAAAAGCTATCGCCCGCACATTCGCGACAATCAAGCGAGAGTGGCAATACAACAAATAACACCGTTTTCGGCCATCATCCGACTTCGTCCGCCACCGGATCCGCTACTATCCGTACAAATTCGCGGACAATGAGTCCTGTCATGTCATTTCCACCCCCACCACCACCACCACCACCCCCGTCACTACCCTTTGACAAACAAACAATGTCACCAGCTGCCACACTAACATACAGTAACGAGATAACAATTAATCACCGACCAAAGAACGTCCAGGACTCGGTCGTTAGAATGCCAACGAAGAATGGAATATCTGAAAATAACGTGGTCGCATCCACTCGTAATGGCGGCATTAGTAACGGTTTCGCAAAAGGTGTTGCTGGTGATATTAGCACGCCGGGAGGGGATTTTATCGAATCGGATGATGGCGGAGAATCGCGTCATGTATTGTCACAATCCAATGTCTATAATACATTTTTGAAAAAATACGCTAATAAAATGCAAAATGATTTTCTTGATGGTCCCGTTCCGGCTACGACAACTAACGGTAGCAACCATAAATCATATTCCGCAACGAAAAATACAACGAATTCAACGACACCCGTCACAACAGATAGAATTAATGACAGTAGTGTGATTAGTGGAAACGTGAAAATGGCGACGTCTTCTGTAACGGATCCGATTGGGTCGAAAACTAACGGTTATACGGAAAATGGCGAATCAATTTATGGGACAATACGTCCGCACAATGGCGGACGAAAAGATTCGCTGGCGGACGAATTTAAGTATGTCACGTTGGACGGTAGTGTGATTAGAAGTGTCATACCGCCCGGTAAGGGAGTTAGGACGAATTATAAGGTAAGTGGGCTTTGATGCATTTCAAATTATGTTGAATTAATTTTTGCATTTGTATTTTATTTGTTTGATTGTTTATGTTAGGTTTAACTACACCATTTGATTCATAAGCTTGAAGCCGTAGGTTATTATAGATATTCATATTTGTATAGAGCAGTCATGGGCAAAGTACGGCCCGCGGGCCAAATGCGGCCCTTTGGGCTAGTCAATCCGACTCGCGACAGGGTTTTGAAAAAAACCCTGAAAATTACGCATAGTGCAAAATATAATTTCTGTGTAGCTAGAACAGAATAAGTTTCCTTCTCATTGCGTTTTAAGTATGGCATTGTCGCATATAATATTAACTATATTTTGCACGTAAAATCCGCAGCATTAAAAGGAACGACAAAAGGATCAGGTATTTTTCAAGAATTTCAAGAAACTATCACGATTTTGAAAAGCACCTTTGCCCACTATTTGTAACATTACTACTGACGGAGCGCCGAAGATCTGTTTTTTAGGCATTTAAAAATAATTTCCTGAGAACGAAGTTGTGTTTCTTCATTGTTTCATACATCAAGGAGCTCTGTTTTGAAGATCACGGCTTGAGTATACGATAGCTGGGTCCCTTACGAATAGTAAGGCATTGTTTTCGTCGCGAAGGAATGTTTTACGCTCGTGCTACGACCATAAGTGAACATTAAGTGCCGACCGCGCGTCGTTGCGCAACGTATTGTCATTCCGTTTTTTAGTAGGGGAAGGCGTTAAAAATACGAAAATTTTTATGCGTTTACAAAATCATTTCGGTAGTGAGTGCCTGAGTAGGGTTGCTGTGTTAAAATGGGCCAAAGCGGTCAAAGATGGCCGTGAAACCGTCGAGAATGAGCCGCATGATTGGCGACCGCGAACCAATATCACACCAGACAACATTCGCCGCGTAGAACAACTCATTTTGGAGGACCGTAGGATGAATGTTTGAGACGTTTCGGCTGAACTCGGGATCAGTATTGGTAGTGTACAGTCTCTCATCCCCGCACACCTTCAATATTTCAAAATAACGGCGCGAAGTGTTCCCAAACAGTTGCACTTCTCCTGGATAACGCGCGTCCTCATACCGCATGTTTCACGCTCGATACAATATCGGAATTGGGGTTGGAGGTATTGGAACACTCTCCCTACAGTCCCGATTTATTAATGTTTGGCCCACTGAAAGAAGCCCTCCGAGCTAAAAACTTCAACACTGACGACGAGGTACCTACAGGTGTTTGTGCGCACATGGTTGTCCGAGCTGCCCAAGGAAGTTTTCGATACCGACATCAAAAAGCTTCCGGAGAGATGGAAAGTCAAGGGGACTACCTAGAAAAACAATAAATTTTTGCAATTGTTTTCTATTATAAATAAACGTGTCAGAGCATTTGTCTCGATCACATTTGAACCGCCCTCGTACTTTTCTACACTAAAGTGAGGTGGCTCAGTGCTGGAACGAGTTTGGGACCTAAAACAATAACAAAAAATAGATGAGTGTGAACATTTGAAAGATAGTGTATGGTTTTCGGACTTGGCTTTTTTTACAAATCTCTTCAGTCATCTCAACAAATTTAACCTTAAACTCCAGGGATGAAATCAATGAATCCACGATATTTGGGATCATATCAGAAGTTTCAAAATGCGATTGAATCTATTTTCCAAACAACTAGTCGAGAAAGACCTTACGCATTTACCAAAACTAAAATCTATTGCAGTTAGGGAAGAGCTACGAGAAAAGCGTGAAATGTCTTCATGGCGAATTTGAACGAAAATTCCATGACTTCAAAGTTATTGAACAGATAATTGCGATTTGCGTCATTTGTGAACAGGTGTGCATGCAGCCCATAAGCTTCGCAACAACAACGTTAGAACCAGATTATGAATAAGAAAGGATCGAAAAATTTATTAGAACCTCAGTCACATACGCCTTCATACACTACATACTAAAGAATAATAAATTGTTAAGTTTAACAGTTTTTTCGGCCCGCCTAGATAATTTGTTATTTCATCTGGCCCTCCCCCTAAAAAGTTTGCGCATGTCTGGTATAGAGAAACCAGTGCTACTTTATACTTTGCATTGAATCAAGAAACGTGGAAGAATCTCGCTCGACAAAGAATATATCGGAAGCGAGCAAGTGTCAGAAAAATAATGCCGGATGGGACAAGTACGCAGTTTCACATCTCTGTAGCTCTAAATGCGTGGCAGAAATCCAGATAATTTGAAAACAATATTCCCCGATCCAAGTAAAAAGTATCTGTCAGGTTCTACTTCGATATGATCAAAAACACCAGAAATTTGATATTTTGATATTGGTAATTTTTACAACTACTGGTAGTACAACGTATAAGGAAAGAATTGTTTAATTTCTGGAAATGAAATAATTGTTTTTGGAAGCTTCGGTGCTCTCATATCAAACTAAATCAAAGAAGAGGGTACGGTACGAATCGCTGCAATAAATAAAATAGCTGAATTAATAAGCTTTAAAATTTGCCCAAAAACATTTATTTTGCATAATTAAGCTTTATTTAGCCAACAGCCGTGCTAAATTTTAGTCTCTAGCAATTTGCACTCTTTTATTAAAATTCCCATCTAAAAAGACATCCGTTATTCTGCTAAAAAAAAACAATTATTATTCCTAGACAACAAAAAAAATAAGTTATTATACTATACAGCAAGAACTGCAAAATTCTGTTCTGTTAAATAACTATTCTTTTTAAGAGAAATAAATAAATTATAGTGCTCAGTTCTATTTTACTTTTCGCCCCTGTATGTGTACATTTTCTGCAAACAAGCCCTTGCGTAATATACTGAACAGCCTCCACAAATAATCGGCTGGATATAATAATATATCAAAACAAAGGTTTTGGTACTCTGAGGAGTTTACAAACTAATTGTATAAAAGAAAGCTGTCCGTCAAAACATGAAACTGAAACTGATGCATATGACTGGCGGATTGTAGTGATATCTATTCTTTTTGTAGCTGATGAATTTTTCTTTGACGGAAATTATATTCCATTAAGAGTGAACCATTGCCCAAGACATGTTGGGACCTATACTATTTTGGTCCCATTGTCAGGTTGAGATTTTGGAAAACAAAGTGTTCATTAAAACGCTCTTTGAAATGTGGACAGGGACACAAAAAAAATTTCTTGAAATTTCTATCGTTAATTGCATCCTATGGCTTCAAGCAATACAATTCCTTCCTATCACATTATAAAAAGAACTCTTAACATTTCCTATACATTTTTTTTCTCAACAGGTCAACACAAGCTATGGCGCACCAAAACCCTTCAACACTAGCCCAATGAGCCCGCCAATGCGTGGACCACAATCGCCATCAACCTATCCACCACCAACCAACGTTCAAAGTTGGGATCAACCCAGAGCTCAACCCAAACCCCAAGTCAATCCATATGCCACGTTGCCACGAACGGCTGGACAGTCGCAAGGTGAGTCATGCCGAAATTTAGTTTTAACACTTTTTATTTCAAAATAAAATTTAGCTATATTTAAAATTGTATTCAAAAAAAAAAAACAAAAAATTCTGGTTCGATGGTCAAAATTGAAACATAACACAGTAACACTTCTCACAACCACAAATTCGATCTGTCCGTATTCTAAATTATGTAATATAATAAATTCAAAACAAAACCGTAATTATTGTCGTCAGAACTCACTGGTAACACATAACACAGTCTTTTCATTTGACTACTGTATGACATGTTCTACTAAAAAACACATACTCCTATACAGCATTATTTTGAATTCATACATTTTCTGTCATTTCGTTTTCTTTTTCTTGGCAAACGAATGTTCGATGTTGTGTTTGTCTAAATACATATTTCTTGAACTGGCCAACAAAAAAAATCAAAAAACAAAACACAAAATGTCGAAAAATGAAACACATTGAAACAAGCAGGCCGCTTCAACACATTTAGACCAGGTTTTAACACCTACAACCGAGGTACGAATTGTAGTGATCAGAAAACACATCATGCTAAAAAGTTGTTTTTTGAAAAATTCAGTCAACGCCAATCATAAATAAATCGTATTAACACTTGAGTTGAGTTTGTTGAGCTGAAGTTGAAATAAGGAGCTTAAAAGCTCTTAATGCATTATTTTTTCTTGAAAGTTATTAATAAAAATGAGTTTATTTTTTTTAAATAAGGCTTTTGGATTTTTTCAATTAAATAAATTAAAGTTTAAGCACTACTTATCGCAGAGTGGTTTAAAGTGTTTTTATAACATTCTAACTGGCATTGAATCATTCACTCATCACCGTAGTAAGAGAAAAGTCAATTATTTATTCAGGAGCTTTGATATAAGTTGTTACCATCCTACTAATGTATCCAGTGGCGCAACAACGAATCTTGCCCTGAAGGGGGCCTAATGCGGGCAACTGATTTGTTGTAAAAGGAATTTTCAAAATAATGTTAAAGTTAAATAAAAAAAATGTTTATTTTAATTTCGAATTCCAGTCGTCTAAGCAGACTTTGTCGATTGCCATTTGGTATCAAAGTACTCATTTAATTTTTGATAAAAAAAACAAAGCCAAAATACCAACATGCACCCCGATGATATTTTCCTCAAATCGAATGTAAAATGTCCGGGAAAATATGAATAACTAGGCCATCAGCAGTCCTTAGGCGATCGTATTTCTTTTTCGTCCACGAAAAATGCAACTATCATTTCATTGCCGATATATGGTCGTTTGTTTTTCATTTTTTTAGCTCGTACCACGAATAATACTCCCATGTATACCTACTTTCGCTATCTGCATCTTCCGGAGATACGGGAAAAGCATATACATACACTGCTCGTCATCAGATTAGCACACCCCTTCGAATGAATAGCTTCGGCTGATTTCCAACCAAACTAAAAGAGCTAAAATTCCATAATTATAACTGTTAATAGTCTATTCAATTCTAAGTTAATTAAAACAAAAAGTATTGTGTTTTCATTTTTTAATTATGTTTTATAATTGTTTTTCGAAAAAGAACACACAAAATAGCCATTTAAAATTTGTCATCAGGATAGCACATGTAATTTCTTTTTTGCCGATCTACTACAATTAAGGACGTAGAACCCCCAATTTTTTGTTGTTGATTAAGTAATATATTAGCTTTAATATGGATAAGAGAAAATCATTATCTGCGGAAGAAGGATCAACAATTAAGGCGTGCAAGGAGTCAAGGCGGTCAAAAAGTGAAATTTCGAGAAAAAAATAATAAAAGGCGATAAGTTGAATCCGAATTCGTGTATAATAAGCAGCATTAAGGTAAAAATAATAGAGGCGATAAAAATTTAGTACATACTTGTCAATTCTTACGAGAGAGTAATTTTGAGAGAAGCATCGACCCCTCATGACTCGGTCGCAAGGATTAGGGTAAATTTTTACATTAAGGCGAGCCTACATTTTTCAAACAGTGATCAGAAATGCTCCACATCTAAAGAAAGTAAAGCTACAGGAAAATGCGCTTAAATTAAGCACGAGAACAATTGATACGGAACAAAGAATGACGCTATGTTATCTTTTCGAATAAAAAGAAGACTCATCTTACAATACCAGTTGGCTCTCGAGACCATTACACCATCTATTCCACAGTGGAGGCGATCCTAATGGTGTCCTTCCTAGCAAAGATCAGGAAGTAGACATTATAACTGTGTTAGTCTTCTAAAGTGAACTTATTTTTATTCGAAAAGATAACATAGCGCCATTCTTTGTTCCACGTCAAGTGGACTCATGATAAATTTAAACGTATTTTCGTTCGGGCAAAATTAAGTTTGGGTTTGTTCTTCAGTTTTAGTTTCTTTAAATGTGGAGCATTTTTTATCACTGTTTGAACAATGTAGGCTCGCCTTAATGTGCAAATTTACCCTAATCCTTGCGACCGAGTCATGAGGGCTCGATGCTACTCTCAAAATTACTCTCTGATAAGGATTGACAAGTACTCAATTTTTATCGCCTCTATTATTTTTACCTTAACGCTATTTATTACACACGAATTCGGATTCAACTTATCGCCTTTTATTAATTTTTTCTCGACATTTCACTTTTTGACCGCCTTGACTCCTGGCAAGCCTTAATTTTTGATCCCTCTTCCGCAGATAATAATTTCCTGTTATCCATATTAAAGCTAATATATTACTTAAACAACAACAAAAATTGGGGGTTCTACGTTCTCAATTGTGGAAGATCGACAAAAAAGAAATTACATGTGCTATCCTGATGACAAATTTTAAATGGCTATTTTGTGTGTTCTTTTTCGAAAAATAATTATAAAACATAATTAAAAAATGAAAACTCAATACTTTTTGTTTTAATTAACTTAGAATTCAATAGACTATTAACAGTTATAGTTATGAAATTTTAGCTCTTTTAGTTTGGTTGGAAATCAGCCGAACCTATTCATGCGAAGGGGTGTGCTAATCTGATGACAAGCAGTGTATACCTACTACTTTAATAAAAATATACCGGTTAATTTTTGTCACTATATCACGCCAACCGGAAGTTTTTTCCGGCGTACATTATATGTAAATGTATGTCGAGAATAAATATCCACCTCTTCTGTGCGGGTTCCTATAGCTATTTATTCGCCACGTTGTCACGATGGAGACTTGGTTGAAATTTCAATTCAAATTAAATAAATTAAAGCACTCTGCATAATACCACACAAAAAAAATACTGTATGCGGTCGTATCAGCATACTGCTCATATGTAGATGTAGCACGTATAGAGTTTATACAATTTATGTATTTTTTGCTGGATCCTTGCACACTCCCACTTTCATCAATGTGAAAGTTTTCTCGTTGTTTTTTTTTTTTCGGGGATATTTGTGCTATTTTTGAATTTTCGCTTGCATAAACTTTGTGGTTGGGCAGTTACTTGTATATTTTTAATTTTGCTTAAAATTAAAGTTTTTTTTTGTATAAACATAATTTTTGTTTATTTTATTGTCGTTTCAATATTCAATGTTTGTAGTGATTTTGAGCTATTAGAGAGTTTTAGCATATCGTTCAAAATTTTACGATAGGACCAATAGACTTGGACATTTTCTATGAAAAATTCGCTTGCCTGCCGTACACACAACAGTATACCACAATTTTGTTTGTTCGAAATAGGCATAGCTGACAAATAAAATATCATGAACCCACAATTGCAGCTGTTTATAGTCAGCCAAATTCAAGGAAATACATCTATGCCTCAGGGACGTGACTCACCCCTTAACATTTTCAATTTTCATCTGAATTCGGCAAATTTGACCTCAGTGGGAATATCTAGGATTGCGATTTTCGGCATTAATAAATTTACAAATGATACAGTGTTGCCAATTTAGCCGTTTTCCGGCCAAATTTAGCCGGAAACCGTGCTGTTTAGCCGGAAGAAATTTCTATTTCCGGGCGGCCGGATTTTTAGCCGGAATTGGTTTTCTTCGACCGTTTTTCCGGCTAAAATTATTTTGTGATTTTTTTTAAACTAGAATCAATTTTTCAATATTCACAAACAAAATAATTAATTGCCGTGAAATTATTTATTATTTTATTTATCCTTGAGTCAAGGATGCCGAAATTCAAAAAATAAAATGTAATTTCCCATACATTTTCATAGAAATCATATATATGAAGGAGTCAATGCATCCTTGATTTAAGGCGAAACTCAAGGAGACCTTAAGTTTTCCATAGACTTGAAATCTAATATTTCAAGGTAAGAGGGTAGCTACCTTGACTTCAAGTGAGGTTGACTATAGAAAATTCCAAGGTCTCCTTGACTTTCTCCTTAAATCAAGGATGCTTTGACTGGTGAATATAAGAGATTTCTATGAAAAAGTATGGAACATTACATTTAAGTTTTTTAATTTCGGCATCCTTGACTCAAAGTCTCATCAATTCTTCACCACAGATAACGTAATCATGCCAGATTAAGTGCAAGAGTGAAAACCTTTTAGCGTGATTCATAGATATTGATAATATCGCCGGAGCTTTGTAGTTTTCAATAGGTATGTCAAAAACCGGGTCATAACCCGGTTTTCGGTTTTTCTCGGTTTTTTGGAAAGCCGGTTAGACCGTCCGGTTTTAACCGGGCCCAAAGTACCGGTTTTTCGGTTAACCGAGTCTTTTCATTAATTTGTTTAGAATTGTAGTAAAAACGCACTCGTAATGGTGGTGTTCGAGGGGATTCACATTATGGACAGGATTTACTAAAACCACTTAACGCTCCGTCGGGCGCACCCGGCCTGACAGGCCAGCAAAACAGTTTCTGCTCTACTCCACGCTAGTAGGGGGGCCCACAACTTTTTAGCTCTGTTCTTCGTCTAACTTTAAGAATCTCACACAATGCCTGCTTTCGGTTGAACATTGTCCTTAAGACAGTTGTGTGGCAAGGCCTCTGGCCTCACAGGCCGGGTGCGCCTGATCACGTCATAATTTAGAATGTGCCTAAACTACGCGAAAGCGCTGCATCAAAGAAGCTTTCCCACATTTAATTTCGAGTATTAAGATCCTTTTCTAATAACTATTATCAATTTAGACTGCTAGCCTTTCATTAATTTCAATTTTTCTAACGAACCATGGTTGCGGGATTCTTCCTCGCTTGGTTTTTTCTGGTAAATCGATAATTTTATTTCTGTATTATACTCTCTAGTAAATAGGTTTCTATTACTATATTTACTTTAATTAGACTCCTTAGATACTAATATGTAAGTTAATTTCCGAATAGTTTCTTAAATTTAAAGTAACATATTAAGGAAATAGGACACAAATAGATGGGTGGCCTCTCAGGCCGAGTGTGCCCGATTTTGTTTTGATTTGAGGTGCGCCCGACGGAGGGTTAATTAATCGAGTCGAAACCCGCATACTAGATTAAATCGTATGGCATTAAATTCAAAATGCATCGTAGAATGTACTTGCATTATTCAAATTGCAGTACAATATGGTACAACTGTCAACTAAATCTAGGATTTAGTAAATCCTGTCGATAGTCTGAATCGCCCCTTAGTATCGTATGCAAAATCAAATCAAAATGCATGCACAGGGTCCGCCAGAGAAACTTACCTATTTGAAGAAAAAAAAACTTCTGAGCTGTGAGTTGGGCGGGTATATGGGTGAGAGGTGGAAATTCCCAAGGTTGTTTCCCATTCTAGTCAGTCGCCATCATGCTCTGGTGTAGAGAGCAGTGGGCCTTCCCTGTCGAGAGTTTCTTTTCTAACGGTCGCATTATCGCGGATTTTTTTAAACGAACGTTAGGGTCGTGTGGTTTCAGCCACAGATAGATAATAATAATAATAAATCTGTTGCGACAACTCCTCCACGACCACCTCATCTCTCAGAGAGGCGATTTCCCATGGCCGGCACGCTCTCGAGATTTGCTCCATGCCGTTTTTTTATGTGGTTATTTAAAATCCTTGGCTTATGTCTATCGACCACGGACCATAGCTCACCTAAAAACGTTTCATTCACGACGCCATTGCTAACATACCGATTGATATGCTGCAAAGAGTGGTGACGATCTTCAAAAATCGACTTATCAGTTTATGGACAAAGGGGGGGGGGGGTCGCCATTTAACTAATGTCATTTTCATGACTGTATGAACAAAACTTGGAATATTTCTCAAATAGAAAGAATTAAAACAATAACGATGAAGTACATACCTACTTTGGTTTTTATTAACCCTTCAAATAAGTAAGTCAGTAAGTAGTCTGGCTGGTCTAGCGGTTAGTGCGCGCACCTTCGGTGCACAGGGTCACGAGTTCGAATCTCACCGTGTTCCATGGTGTTTTTCGAACTCACGAGCTTGTGACGGACTATGATCTCACTCAGATGTTAAACGAGTACCCATTTATGGGGATAAATAACACTGCTGAGCGTGATGCTGATCTCATTACCTCAACAAAAGCAGATAAGATCTTGGATGTCACTAACACATCCTGCGGCCTTAGTCCAATGCTGGATTGTCGCGCCTGTTATTTATTTAAATAAGTAAGTTTCTATGGCGCCCCTATAGTCATAAGGAGAGTTTTCGAAAATATGTTTAAGGGCTGAAATTTGAAAACGCAATTTTTTATAGGGGATAAGTAATAGAATTGCTGACTGAAAAATCAAGAAAATATGAAAAATTGTATGAATTTGAAAGATTTTTTTTCCGGTTTTAACCGGATGGACACACAACCGTCCGGGTTAAAACCGGAGGTAGAAAAAACCGAAAATAAACCGGTTAACCGTTTTGAAAGTACCGGTTTTCGGACTAACCGTCCGGTTTTTGACATCCCTAGTTTTCAACACTAACGTTGTGCAAGTAGCTTACCCAGTAAACTACAAAAATTAAATTTAATTTGCTAATGCTGAAGAAATATATACACATATTTCTTCAGCACAAAAGCTAAGTGCTGAAGAAAGAGGTAAGTTTTGCCCCCGAAATATATACTCACTTAAATCTAATTTTTGTAGTTTACTGGTCAAGCTACTTGCACACCGTCTGGCGAACATTTTCGTAGATGCATTACATTTTGTTGTGGGGTTTGTAGCAACAAATTGATCAAAAATCTATACCATTTTTCGGCCAAGCTCAATTTTGGCACATCAATTTCGTATCTTTGGAGCATCAAACTCGTAATGCGGAATATCAACAATGGAACATCAATTTCGTAACTATGGAAAATAAAATAAAATTTGGAGGGCTCAAATCAAAACCATCTACATATACAGCCAGGCTGTACAACGAAAACTTATACACGTATGGGGCACGAGAGGCCAGAGTCAGTCGAAAATTTATACGGGATTGTATGAACGGAGTACGGTCGATCGTACTTTTTTGCACGAAAAATACGGGATAATATGCATTTTTAACAGTCAAATTCGAGTATGTTGTGGCCTAATATGTTTTAAAAGGGATATAATAACAATTTGGTCCATGTCGTTAAGTTTTGCCGAAAAATTAAGTTTTTTAGATGATGGATACCCGCATTGTTTACATCGATCTGCGCATGAGATATTGAGAGTGCGTGAATGTCACCGTATTGAATTGTTTTATATTTATTTGAAAGCATGCAATTGTTCCTTCCAATAACCAATATTGATGATGATTGATCTGTAAAACACAAAATCTTATTAGAATGTACATATTTTCTAACAAACGTACCTTTATACTTACACCGCCAATTCGAAAGTGAAAATAAAAGTCAGATTCTGTCATTTATGCGGTTGCGCTCTCCCATGGTGGAATTGTCAAACGTGCATGAAAGTCAAAGCCAACTACGTACCGAGAGTCCACGCACACAATCACACAACCCTGGTTCCTGGCTGTATATGTAGATGGTTTTGGCTCAAATTCAAAAATGAATAACAAGCTTGACACACATATTTTCGAATGACGCAAATGTATCATCATTAGCACGAGTTCCAGATTACGCATTTGGACTATCATTTGGTCAATAATGACTTTACACATTTCTATTCAAATTCTTTAAGAAAAGTGTGTCCTCAAATTATTGAACTGAATATTCATCAAAATATCGCAATTGTGAGAGACATTTCACACAAACGTCAAAAGTAAATGACGAATTCTAATGACGAAAGCATATGTATCGCCCCAATTTCAAGCTTTCATCATAATGATGATTTGGATATGGGTCCTGGGCCTAACATGGTTAAATTTTCAGCAAAATATAAAATTATTCAGGTGCGATGATTGTAAGATATCCAAACATAAATGCGGTTGCCCTTGCCCATAGTTACGCGGTTACGCATTGGACGTTCCTTTTACGAATTATATTTTTTTTCGTTATGTGACTGTTTTGTATGGTTTAGCCAATTTGTTGGCCGTTTTTCTGGCTGAAATTTATTTAGCCGGATTTGTAGCCGTTTTTGAAAAAAATACAGCCGGTTTTCCGGCTAAATTTAGCCGTTTTCTGAATTTCCAGTTGGCAACACTATGCAAATGAATAACCTGTCGAGTTTAAGGATATAAACATTTGAAAGTTGCAATATTAAAAGTATGTAATTGAATGTATATACATACTTATTAACAGAGCTATTCAACATAAAAACATAAAACAAATGTTTAAATTGAAAAATTTAAAATATGCGTATATTTTTGATATAGACATTTTCCTTTAGTTCATAGTCAACACAAATAAAGTTGCACTTTCAAAAAATATGCAAATATGGCTCGGAATTGGATGCAAAACTACGATCGCTGAGCGATTATCACATGGGTCGTCTCTACGAACACGTACTTTTGGTGCAAAGCTCCATGATTTTCGCAAGAAAATTAGGTATTGACCCTGAATCAGACTACAAAAAACAACACCAAAATCGTCGTGCTCCGAAAAATTGGACGAATCATCTCAAACTACAGCCGAAGCGGACTTTGCAACATTTTACCGAAAAGAGTTCAAAATCCTCGACGTTTTTATCTCAAACTTCACAGAAGAATTGGAAAAAAATAGCCAAACTCCAACCATTTCAAGACATATTTCAAATTCCGGCCGATAGGAAAAATTGCACGATAATCTCAGTAACTCTGGTGATCGAAACTTATTTTTGTACTTCAAAGGAGATATCTGAAAACCTTCATGCTGTAATTCAAATTCGTCTTGATAATTGCTATACGAGTGTCAAAATTTTGGGGAGATAGCGAGAGAGGCTTTCAAACTAAGAAAGCTTGCAAGATTATTCAGCTTATTTTGACATGTCCAGTAACATCAGCTTCGAGCGAACGATCATTTTAGTAAATTAAGACTAAAATCAATTATTTTCGAACGTTTTTTCATGCAAAATTCAAATGATAAAATCGTAACGGTACTTTGAACTGACAAATCTGCAAAGTTGACAAAAGTTGCCTCATTATGTTAGCTCTCGAACGACATATAAAAATTAAGGGCTCACGATTTGAAAATTTGCGAATTTAACGTTTCAAAGGTAGAAAAATGTGGTTTTCGTGTAATGCAAATCATCTGAGATGATGAAGATAAATTTGTACGATCAACACAGTTCATTTTGTTGGGCGAAAAAACTTTACATTGAAACCACATTTTTTTACCTTTGAAACGTTAAATTCGCAAATTTTAAAATCGTGAGCCCTTAATTTTTATATGTCGTTCGAGAGCTAACATAATGAGGCAACTTTTGTCAACTTTGCAGATTTGTCAGTTCAAAGTACCGTTACGATTTTATCATTTGAATTTTGCATGAAAAACCGATTTTAAAATTTCTTCAAAGTTTTAACTGGTGTATCTCGGAAGATACGAGCAACTTCGTAACGGACGAGGTGTCGTTTTATAGGAAATTTTATTTAGTTTCGGAAAGTGAAGTCATATCTCGGATGACATGTTTGGTGGCTTGGTAAATTTTGATTTAGTTCGGCAAGTCAGGTATTTTGACACAATTTACAAAAAGTGCTTTTACATTGTAACGGTTCAAAATAGAGGTGTCTCGTAGAACATTAATTTTCCCCAAATGAGCCACACTATCTACCATTAAAAGATTCTCCACCATGAACGGGACACCCTGTATATTCACACAATTCTTCGTGTTACTTTTTTTGCATTTTTCGATGTTTACATGAACGCTCAAAAAATAGGTACGGAAATTTCGTTTTTACGAAATAGATGCGAATTTTGGCGAAAATTGCTCTTTTATGCGAATAAATGCGAAATGTTCTAATTTGTACTTTTTCCACAAAAAAAGTTTATTTTTGTCCAAAAATGTCAATTACTGGACATAATTTTTCATCTCAGATTTTTTTTTCAGTCGTTTTCCGTTAATATTGAAATTGAAACTTTACATAAAAAAGATAAAAGTGTAACGATATTAGCGGCATTTGCCTTAGCAGTTTCTCGTTTTACCGTTACCATAACTCCTTGAGGAGTAGTCTTGTCGACTAGTATCTATGTGGGTCGTCTGAATTCGCAGTATGATGCAGTTGGCAAACACACTTCATACTGAATAATAAACGTGCGACGTTTTTTTTGCAACGCGAGTTTTGAACAGTCGTTTAACCGTGAATCTACAGAGTTTATAGACTTATAGAAAATTCAAATAACAACATTAAAATTTACAAAACTAGGTTTTTATGCGAATTTCGGCGAAATGTCCAATATCCAAAATTAGTTTATGCGAAATTCCTGTTTTTTATTTGCGAAATTTCCGTACCTCTAATAAATTAGACGTACGGACATTTGGCAAATAAAAAACATGAATTGCTCATAAACTAATTTGGGATATTCGAAATTTCCCTGAAATTCGCATAAAAACCTAGTTTTGTAAATTTTCTTGTTGCTATTATAATTTTCTAAACTCTAGAAATTCTGTAGATTCACAATTAAACGATTGTCAAAACTCGCGTGGTATAAAAAAACGTCGCGTGTTTATTATTCAGTATGAAGGGTGTCTGCCAACTGCATCCGAATTCAGACAACACACATGGATACTAGTCGACAAGACCACTCCTCAAGGACTTACGGTAACGGTAGAACGAGAAACTGCTGAGGCATATTCCGCAAATATCGTTACGCATTTATATTTTTTGTTGTAAAGTTCATTTCAATTTTGGGGACCGCCAAACCACGAGAAAAACTCTCACTGAAAAAAATCGCATTGCAGAAAACCAAGTTCATTCATCAAACCTCCAACTAAAGTGCTCGGTGTATGGCAAGCCATTGTGCTCATCAATCAGCGAACTCTCTGCATTTAACAATTTCCTTAGTCTTATTAACGGAAAACGTCTGAAAAAAACTGAGATGAAAAATTATCTCCAATCATTGACATTGGAGATACTAAACTTTTTTGTGGAAAAAGTTCAAATTATAATATTTCGCATTTATTCGCATAAAAGAGCTATCGTCGAAATTCGCATTTATTTCGTTAAACTGGAATTTCCGTACCTCTAATTAAATTGGTGGATTTTCAAATGTAGTCGGCAAATTTTACTTTTCAAACCCCCTCCCCCTAACAAATGTATGCTCGGTACGTCCCTGCTATGCCTACTTGGGACATAAACAATTGTGGTATACTGTTTTGCGTACGATAGGCAAGCGAATTTTTCATAGAAAATGTCAAGCCTATTCGTCCTATCGTAATATTTTGAACGATATGCTAAAACTCTCTATTGAGTGCATTTGATTAAAGTGCACATATAAAAATGTCTGTTTAGTGTAGGGGGGACGACGACGAGACACACAGGATTTTGCTGTAAATGTAGTGCCACCATTTTAAACTGCCGTACTCCGTACAGCATCTCATGGATTTCACACAATGAATCCTCGTGCCTTGCACAACCAAACGAGCCTATTTCCAATTAGTACTTTTCCTACTTCTCGAGATCAGCTCTAAATTGATGATCGACTGATGCGATTCACATTACTCACCTATAAATTGGGCAAATAAACAGAATGGAAGATAAGAAACGTTTGCTAAACAGTAGGTTCTGTTTTTTTTTCCTTCTAGGCATTGAAGGTACTTTCCGCACTATACGTCCCCTGACCTTAGGACGGTAGTTAAACACCCACGAGACTGACATCGCCATGGAGCAAGATATACTTTCCTCCAAAAGTACAGAAAACCTATATGCTGCGCCAGAACTGTTTTTCAATCGAAGTGCGTTATTTATGGCGCTTAAGAATTACCCAAGAATTGCTACACTCAAAATATCAAAAGACCTCTAGAGGCCTGTTATATTTTAAAAATGTTTCACATTTTTATTCTAATTGTGTTTTAGTGCAGTCAAAATATCCCAATTCAGGCCTCCAAATAGGAAAAAATATAGTAAGGCAAATTTTGATTGATTTCGATTCAGTAGGGTGCCAGGAATCTAAAACTCATTTTGCTAAGAAACATTTTAATCGGAAAGTTCCCAAAAAGGACACGAATTAATCCTTGATTAGAGGTGGGCATTATATCAAAGGGTACGCCGAGTACATTACATATCCGGTGTTTGTTTCCTATTTCAAAGACCCTCAACGGAATAAATTGCGTTTGAATGACAAATTTTCGTGTTTCACGTAACTTATCATCTGCACACCCAGAAAAATATCGTCACTTTAAATTCAATCGATTTCACTTTGAAATCGAGTTATATTCCCATTAAATATAATCCTTTCCTTTTAAATATATATCGCTTTAATTCAAATTCATTCTTTTTAAATTAATGGGAAATCCTTTAAATTAAAATTTTCAACAGGAAATCTTTTTAAAAGGAGTCGATCAATGTATGTTCCAACTCTAAATCGCTTTGTTTACATAGAATATTGTCATTCTATGTCGGTCGGCAGTGTGGTAGAGCGATGTCACAATGTATGGTATAAATTACAAACATCGTCTCGTATAGTCTGTGTAGTGTAGTACCTAGGTAGGGGCGGAATCCCACTGTAGGTAGGTAATTTATTATGCATTTTAGAACGTAAAGAGGTAAATGAAATGTCGCCAACACCTATAGCAGCGAGGTCAGTTATAAAAAACTCATTTATGAGTAATATGTTCTTTCCCCGTGAAATTTACTCCTTATGGTGTAATTTAAAGTATTCTTTTGAGTTCATGCATTTGGATAAACAATAAGGAGAATCCTTTAATTTTAGGTGCATATAATAAAATGATATCCCTTTAAAACAAGGAGTCCATCCTTTTAAATTAAAAGGAAATCTTTTCGATTTATGGTTGTGACCTGATTAAATTGACACTGCATCACTTTAATTTAAAGTGATTATAGATAGACTTTCAAAAGGAATATCTTATTAGTTCAAATGGAAATCCGAAAAGTCTATGAAATAAAGGGATTATTTAATGATTCAAAGGGAAACAAATATGAAGCAAAATCACATTTGAATCTCTTTGAATCATATTCGTATTTTTTGAATTTATAGGATTTTTTTCTCAGTGTATCTTTCCAAACCCATAACTACGAGAATAATTCAAGTTGTCACTATCTTTTTCATTTTTTAGAATCTATAATAGCTGAAGATTCTACCAATAAATTTGCTAAGATTTTTTTTTCTAAAGCTCTGAAAAAGGACATAAATAAAACGTGGATTAATTAGTGTCCTTTTGTGTCCTTTTTCAAAGCTTTCCAACGTCCCCTTTGATATGATACCCCGCATGCCGACCTCCGGTCAAGGATTAAATAGTGTACTTTTTGGGACCTTTCCGATCAATTTTTTTTACTCTTCGGGCCCCACTCATTCAAAAACAACAAAAATTAGCGTTATTCTATTTTTTTTTTTCTATTTGAAATGCTAATAATGACTGGACTATTTGTTGAATATGAAGGAGACCATTCCACAGCACAAGTGGAAACAATGTCTTGTTTCGAAGTTATAACTTGTTTGTTTGCAGCTATAGTGTTTTTTTCCATCAGAGGAAAAGTCTGACGACACGACACGTCTCTAAATATTTATAACTTCGCACTATGGCTCACTTCGTTGAGTCGCACTCTACGATGCTAGTAATCTAGAGGTCCGGAGATCAAATCTCGGCGTGGTTTAAAATTTCCGTACGTGTGCGGATAGGAAATATATAGTACTTGCAACATTGTATACACTCCGAAATGATATGCAATGTAACGTTGGCTCGAAACTGTCTATAAACAAAAAAAAATCTCCCATCGACTCCCTATTTCCAATGTTTTTCTATGTTAAGTTCGGCTGAACAGCCTATCTAACCAAGCTTTCGGTGGGACTTTGTATATATTTCTTATAAGTAAAATATCTCTGCGGATTCAAGAAAAAAATCAATATCAAGAAATCACCTAATTCTCATGTTTTGTTCTATATACTGAAGTAACATTTGATTTTGTGTTTTTTTTTAATGAATTACATACGAGTACTAAGGATTTCCAGTTTTCGAAATTGCATTAACTACTGGCTTCAATTGAGTTTGCGATAAATCAATTTCATTTCCCCTCATTAAAATATTGTTTATTTTCGGCTTTTAGCTTTCTAGAATTTATACAAATCAATCTTAAAAATCGAATGCAAAGGGGAAAGAAATATACAAACGTACGGATAACGTTTTAATTGAAGAAATGATAAAATGGAGGTCGACGAACATGATGTGTATGAAGTTGAGACTCGAAGACGGATTTAATTGACGCATAGAAACATAAGAACAACAAGCTCTAAATTTATGTAATGTGATTTGTCCCTCTTTCTTTTTATTGTAATTTAATTTCTTGTTTGTGTCTTTCCAAACTGAGATTTTTAAAATTAGTAACCAATAAATGTTAGTTACAAAAAATAACAAAATTACAAAAAAAAATATAATAAATAAAATTACCTCTTTGAACTATTCTACTGTTGTTAATTTATCCTTTACGGTCGACCCAGTAATCAGTCACATTCGCAGTCATTTTCGATACAGGTTGACAGATTGTCAGTTAATTTATTGACTGAACTTGTAAGGAAAATGAGTGTAACTAATGACTGAAAAAGTGTAGATTGACCTTTATTTGTAAATATAATAATTGAATTTCCAAAAAAATAACGTTTGTGTTTTAACAATAAAACAAAATTAATTTGCAATTTCTTGATGGTTTTGTGTACTGTAGTCGTATGTTTGCGTCACTATACTTTTTGAAGACGAAAATAAAATTAACAATTGACTAAAAAGTGCAAAGGTAATTTCAGACTTATTTTTTACCCTTTGCATTTGAGTGATTGATTTTGTATGGATTTTAGTAAAATAGGGAGTTTTTTTTAATTGTTTCATCAATTCTTTCGACTGATGAAAAAAAAAATACTACGTGAAAATAATAACCTGGATCCATGGGTGCGACTGCGAAACTGCTAGTGTCATTGTCTTGCTGAACTGTTAAATCTTGTTTTGCCCTAACTCCATGGTGCGTTGACGACTACACACGGTAGTAGTAATTTCGATTGACTTAAAAATAAGCTAAAGTAAGGTGACCAGACTCCCAGGGCCGTGGATATAAAATCCGGGCACGGAGGACACTGGTTCCGGGCCCACCTCTTCCATACGATACAAAATTATTAAGCGAAGAAAATTGTTATTTGAAATATCGGCCCTTAAACAAATTGTGCAGTGGAATCATTATAATCCGGCCCCCATCTAATCCGGAACACTTCATAATCCGCCGTTGTTACTGAATCGTCAGTCTCAGTAATTTGGATGTTTTCTAATCGGGAGTTTCTATAGTCCGGCATCAGTACGATAGGTGCATTTTAAGATTTAATTTCTGAGCTGAAATTATGGGTTTTCAGAAAAATACGAATTGTAGAAAAATAAAAACAATAAAAACCTGATACCGGATAAGCCACTTGCCAAAAAACTGACAGAAACTGAACTCAATCGTGAAGCAATTTTACATATTGAACTCACAAAAACGGGGTTGACTGGATAGCTCAACACTTGTGTGTGTGTGTGTTTTTTTTTTCAAGTCTATTTTGAAGATGACTCGAGAGTTGATTGGCGAATTTGAAGGAACTTCAGAAACCAAAATCATTCTACAGAGCCAAAATCATTAAAGGGTCAACTTTCTAGTATGCAGTTTCGTTACTAAAATCCTTGATGAAAAAAACTTTATTATTTAATGGTCGTGCCTAGGGATTTCAAAAACCGTACGGTTAGTCCGACAACCGGTACTTTCAGGACGATTAACCGGGTTATTTTCTGTCTTTCCCACCTCCAGGTTTTAACCCGGACGCTTGTTTGTCCATCCGGTTAAAACCCGAGAAAAAAAATCTTTCAAGATTCATATAATTTCATGGGCGTAGCCAGGATTTCGGTCAGAAATTTTTTCAACATCATGATTTTCTTAGGAGTTGAAATTGTCGGTCGCGAAAATATTCATTCACTTCATTGAGCTCGGTACTGTGTGTGCTGTGGCTCCATCTTGCTAAAACCTCACGTCCCCAGTCCTCGATCATGTTCCAAGTGAGTGGCCGTCATTTTTACTGAAATTCCAAGCAAATCAATGAAAAGACTCGGTTAACTGGAAAACCACTACTTTGAGCCCGGTTAAAACCGGACGGTCTAACCGGCTTTGCAAAAAAAAAAAACGAAAACAACCGAAAACCGGGCTATGGGCCGGTTTTTGACATCCCTAGTCGTGCCATTTACATGAGATACGCATAAAACGATACTGGAAGCCTGGTAGTCTTAGCATTTAGTTCTCCCAAGAAAAAAAATGAAAAATTATTGATTCCCTTGTCCCAACGAAAATATTTAGAAAACTTCTATTGGTGAAGTAAGATGCCAACCTATATTCGAACTTTGATATCAATAAAGCCTTGAAATTTTCGGCAGTCATTCTCGATAGATGAAGATTTTTAAAAGGAAACAGCTGTGGTTTAATATTTACCTCCTCAACCCTTACAAAGGTTTTAGGAAAACAAGGCGGATACATTTTTTGGTTAATTTCTAACAAATGCTTAGGGAGCTCAAATCTGTAATTTATTAGCACACTCGCAGTGGTTCAAAATGTTATAAAATTGGCTTTCAGACTGCACGCCGCTACGAATTTACAAAGTGTCTATTTTCCTATTTTACTTTTTTCGTAAGCAATTCGCGGTTTTCTCTAGTATAGCAAAAACCTTTTAAATTTTTGTTACCGAGTTAGCGAGTATTGATAGATAGATGGATTGAAATTAAGATTCAAAAATTTAAGTAATCAACATCTGGGTGTTGGTACCTTGAAACAAAATTCATTAGCAGCAGCAATACGTATACAACATAATAACCGCCCGGAACAGTCCTTTTTGAAAAAAAAAAATTCGCTGTACAGGGCTCCTATTTTTACTTCGAACATAAATTTTTATAAAAACGGTACGCAACTGGATGAAGAAGTCGAAATTTCTTAATTGTTTATGTATAAAATCCTGCATGCATTTTCGAAAGGCGAGGGCAGATTGAATTTAAAAACGAAACGAACAAATGTTGGTTTGTTGATTTAATATAATGATTCGGGCCCCTAGTCCCAAAAATTCAATAATATACAAGACTGGTGCAGAGTATTGTTGTTAAAACGCTAGAAACAGTACTTAGACGGTTTCTTAGTTCAGGACCTCAAAATAAAAATTTGTATGTAAAAAAAGCACTGAAGCACAACTTTTGTGTCAAAATCCAGGCCCCCTATGGAATCCTGGGCCCGGGGGGAAACACCCCGTTCCCCCACCCTCTCTACAGGCCTGCAGACTCCCGAAGGCCCAATGTTGTACACATACTTGCGGAATTCAGTTTCCAGTCAAATCCTCAACCATACTACCCCAGGGGGTCTGTACCCCTCCCGAAATTATTTCAATAGGCTTAACTTAACTTTCCAAAGTGCTCCCAATTTATGCATTCCTAGAATGCTGTCGAAATCAGATTGTAGGTATCTAAGCTTGCAGTCCGAGAAATAGTGTTACTGGACGAAGGTATAGACTCAACCACAAAAGAAAGGCCTCATACAGGCTCCACAATTTGAAATAAAATATTTTCCTGTAACATTGTAATCGCTTTTCTCAGAACCGCGCAAAGGGAAGGCGAAAGCGGCACGACGCGGACACCTAATACGCAAGCCCAAGCATACTTTGCATACTTCTTCACTCAAATAACAGTCAGTAATGCTTAAATTTTTTAGGTAAGGTAAATTTATACCTATGCGCAATAGAGTTTCGTTAAACCTTATAAAGTGAAAAATGTCGGATATTCCGATTCTTTAAGTAATCCTAGGCTTGTTGCTTCTTACTGATACCTTGCCATACGAGCCCATCGACACTAATTGTACATGAACAGTGGGAGAGGAGATATGTGCTGTAATCGGGCGTCAGACACTTCCCGAAACAAAATCCTGACTACGGCCCTGCCTAATATTATTCTACCTTCATTTCTGTGAACAGAATTGACCTGTAGACGATATTTTGGGAAATATGTCGTGAAGCTTGAGAAGGCAAGGTTCTGTTGCACTAAACTGAACCCATAAGGGAGCCCTAAAGTCCTGAATGTTCACTTTGAAATTTCCACCAAACATGGGCCGTACGGTAAGCTGACCAGACGTACAGCATTTCGCTGTTCAGTACAGCATTTTGACATGTCGTACAGCATTGGTAAAAGTACAGCAAAATGTACAGCATTCCCAATGGCACAATGAAATCTAGTTCACTACATGATAAGCTCCTTGGTAAGGCATGTGATCAGCCTTGTCTGCTTTTAAGGTGCGTGAAGCATGACCCCTGTACGATCGATATTTAGCGAGACAATCACATTTTCATGTTTGGCAATTGTTCATTTTCGATAGCTTGGGAAACCTTCTCGATCTTTCTGAAATTTGTTACACTTGTAGAACTAACTGGCGCTCACATTTCTTCCAAATTATTCAATCCTACCTCAGTGGCGTAGATAGCTTTTCGGATGAGGAGAGGATCTGTGGTGTAGATTTTTTTTCAGCACAGGAGAAATGCATTAAAATCAGGGGTTCTAAATAAGGAATTTAAGGAATAGCCGCCATCTTGTTTCCATGCTTTTCTAAGGAATAACAATTTTGTTAAGTTGTTTGAGGTCTGCTGACGAGATAGAATAATGGGCTGGTTTTGTAAGTGTTTCAATTCTGCTTGTTTAGCTGAGATTCCAGAGGAGTTGGCTTGACACCGTAAAGCAAATATTGTACGTCGAACAACGCGGCACTAGAAATCAGATGTAGAGTTTTCATAATTCCCACCTTAATGTTCGTATACCTACTTGATCGAAGCTGGACTAGAGACTCCTGAAAAATACGGGTATGCTTAATCTCGTCAGGCGACAACGCATGTTAGGAGGAACTGAGAAGGTCATAACATCATCTAAAGATTATAAGTACGTAGAATATGCCTTACACCTTGGAAGTTCGATCCTGGAAGGTTGTGGGGTGAAGTTAAAATTGAAGGTTCGTCTTTAATATCGACAGTCAATGCTAATAATCGCTTCTGCACTCTAGAGATAGACAAAGATAGGCCTCAGTGAGTGTTTTGTCTGCAGCATACAATAATGTTCTGATGAGCGATGAGGCTGGACGTAAATAAGTTGATGCCGTCTTTGTGAATTTATATCGAAAGATGATCCGGCGGATGAGTGGTTTTATTCGATAATAACGGCATACCGGGTAGTATGATACAGTATTGTTCAAGCAAGTTAGTCCAGCATGTGCAAAAATGCTGCTCAATTAGAACCCTATTGTACCACTAGATATCAGTGTTCTCACTGTACTGCAATCGCGATTTTTACGAAATGTTTTCATCTACTGCACCACTGTATATGCCACGGTCCTACCTATCTGCGTTCGGAAGTTTTGGCTGCCGAAATTGCATTTTGAATTTTCTGATTGAAAATTGTCCATCACTCGGAAATTCGTGAGCGAAACATTTTAGGCAACTAGGATCTAAAGTTACAGAGATTTAAAGGTGCGAGTTTAATTTATGGTGCGTATGACAAAAGGATGGAAAATCAGTCACTGTATTCCATCCCATCCCCCTATCAAACTCTATAGGAAAATGCATACTAAAAAAGGACTCCGCATGGGTTTTTAGATAAAGTTTCTGCCACAATATGTCGTTAGAATCCATCAAAATTTGCGAGCTCAGGAGACCGGCATGGCATCGCTAATTTAGCCATTGATATAGCAGTGGAACTCATACTCTCCTCCAGAAATGTCCCAACCAGGATAAGCCACCCTTCCACCGCTCCGCAGGTTTTCCTCGGATTTCACTCTATAGCTACATTGAAACTGTGCGTAGAAAGCCACGCTACATAGATATCACTTACGAAAGGAAGACGAATATGAGGTCTGTCTATGGCATGCATCATGGTGGTATCCTCCTGTAATGTTATTCTTTCACCAAATCGGCGCGAAAGGGAGGGACACGTAGTATGGCAGAGGATTTGCCTGAAAACCGAGTTCCGCAAGTATGTGTACAGCATTGGGCCTTCGGGAGTCTGGTCACCTTACAGTACGGTGCTCTCCTTGTCTGCGCTCACGAATTTCCGAGTTATGAACAATTTTCAATCAGAAAACACAAAACTGCAATTTAAGCCGCTGTAACTTATGAACGCTGATACGTAGGACCTTGAAATTATAAGAAAATGTGAGCGCCAAGTAGCTCTACAAGTGTACCAAATTTCAGAAAGATCCGTCAAAGAGTTCCCGAGTTATAGAAAATGAGCGATTGTCAAACATAAAAGTGCTATTATCTATGTAGCTAAATATCGATCGTACGGGGGTCAAACTTTACAGGCTAAAAGCAAACTAAACTGACCACAGTCTTCACCAGCTAATTATGTAGTGCTGTGGTTGGCAAACTTTTAAGCCAGAAGAGCTAAATTTGAGAATTTACCCTTTAGTATTAATTTAAAGAGCGAACATGTTTTTTTTCCTAACGGTACGTATTATCTGGGAAAATTTATAGGGCTATGACTTTGTAGCGCTTCAAGATTAACTTTTCGAAATACAACAGTGCATAGGAGACACAATTTCCTTACGAAAAATGTATGACTCAATAAAGCATAACGGTAAATTAATATGATAATTTTAAGGGTGGAAATTCTAAAGCATCATTGATCTTTGACCAGCATTCGATTACATGTAATTTTAAATGGTATTTTCCTGGAGCCCAAAGGAAGACAATTAGGATATTTTTCGCGCTGGATAATTTTAAATCGGTTAGAGGAGTTATCCGACTTTTTTAGTTTATGTTGTATCTGAAACCACTACCCTTACTGACCAATATTCCACCAATTAGCACAAATTATAACGCCTAACCTGCATGGGTGGGCATAATGCATTTTTGTGATGAAACGGCCGATATAGGGGACATTTGGCGGGATGACATGTTTTTTTTTTCAATAAATTTCCGGGCTCGATCGATTAAAAAAGCAACAGCAAAATTGAATCATTCGTTACTTTTTCAATCTAATTTATAATGCACTGCCTTAAAAAACCAACACGGGAAGCAGCTGCTAAAATTTATGCATATTTTGAAATCGATTGATGCCGATTCGGAACTTTAACTGCGCCTTTGTGAGTTTGTGAGACCGAGGCTAATTTCGGGCGCGGCCGAAATTTGGATACCCTTCGCTTTCCTCCGGGCTAAAAGCTTCTTCGGGCGTACCTACGACTTGTATTTAACCCCCCTCACATTCTTTTCCTTCCGTCTTCACAAACGTTCCATTGCGTCGACAAAACAATATTTGTGTGGATTTGGTTGGAATAAGTGAAGAAAATTTTATTTTTTTTTTGTTTTGGGGGTTGTTTTGTATAGCAGCCCCATGACCCCATTGTCCGATTTTACCGATTCATGACTGTCAATATACATAAATTGAAAGCAAACAATTATTCTTTGGAAACATTTTATTCGCGTCTTGTATTTACATTCCACATAAAATCGTTTGTTACGTATTATCCCATCAACGTGTACTTCAGACCGTCTCCCACATAAAAAAAGAAAATTCAATAAAACTAAATCGCATCGTAAAAAATCGAATCGAATCAGGTCACATGGAACTAAACCTATGATCTGTGCGCATATCAAACGACTGGGACATAAAACGGAACGAACGGCAAAACAATGGGCTAAACTCCGTATTCCAAACAAAGGGGTAGGTACCTACATTATTTTCCGAAACTGAATAATCTCCTGACATACTCGTGACTAGTTCACCGAGAAAAGGATTCTTTGGTACACCAATCAATCGGCTTCTGCCCCAATCATTCACGACCAGGCCTTCGCGTCTTTATCCTGTCATACGTTCCGATAGTTAACTTGCTATCGCGTCCTTGTTCACATATAGGCATAACGATCCAAAAAGCCGCGGGGGATGAATTCTCCCATTTTCAATTGAATGGAAGTTAAAGTGTAGTGAACGAGTGTATACTGGTGGATATGTTTCGAGACTCGTCGAATTCGACAATCTACATAATCGTTTTCGTATAAGTTTATGTCGACACGGCTGACTTTATATATCGCGATTCGGGCTTCTCTTACATAATTCGGCGTTGTTGTTTGACAAGGGACGTTGTACAACGGTTCACGTCGAATGGCATCATGTAGTGTGTAGTATTTCTGGAGTTTATGACAGAATACTATAGAGAAAATTTCACCCAGAATCATCCCTTGTGTGCGCTCTGGAAAAACCGCTCTAGAGACGGTTACTCGAGAGGATTGGGGCGTTTGGGGAGTAAGCATGCCGTCGATATTGAAATTGTGTATTACTTATTCATACGTGTCGTTTCTGTGCAATGAAGCTGTCAATGTCAGACGAATATGTATGTATACCGTTATGTTGAAACATGAGGTTAGGATGTCATAGGTATGACTTGTCACATTATGTTTAACGGATGTTAGAGTATAGTATCGTAAGGGTGAGAATAAATGTATCATACTTGATGTGAATTAGTTTTAGGAATATAATATAATCCCGTAGGTTTCTGGAAAAACTAGCTTCGAGTGGAAGGGCCTGTATCTTCTCTCTCTCACTCTCTTTCAGTTTCTCTTAACATAATTTTTTAAGATTAATTGAGTTCACACAAACTAGGGTTTCTTGTGCCTTCAAGATTAGCGATTCGCACAGTTTACATAGAATAACAATAACTTACAGTTGTACAATATGCATACATAAATGTTCCATTCATCTCGGTGTTAAATTTTATTTGCAAATCTGCTTTTATTTCATTTCACATTTTGACACTTTAATACACTCACAAATTCATTTTTTCACGATTTCATATAATTAATGGAACAGCTGTTCTGCAGTAAATATTTTTTTTATTCACAACTTAATTTAAATTTTTAAAAATGCTGCTTTTCTAACAATTTACATTTTTTTCGTTCTTTTTTTGAATTTTGTATGTTGTTTTTTTCCATTTGCCTAACTCTATCTCATTGACATCGTAAAACGTAAAATTTTTGTACTAACCTTGGGGCTAATCGCCCATATCAACACATCGCTTCCCCTTGCCAATTCCTTCCTCTCGAAACCACTCGTCTCCTAAATCCTGAAAACAAATCCAGAGGAAAGTCGGCAACAGCAACAATGCATTATGTATCAGCAACAAGAGCAGATTTACCAACAAGAACAAACTGAATTCAAAAAAGAACGATCCGTTTTCGAGGAGGATATTGAAATTATTGAAGCCAACAAGCAACACGCTGATCGTTTTGCATGGCCACCGCCAAGAGACGATAATCGTTGCACACCAACGGCTACGCCCCTGTACATTGCGCCACCCGAAACGCAACATGTCGTGCCTAAGCCATTTGTAGAAAAACCCGTCGAGCCATCCACTCAATGGCAAAGTCGTTCGGCCCCCGAATTGACTACTCAAAAGACTAGCGCTGTAGAGATCGAAAGTAGCTCAGACAGTTATACGTCGACATCAACCACGACCACAACAACTTCCGAAGAGTATCAACGCATGTATCAGGCTCAGGCGCAAGCCTATCAAATGCAACAAGCCTACGAACAATATGGCTCCGAAATGGACTATCATATGGACATGGAAGTGGCTTCCATGCAACAGGATCAATCCTCGTCCTATTTCTTTTCAAATCAAAGTGGCCGCCGAAGTGCTCAAGAATGTGTTGACTATATTGCCGGTCCGGTAAGCACTTATCATCTGATTGATCTGGTGCGAGCGGCTACTCCAAAACCGGAAACACCGCCACCAAAGCCTCAACGTAAGGTCGAGTTTTCTGACGATACGATTCAGATACAACATTCAGCACACGTGCAAAGCGAAGAGACGCAAAAGACCGTGGCTTCTGTTGTTGAATCTCAAAAATCTAATGTTGCACATGTTGAGGAAATACAGGAGAATGAAGAGAACCGAGACGAGCAACACGAAGAGGAATTAAGAATAATTCACACAAACACTCAAGTGACGCCTGAAAATCGTATGTTCACCGCGACTCCGGAGATAAAAATTGATATTCCCGAGGTGAAGCGCATTCCTCCATCGAAAATACCCAATCCAGTTCCAAAGGAGTGGATTAGTCCAATGGTGAAAGCTTTGACAACAGCTCCGGACAAGCCAGTTGAAATGGCAGAAGGTGTGGCCACTGAACCCGTAAAAATATTTGAATCTGTTCATTTCAGTGATGAGGCGTCGCATAAGGTCGACGAAAATATGCAATCGGAACAACCATCGTCCGAACCTAAATTCCTCGAAGAGGAGCCTCCCAAGGGCTCATTTATTTCGAAAACAATGACAACTGCTCCATCGGATCCGATGATGTTTGCACCGAAAATAGACGATACAATCCCTCTGCCAGAGGAGAGTGAACCGTACATGCCTCCACCTATGGATATGAAACCATACATGCGCGAAGACTATCGACCAAAGTCGCCGTTCCTAAATGCCTTGACAATAGCACCGGATCGGTCCTATACTCCATACGGTCACGATGTATGCTCGCAACTTTTAGATCTTCCAACTCCTAAAGAGAAATTGACAATGACCGCTGCCCTGACCGTGGCCTCAGAACGACGCTACACGCCTTTGGACCAGGCCAATGCGACCAGTTTCGTTGAAACCGAAAAGAAAACGACAGACACCTACCAATTCTTTTCGGATGTTTATGAATCTGGTAAAACCGAAAACGTAGAGTCACAAGTTTGCTGTCAGACTTCAGCGTTTGCTAATGTTAAAGGTTCATGTGGCGCGTGCCCGTTCCAGCCGAGAAGTGAATCACTCAACTCCAGTGCAACGGACACGGTACAGTCAAGTAGGCAAAACTCCCTCATACCCCAGAATCAAGGTCTCTGTGCAGGACGACGAGACTCCCAACATCATCAATCCCAAGAACGCAAGGAAAGCATGTCGTGTGCAACATCAGCATGTACGGCCACGTCATTTAATAGCATGAATCAATCGACGTGTAGTCAATCATCGACCACTTGTAAAAAAGAACAACAACAACAACATCAATCACATAAGACTGCGGACCAACACCAGCCGAAATCACAACATGAAAAAACTGAACATGAGTCTGAACAGAAAATATCATTCCCTCCGCCACTCGGCCCTATGGCCAAGAAAACACTAATTTCCGGCCTACACAAACCTGATAGCATACCGCAGTACCAACGCAATTGGACTGTATTGTCCTCACAGCGACCTGTACGCACCCCCGAACCACCCGAGCTTAAAGAAAATGTTCCGCTTGCTTTTGTAGAAACGCACACACCTCGCGAAATGACCCCGAGTGTTGAACCCACTGTCCAGGCTAAGAGTTGTCTCGCAACCAGTATGGCTAGTACCATGTCCCAACAACAGCATGTTTCGGCTACTTCAACTGAGACAAAAGTTAGCGAGTACCACCACCACCAGCAACAACACTACCAACAGCAGCAAAGTTTTAAGCAGGACGTGCACAAAACAACCCTTCCTATTATCGTAACGGAAAATGACACTCCTGTAACTATGGCTTTTCAATCGCTAGATATGGACCACGGGGAATCGTACTCTCGTCCCTATACGCCATCGCTGATCAACAAACCGGCGCCAATCATCCCGGGCTATCAAACTCCGGCCAAGCTTATTGCTGAGGAGTGTTCCGCAACTAAGGCACGGCTGTACGATCCACGATCGCCTTCACCACTACCGGACCGGGCCCGCTCTCCAGCACCCGGACCACCACCAAATCCGCTAAGCTCTATTCGTGCACCGCGACTCAAGGAAAGCAACGAGCTTACGCCAAGCTATAGACCACCGATTCAGACTGGTTCCATAACAACAGGTCAATCTTACTATGGAACCCAGCAAGCTCAATTCCAGACGTTGGAGCACGGCCACTTGGTGTCGCATCAACAGCAAGGGTATCAAGCCGGCTCGCAAACATTCGTCGACAAACCAGAGATAGTTCAACAGCGTCAGATTGGCGATACCAATATTCAAAGTCGAGCGAAAGAGAGCCGAATGAATGAGGAAAACCGATCGGCCACAGAGACCAAATCCACAACTCAAGTAGGCAACATGCAAATCGAGCGCAGACGTAAAGTAGTCGAGGAGTTCGAGCACTCTCAAACTGCCAAGTCAGTAGAAATCCGAACAACTACTGGTGGTGCTGCCGACACGCAAAAAATCGGGCGCACCGGTTTCGTTGCCAACCAAGCACGTCGACTATCCAATCTTGAACAGGAGATCTCAAGTGTCAGCAGCCAATCGCAAGCAATTGCCGCTCGTGCCGCCGATCTCGGTGAATCGCGAAGTCCGACTTTTCCAAATTACAAGTCACCTGAATCCACGTCCGCTTTCCCATTCAAAACCTATTTGCCTACTCACTATGAACCTGAACGACCGAGCTATGTCGTTTCTGCAGATTCTGCTAACCAAATGGTTGGCGACTCGGCCTCAAAAAAAGCCGAAAATGCTGCCCGACTGGCATCATATACGTCTGCTAATGCTACACTATCGTCACAACAACAACAACAGAAACAACAATTCAATAGCAACGTCCAAAGACAGTCAATTAGCACAGGCGTCGGACGAGGCTCAATAACCCAAACCTCTTCTTCTGTTTCTTCTCTAGCAGCCGCGGCCGCGACAAGTGCAGCTTTTACAGCTGCCTCAAGCGCTGGCCCAGATGCTCCCAAATTAACTAGCACTCTACCCAAACCTGTTTCCGTTCCTGCTTATAAACCCGCTCCTTATGTACCACCTGGTGGTCCAAATGTCGATCAATTGTTAGCTAGTGTCGCTCCGCAATTACCGCCATCAGCATCGGCATGTCAGCCAGTAACTAATAATCAAAGTGCCGCTTATGCACCGCCAGCTGCTGCTCCTAATGCTGCTGCTGCTGCTACGTCATTCGGTCAAAATGGCTTGCTGACAACTGCTCCGCCGCAAATTCCTAGTACAATTCCTAATGTTGTGAATGATCCATCCCCGGCTAGTGCAGGTTCCGGCGGTAATAAGGGCGGCGCCTTTGGTGCAACATCGGCTCCGAAACGTGGACGTGGTATTTTGAACAAGGCTGTCGGACCAGGAGTGCGTGTACCAATTTGCGGATGCTGTCATACACAGATCAGGTGAAGGGATTGCGAATTTAGTGTGGAATAGTTTAAGGTGTTTCGTTTTGGAGATATCGTGTTTGCATGTCTGTTTTTCTTGCTTATCGTCTTACGAGGCGAAAAGGATCTCTATTTTTTCTTACTTTATGAAGACATTTTTATTTAGTATTTTTCTTGTGTGCTATTCGTGTTTTTTGTTTTTTACTTTGTCCAGGCAATATTAACCAATCAGAAATCAGCGATGAAACCAGAAAACAGGTAGGCAACCTTGAAACTTTAGATCTACCACTACCTCCACCGCCACCCCCACTTCCCGGTGCCATGAACGGACTCAATCAGTCATCAAACGTACAACCAATCCGATCAGCAAATACATTACCCAAGGCACTGAACAATGGTTCCGTTATTGGCAATCGTTCGCCAAAACCATTCCGTCCTGGTCTTGCAACCGAAATGCTTACCAACTCTTTGGAAAAGGTTGAAATCAGCGATAAACAAAAGTTCCGCGACGAAGCTGGTAAAATTATTTCAGCAATGCTGGAGAATCGTCTGGCTCAGAAAACCAACAACAATCTTACCAAAGATTTGAATGCCAATCACCCTATGAAGAAGATTATCGACGTATGCGACAGTTCGAAACCCAGTACCGTGACTGATGAGCCTAGTGCAGAAACAAATGTCAAACAAACGTCGGGCCTAATTCTTGAAGTTTCAACTGACGGTAAGATTCTAACGGGAATCCCAACGGAACACGGGCCTTCAGAATGTGTGGTTTTTCGCAACAAATCTACTAACCCGAATGGCAAACGTGAATTAAGCACGCATGCATTTGACAGACGATCCTATATTGACACTAACTCTAGCAACAATCATCAGGAGCCGGTCAGTGGTGAGGCCAATGTTCAAGCCGATAATACCACAACTCTAGTCAGCGATCTGAAGGACGGTAAGGAACCTGTGTGTTGTCAGTGTAATACTAAAATCACAAGGTAAGTGTGTTTCTGTTTTGGATGTTAAATATGTGTTGCTTGATCTCGTATTGCATGACGCACAGTGCAGTGCATTTTTCCATAGTAAGTCGGAGAAGTAATTTGTTGTTTTGTATGTTTGCTTTCGATCAACAGAGGACCTTTCATCACGGCTCTTGGCCGCATCTGGTGTCCCGATCATTTCGTTTGCGTCAACGGAAATTGCCGTCGTCCACTTCAGGATATTGGTTTCGTAGAGGAGAAGGGCGATTTATATTGCGAGTTCTGTTTCGAGAAATTCTTGGCACCAACTTGCAGCAAATGTAGTACCAAAATTAAGGTAAGCTTAATTTGCTTAACGACGAGTAGTCCTTTGAGGCCTCAGTTCTGCTCAAAGAATCATGAAACCTACCTTAGTTTCGAGACGAGCGATAGAAACAATCCCCTTTGGAGCACCTACGGATCAAAACTTGGAAAGCCTCCAGAAACCAGAAAAGTGTCGTTTGGGACGGTTGTAACTTCCGAATGCTGTTGTTGTTGTAGCAGTGGTGAAAAGCGTTATTCGCTGTGCATGTCTGTGGATGTGCTCTAAGTTTCGTCGTCGTTGTCGCCTATTATCTCAAGCGACATAACGCCCTCAGTGTGAGGTAAGTGGATGCAGCGGGGCATCGAAACAAGTGATCATGAGGCGCACCAGCGCAGCTGGGGCAAATGTTCTGGATGCCCGGGTCTATTCGAGGTAGGTAAGAATTGAGACGCGAACACCAGCCTGGCATAAGCTGGACTAGTGTCGCTCTTGTGGCTCTTAGGAGTTTAGTCTCCTCAGACGAAATAGGTGGTGAGAGCGCTAAGAGGACTCTATTCGTGTCTAATCTCCCTATTGACCGATTCACAACGATTGTATGAATGTCTGCGAATATATCGGGAGGTACCCGTTTGTATCTCTGGAAATCTCTCTCGAGATCTCTGACTCCACTCCTAACATATCGTAGAGGGGGAGTCCATTAGATGATGGTTTAGGTGATCCTTTCGATAATAACCGATCAGATATTGAAGAGACAAGAGAAGATTATGATCACGCTCTGGTAACATGCGGGTTCCCTGATGAAGATGATCCTGGAATGACATCAGGTAGCAATCAGTAGCGATGCGTAAAGCAGCATTCTGGCATGCCTGGATCTTATTCCAGTTTGTGCCACAAATGGTTTGTGGCCGCAACGGTGCTGCAAATGACGAGCATGGTTTCTTTGTCCTTGGCCCAGGAGCTGCCGGCCAGTGCCTTTAGAACATTGTTCCTGCCGTGCATTTTGTCGATTACGTCCTCGACATGACGGCTCGACTGCATCATGGTGTCTAAGTAGTAGTAAGTGTCCCCAAAGTCCCCGAGACCCCTTAGTCATCATGCTTACCAGTACGGATCATAGGCTCCTCCGAAAATTCGTCCGTCCAGGTTTAGAGAAGTGTTGCAGCACATTTATACGGCGTTATGACTAGATGGTGGCTATTGAAAAACTCCGGCAGTTTTTCAATGTAGTCATTTAGTCGGGCACACATACCTTTCAAATCATTCCCCGTGGTGAGTACGGTGCAATCGTTTGCATAGGAAATTAGTTCGATAACCTCCGGGAGTGCTGGAAGACTCGCCACTCGCCTGGTATGTTAAACAATGTAGGAGCGAGTACACTACCTTGTGGTGGAAGCCCCTGCTTAATTTTCCTCTGCTTTGAACAACTTCCTCCCAGCTAGATAATTGACAAACCATCTTACCTCTTGTGCAGGAATACGCACATTGAGATGATCGACCAACAGCGCAGAGTGAATGACCGTGTCGAAGGCTTTCGACAGGTCAAGCACCACTAGGACGGTTCTGTCACAGGGCTATTTCTAGTTGAGACCATTGTGGATGTAATGGGTGATCAGATCCAGAGCTGTTGTGGTACTATGCATCTTCCGGGAGCCGCCATGCTGGTGGGAAGCCAGCTCAGCATCTGATTCAATAGTGGGGTTGATGGATGCTTTGAGCGTCTTTGCAACGGGCGATAGAATTTTGATTGGGCGGTAGGATTCGGGGAGTTTTGGGTTTTTCCGGGTTTTAGAAGGATGATGATTCTCCCCTTTTTTTCCAGAATTCCGGGACGACAAGCGTGGATATCAACAAGTTGAAAGCAATCGTGAGATATTCGAAGGCCGGAAGATCTGGATGTTTCAGCGTGACCATTGAAATGCCATCTGGTCCAATTGCCTTTGAGTTTTTGGCGTTCATGATAGCTGCTGAAACTTGGTCCACTGTATAGGTGGGGATGATGTCAACCGTTCCGTTGCGAAACCTTTTTATTTTGCATTTGGGCATTTTAGTTTTGGGGTTTTCAATGAATTGCTTGTTGAAAAAGCTCGCGCAAAGTTAAGGATTTGCGATGGTTTTCTTACCGAATCTGATGGCTACATTACCCTTGTGTTTGGTTGGATGAGACAGGGCGCGGACGGTAGCCCAGAGTTTGCTGAGACCTTTTGAAAGGTCGCAGCTTTCGAATTGCTCGTTCCATTTCTCATCATTGTAGGTTTTGACTTGTTCACTAATTTCAGAGTTAAGCTCCTGAAATCTGGGGTCTGTCGGATTGACGTGGCTTAAGTTGTCCTGTTCGTGAGCTAACCTTTCGGCAGCGGTTGGGAAATATGGCCTAGCTTTAGGGATACGGAAAAGCAGATAAGATCTTGGAAATAGGATGTCACTAACACATCCTGCGGCCGTAGTCCAATGTTGGATTGTCGCGCCTGTTATTTTATTTTAGGAATACGTCCTGCCGGAATGAATCGAGCTGCAGCTTTAACAATGACGTTCCTTATATTCTTTTCGACTTTCCTAGCGTTTGTTGACGTGGTTAACGCGATAAACTCTCCCAGCTTATTTGCGGTTGATAAACGTACGCCGGCCGTTCTGACCTCGTCAGTTCGGCTGGTTTATCAATATTTAAATTAATGGGAAGGGGATCAGAGGGTAAGGTGTTAGTAGTCTCTCAGCGGGTTTCACTTATCAAACTAGCGCTCCCCATAGTTATGTCAGGTGAACTGTGACAGGCGCCAGCGACGCGTGAAATCAACGCGTCAGTAATCTGATGGGTCTAATTTATACGCGACGTTTATATCCCTGGCATTGCCGTTGCCAAGAAGAAAGTGCCGGAGTTCGTGGTGGGCGTTAAAGTCGCCACGTAGGTGACCTGCGAGGAGTGGACCAATATCGAACTTATAACCAGAACCACAGCTGGTGTAATTTCGATGCTTATAAGTTCGATATAGGTATTGCCGGATTTAACGGCAAGTCTTTCTAGTTGTATTGTTGGAGGGTGCAGCGGGTGGCGGTGGTAAAATAGTGGCTCGAAGGCTACGGCCAGGGATGGCGGGAACGGTGGTAGAACGCTGGCTTGTGAGCTAAGGCCTGGGATGGTCGGGGGCCTACCCGCATTCAGACACCTGGCAGCAACAATTTGTTATATTGCCCCATTTTCTTTAAGCCTGACCAATAAAAAAGACACCATACTCTGCAGCAGGTACACTTCACAGATCTGGCATTCTCGAAGATACTTCGGTTGAATACACAGTAAATTGGTTTTGACGCAGGCGCGGATTAGGAGAATTGAGAGCAGCCACGCTGAGATAAAATGCTCCCAATTCGACGAAAAAACACTAATTGTTGAAATCTTGACTTATCTTTCCATTCTATCCACCAACTGCGGTGCATGTCTGTAGTATTTTTGGCATGGCAACTTAGCAGCTCTATGGGTATTTCTCCCGCAGGGGCTCTTCTCCTCCAACAGATAAAGTTCCGCGTAGTTCCGCGTAGTTCCCATAGAGCTGATAAGTTGCCATGCCAAAAATACTACAGACATGCACCGCAGTTGGTGTATAGAATGGAACGATAAGTCAAGATTTCAACAATTAGTTAATACTCGCACCCACGAAACTTGGGAACCAGAATTAATACAATAATTGCACATAAAACACACCCACTAACATACACAGACATTCCCTCCTGCATCGAACCTTCAAGGCTCTTGCCAGGGAGGGGTATTTCGGCAACTTTTGGCCATTTCTTTTGATTAAACGGGGGTTGTTCGCCTCGAATAAGCTCCCGTGTGGCAGCGAGGCTGCAATCGGGAATGGTCGCCAGTAGGACCACTTACCGAATGCTGATAGATAGAATCGTACCTTTTGCATCAAATGGATGCTCGACTTATGCGTAGGAGCTGTTCAATCGCGCTCATAGTGGGGAAACAACTTTGCACTTTGGCGGAGCGTTACTCTAAAAGTATTTAAAATCTAGGATTGCCGGCTCATGAATTCCCGAGTTAATTATACCCGATGTACATCGCAAGATACAGCCAAAAAAAGTTTGCGTTAAATAATGTCTTCATATTGCCTAAGAAATTTAGATTCCTGAGAGCTACCAGAACGTTATTTAGCCACCATAGGTGAGGTTTAGTGGTCACGTCTCAATAAGCACCTTTCTCGAACGATCTACGGTGATACGCCACTCGATGTGGACCAGCTATTTCGATGCCCTGCTGCACCCACTAATCAAACTCGGAGCACATTATGGGACAATTCGAACACTTTCATGTCTTTCTGCACGATACAACAACAACAACAAAAACGTGCCCTTTTCGAAAAACATAAATCAGAATATTCTACCTTAATCGAAATTTCATAGCTGATTGATTGTTAATTGTCTTTTCAGGGTGACTGCTTGAATGCCATCGGTAAGCATTATCATCCAGAATGTTTTAGCTGCTCCTATTGTGGCAAACATTTCGGCAACAGACCATTCTTCTTGGAAGAAGGTGAAGCCTACTGTGAAGCCGACTGGAATGAACTCTTCACCACCAAATGCTTTGCCTGTGGATTCCCTGTTGAGGCTGGTGATCGATGGGTTGAAGCTCTGAATCACAACTATCATAGCCAATGCTTCAACTGCACGGTAAGTACACGAAAAATTGTTTTAATTAAACTTGTTCATTAGCTGCGATAGTCTGACTAATATTTTTATTTGATTTCCGTTGCAGATGTGCAAAAAGAACTTGGAAGGACAGAGCTTTTACAACAAGGGAGGACGTCCATTCTGCAAAAATCACGCTCGTTAAATATCGCCCCCGCCCAATTTCGATCCCCTCATCCCAGACAGGGCTCCACGAGGCACGAAGAGACTTAATATAATTTAAACATCATTCAGGGGCTGTTGACACGTCATCCTATGAGAAATTTTTAAAATAACATGTTACTATATACGTACTCGTACATTATATCATCCAAAATTCATATCATTATTTTTGTGAAAACATATTAGTAATATTTACATGAAAACACAATTCTTTTTACGATATATACGTGGTATATAAGTATTTGTGTGGACTTTGAAAAAAATGCGCTTAACAAGATGCATGTTTTTTTCAGTTTATAACACAATCATAAAATTTTGTCAAAGACGAGAACCGAAAACGACATATTTTCCAATATCCTTCGGATAAATGAGTGCAAAACAGGTATCAAATACTTTGCTTCCAAATCAAATTTAACGTCATTAATCTATATAAATTTCGATAAATCGAAACAAAACTATCCCATTATTCGATGAAATCTTGTTGTGATTTTAGTCGTTCCAAGAAAATCTATGCCAGCATGAGTGCACACTTCTTACCACGTTTGCTTCTTGCTTCGAAACAAGGACACATTTATTTTTCATTAATTATTATAAATATAATATTTTTATTATTTTCTTTTTGTTGACTAGAAAATGTAAGAATAAACATAACAATATTAATGAAACCATATTTACCTTTTATTTAAAGAGAGAATTTCGAATTTAACGACAATGTGAATAATATCCATAAAATTCAATGGAACACAAAAACTATTATATTGTTATTGCGCTTGTATAAAACACAAATTTAAGGCGAACCGATAAAGATGTGAACAATTATGTTATGTCACAAAATGTGCTTGTTATCTTTTCTTTTGATGAGTTTGAAAAATTATGTTATAATCAACGAAACGAAAATTATGTGAATAAAGTATTTTTTTCTGGTAAATATTTTTTGTAAAATTTCTGTAAATAGTGTCTCTAGTTAAAAAATGGTAAACATGCATATAATTTGCAATTACCAGATTTTCCGGCTAAAATCGCTTTTCATAGCACACAAAATGTACACGTAAAACTTATTCCAGTCTCTACTATTCATCAAACAAGTCGCTCCGAACTGTTTATTTATCTATGCCTGAACGAAATACTCAAAATTTAAATGTAAATGCCTATATGTATGTGTGCATGGTTAAAAGGACGAGGACAGCAGCAAAAAATTCATTTCGTGACATTGCTAATGCCCTGCAGAAATATGTCATTACCATGGGACTTAGATAGTAAAATGTTTGGGGAGTTTCAGTCATGGCCACTACTCCTGTACCGTGTATATACGTAACGAATGCACGAGCTGAAATCGAGCTTGTAGCTCGACTATAGAACCATTGAATGTTGATACCTTGACATTAAGCAGTTAGAAAACCCCAAGGTCGACAATTCAGCAGATAGAGGTACGAGCAAGTGAAAGCTGCGTTGCAGACTGGGACAGTTTGTGAAAAGTGTTGCCATTTTCTGTGGGAAAAATTGTTATTGGGGCTGATTGCAAAAATAAAGGTGGTTTTCCAAATATAAAATAAGCCGTTCGTCCCATTAATCTGAAAATAAAAAAGCGTACCAGTGTGCACTAGTCCAGAATATTAAAAAAAACGTTTCTGCCTAATTGCAGGTATGATCGCCGATTTCGACCAGTGTGACATTTTTCTTTTAATGATTTGTTTATTTTATTTATCAGCAGCGGCCGCTCTAAGGGGTAGGGGGGCAAGCCGGGCAGTCGCCCGGGGCGCCAAAATTTAGGCGCGGCTTTTTGGCTAAAACACCAATAGAAAACTCGAAAAGAGAAAAAGCGAAGTACTGCATTTAGAATCTTAAAATGGTTAGTGATATTTGCCTAAACTTTACATCTGTGATGCTTGCAAAGTTATGTGCTAATTAAGTTCTTCCTTAAAAAGAAGCTTATTGGAAAATGGAGCGCCGATTTCGTCCTCCAATTGAAAATTCCTCTTCTTCTCATCAGAATTAAGGATTTGCTTGCATTTTCCCTAATTCTTGTCAAAGATAAGGGCTACCTGATTTTAAAGTGGCTTGATCTGCTATCCATTCTCATAAGGAGAACTTCTGTGTTTCTAATATTTTCCGCTACATGTTCGTTATACGGATGATGCAGAAAGTGTCGCTAGTGGTGATAAAAAGAAAGAAAAATTCGTGTTTCTCTGTCCATACCAGGCGTGTGTTGTCCATAACTTTGATGTTTTGTGCGCGGTTTTGCGAGGCCCGATTGTGGCCTAATATTTTTATCAGTGGCGTAACGTACGGTGTTCCATGTGTTCGGTCGCACACGGGCCCCCAACCCACAGGGGCCCCCTAACGTAGTGAAGAGGAGTGGACAATTTTGGACTGTGATTAAAAAAAAATCATAGCTTTCTTATTCATCCCAAGCAGCACAAAATAACCTTGGTTAGATTTACAACCCGATTTTTGGTTATATACAATATGGGTTATAGTTACAAAAGTGAGAATTTTGTTGAAGTCTAAACTTAAAAATTTGCTGGAAAATTAACTAGATGGTTTCATTTGGGACAATTTTTTCTCCTGAAAACCTTAATGTTGTCTTTGTAACATTATTGTTTAAAATTTGACTCAATTGTTGTTCTTTGGAAAATTTTGTTATACAATAACGTTATTGTTACAAATACAACATGGTTTAATACATAACACAATTGCTAGAATTTGAACCAAAAGTATCTTTCTGATATTTGTAATTATATTGGGTACAAAGATTCCCAGCGCTAAACGGAAACAAATAGCATTAGGGGATGATGTTAACAAAATTTTTGGCATATGAAAAAAAGAGAAATAAAACGCATGATCGAGAATCAATCTTGCGACCGCCATGCATTGCGCATGAAGTACTTCAGATTTAGAGAACATGAGAAGTATTTCCTTTCTGGCGCAATGGCAATGATGACAGACTAGCACGCAAGAGAACCAGGTTCGATTCCAGCTTGAGGCAAATAGGTAAGAAAGGTAATTTCCTTGGATAAAACGGTATAAAATATTATAATATCTCTGAGATAAAAAGTGGTCTAAATAAAATTGTCTATTCTGAAAAATAAAAAGTATAAAATTTTTATTTTTTTAGCATACGAAATTTTAGTTATATTCACAACAATTTTACAACAATAATGTCTGAAAGACAAATACATTACAACAATATTGTTACGTTTATAGCCAGGCAAAAACCTCTTTTTTGCAGTTTAGCAAACGTTTTTAAAAGTTTTTACAACCATTTTCCTAACAATAATGTCATATAACCATGGTTGTATTTCGGATATATAACCGTTTTACAACTCGTTTGTGCTACTTGGGATAGACACACTGAAGCGAGATTTAAAACTGGTGAACATTTTTGTTTACTTCGAAGCAGGGAACATTACGCTATCAGCTCTCGAAAGGGGAATTTCCTCTTCTTTTTGTCGGCACTAGCGACAAATCAGCATTAGCTGCCATATAGCGGAAAATATTTGTAACATAACTTAACTTCTTATAAGAAAGGATAGCAGAACAATCCTAATTTTTTTAAGAATGGCGAGGACTTAAATTTAATTTTATAATTTTGTTGAAAACGTATGGCTGCCTATTGACTGTTCTTTAAAATATTCGTTTTTTGTCACATAGTATGGTATTGAGTTAAATGCAAATATTAATTTAATTTTTGTTTTTTTTTTCATCTGTGGCGTGGTACCTTGCCCTGTCTGCTCCTATTCTCCCTAAACTATGATACAATACATTTCTAAGTAATTATTCAAAATTAATCAAAATTAAGAAGAACAGAAGAAATGACTTCACCCATTAACAGCTCTGATACTAAACGTTAAATTCAATTAACAGAAAAATTCACCGAGTTCATAACGCGATTTAAAACATAATTCCTGACTAAATCTGTAAGAAAGCTTGGTAAAATGTGCTTAATTTCGCCTATGTTGCAAAAAATAAAACAGTTTTAGTCATGCATCAAATATTCGGAATGTACATTTAAACGGATTCTACTCTACTGTCAAGTTGTGTAAAAAGTTAAGACGATAGTCTGAACATGATTCGAGATTTCATAATAAACCTAAATTTGTCAAGCGTAAATCGCATTTTTACACAGACCCTAATAACCGCCTACAAACAAATCCTGGATTTGAACTAAAAAAACAAATAATTTCGACCCGCTTACTCCATTAAATCGTAAGGTTTTAGTATATACTGTCGATAGTGTAAATCCTCGCATGTCAGTTGGTGTAACCAATCAAAAGTACATACCTACATCCGAGGTCTTGTCTATAGAACAACCAATCACCGAAAAGCTCAAAGACCGAAAAATGGATTGATATTGCCATGTTGAAAGGCGTCCGCCTGATAACCCCACAAAGAAATCGATATCAATGGAAGTTCCGCTTGATGGACCCAAGGCCAAAGGCAGACCGAAGAACACCTGGATGTGTGAAATCAAAAAGCAACAACAACGCATTGGTTTCGGCGATGACACGATCCAAGATAGAGCTGCTTGTAGAAATATGCTGAGACGTTATCGCCAGAACGGGCGATGCACCTACATGGGGCATTCGGTAGCTCAGTGGCAGAGATGTCTATCTCTGAGTTGCCGGTGCGTGGGTTCGAATCCCACTGTGACCCATGGATGTTTGTGTTGTCCATAAAATGCTCCTACGGCAGCCGGTTCTTCGATGTAAATCGTCCCGGAGCTACCTGTTGCTAAAAACGGCCAAGAGCTGCCAAGACCCCCTTCGATTCAAGAGAAAAAAGAAAAAAAAAATCTCTTGAATCGCTACAACAACATGCACCTACTTAGCAGGTCGAGCGACGCGACGCCATGGAGCGGTATAAAGAACAAGGCCAGGAAGAAGAAGAAGTGTAAGTCTCTTTAAATATAGTCCTGGAGTTACTTGCAACTTCAATATTTTTCCAAATTTACAACAGCGTGTACTAATCAGCAAAAATAGTCGTTTCAACAATTTTGTTTAATTATAAATTACACTTTGTGGGGGCCCCCATTTCGATCTCGCACGCAAAATATTTTAGAAACGTTACGCCACTGATTTTTTATTCAGTCTGTTGAGTCATAGGAGATCACGACCCCTAAGTAAATATTGATAAGAAATTATAGATAATTAGTGCATAAACACTCAGCAAATAAAAGCGTTAAAAAAATCTCCTATAAGAAATTTCTTGCCGAAATGCACCGCATCAACAAATTTTTTTTCAGGCATTTTAGAAAACATGTATCCACATTTGGCAAAAATTAACCCGCTCTCCTCGCGAATGGATTCATTGATTCATCTAGCATTGAGTGGGCCAATTTCGGACAAGGTAGTTTGGATTTCAGCAAGTTGAGGAACACAGTACACACTGCCAGAGCCGCAATAGCAGTCTCCCTAATATGTTTCCGGACATGCTAACATCGGGATTTGGCTAGGTTTCCCCGATTTAAGTAGCTCTTACCTTATTCTCTATATCTATAACAACTCGCGAAATGATGCCATTATGAAAATAAGCCACCCAAATTGAAACCACTGAAGGAACTCGTCCTCGAAGAGACCTAGCTAATTTTTGAATTCGGAGTTTTCTAAAGTGTGTTGGAATTTTTTTGTAGAAAAGAAATATTCGCATTAATTTTCAATCTCTTACCTTATTCCATACATCGGAAACGATGGCGAAGGCTATTCACTTGTAGTCAGACTCGAAACGCAATTACCAGCCCACTAGGGAGGAAAGCTAAACAGGTACTTAGCTATACACGGAGTAGCCTAAGTTGGACAACTGCCTTAGTGACAGGCATGGTAATTTTAAAGTGCATCTAACTAAGATGGAAATCGTGGAGGATGATGTATGCAGACTATGCCTGGCTAAGACGGCAGCACACATTGTGTGTGAGTGATCAGCACTAGGTAGTAGGAGGCTGAGGATCCTAGGCAAATACACAATAAGTGTGGAAGCCATGAGTGAACTTAGCTTCAAAGACATGCTACACTTCACACGGGACTCAGTGATGACTTCTGGAAATCACTATAAGGGGACGAAAATGGACCCAAAAAGTAATGGTCTGCTTCGATAAATCCCCAAATCACATATATACGTCATTCTAAATTCCGCCAGGTTTCTGTAATTTTTTTGTCGGTGGTGAATAAATGTGGCTGGGGAAATTCAACAATTAGCTTTAATTTTGAAATTTCAAACAAACTCTCTAGAACGCTTCGCTGAACTCAGGTGAATTGCGCTTAAGAGTATGAATTGTGGCGGAACGGACTTCTACATACTATCTGGGCTTTCCCAGTGGGTAGACATTCTATTTTCTGAATTACTACAGCATTGAAGACTTCCCATTGATACATCTATGTACCTACACTGATATTGGTACATTTTTCATCGGTTAGACAAAACCATCCTCTTTTGTATTCTGCAGAACTATCAAGTTTGAAAGAACTAAAAACTGAATATTACCAGTATTAATTTTTGAGAATATAGCATAAATCATTTCATAGTTGCGACAACCCATAAATCTTCCAGCACGATACAACTCACAAATCCATACGGTCACATTAAAACTCCACCGCAACGTATTTACGGATAAGCTTCGTCTGAATACCGTCTGAACCATGTCAACGTCAATTAATTCCAAATCCTTGATAGTAGGTAGCTCCAACGTATACATATTTGCACTTTACAAATCACCAGCAGAATGTTGAATCGTTCCACCTGTAAATATTTCAGCTCGGCAGAACGTCTTACTCGTATTTGGGGAAGGGAAAACGGTAATGGGAATGCGTCTTTAGTCAAATGTCACAGTAACAGTCATGTCTCAAAGAACGAATATAAAAACCAAAATACTACATCAAAGTTTTGGTGCTTAACCAGCGTAAATTGGAAATGCAATGGAGATTGTGGATGAGTGTGTGACAGCGTTGCCACTTGTGTTACAATTTCCATTTTTTTGTTACGATGTTATACTCCAATTAATTTTGTTACAATCGTCAAGATATGGTTATGAAGAATAAATCAATGATTTTATTTAATCTTTAACAGAAACGAAAGGTTGAAACAACTATTTCATTAAATTTGTCATGACGTTAAATTGAAGCAGATCGAGGAGCTCGTTAAAAGTTTGTCGGCTCCCTGAAATATCAGTAAAAAAATATATTGAGAATGAAATGAGTCTCCCTTGCAGTTAACACAGTCGCAATTGAAAGCATTTAACTGAACTTTAGTCACTGGACCATTCTGTATCCACGGTAGAGTCCTTGCCAATGATTTTTATTTATTTTTCCAATTGATGCACAACGGTTCAATGCAAAGGTCTCAGCGTAGGTATACCGAAGAAACATCTGTAGCAACATACTGGTTGGAGGTCTTTGAAAAAATATAATAATATAATTGAAATTTTTAATATTAATGAAACGGACAGCGATGACTCGATTTTATCTTCGCATAGATAAAGTCTACTTTGAGCCAGATAGTAAAAGGGGTTGGCATCATCTATATGATCACTATGAACAAACTTACGAGGAGTAGGTGGCAGTTATAGAAAACGACTCCAAACAATTAGTAATGAAAATGGTGGTTTTGGGTATGAAATTTCTCACAGGAATGCTTTTATGTGCTAAGTGCTTATGCGATTCCTTATCTCATTATGAACTTCTTCCGGGGTTCAATATTTATTGAGTGTACGTAGCGCTCCTGTGTTTCAACCGGCTAAACAACATTTTTAGTCTTCATCTTCGGGAAATCAAATCAGGACATATCGCAAAGCATCCCTTCACTTTAGAAAGAGTTAGGGATCATGAAAATAGACCCATTTTTTTTGGCAGCTGTAACATCTACATAGAGGCATGAATTACCATATATCCCAATGTAGGATTTAGGGGATAATTTTCTGCCGGAAAGCGTGTGTGTGTGTGTGTGTATGGGAAGATACCAAGGATTCAAAAATTACCCATCAAGTTACTTGAATCGAATCGTTTCGATACTGAGTAAAATAGAATGAATAGTATCGATACCAGCATTCTTTGGTATCGAAACAGAAGTCGAACTGAAACTGTTTCGTATTCGTTCTAAAATTAAACTTAAAACTCAAATTTACCCGAATAAAAAAAATAGTTGATAAACGATATGGGTATATTACGCTTTCAGGTCCCCAAGGGAAATTTTTCTTGTTCTTCTTATCGACACTAGCGACACTTATCTTACCGTCCGCCATATTGCGGACACATAGCGGAAAATATCGGACACATCAAAAATTTCCCTTGGGACCTGAAAGCGTAATGTACCACGATATGTCTAAGCCACTGCAAACGGGGTCAATATTCTAAAAAAATAAATAAATTTTCGAATAATGCGAAACTTGCGAGACACTTTGGTACGGTTTGTGGGACAATTTCGGAAGAATTTTTAATGCAAGACAAACTTGTAAAATGTGAGGATGTCCTTCAGGATCCGCGACGGTTGGTCACCGGTATTTTCAGCTTAGCATCCCACTAAGTTTGAATCAAAAAGGCCTTGCGGGTTTTAGGTGCTGCCACATGCAAATATGTATATTAAATTCGAAAGAAATGTTAAACATGTCTTTCAACAGCGCCATCTTGATAGACAGGCCGGACTGTCGAAATTCGATTTCGAAAATTTGGTACCTTAGCGGCTGTGGTTGTTGCTCTTGCTATTGTTGTACATGCCGTTTTATAGCCACATGGCAGCTAATTTTATCAGCTGATAATCTGGCCTGTCTATCAAGATAGATGGCGGTGCTTTCAACCAACAAAGCGAGAATTTCGAACTTCCAAAAATTTCGACAGCTAAATTTATACAGGGTGTCCGTAAACCAATTTTCTCCAACTTCTGCCAATTGTTTGTCGGTTAAATCACCAAAAAAATTACTTTGAACCTCTGTAGAAACCAAACCTCTTATCCGATTGTAGTGCGGTTAGTTTTATTTTTTAGGTAAATTTGTTGGCTGTAATAATCATCTTACTTGACTATTCCAGCTAGTCTAGCTGGTTGTACAAGAAAATGATTTGTTCAAAAATGTTCAAATGCCTGTGGTAGCTTAAGTGCTAAGAATTGGGGGAATGTTCCGTACAACTTTTTTGCTGTAAGTCGCCTGAGAAATCACACTCCGGTGCGTTTATCCTGCAGTTTCCGGACACCCTGTATAGTAGACTAGCGATAACATTAGCAATATGAGGCGGAACCATAGTGATACTTATAGGTATGGCAAATATTGTTTATGAAAGCAATATTTATCCCAAAACCATTATTTAACTTTCAATACTAGAGTCATTTGGGTGAACATTGGGGGGTGAGGTTATAAAACACAACGTTCGCGCAAACGTTGAGTTTTATAACCTCATCCATTGATAAAGCGTATAAATTTGTCAAAAGTCCAAGTTTGAGAACCGAATACATATTGGCCAACTGTTCCGGGCTTGGAGTTAGCAATGGAGAGGTTATAGGTTTTTGATGCATTTTATCCCACAAATTAGACAGTAACAGTATACAGGGTGTCCGGAAACTAAACGCACCTAAAAAAAATCCTCACGTGATTTCCAGCAAAAAAGCTTTACTGAACATACCCCCAATTCTTAACGATTCACATGTCACAGGCGTTTGAAGATTGTTGAATTTTCTTACACGGCTTAAACCTCAATATCTCAATATCAAAACTATCCTCGATATAATAGCGAAATATGATGATTTTCACAGCCAACAAATTTACCTATAAAACCAAACTAACCGCACTAAAATCGGATAAGTGGTTTGGGTTTTACAGAGCTTCAAAGTCAAAGGGCATATTAACTTTGTCATGAAGTTTGCAACGCACAGAAGGAAGCACCTCCTATATAAAGTAAAAAATCGTTTGTACGCAACTTTTGTAAGCAAATTTAAATTCACTCCTCCGGAGAAACTTTGAACCTTCTATCATCACACACTAGGGTTGCCGTTTCAAAATGTGCTAGTGCAACATTTTTCTCGTGAAATTGCAACACTTTCCGCTTCAGTGTAAAAAATTTTTTTTTTTAAACTATACAGGGTGTCCGAAAACCACCGTGATTTTCAGCAAGAAATTGTACTGAACGCTAGTGTCGCTAGTGTTGATAAAAAGAAGAAGAAATTCTTCTTTCGAGAACTGATAGCGTAATGTTCTTCGGGCGCCCTTCTAATGAGAAAAGACCCAGGCATCGCAAATTCAATCAACGCTGACAGACTTAAAAATCCTGCTGTGCTACAACAATTCAATGATCACCAGACGAAGCCTTTGCCTGAAACTGAATTTTTACCAAATTTATAGTAACCATTTTGTAAGGTTACAACAAGCGGATCAAGACACAGCGGAGATTTTGTTTGGTTATGTCATCCCGGACGTGGCAGAAGGTGGTACATGCCACGGGCCCCGCGCATTCGGGGGCCCCGCGTTTTTCTCAAACAAAAACTATAACAACCAAGATGCTTCGAAATTGTTATAACACTTTATCGTTGTACAATTTACGCTAGGGTGTTCCAAAATTGCAGCAAGGTTTGTATTGCATAAAAATACAGAAATATTTCTTTCTAAAGGCTAGTACTGGGATCGAGAGTGAAATTTTTGTTCGCTGCGATTTTTTCAATGAAAATGTATTCATACTGTCGTAGAATATGTGAAGAATGCTGGGGAATTCCATACGCTGCAATCCGAAAACAGTTCCATAATTTTTCTCCGCCATTTTATGTATTTTTTTCCGATTCCCCAGTTATTTCATCGTGAAATGGCAAAGAACCGGGGAATCGAAAAATAAAACATAAAATGGCCGAGGAGAATTATGGAACCGGTCTCGGATTGTAGCTTATGGAATTCCCCACCGTTTGTGACATATTCGACGAAAGAAATTACAAATGTATCTCTCATGCACAGTGGCGTACCGCTTTAAACGTTATGAAAAGAGCGGCAAAAATACATGTTTAAAAAATTATTCAAAATGCTTTCTCAAAAATGTTGGTTTTCATTGGAGTGTGTAAATTTTCGATTTTTTTTATTAAAAACCGTAAAACCGAATTAATGTAGAAGATGTTAACGTAAATTTGGCTTTCTGGTATATTTGCTACGTGAGTATCTTTATTGTGGGCATCTTTTAGCTAGATGTTTGGTTGTCAGTTTTTATGAACCTGAGTAAACCTGAAAAAGGACAATTCAATCGAAAGCTATATTAATAGGAAACACTTATATAATGAAATAATTTTCCATTTTTTATTACTTTTCGGAAAATGTGAAATCTTTAAATTTTTAGAGGTCGTCCAAAAAGGGACTTCTAACATCAATTCTTCTGTGTCGAATAAGTACAGCCTACAGAAATTCCGTTTAACTAATTAAAATAAAAAATAAAAATGCTGGCAAAGTCACACACGTCAATGAAAAACATTTTTTTAAACAATTTTCAATACAGATAATATTGCCCCCCTTTTCATAATTGATGGGATGCGAATATTCTCACGGGTTGAATTAAAACACCTTGGAGATTGGAGTTTCTCTCGACACGTTTATTCCGCACAATGTATAACCCGGAAGAGCCAAGGCAAACGTCAACGTAGATTGACAAGTAGTTCACAATATAGACGTTTTTATGACAATATTGCTTTTTTGATTTTTTCCCCGCTAGAACAGTGGTTCCAAATTTTTTTCAGCTCGTGCCTCCAGTTGCGAGATCTGCTGATCATGGCACCCCCGGGGAAAATGTTGGCCAAAAACCGAAAATAGATGCAAAAATTGCCTTGGGCAAGGAATGCTTTTATTTTTGGACATAAGTTCCGAATCCATTGTCGCAATTTAAATTGTTTGAACATTGTGAGTTCGGCCGTCATTATGGCTTTAGGGATATGTCGAGCAGCAAAATTGATATTAATATTACTGGAGCGACCAAAATCCGTAATTTCCAAAGACTATAGCTGGCTGATGCGGTTCAAATCAGCCATATTAAATAGGCCCCGCGCTCTACATATGCCACGGGCCCCGCGCTTGCTTAATCCGGCACTGTCCAGGACTAAATGTCCCTTTTCATCCTGAAAGTGGTGCATAGTCCAATGGTTAGCAAAAAGACAATATTTGTTGTTATTATGCTAAAGGGGGCATTTCGAATAATTGTGGAGCTATCCTTATATCCAAAAGCTTTTACAGGTATTTCTTTTCAGGAGAATGTTTTTCAATTATATCCTTTGGAATATTTTGGAAAATCCTAGAGAGAATAAAGGAATATTGTGAATATTGGATACCATAATCTTTGTTTAATATGGGACTTAAGTACTGATCCTAGTACCACCTTTGAAGTTATTTATTCTTATTTTGAAGCTCGTCTCTTTGATAACTTTCTAGTCGAATACAAATACTTTTCCAATTTTAAAAAAACCCTGAACTTAGATCTGCGGTCCATTCTGAATTCGTCCTCAGGTGTAGTGTTCCAATTTTAAACATCCCCCCGTTTATATTATGTGACTATCAGGCATTTATGAAATAAAACATTTTATTTTAACAACTTTTCAAATTAACATTTATTTTTTTTTAGTATTTCTCATTTGTCATATGTGTGTGGCTTATGTTTGCATCATATCTTAGAAATGTAGGGTGTGGATGTTTAATTATACATATATCTATCAAACAATATATACAGAAAATTTTATATTAAAAAAATATATAAAGAAACGGAAGGAATATTACAAACAATTAAAAACAATATAATCCAGTTATATTAAAGTTTGCATACATCATGTGTGTGTAGATACACCTTAAAATATATGATATATATTTATTTAATATTACAAATATGTGTATTTTCATAATATAATTACATCTCGCTTGCATTTTAAATTATAAAGTGATTTTTTTGTTTTCAGTTAGTAAACTCAAAATTTACAAAGCACAAAAATGTGTGTAGAGTGCAAACGAGGCTTTCCATTTATTTATACATTTTCTCATCATGTCTTTCGCTTTAATAAAAATAATTACATTTGCTTAATATTTGATAATTGTTATTACAATTTAGATGAAGTTTTCCTTTTATTAGTTAGAATTAAACTTTTAAAAAATAAACATGTCTGCTTTTAAAGGAAGCAGCTACGGCAGCTCTTCTATAGTACAACATTGTGCAGATTGGAAGTATAGGGAGACTGAAACAGTCGAAAAGGTTATCGTAATTATACAACAAAAGGCAAAACGATGAAGACACAATAATTCAAAGTATTATACCGAGCTACATGGATAAATAGCATTCGCCATTCAATACGAGTAATAACCGGCAAATTTTAACGCACATTTTTTTTTTAAATGAAGGATGCTGAACGTTCCAGAACTGATACTCAAATTTTAATCAGAAACAAGAACAAAAACAACTTGTCAAATTGTTACTGAGTATAATAGATTCTAGAATCTTATATTTGCTGCTGCGCTAACTGTCTAGTCTACTGTATGTAGGAAAAAAGCTAAAGCTGATTATCCCATCCCATAGATATTACGCTGGTATTATGGTTCGTTGATTAGGCCTAGTATATCATGAGCAAAAAAAAAAAGGCCAAGAATATCTACAGTGAACATATTTACAGGAACCATTTTAAATAACTTTTCTGTAGCACCACGGGAAGAACAAAACAAAAAGAAAACACCAAATCTACAGGAAAACTTACATCAAAATCTAACAAGACAGCTTGTCCGCAAAGAATATCGCTACAAATGGGCCAAAATTTCCATATCGGATGGCGATAAAACTTGTTCAGGCTCCTGTGACGCTGAGATGGTAACGATTGTAACCATCTCCTTACGATTACCGTTACCCGATGCACCAGATTGTTCAGCACTCATTCGCGACGGTGCCGTTAATGAGGCGAACGACGACGGCGACAAATTTGTCGTTGTCGTTGTAGTGACAATGGATTTTGACGGACTACTAGACATTTTTGTACAACTATGACTACCGCTATTGCTAGTACTACTACTAATGCTAGGTATCGAATTGTTAATTCTACCGTTATTACTAAAATTTATATTATTACTACTAGTAACTCTAGGATTAAGTTTTTCGTTAAGATTTTGGCTTTGATTGATCAATGAAACGTTGTGTTGATGATGCAGTTGTTGTTGTTGTTGATGTTCGTTGGGTCTTGTTGTTGTTGTGGTTGCCGTAGCCGTTACACCAGGAGCACCATTTGCGCCAGCTTCTATCGCTATTGTTGTATGAACCCTTGAATCTTTGGTGGTTGTTGTTGATGGTGCGGATGTACTGCTTGGTGGAAAGTTGACTTGAACCGATGATGTAGTGTCGATTTTCGTGTTATGATATTGATCCAGTAATGATGGCGTAGCAGCTGTATTCTGTGGCACATTTCCATCACCAATGGTCGACCGATCGATTGTGTTGTTTGACGGAGTCGAATTTCGATTGGACGATGAGTGTGGGGATTCATCACTAAGGCCTGCGGTTGGTGCACGTGCTAATGTGTTGGTGTTGCGTGAACGATAGCTTGGCGGAAGGCTGTACTCAGAACCGGGACCGCCCGATCCGTTTCGTGTTGTACTCAAAGGGGCCCTTAAATGAAAGAGAAAAAAAAAAAATATATAAATAAGGGGATATATTTTGAAGGAATAAATATGATTAGATTTCTGAGCAAGTAACATTTGTTCGGAATTCCTGTAGTCACTCCTGATTGGAGCTGTGGGAAGGGTTTTTTTTGGCGAGGTGGGAAAATCTTCGGAAGATACTGCTGATGCAGTTATGCCGAATTTTTACCGGCTAAAAGCAGACCATCTCCGTCGCCTTGCCTCCTGCGGGACCACCTCTGGGTATTACTTCGCAGGGGCGGCCTTAGCTAATTACAATTAGGCATCATGCCGTGTTGCTGACTTCCGTCTAGCTTATTCTTTTCGAAATTCTTTGCGAATACTACGGCAAAATCCTTACTAAAGCCACTGTGGCTACCGCCGCTTTTTTCACATACCGACTTTAAATGCTCTCCAAAGTTCAGTCTCGAATCTATCATAACCCCCAAATACCTAAGGGCTTTTTGGAGGTTATGATATTGCTTCCTACTCTGATTTTTAGAGAGCACCCTTTCCTGTGCTTACTGATAAAAACAGCCTCCGTTTTTTTGTTTAGCAAGTTCGAGGCCAACCTTTAATAGACAGAGCTTTATTGTTGTAATCACTGCGTTGACGTAGACTTCGACGCACTCCAGCCTCTTTGCCACCACCACAACTGCAATGTCGTCGGCAAAGCCTACCACAGTCACGCATCCAGGCATGGCAATTTCCAGAATGCCGTTGTTTATATTTACATCATTATCCATAGCAGCGGGCCAAGCACTGAATCCTGAGGAACTCCCGCTGTCACCCTGTACTCCGTAGGTCCGTCGCTGGTATCGTATTGAAGGATACGATTTGAGAGAAAGCTCCTGATTATAGCTGCAAAATAGTCTGGAATATCCATTCTTTGTAAATCGGCAAAAGATTGGAAAACCAGCTTGCAGAAATGAAAGCGTTCTTGACGTCGAGCGTTACCACAGAACAGAATGCACCTTTTTGAAGTGATTCCCTTGGCAATTTGGTGACCAATTCAATTGCATCCAGAGTAGACTTCACCCGTCTCTAAAGCCATACTATTGATTTGACAAGCATACCATCTACGAGGTTACTGTCTAAGGGTCACCTAGCCTAGTGGCTTTATACCCTGGTCCTAGCTTATGCGGTTTGGACCTCCAGCTTGTTTACTGACCCGGATCTGTAGTCAGATGGGGATTTCTCCATCCGGTGAATGCATTCACCTTCAGGAACCCAACCCCGGGGCTGCATCACCAGCTCGATGTCTTGCTTAACAACCGACAGCCCCCTCGAGACCAACTCCAAGATGGGAAGGGACCATGGTCCCCTGGGCTCACCCATCCCCGAGGTACACTATTCGCTATGGACTTCTCCATAGCAGGTGTGATCCTCCTTCGGCCCCCTATTGGTTAAGCCTTACGGCGAATTCGGGCATGCACACCCCAGGCTCGTTGGACCTGTGACTCCGCGTCTGTGCAGACAACGAAGCGCTGCTTTTCACATCCAGGCGGCCCCTTCAGTTTACTAGTCAGCAATGCGACTCAGGCAGTGTGGTCATCAATCCACAAACTAGCTAGATATAGGCGCGTAGGCATTTTCCACCAAGGCCGTTCTCCCTAGCTAGCCCCTTCTCGACTCGGGTCATGCGGAGCCGTCACCTCCGAAGCTCACACGACTTCCGTATGATGCACCCCCCCACCAGGGGACATCAAAATCGTGCTAGGCCTTTAGTGCTTCCCTCCCGCAAACTATGGGGGGAGGTAGGCACGCCAAGAGCCACCCGTGCATAACTCAGGAGCACGGGACCGTTAACGCCCGAATGGTCTTTGTACAGATCCTCGCCATGGCGTATCAACTGTACCAGGGGCCCCCTTGCGCTACTAGGTCCGTGGTGTCGTAAGTCACCAAAGATCCCTGTCCGACTACAAACAGCCTTCCAAGCTGAGTGTCACACGGACACAGACCCCCCTGCGGGGACTATTGATTTGACAGGCAGCCTTTTTCTTTCACCACCGATAACCTTGTAAAGATAATTCTGAAAGAAGAAAAAACCAAAGATATGAGCTTGGCACTTCAGCCGGTTTATTTGGTTTTAGAAGGAGCACCAACTTTTGCCGCTTCCATGATATTGGAAAGGTGCCTTCTGCCAAGCAAGTTTCGAAGACTTCCACGATCTTTTGAGGGGCAGCACGAAGTGCAGAAGCAGGACTTCCTTGAAGAGAGCCTCGTCAAATCTCTTTGTGGACCATCCAATGGTCCGTGCTTGGATCTTTGCCCGATATAGTATATTTGTTACCGTGCTCAAAATTGCTTGGTGATCGCTATGAGTATAGAGCTCACTGACGTGCGACTCCGTAGACGGGGCGCACGAACTGCTAACAAATGTAAGATCAATAATGGATCCCACTCCTAAAGGTATTACTACCTCCTGAATTCATTAGAATAACATCTAGTTGTGAAAACGCGTCAAGAAGTACTCTCCCTGGCTTACTTGTCTCCCGGCTTCCCCATTCTGTGGCCCACCATACAGAGGACACTTGATTCCTCCGGTTTGATGGTTCCAATTCTCCTTATAAGCTTCTTGATATAATATACAATTATAGGATCGTTATCGCAGGACGTCGCTTTGTGACCGTCTTAAGCGACAGTTTGTCCAACCAACCCTCAGTTTGCCCCCTTGTTGAATGTTGATGATTGTGATCTGCGTGCCACCGTACGTACCTCAGTGACTTCACCGCTTCAACCTAGAGGTTAATTTCCAATCGTTCACGAAACGCCCGCACAGAGGAAGGGCTGACATAAACTGAAGAGGTGTCAAACTCAATACCTGTCCCGGACTAAAAAACACTGTCTTCAGGTTTGAGGGGGTGGCAGGATGAATATTTCGGTTATGTTGAAACTTATTTTACAAATTCTGTAACTACTGGTTATTCTTTCGATTTTTTTTTATGATGATAATATCCGCAACGCGTGCCGCAACTCGTTATAGGGACATAGCCTTATATAACCGTAAGGAATGTGGTACAATTGAGCAGTAAGTCTTCTCAGGCTGCGTTTTTCCTACTTGTGGTTCAGATTAACTAACCCAGACTCGCGTAAGAAAATCATCCGGTCTAGCATTCCGATTGTCACATAAGCATTGCAATTTATTACAGAATATTTTTTTTTTCTTTATATTAAGACCCAATTACCAATACCACTAGTCTAGGTTAGCTGTTGAAAAAACACAGCCTCAGGAAGTCTACTTGTAAACGAACTTAATTGTAATTATAATTCGAAAAATTTGTTAAACCCGTCAAAACCATCCTATCTTAGGTCAATGAACTTTCATAATTCCAAAATGCCAACCTAAAACACGAATCTTACGGAAATTACATTTGTGCAATATCCTTTTGTCATAAATTCCCTATCATACGTACTACTACCACCCGAATGTAACAGACTCATGCCAATCGATTTACGTATCTACGAACTGACGAAAGATTTATTCAAATGTCAGGAATTATGATGCCATGATTCATACCATGCTGACTTCCTTTCAATATCAATTCTGCCACAACATAATACTCGTACGAACCCCACACCCCAGTCACTCACATAAACCCCAAAATATACTTTATGCGTATTTCCTGTTGACTATGAATTTATACTTCCCATAGCATAACGAAGTGGTCTCTTGCAAGACCTAAAATTCTGACATATTAGGTCCCTAGGCCAGGACCGATGAGGCGCGCCGCGCCGGCCGGCCGTACTCCTACTGGATTTTCGAAATCATGCAATATATTGCGATAACATCTGATATGAATTCAATTCGCAAATTCATCCTGTTTTCGATGAATATTAATGATACAATTGCAACGAACTTGTGCAGCAAGGATAGCGTGCATACTGCAGGGCCAAACCTATACCTTACATTTACATTGAATGCGTTAAAAGCATGGTAGAGTGCCAATACATGAAGTAGGGAGTGTCAAATGAATAAGCGGATTGATGAATGTCATATCCGGTGCATGGGAAATTTAATTTAGAATTTTCATAAACCATACGTGTCGTATGAATAGCGGAGCCATTGTTTTGTGTTAAAGTTAAATTGAAAATTTTGCAATTGATTGAAGTATGACCGCACAAGGATATCAATCAATACGGTTGCTGCATTTGCTCTGATAAAGTTGATGAAAATGTATGAGACAGGGCGGTGGAAAGTGTTTATATATGAATCAGTGGACTGAATAAAATTTATTGAATGACAGGAATGTTTACGGCTTCCATTTCCATGATGAAGAATATTCATTACAATAAGTATAGATGAACGAAATCGACATATTCATGAATGAAATTAAACAACAACAACATCTGGATTATTTCATCCCATTCATGCGAATGGCATCCTTATAAAGCTCAATATTAATTAATCTCATCAATTTTAATAACTCCTTTGAATTATCATCTTTTCTCATATTTACTCGTATATCCTCTCTATTCATCCGTCTGTCAAATTAAAGACAATTTCATAAATGATAAATAAAGAACAGTTTTCTTGCCGACTTAGATCATTAATCTGCCTATGCCAATGTTTTACTCAAACTCACTAGATATATCTCCACTCGCAGACACACCCCCTCTTCTATAAATCCAACCATAAACGAAACTCCACTCCGTTGAAACGAATATGGTCGAAAGGATGTTTCCACAATTTACTAACGTTCCGTGTGTGCACAGTAAAATTTCTTCTCTCGCCAACCTTCATCTTATCCGAAGAAAATAAAAACCACTCAGCATTAATGATACGAACTCACGGGATAATTACCCCAAGATCCAACTGTTTGCTACAACAAGTGAAGATGATGTTTTCAAGTGAAACTATACACTCCGACATAAGTATCGTCTCTAGCCGTAGCGAACGGACCGATATATAGTCTCTAGAGAGCACTCGGATGATATGAAAGTTAAGAATCTTTCGAAATCCTTATAGCATCCCCAACACCCACATCACAGCCATCACGGGCAATTTTCTGCCATTAAAACGCTTCCTCGACATCTCGTGCTAAACGTACATAGCGCGATATCCGATGCATCCACAGAGGACGTGGACGTCAATCTTGATCGGGGGGAAACAAACAATTAAGGGGTGAAAGAATTGTGGTGCGGCTATGTGTTGCGAGATGCGAGGCGAACGAGTTGATTTCCTTGCGGGCAACAAACTAATGTCGAAAGCAATTTACACGAAACAAATCCAACATTTATACTTAGTCTTGTAATTGAGTTGTTTTGTGCAAAGTCCAGTTAGTCAAAAAGTCAATTTAGCAAAAAAAAAATGAAATTAACACGTAAAAATTTTCGTGCAATGATTTTCTGCGATTTTAAAGTTGGATGAATGACAGTGTTTCGATCGGTTTCATTTTGCATTTGGGAATAAAGCACGATCTCGTCCGACATTTTATAACTGATTTAACGAGTTCAAACGTGGGCGCAATTCACTCAAGGACGAGTTTCGCGAAGCTGGTCCAAAAACAGCCATTGTGCCGAAAAACGTGGATGCCGTGCATGAAATGAATACGCAAGACCGGCATGTGACATACCGTGAGCACCCACCCTTGGGCATTTTTCCCCCGGCCATTCATTCGATGCTCCATGGACACTTGTTCCCGTTGGATCCCGCATAATTTGACCATAGCTCAACAAAAGGCTAGTATAGATTAGTGCAGAAAAATGATAAATAAATTCCATAACGGTGCATTGAATGACGTGAATAAAATCGTTACCGGTGACGAATCATGAACATATACCTATGAGCCGGAAACTAAACAGCAGACGACCGTTTGGGTGTTCCAAGACGAGCCCAATCCAAGAAAAGTTGTTCGCGCAAATGGTGTCCTGTTTCTTCAGCCTATCCTGTGGCCATTGTTTCACTTGAGGAACTAAGTACGGTCAATTCCGAGTGGTACACGACCATTTGCTTGCCCGAAGTCTTAGGGGAAATTCGCAAAACGAACCAGAGAAGATGAGTCCTTTTTCATCATGACCATGCGAGCTCTCACACATCATTTCTAACTGGCGCCTATTTAACCGGTCAAAACATTGAATTGACGGGTCATCCGCCTTACAGCCCTGGCTTTGTACCAAATAATTTTTTTTATTTCCATTTATTAAAAATTAATTACGTGGTGAACGGTTTTCTTCGCCCCAATCAAATGTTGAAGCGTTCAGAAGTCATGTTTTGGAGGTGTCTCATCGGAGTTGAAAAAATACTTCGAAAATTGGTTTGAGCGCATTCAAAAAAATGCAATAAAAAATAATACATTAAACAATTTTTGAAGAAAAAAAAATCGTTTTTATTTATTTTCTACAAACTTTTTTAGTAGCCCTCGTAATATTAAGTTTTTCCTTTCGGCTTTTCACGTCTCTTTTATTCGAGTGCTAGCTAAAAAGCTGCTCCAAAAATTTGGCGCCGGGCGACCGCCCAGAAATAGGGTCAGTTTTTCAATTTTCAATTTTTTAATTTTTTCCAAAACTAGTCAATTTTTCGACATTTTTTAAGACAGTTTTCGTACCGTTCCAGAACTCAAACCGCCACTCTTACGCTTTTAAATATCACAGTCGACCTATTTTTTTGTACAATAGTAAGTCGAAACTAGGGGGCTATGCCCCCTACTCGCTACGCTCGCCAACCATTGGGGAACGAGGCTAATTTCGGGCGCGGCCGAAATTTGGATACCCTTCGCTCTCCTTGGGCTAAAAGTTTTTTCGGGCGTACCTATGACTTGTATTTAATCCCCCTCCTCATTCTTTTTCTTCTGTCTTGACAAAAGTTTTGGGCTTGGTTGTAATAAGTGGGCAGATAAAAATATTTACTCGGAAAATTTTATTGGGGTTCGCTTCGTTTTTAACTTTATTGTTGCTTTGGTAAACACACATTAATTCAAGGTTTTGTCAAATTGGTGAAAAAAATGTTTCTTAGAAGAACCAAATGGGGGTTAGGTTTGTATGACAGCCCCATGACCCCATTATCCGATTTGATCCATTCTTAGATATGTTTTGTGTCATCAAGAGAAACACATTTGTGTGAAATTTGGTTGAAATTGGTGCACAAACAAAAACGTTTTTTATTTGAAGAACCTAATTTGGGGGGTTGGGTTTGTATGGCAGCCCCATGACCCCATGGTCAGATTTGATCAATTCTTAGATATGTTTTGTGTTAACAAGAGAAACACGTTTGTGTGCAATTTTGTTGAAATTGGTGCACAGATAAAAGTTTTTCTTATAAGAACCTAATTTGGGGGGTTAGGTTTGTATGGCAGCCCCATGAACCCATTATCCGATTCGATCCATTCTTAGATATGTTTTGTGTCATCAAAAGAAACACATTTGTGTGAAATTTGGTTGAAATTGGTGCACAAACAAAAACGTTTTTCTTAGAAGAACCTAATTTAGGTAGTTGGGTTTGTATGGCAGCCCCATGACCCCATTGTCCGATTTGACCGATTCAAACATTCAAACTGCCTGCAGCAAAAAGAAGCATTTGTGCAAAATTTCAGCTTAATAGCTTTTAAATTGGCCGAGTAAAACGCGTCGCAACAGACGGACAGACAGACAGACAGACGGACATCGCCCAATCGACTCCCCAAGTCATGCTGATCATGTATGTACACTTTTTCTATGGTCGGAGTTGCTTCTTTCAATGCGTTACAAACTTCGTGACAAAGTTGATATACCCTTTCACTCTATGAGCGAAGGGTACAAAAATTTACCGGGATCATGTTTAGCGGGGAGCGGGCAAGCGCCCCTCTCTGCCCCCACTCTGGCGACGCCCATAAAAACAAGGTAATTTCTTAAAGTTTTCGAAATTTTTGCAAAAATCGGGTAAATTTTTCCATATTTTTTCAAAAAAACAGTGTCAATTTTTCGATTTTTTTAAGTTTTTAAAAGTTAGGGTTATACATATACCTCGTGATTCATAAATGGTTCGATGAGGTCTACGAGACGCCATTGAAATTTCAAACTGCTACAACTAATTAACTATCATAAATTCAAAAGGAACTTATGTGATATTTCTCTGGTGTTTGACCAAGAATTAAGATTTTTATTTTTATTAAAATCCCTTCAGACTCGAAAATGTAAGCTTTCTGTCAAAATCAGAACTGTCGACCAACTCCGACCGATGATTTAATTATTTTTCCGCTGGACATTACACTCCCCGTCCTGCGTTCCAGTTATGGCTCACGTATCGAACTTCTAGACCAGAGATGGGCAAACTTTTTAAGGGGAGGGCCACATAGAATACAAATTATCTAGGCGGGCCGAAAAAAATTGAAAAAACATATTTTTATAAACGAGGAGTCTTAACTGCAAAACTCGCATTCCCCATATAAATAAATGGCTTAGCCCACTGCCATCTAGATAGACAGGCCGAACTGCAGAAATTTGTTCGTCTACAAGTGGACAAAGTGCGTTCGTGACCAGTGACAGTTGACATTTGTAAAGCCCACAACCTCCAGTGCTTCTGAACCCAAAAGTTTAAATATGCCGAGCGTTTATTACGAAACAAAGGTTATGGTTTGCTTTAATGTGTTTTTGATGTGCAAGTGGTAAAATACTAAACATCAACATCGTACTTACCATATTTATCTCAAAAATCAACGCACTGGCATGTGTATATCATAGCAAGTCACACGAAATGACAGGCTGACAGCCACTGATATTTGGATTGTGGACAATTTGTGGATTGTACTGAGCGGTACTTTGGTAGTACTAAGCGCAGACCATGACCAACCATGGCACTACTAGTGTTGCATGACCACTGACAGATCAGCTGATAATCCGGCCTGTCTATCTAGATGGCAGTGCTTAGCCTCAACGTGTCTAGGAACAGGTGGAATCGGAAAACGTCATATACACTATCGGCTTCACAAAAATCGGGCCACTCGCCACTTTCGAACTCGAATTCAATTTTCTCTGTAAGTATGAAACTTACAACTATGAAAATTATATCTAAAGAAAGTGCATTTAATGGCAATTCAAATGACCATGATTTTTATCTGAAGTACCATTAACCCACATTACAAACGATTTGCCTGTTTTGATTATAAGGTGTGTTTTTTGGATATCCCGTGTAGGTTTGGGTAACAAAACTCCATATAAAAAAAATGACAGCTGATCCATCTGTCATTTTTTTATATGAAGTTTCGTTACCCAAACCTACACGGGATAACCCTTTTTTCCCTTTTTTTCAATTTTATTTTCTTTCCCTGTTGAGCAAACATGAATTCTAGAGTTAATTATTTTTCCATTTGATATTAAACATTTCTCGTCAATCTCTAGTTTTGTGTGAAAATAAAATGATAAACGTTTGTTTTTAATTTTTACATAAGTCAGTCTTACCTATATGTACATATACAACGTATAAGACTAAGATTATAAAAGTTTTTCGTAATGTGGTTCAAACGATGATGAGCTGATTCGCAGTAGAGAACCCAAATGATCGTTAGTCAATCGGTTTCTAAGGCTGTTCTATCGAAGCTTCATGGAAGAGAACACCTGTTCACAAATGTAGGAAGAAGCAATCGTTGCAATTATCTTCTGAGCGTGAGCTTTCAGGTTCGGGAAGCTTCAGTTTGACGGAGCTTTGTAGAATTCAACTTTACAAGCATTGAGTGTATTCATGTACAAGCGAGCGGACTTAAATTTGGACACAATTTCTACTTATATTTTCCACCACCAGAAGGCACACACAAGTTAGCGGCGAAGGTGGTATGTGAATGCAATGTAACACTTATGTCAAACGACATTCATTATTAGGACAAAAATGACATAAAAATATGTAGATGAGCATAAACTGCGCTACATTATTTCCACAATATATTTCTTCATAATTTCCAAATTTGTTTTCCCGCCATCTACTCTGATATGTGTATGGCTACTTCGTTGCGAAGCGTAGAAATTTAGGTAGAGGACATTGCGCTACGTTTCACATACACTGAGTGCCTTCTGGTGGAGAGTAATATAAGTAGAATTCGTGTCAAAATTTTGGTCCACTCATTTAGAAAGGGTTGCTTCAATTCAGTGTTAGGCTGGAAATAGAATGTCGGCAGCAACAGCAACAGCGCGAAATGTTAAGCACATCGCATTTTATATTGCTGACGAAAGTGCTGAACAGAATTTTTGCTGTTGCTGCCGGTATTATATGTGAAGCATTAATTACTTTGCAACTATATACATGATTTACAGTCCGCATTAAATGGCATTTTGTAAATGTCGAGGTTCCTTTCAACAACTTTGAAAGGGTTTCTTCAAAACCATGTCGCTGGCCGGATTGACTAGGCCAAAGGCCGCATTTGGCCCGCGGGCCGTACTTTGCCCATGACTGTTCTAGACTATGGAATACGCTTAGACAAATTAAAAAGTGTCCCAACATCTGGGTAAACTTTGTTGGTCTAAAATCTATAAATTATACCATTCACTTGTCTAAATATCCGCACCGTCAATCTTAACAGTTTCAGCTGTCTGTGGTATCTACACGGGTATCTACACGGGCAGCCAATTGGAAGCTCGTGATGCCAATTGGAAGCAGTGATCGATTCCACACTAACAACAATCCCACTCGCAGCCTAATTTAGATATCCACTTTATTTATGCAGAGGTGTATAATGCAGTTGCCAATTGTACCGCGGTTTTGCATTTATCGAGTACATAGTGACAGTTTTGCAACTTTAGTTTGTTTCTTGTGGGAAAATGTAAAATTATCGAATGACCTAACATTAAAACACAGTGTCTGATTTTGGTAATTAAAAGTACGAAAACTTTCAAAATGAAATTTTAATTACATAATTTTCCGGCTGGCATTTAGCAGCCCGTGTGGATGCTGTTTTAGTTCGAAAAGGGACATTAAACACCTCGCCTACTGGTAACATTTGAAAATCTGGTCTAAATAATCAAAAAGTTTACCCACATGTTGGAGCCACTTTTTTATGGCATTAACTTAGTGTATGCGCATTCCAGTGTACTAGAAATTCAATGGGTTGACGGAATATGGTATCAAAAATTATTTTGCTTATTTGATGCAGAAAGCGAAGCGATGAGATAAGAATTTGCTATATGGCAGGTTGAATATCTCAGGATCCAAAGCCTTACAAATAGGTTTTCGCTTTCCAAAAAAGAAACTCTTGACTGCAATTTAGCTTCGTCCAAATAAATACAGTCGTTCTGTACTGTCCATGCTTCTTGTTCTTGCCTTTCCAGTCGATTCAGGATCAAAGTTTTGCCACAAGTTTAAGGTCATTCTGTTGCGATTCTATTCAATTACGATTCTAGCGGCTTGGTTGAGACCGATTTAATATTGGCATGCCATTTTACAACTTCGAAACATTGCTGGAATACCTAAGCGGCAACTTTCCGAAATTCCAAAATGTATGATTTAAAGCTTCATGCATTGTTGAGCCACCAAAAGAATATCTTTGCCTTTGTATTCACATCGTCAATTCCTGAGGACGGTTTCACCGGCGTAGATCATCTCTCCACCGACGAACTAAATGCAGTTCAATTACAACTCTCAGCTTGAGACTGCACAACAATGCAAGCAAACCCTTACCAATTTCCCGAGCAATACTATCGAACTTTCCAGACAATCACACACTTGCACAATAAATAATACTTCCCACTGCGTGACGGTATATACACATCCTGCTGGTGGCGTTCTATAGTCGCCAGCATTGTCATCACTATCGTCGTTGTCACCCCCGCATGCAACATTGTGTATACATTCGTTCACACTATAGAACGCAAAAAGGACGAACAAAAAAGGGCGACACCACCGAGACTTTGAATTAGAACTTTTTCTCTTCTACACTATAATGTAAGTATGTACATATCGCCACTATACATTTTGATTTCCACAAGGTCCTGACTGAATGTAATTCATTATAAACTTGCGAATTTATGTGACAAGCAACAACGCCACACAAGCATGTTCATCGGGGAGTTTTATCGATATGCCGGATGTCGTTGGTTGGTAGCCACCCTCTTCTGTGTTTTTGCACAATTCCCAAAGGGAATACGAAACTTTCGCTATCATAGACTCGTGTACGTACACGCGCTACTATCCGTATTTAGATGCAAGGATATAAGAGTATATATGGCAAACTAATACGACTAGACCACTCCTTGCATAGTCGAAACGATGACGATGCGAATCTTAAGGAAATTTATTGAAAGTGTTCGTATTTTATGTGGTAGTTGTTCCTTTTTCTTTTTTCTTACCTTAGCAAACTTCCAGCATGCGATCGATATGTAGGTGGAGGTGAACCGCCTCGTACAACGCCGCTCTGTCGATCCCGATCCAGAAGAAGTAATCTGTAACAGACGAGAAAAGAAAATATTGAACTCCAAACACCATGACAAGAACAGCAATTCGCTGAATTCACAACATATATGGCATATGGTGGGCCAGATGGAAAGGCATATTACGTATTTGATCGGAAGCCACCAAGTCGCTACATGCATCAGAAAACTCTGCTCTGTAAACAGACGTAAGGATGTAACGAACGAACGAACGTATAGTGGAAGATGATATGGTCTGGAAATGAAAATAAAGTTGTTTCCACTCAAGGACCTCCATCTCTCCTTATTCATTGCCATCTATTTTCGCTTGGCAAATATGTATGCACTTCCACATCTATACGATATGTCAATTCGTTCGCATCGAATTTCGATTAGCTCGGCTGCTTTACCTTTCCAACCCAGCCACGAAAGGATCTTAAATAATAGGCCGGTGATTAATTACCTGAGTCTATACTCCTGCATGCTTGCCTGATACGATGGTGGCGGTGGTCTATGCTGAAATTCCGGATACAGGAGACCATGTGGTGCACCACGACTATTGCACGGTCGACGTCCGCATCGGGCCAAATCGACTGTTGACCCTAGGCCTAAACACGGTGGACCACCTGGTGCGGTCATACGCCACGCTGCTCCGCTAACTGTTACAAGAATCACTCCAACACCTGCCGAGAGAAAAAAAACAAATAGCATAGGAAAATGTCGTTAGTCATGGCAGTCAAGCGTTAAATAAATGTGTGGACATTGAAATAAATGAGAAATTTTTTCTTGTTTCGTTGATCTAAGCAAGGAAAAGCGACACAGCAGGATGTCCGAACTGTACCATGTACGAGGTATACTCGGAATTAAGTGAACTTGCTGTGTATAGTGTACATGTGTAGAAAAAGGACAATTATGTAACTTAGCAGGACAATTTAGACGACAAATTGTTTGTGCTAATTATGGCATTCAGTAGTGTAATTGATGTGCGATATGGGGTGCTTTAGGGAATTAAATGTGGGAAAGTAGTTTTTCCTTCACAGGACACCAAATTTGTAATTCGCGAGAACGATTTAAAAGCCCCAGATCAGTGGCAGTTCTACGTACACTTTTCAGCACGTTAAAAAGGGGCAAAATTCAAGTAAATGAATGCATAACTGATATATTGTGACTTTTGTAATGTAATAGGCAATTCACACATGGCCGCAAAATCTAGGTGAATTATGAAATCTCGTTTGCTGTTCACACTATGATCGTCATCTTGCTCCACGACTTGACAGTACAGTAGAGTCCGTCTAAATAGCAACTCCGACAATTTCATGCACGGCTGCAATTTATATCAATTTGTTACAACAAGAAGTAGAATTTATCTTATAGAAATTTATACGAATGATTCGCCCGCGTGGGAGACACCTCGACGCGGTGCGGGGGCTTAACGCTGCAGACTGACGGACAATTGGACAACTAGGACAGGACACACACGGACACGCTGACCAGAATTGAAACGCAGCGAACTAAGATCTTCCTGCCCCAAGCCAAGGTGTAACAACCGTGCCGATGGCTGACTGGTCACAGGGGCTAATTTGTGATTGTAATCGGTGAACTATATGGGTACCAGTCGCCCCCTAGTTTCAGTTAGCCTTGTCCTGGCAAAAGGGGTTCTGCCAGGATTGATCGTTTATTCCCCTTTGCATAAAACAGGCCGTAACAGCCAATAATGAATAACTCTAAAAACGACAAAAAAAAAACTCCGATCTAATAGATCATCCTCAGTGCGAAAGGGCAACCTTAAGCACATCTATGGAGAATCTGAGCCTCAGTCTTGCCTCGGACTCTCCTAAACCCGATTTCACTGCCAAGGGTAGTGGAACCCGGCAGCAGGACCATTATATTAGCATTCCTGGCACCAAGCTCCCTTCAGAGCAACCTGCTGGGCGTGGGTAAAACCACAAGTAATCGTTTGCGTCATGGCAAAAAAGTGCCTTCGGATAAAAAACTGTCTCGGGCAAAGCACCTCCGGACAATTCGGGGACCAGTTCTAGCCAGAGTTCTGCAGTCAAGGTTAAACCGAAACGGCAGCGCTCAGGGGACGAACCAGAATCCCAGAAAGCGGCCAATAAGAAGCACAGCACGCCGATGGGCGTTTCCTTTGCGGCCACAGCTCTCGAAGTCGAGGGGTACGTCTTCTAGGCAAACGCCCACCCTGCAGGCTACGGAAGCGAATGAACTGAACAGCTTCGCAAGGGCCGTTTGGCAGCTGTGAGGTCCGCATTAATGCAGGGTGTCAAACTCTGCTTCCAGTCGGTAGGTATGCTCCGGTTAAACTTTGCCCACGAACCAACGGCTACCTGGCTAAATACCAATTGTGCCGACCTTAACTGTCTAATCGTTCAAAAGATTAGCGACCTGCCGGTAGTCAATAAATGCTTCATCTGGTTCCCACTCCCAGAGGAAGAGAGAAGGGGATTTGAAGTACTTGAACAGTTGGGAGTCCAAAATGAACTCCGGACTGAGTCGTGGTTGCTGTATGATAGCAAACCGGGACCGACACGTCAGGTATCCCTGAATCAGAGGTGACTATGATTCGACAACGAGGAGGCCACCTCTACTGCGGATTGGGATTAGTGACCGTGAAGGCCTCAGATCCACATAATCTGAAGGCAGACGCGAACAAGGAAACATAATAATGTCTAATTAATCATGTTCCCTCTCTCAATTAAATTTGCAACATTGTATGTATAACGCCCACTCATCGGTAATCGGATCAATGCTTGCAAGACATTACTTTGCCTAATTCAAGAGCCTTGGATTGATATTGATAGTACTAGTAAATTTCCGGCATGTGAAATTATTCTATGATGCAGGGGACGATAAACTTCGCTCCTGCATTGTGGCCAACTGTGACCTACACTGCAACACTGATGAAAGATCTAAGTGATGGTGACACCACTGTGATTAAAGTAGTCGTACAGGGTCAGGGAACTATGAAGGAAATCCTTTTGATTTCGGCATACTTTTCATATGACAGCACTGAAGTTCCAAAAGCGAGCTTTATTAAAGCAGTAGACTACGCCACACGGAAGGGGATAGGTATAATCGCCGCGTCCGATATCAACGCGCATCATATAGGTTGAGGTAGCACCAACATCAATTCAAGATGGAGTGGAACTTCTTGGCCTACATTTAAGGAAGATATATGTATATAGGACATGCCTCGTGTATGCCTACATTCCAACAGACTAGCGGAACGTGAAGGTGGTATTTATCCCTAAGCCAGGTAAACCCTCTGAAGCTAAAGCTATGAGTTTTCGGCCTATCAGTCTGACTGAAAGGGACTCGAAAGATTGGTAGACAGGTATTTTAGGTATGTGTGCCTTCCCAGACGGCAGCTGAAGAGCAGGCAACATGCTTACCAGGAAGAAAAATCGACAGAAACTGCCCTTCATAAACTCGTTAGTGAACTCGAGAAGAGTTTATCTCAGAAAGAGTTTGCACTGGGTGTATTCATCGACATCCAACGGACGTCCGATAACGCCTCATTCTCATTCCTCAGAATCTAGCGGCAAACGAACATTACTGATAGGGTTGATGGGTAACATGCTCACTTCAAAGAATATCCTTATAACAGTTGGTTCAAACACCATCGAAGCAGGGTGTACCAGAGGGTACCCTCAGGGCGGAGTTCTCTCTCCTCTGATGTGGCTCCTTGTGATGGACACTATGTTCCGCACTTTAGATAGTAGATAGAGAGTTTGCAGAAGCTCATGCATACGCTTATCGTCTTGTGAACATGGACACCTGGAACAACATTCCACGGTCATGCGTCAATAACGAAATCACTTCAAAAACATCCTCAGGCGCTGATGACTTCGGACAGAATAATTTAAATATAGGTCTTCGATAAGACATACCAAGTAATCCCCACTAACAGAGAAGAATGCTCCTTTGAATGCCACTCTGACTTCGTTGGAGATGACATAATTATCTACACTGAATGATCAGGGCTGGTTCGGGGATCTTATCGGCTCAACCTAGAATTGAGCTGTACCAGTCTCTTGGGTCCATCACACCCATCTTTTAAGTAGAAATTTACGCCATTATAGTGGCAACCCATGAATGTATGCGGCACAACTGGCGCGGCCGCAACATTCGAATTTGCTCTGACAGCCGAACTGCCTTAAAGACGCTAGACTCGTCGGAAATATGAAGCCAGCTGGTATGGAATTGTTATAAAGCGCTTCTAAGGTTGGGGAGACTAAACGGGCTACAACTGGTGTGGGCGCCCGGACACTCAAACATCACTGGGAACGAGATGGCAGATGAACTCACCGACAAGGCTCTAGCTCATACATGCTAGGTCGGGAGCCAGCCTTCGGCATACCATATCATCCATGATCAAGCTTATCCTACAAAGATGGTCGGCTCCAATCCATGCCAGAATCTGGGAGAACATAGATTCCTGACGACAGACTAAAGACTTCATCGCTACACCCACGCGACACGTGGCGTTCTTCCTGCTTATTCTTAGGAAAGGGGACATAAAGATCTAGTGACAGGTCATTGCTCTCTAAATTACCACCTACGCAAAATTAAGGTGGTACTATGTGTGACCAGTGTGAGGAAGAGGAGGAAACAGCATTGCATTTCACAGGCAGCTGTCCTGCCTTTTCAAAGTCAAGGATGAGGTGTGTTGACGATTACTTCATCGATGAGAGCGAGGCGTTCTAACTACCTCTTAGAAATGTGCTACGCTTCTCCTGCATCAATCGCAGACAAAACAGCGCCTAAGCGTAACGGAAGGATACAAAGGGTCGATTTAATGGCCTGAGTGCCCGTACCGCGTGATCCGCCCACTATTTCGGGCGCGGCCTTGGGCTGTGTTTTAGTACGTAGGCGTATCCAAGTCGGGCGAATCGTGCTGGGAAGCAATCGCATGAAATGGGACTGCTTACTTCTTTCGAAGATTTCACAGCCCCTGTGCAACCAGAAAAAAAAATGCTAATGGTTTATGTCGTCAAAATTATACTTATGTGTAGCATAAATGGGTTAGACGACCTCTACTGAAATATTGACATTTTTTGGCTGGGATTGTGTGACCCCATAGTCGCGGCATCCTCCACAAATGGCGCTACTAACGCGAGAGCTCAAAGCGTAAATAGCCAGTCCATGGAAGCTTCCGAGCTTTGTTTTCCATTATCATACTCGTACTTTGATAAACTGCTCCTGTGTGACTTTTTTGGACTACGCAAAATGAAGTCTTCGATCTGCGGATGCGGGTTTACGTTAAATATTGACACATCTGTACGGAAGTATAGGTATCGATTTATTCTTGGATAGGATCATGTTCATGCCAATATGGGAGAAAAAAGGAATTGTCCAGAAATATATTTTTCCTCCTCTTAAACCGCTAACCATACACCGACTCCAACCACGCAGATATTATTTATTGACAACAATTTCACTGGCTATGACGTCTTTCCACATAATATAGTTCGGCCCACTTCTGCTCCAGGAAATAGGGAGTTTGTTGATATGTATTGACTCTTGTATCATATCGTATTACTTACACCCGAATTGATACATCGATTTAATTCGTACCGATTGAGCTATCCTTGTGCTGTATCTATGACAGTCTCAATGGTACGTATAAATTTCCTAGAGCTAGAGCTACGGACTACGTTCTATACGTTCGACGACGTTGCGTCGATACCGGAAAGAAGAAGCAGCCCAGAGAAAATAAAGATACAACGTTCCTCCTTTAACCGAATCCCGTGCACAAAATACCTACTAATACTATGACTTACAATTATGCGGTTCTTCGTCTCGTTTCCCACGAGAAAGTCAAGATAATCGAGCGATGTGTGTTGTAAGGTTATACCTACTCTACCGTACACGTAGATAGACTGCTGAAATTGGAGATTGAACTTTTATCCGCGGAAATGAAGAAGGAAAGCGATTTGTTCCTGACGAGACGACCGGGAGTGCGGGTATTGTCTTTCGCGAAGCGTAGTAGAACGAATGAATAAACCGCACATACTATATGGATGATTCGCATTTGATACGGATATACGTGCGGTCGTAATATGGTCGTGAGCAATGAAACGTGTATTTCATCCAATTATACATTTTTGCTTTTTTCCTTCCATTTAACCGCAAACGAATCGTTGGAATACGAAATTAATAATAAATTAATAGGTTGATGTGCGGAAAATGATGAACCCCTAGATGTTAATTTAATATTTCTGAAACTTCTGTTTTACCCTATAGGCCAGTAAGCCGTAAGTATATGAATTTCAGATTAAATAGTTACAAACAGATAATGACTTGTATTTATGAATGCTTTTAAATAATATAATTTTTTTTACTTCGTTTATTTAAATTCGGAATGAAGTTTCTGATCAATTCACCGGTTTAAATTTCATTTTAAGTTTTTAAGTATTTTTCCGTCAAATCAACATCTCAAGTTCATACTACGAATCTAAATTTACCTAAACACAGAATTAAAATCTCTTTAAATCCCTCTTTAACCTTAAATCACATTTCTCTGCCATGAAACCAAATACATATACGTTTCCCCATACTTGCACATTAAAGTCATTTCGACATTTGCCACGATTTAACTTTCATAATTAAATTATTGTAATACAAAACAAAAGCCCAGCCATAATTTATGAGGTAACATGCGCCTAATCAGCTCAAATTAAAATTAATTTCATTTGGTTCGTTTGTAGTGGTGGCTTTTGTAGTATTCTGTTTTCTGTAGGTATTCTGTAAGCTCGTTTCGCCACCGGAGAGTAAGAAACGAATGTAGCAGACATTTTCCAGGGGAGTCTTTCATTTTAAACGTCGTTCTCACCATGAGGCTGGGTCAGAATCCCCCTTTATATAACTGAAACGAAAGCAGGCTGTTGATTTTTTTTACATTTGGGGTGGATCGGGGGGTTGGTTATAATATTCAGGGTTAAATGTGAATTCTAGGCAAATTTCATATTGTTAATGAAAGTTATTTATTACTTTTGTAGAATTGCCGGTAGAATAGAGCTAGCGTTTGGGGTTCATGGGAGTTATGGTAGACGAGACTCGAATCGAATCTGATGACATCGATGAACCGATATTGTTGTAGTTGTGCCGCAAGGCTTTCAATTTCAACAACTTTACAATGTGGTGTGATGAGTGGAGAGCAGTTGAAGTGATGTTTTTTTCAGTTATTTTTTATCTGAGATGATTACGTTATTTGTGGTAAGGAAATTACGCTTGTTGTTGACACATTGTTGACACAATGTAACTCATAGTAATTTTGAACGATCTACTAAACTCAAGGACGTAGCCAGGATTTTGTTTCGGGAGGGGTCCAACGGAATTTTCAGACGCGCGACAAATTCATTGTTGAAAAAGTGGATACACTAAATATTAGACTGGTATGTTGTGAAACGTTGAGATTAGCTGGAACCGCGTAACCTGACTTTTTAGTGTAATTATAACCATCATGAGTGAAAAGGATGTACCAGTGCCTTTTGCAGAACGCATCATTATTTGTTTTTTGTCAAAGCAAATATAAAACCCGCGGAAATTTATCAAAAAGTACTAGAGAAGTTCCAGAATGAGTGCCTCTCTAAAACCATGTGTATGAATGTTTTGAAAAGGCCGAAAAGTTAAAGGAAAGTTGCCACGTGCGCGCCACCTAGTGTCACCGATGAAAACGCCACCGTTGAAAAACTCATTGTGGAAGACCGACGAAGTAGTGTACGCTACATGACTGGGGAGTTGGGCATAAACGTAAGTAGTATTGGGAAAATATTCATGAGCGGCTAGGCTACCGAAAATCTCAGGCAGATGAGTGCTAAAACCTCTGAATATTAAGTATAAATTCTGGCGCTCGGAAGTTTGTACACATCTTATACAGCATTGAACGAATTGAGAAAGTTCCATTGAAAGTTTCAAAAGCTATGAAGAAGTAAAATTGTTTGTGCGAGAATGGGTCCGTGAAAAGCCGCGAGATTTTTACGAAAAAGATATCCAAAAGCTTGCCGGAAGGTGGCGAAAATGCATACAGTGGTGTAGGAGAGACTAATTAGAAAAACTAATTTTTACCATTTGTATCTTTAAAATTGTTTTGCTTCGTTAAAACTTAAGCGTTTGGTCATAAAGAAAGGCTTCACTACATAACTATTATTTGCACAGACTATTAAAGCAGGCGTATATATTCCGTTTTTCAATAAAAGTAACAGATGCAAACTCTCACTTCATTCTTCATCTACGGGCTTCATGTACCTTTATATCTCCGCGATTAGCTTAGCCAAGCGAGAGCTAAGCTTCCGTTTAATCCAACAATCGCCATGCGCAAAAGATTTGGGAGCTTATCTTTCACTCGGTCCAAAGGGTCGATAATCTCATGTAATTATTTTTGTTTTTATAAAAAAAAAACACAAGTCATCACGTACCTTCACGATTGATATTAGTCAAAATTTTCAAAGAACATTTTTTTCCTTGAAAAAAAAAAGCTCTGTTTAAAGACTTTTTTATCGCATTCTCTATTTTTGTAGCAATCCTCAGAACCTGCGCAGCGGAAAGTTTAAAGTTCCAAGCTCGCATGAAAACACGTCCATATGTCCAATAAATAAAATCAGAGTGAATAATAATTTTCGACAACAGACATTTTTTGCATAGATTCCGCGCAATTTATTTTGAAGGGTTGTGTTGAGAGAAGTGTGTATTGATATTCGGATTTATCTAGTTTTGAAAAGAAAACCTCCCTTAAACCAATTTTCCATGTCGGATATTTTTTATGATGTTCAGTCCCACAGAATTTAGAGAAAAATATATTACCACCTGAATATTTTGATATTTTAAAAATTCCGTTATAATTGAAAACATTTCGGGAGGAGTCCGGACCCCATGGACCCTTCCCCTGGCTACGTGCCTGACTATACTATAAGAATTATCCTATGGACTGCTTTGACGTTTATTTGCATTTGAAATAGAGATTTTTAGCAACAAAATAGTAACGAAGGACATGCTTTAGAAATAGCAAATTGACATATTTTGGTTTTTGGAGGGCAAAGTATTTCTACAAAAAGACCCCCAAGCCCCAAGACTGTGCGAGTGCACATTTATGGAAAAAGGCAAATCGCCACGGCACATTTTTCACGGGAGACGTAAATGAAAATATTTCACTCGGTGGGCAGCTTCTATTTCTATTCTTTTTCTACGCACTTTATAATAGTTTCACGACAATGAATTATTTTGATTGTGAATATAAGAACGTTCGCATTTTATTCTATTTTTGAAGTAAACAACATTTTAAAATTTCATAAAAAAAAAACTTTTAGCCAGGATATTCCAGCTAAAAATCGAGCCGTCCGGATTTAGTAATTTCTTCAGGTTAAATAGTACAGTTTCCGGCTAAATTTTCCCGGAATACGGCTAAATTGGCAACACTGAGTGTGATTCGTACCACTTTTTTGTTCATTATTCCATGATAATAAAATTTCTAATCCTCTTCTGAATAATAAACTTGTGACGGGCCATGCCGAGTAACGAAACTGGTTTCTCTATGAATCTCTATACCACAGTGTGGCAACCGGACGATCACGGCCACAGAGCACCGCCGTCTTACATGCATATGTCGAATTCCTGATATACATAATGTGAACGAAAATCCGAAATTTTACATAAAAACACAATCACAGCATAAGCGAACAATGTACTTACATAGTTGTCGAACCAAATAGCGATGTCCCAGCGACCAGTTTATGTTTCCACTCGTAAAACGTTTAGAAATAAGCTAACGACTTGTCTAGAATAGACCATCCATTCGTCCACTTCTTAGATGAGGCTGATTTTTGACCAACTATAGGGACAACCGCATTAAATTAATCCTTTGAAAAGGTGTAAACTGATTCCACACAATCTCAGGTTGATGGTGGAATTAAGCCCTGGTTTGTTTACGACCAATTTTTATTTTGTCATTGTTCAAAAGAAAAGATACGAGACCGAGGCTAATTTCGGGCGCGGGCGAAATTTGAATACCCGTTACATTTGAATGTAACTTAAGCTTCTTTTGCGTTAACAATTTCTACCGCAGCCTTATGAAGTGTTCCGATTCCATCCATTTCCTGGATGCGTTGAGGCTAATCCAGGAATACACTTGGATGAATTTTGGTTAAGATTCAAAAAGAGAAAGAGTTTTTCTTACAAGAACCTAAATTTTGGATTTGGTTTGTATGACAGCCCTATGACGTAATGTTCCGATTCCACCCATTTCTAGATTTGTTTTGAGGCTTTACTAGGAACACATTTAGGTGAGGTTTGCTTAATATTGGTTCATAAAGAAAAAAGTTTTTTTTTTAGAAGAACCTAATTTCCACGAGTTGGTTTGTATGACAGCCCTATAACGTAGTGTTCCAACTTCATCCGTTCCTGGATATTTTTTCAGGCTTTGATAGGAGCACATTTGGGTAGGGTTTAGTTAAGTTCGGATTACAATAGAAAAAGTTTTTCTTGGAAGAACTTAATTTTCAGGGATTGGCTTGTATGGCAGCCCTATGACGTAATGATCCGATTCCATCCGTTCCTAGATATGTTTTGAGGCTTTACTAGGAACACACTTGCGTGAAGTTTGGTTAGGATTGGTACATAAAGAAAAAAAGTTTTTCTTAGAAGAACCTAGTTTTCAGGGGCAGCCCCATGACTCCATGGTCCGACTCCATTCGTTCCGACATATATACAGCGTACACTAAAATGAAACTTGTGAGGGACTTGTTTGCGTTGCATCAGACAGACGTGGTTGCCATAGGCAGTAAAAAAAAGTTCTGGGGTTAAATTCTATACTATTCGTCGATTGAAGGTTAGTAGAACATAATCAAGTTGGGTAACATTGTACCGAGGGTACCCTTAGTTTTAATCGGATTGTGACTTGATTTTTGGTGGGAAGTATAATGGGGCTTCATCCTAATAGCAAACCAATTTTACCCACCTAGTATAATTTGGGAAGGAAGAATGGGTGTTTTCTTTTTTTAACTTAGGAGAATGGAGGTAGCTATCCTTGGGGAAGTAGCTAAATTTTTGAGGGAAAAGCTACTTAATTTACGCCACCGTAAACGGGTAATTACTCAATTACGAGAAGAAGAAATCTATGATCTCAGCAGTTATAACTCAAGAATGAAAACGATATCCTTGATCTACCGGATATTCGCCGGGTTAGGGACCGGAGAAATGACGAAAGGTGGATTTCGGCAAAAGATGGAGCTCTACTTTTCAGTGAATGAGGTGACATGAGGTACCTTAGAGCTATAATAAGACATACATATTATTTCAAACCTCGTATTTTAAAACAATAAACTCGACAAAACTTTCAAATCTTTGCAGGTTGGTTTACACTGATAGTTGAAATAGATTGGATGCGTCAGCATCAGCATCGGCAGAGGCATCGGCATCAGCAGAAAAATTTCAATTTAGAACACACGCATTTGCCTTTGATGACCCACAATGACAGCAGCGGAAGAAGCAGAAAAATGCTTCTGCCGCTGCTGTCAATGTGGGTCATCAAAGGCAAATGCGTGTGTTCTAAATTGAAATTTTTCTGCTGATGCCGATGCCTCTGCCGATGCTGATGCTGACGCATCCAATCTATTTCAACTATGAGGAAAATTTAAATGGCATCTCTTTTTTCTCCCTTGTCTATTTTTTTAAAACCGATCAATGGGTTTTCCTAAATTTGCCCCACTATGAATTGGGCTCTACTCCGAATAGCGGAATAAAAATTAAAACTAAAGTTTGCAAAAAAAAAAGGGCTAAAGGGCTGAAAGAAGCGGAAAATTCACGTTGAGCTAAATTTTGACGGCATTTCTTCTTTCTTCTTTACCTACCATTCCTGAACCGATTAGCGGATTCCTCTAAATTTTCCCCACTATAGATTGGTCTCCACTCCGAATAGCAGAATAAATATTGAAACATTTCCCTTAATTTGCTCCATCCGATTAATCTTCACTCCGAATAGAGTAGAATAACTGTTGCAAGAAGCGAAATATTCGGAATGAGCAAAATTTTTACGGTAGCCCTTTTACACATCCTTTCGACACCTTTCTTGAATAGATTTGCTATTAGCAGATTTCAGTATTCTTGCCCTACACAAATTGCTTACATACGAAGTTCGCTGAGACAGCTTGCATTTACATATTTTTTATGGTTGTCTGTCGTCATAAAAAGTGGAGTCGAACTCGACTCGTAATCATAATCTTCGATTCAGTAGTTGTGTTGATCGTCGACTTCTAGTGTAGTACCTATCCAGGTGATAAGCCTAGTACATCAGATTGCAAAATGTGGTGGAGAAAATTTTTTTCTTATGTTTTTCGGGGTTCTGATCACAAATCCGGAGCTTCCCACCAAAATTTTATTGCGCAACAGGGTCAAAATTGCGAAAACCCCTAAATTTTGTCTGTTTTTCCGTTTTTTGTCCCATTACTCTGAAACTATTCTTTTCTGCGAAAAACTCTCCAGGAATATGTTAGAAAGGATATAATTACGCGTCCAAAGACACATAAATATTAAAAATCCGTTAAGCGGTATTACTTCAATTTATAATTTAAATTTGCCATTTTTAGCTTAGTTCCATATTATAAATTATATTTCGAGATAAGACGGTTTTTAATTTTTGGCAGGAAAAGCTGCCTTTTTCTTGTTTTTTATGTATTTTTCGGGTGCGGAGTCCGAATCTGTAGCTTCCCACCAAAAATTCGTTGCGAAACGCCAAAAAATGACGTATCAATTGTAGCGATGCCGCTTATCGCATTTTAACGATTACTGTCGCATTGGACCCGCAATCATGTTTTCTCTAAAATGTTCATGGGCAGATTTTCGCAGAAATGTACAGTTTCGGAGTTATAAGCCAACAAACGGAAAAACTCCGAAAATTTTGAGGTTTTTTTCGGTTTTGGCACTGTTTCGCAACGAAATTTTGGTGGGAAGTTCCGGATTCAAGCTCAGCGCCCCAAAAAACATAAGAAATGAAAAAAAAGTTTCTCCACCACATTTTGCAATCTTAAATCACCTGTTTCTAGCCTAATGAATATGATTTTGTCATATTTTAAATAAATTTTACCAAATTGCATAACTTTATTAGGGGCAGTTTGAATTGAATTCGAGCGAAAATTAACCCTAGTTTTCTACATTTAACGTATCAAAACTGTTAGAGATAAGAGAGGTAGAATAAAACGACGTAAAGAAGATTTGATTGCAAGACTATGCGCCGTTTTTACAAAGAATCATACAAGCACCTCACCTTTGCAGAAGTTTAAGAAAATTGAGATGGAAATAAAGATTAATTTTGGGTCAAATCACAAAAATTTGACTTTGAAGCTCTGCAAAAACCAAACCTCATATCCGATTTTAGTGTGGTTAGTTTTATTTCTTTAGGTAAATTTGTTGGACGTAATAATAATTTTATTTCGCTATTTTACCTAGTCTAGATTTGAAGATATTGAGGTTTTGGTCGTACAAGAATATAATTTTTTCAAAAATTTTCAAATGCCTGTGGAAGCAAAGGTTTGAAAATTAGGGGTTTGTTCCGTACAACTTATTGCTGGAAATCACATGGGGAATAATTTCAGAGTGTGTTTATGCGGCAGTTTCCGGACACTCTGTATATAAATTTCAATCTCACCTAGTCATGCTTCAAATTACATGATGGCGGCAAAATAAATTTGATCCCACCTCATAGGCTCGAAAATTGATTTAAGTTAAGTATACAGTCAGTAGCCATCATATCCTTTTGCGACTGCCAGCTGTGAACATAAAAGGATTTATATCAGCTCATATCTATACTCGTTAGCTATTATTCCATTGACGACCATACTCTGGATGGCAATATGACTTTCATTCATTAATCTGGAGTTGTTGATGGCTTTCCCGAAGCTCGGAGTCTCCCCATTCAGCGGAAGCAGCAGCATCAACAAATAATTTCACTTCGTCGTCCACACTGCCTGGATAGGAGTGCTAAATAATGACAGGTTGCAGGCGGACATTAAAACATGTTTGGTATGTTTTGCTGTGATAAAATATCGGCGCTGCTATATGACATGTAACACCATACATCGGCGGCGAATATAAACGCAACGGCAATGATCCCCACGGTGCAAATGAAGAACGAAAAGGGAAACAAGTCCTGGTGATGTGGTGTGCATATATTGTGTTTAATTAATAAATGGACTTATGGAGTACATTCATTTGGGGTTTTAGGGATGGGAACAGATATGAAGAGTGTTTGCAGTCAGAATTATGTTTTGTGTTGAGTCATTATAGTTCGACCAAAAGGGTAAACGACGCCACAGTTCACTTAACCCTCATCCAGCGGCAGATTTTTACAACGCTTGCCGGCGGCAAAGGTACACCTGTACCTTAGTACATTTTGTATGAAAATCTTCAGTATTTGTATGAATTTTGGCCGTAAAACCGTTACGTTATGTTGACTAGTCACAAATTAGTAACTGTTTTTGCGGAAGTGGATGTTTTAAGAAGTTGGGTTTATGTGAATTTAATTTTTGGAGTGGGGGTCAATTTAGAAAATAGGCAAAATTTTGAAAAGAAAATTGAAAAAATGGGTTGCTTGGAATTTTAATTTGACGAAATCTAAAATTAATTTACAAATGAAAAGTAGAAAACGGTTCAAAATAAGTCATTAATGATTTTGGAAGAATTTAGTATGTTTGATTTGCGAATTGTGGAGACTTTGGTTAAAATTTACCCCCCTACCCCCATTATATTATTCTGTTACTAGAACCCGTTACCGCTAACGAAAAAAACATCAATAATTATAACATTCTCGTTATTTTCCATAAAACAACAATGCTTGAAGCAATAAATATATCGCAGAAATGAGTAAATGTGTTATTATACGAAAGACAGGTCCTGTCAAGCAACAAGCATCGGTTAGGATAATTTTCATTCTCTATAATCTTTGTAAATCTAAACTCAGGCCAATTCCTATAGTAGAAAAATATCTAAAATAGCAATTGTGATTGTTGTTGGTTAATTGCAAAATATTTTCTCATATATGTAATTAAATCCAAGGATCAATTGAAAAATTAAAACAAGAAACCGAAGACATGTGGCATAATCTATAGCAGTTATCGGTATCTATATGGTACCGACGTCCAATTTAACGAAGTTTATATACCCACCAAACATCTAATTTTATAAATTTGGTTGGATGTTTCTGGTGGTTTTCAGCTTAACCTTCAAAAAGGAACTCAGGTATGTCCCGAATTACACAAATAATAAATATTAGGTGATGAAATACAAATTATGGGAATTTGTGATATAGAAAATAAACCGCTTAAATCCAAAATTTCAGCATTTGCTATACAAACCTAATTTTCACTAGATGTTATGGGGAAAGAAGGCGTAATACATTGTATTGGTTGCCCCAAGCCATTACTTCAAAAAGTTTGGTATGCCAGTAAAAGTCTTCAGATTGATGTCAAATAACCAAAAACCGCTTATAAATCGATATCTCCAAGGACCTTGATCATTACAAATAAAAATCGTAAATCGAATACTTCTGTACATCCCTCGATTCTCAACTTATTGATGCTATAATAAGTCTCTCTAAGCATGAGCATTCACCAAAAATATTTTATTTTCGTCTTTTGTAAATTTTCTTTCATACAAAATATATGAAGGTACAAATGTACCTTTGCCGCCGTTAAAGGGTGTAAGATTAATTTTGCTTCCTAACTTGGGGATGGGTGGTCACATATTTCTGAAATTTGGAATACATATTTGAAACTAAAATCGTAGAGATGTCAGAAAATTTCAGACCGATCGGACCCATAGCAAAAAAGTGACGGTATTTTAAAAACGAAAAAGGTACACCTGTACCTATCCCGCTGGATGAGGGTTAAAGAAGGTTCAGTGTCTGTGACTCGGGCAACTTCTTTAGTTTTCTAGTTGCCTAGCCTTTGGAACGGGGAAGCTAAAATCTGTCCGTGTGAAGAGAGCATTAAGTCTACTTACGCGTTGTCCTTTTAACATAAATTGCAAAAACAAGAGCTTCCAATAATATGTGGAAAGACTCTATAGACAGCGCTCGCTCTAGTGCTAACGCCACCCCGGGCAAGTGGACAATTTACCGCCCCTGTATTATACAAGGGTATTTATGTCATTATTTTTGTAGAAGCGATTCAATAGACTTTTTCCGCTCTCGGTCGTTGTAACAGCGGGTAGCTCTGTAACGATTCACATTTTAGCATTTTTAGAAAGACACAAAAATTTCTGGCCACTGGTGGGTCGAGCCAATGCTTCAGTAATTCAGATAATAGAATCCCTACCCACTGAGCTACCGAAGGCTCAGCTAGTAAATATATAGTAGCAACATGCTCGCTTTCATTCAGATTTTTGAGAGAAATTCAGCACTTTTCCGGTTTTTATATAGGGAGTTTGTTTGGAATTAAAAATTTTGCACTTACTATTGAATTATCTGAACGATATATTTTTCACCATGATCAATATAAGATACAGATGGCACACGAGAACCAGGCGGCTTTGAAACTAACTTAAGAAATCGCAAATTAATCCGAAAATATTGTTTCCACTAAAACGCTGCTCCGGAAAATTTTGCCCCAAAGAATGGTGTTCCTAATTTAGAGTAGAATGGTGCATATTTTAGATTAGTTTTTGATAACTGCACAGCAGATCAATTAGCTGGATTTTGTCACCGACGAATTTCCGAATGGTTTGCACATTCGCTGTTTATTTTCATAAATGCGGAGAATTCTAAGAGAATAAAATCAGAACTAGTTAAATCGGGGAAACCTATAGCCGATTCCCGGTATTATCATTAACCCTCGGATGGTTCAGGTAAATTTTACATACGTAAATGGTTCAGTGGGGTCTGACAGACCCCAAGGCAAAAATCGCTCTAAAACTTAAATTTTTGCGTTTTTGGCACATTTGTTTGAACTAGAAGTAACTGTGAAGCCTTTTGATTAAGTGGTATATAAAAAAAGTGGAATTGGGACAGTAGCTTTTAGTATGTGGAAGAAAAAATTAGGTGGTGTCAAATTTGAGGGTAATTTGAACTTATCACAAATAAATCAATATAAAAACTAAAATTTTAACAAAATTTTATTTTTATTAGTCAAAACGTATTTAACACTAATTAACAAAGATAAGTACATCAACATTTTTTAGCTAAGGTTAATATTTTTTCTTAAATCGGGATCCAAAGTTGGTCAATATTTAGAGCATTCTTCTTCACAGCTTTTTCCTCGAGGGTCTTCGCAGATTGGCTTTTTGCACTCGTTGCAATTGTATTTTGTCTTCCGATCATTTGCTCGTGGGCATAGAAAACATTTTTGCCTCTTTGGGGGAACATCTGACCACATTGGGGGGCCTGGGGCATCAGCCCCAAAATGGGGGGGGGGAAGCTGTACATTGCACACAATGTCTTCAATATTTTGCACTGTGCTTCGGCGAATATTGCCCGTTGAGTTCCTCCTTCTTAGAAGAGGTTCGACAAGTGTATAGCCAAGTTCGCTGAGGAAGCTTTATGTATTATGTAAAATACCCGCCTAATTATTACGCTCATAAAAGTCATCAATTTATGTCTTGACTTAAAAAACATAAAATAATGACACAATAGTGAAAGGAGATCCTCATAAATGAAAACCAGATACAAAACGTCATAATTTTGAATGAATTGAGTAAAAAATTTAAAAACCCCTAATTCAAAACACCCTAAATTTGCCATTTCTTTCAAAATTAACATATCTAGTTTCCCAAATGTACTCTAATTACAAAGTTTCAACCGTTCCCGACTATTATTATTACATTTTATCGTTTTCCAAATAACATACTTTGAAAATTTCCCACAAAACCAAAAATTTACTTTTGTAAAAAAGACATACGTAAATGGTTCGTGGGGTCTGACAGACCCCAGAGCACTTTCAAAGTGCTATAACTTATTAACAAAATCACAAATTCAAACAAATTCATGCTTAAATGAACATATGTGACACATACCTAAATTACATATGCATCAAAATACCATTCAACAAGTTTTTCTTTGAAAATTTTAAGATTTAAATTTCTCTGGGGTCTGTCAGACCCCACTGAACCATCCGAGGGTTAAGAAACAAATTAGGGACGGATCTCACTAAAACCTAATCGAAATATGTTCCTCAAAAGTGGCGCAACGACGGCAGGGCCCAGTAGGCTGAAGCCCCTCCCATGAATTGCGAAAGAAAAAATTGCAAAACGAGAGATGAAGCAATGTACTTCGTTGCAAATAAAAAAACGATGTTTTTGGCCAGTTTTGATGGTCTGTACAGGTTGGAACATCCATATCAGAACATCTTTCTGCAAAAAATAAGGCATATTAGTCTGATAACGGGTGATAAACACGGTTAATAACGCCAACGATCCTTGGACAAATTTACATAATTAATCGTTGCGGCGGAGTGCGGTGTCATTGTTTCTGCGCCGGTAAAATTAATCAGTAACATGTTATTGCTTTAAAATGTGAAGCTACGAAAAATGTTACATCCTGTAAAGCGTGAATGCAGCGGCACTTTGAAACGCTACTGTATACCGCTATGAAAAATATGTAGTACCATCCCCCTTCCTTGCGGTAGCAATATCAAATACCATGTAATATGTTATATGTAAATATATATGAATTTAGCCCCCCCCCCCCCCTAGAACAAAATTCTGGTTGCGCCACTACCTCTCAATGTTACAGGAATCAATGCAATTGCAACTAAGAGTAGGTACTAACATCGTCAGTTTACGTGAAATCCATGCAAATACTGTCAACATTATGATGATCGTGAAATCGAATACATACCTTTAAGGTATGTACTGAGTTCACCGAACGAAAAACTTGCATATTATGTCTCCTGTGAAAACGGTGCCGTGGAGACTTGCTTTTTATTCACTCAATGTAAGATAAATGTTCATTCGCGTTCTGACCGATGGCCGATTTTCACTGTGAAATAAAGTGCAACTGCATTATTTTCGCTGGTGAAATGTCAAAAACCGGTGTGGAGACTTTCATGTGAAGTGAGTACTGCCAAGCGAATTCGATTTCGCGATTTTCAAAATTTTGACGATGTTAGTACCTACTCTAACTGAAGGAACTTGCGAAGTGTGGACGAATTTAAATTTAATTGATGCGCAAAGTGGGTGAAAGCTATCGAAAACGATTCCAAAAAAAAAAAAATAGTGATGAAAAATGCATGAAATTTCTCTGAGGAGAGTTTTTTTTAACGCTTTTATGTGCTGAGTGTTATGCGATATCTTATCTCATTTCCTATGAATTTCTTCAGGGGCTCAATATTTATTGAGTGTACGTGCGCTCCTGTGATACAACAAGCTAACCATCAATAGACTTCAGCTTCCGGAAATCATCCCTTCACTAAACAAAGAATTAGGGATCATGCAACGAGATACACATAGAATCTTTGATTCTGGTGAAAGGAATTAATTAATTGATAAATAAAAAACAATTAATTGATGTGTTTCTTTACCTAAAAAACACTTACTGCCGTCTCTTAGCAAAAAATGTAAAATACTTCTTTTTGGTGTCAATTGGTTTCCTGCCTTCTGACATTAATTCGCCGCTTGTTACTTGATCTGTAATTCCTATGGTTTCCTTTCAACTAAATGCATGTTAATATTAAATTGTTTGTCCTTTCGTCTTTTGGCAATTTTCATTTTATTCCAGCGCTAGCCAAAAAGCCGCCCCAAAAATTTGGCGCCCCGGGCGACCGCCCGGCTTATCCCCCCCCCTAAAAGCGGGCGCTGTCTATAGATGAGGGTATGAATCCTGATGGCCGGTAAGTGAATATAAATAGATAAATTCCACTCTGGAAATCCAAGAACAAGCAATGTTAGCCGACGCACCACTCCCCACTAGAAGTCAGAAAAACCTAGAGATAAGAGAGAGTACATAGGTATTATTGCATTGGAAACGTTTATAAAAAAAAAAAAAAAAAAAAAAAACAAAAATACGGTATCAGTCTTCAATAAAATTAAATTCTTTTCATTCCTCATTCGTTTGTTCGTTTGCAAATTTTTTCAAAACTTCACACAGGGGTGTCAAACTTAAATCCTAGCCTGGGCCAAATATCACTGTCTTCCGGTTTGAGCAGGCCGTAGGATAAACACGTCGAAAGCTTCTATAAAACATTATATCCGAAATTTAATATTACTTTTAAAATATGACTAACAATTTGCCACTAACAACCACGGGCTTACATCCTTTAGAAATGTAATCTTTTGAAAATGTTCTTCAAACAAATTTATGACTTTAGAAATTAAAGCGCCAAAACATGGTTAATCGATCAGTAACCACTATTTTGGAATTCAATTTTTTTTACGCATTTGTACTGCTATTCGACCTAGCAGAAGGCCGCACAAAACTGTGAAGTTGGCCACATGCGGCCCACGGGCCTTGAGTTTGACATACCTGCCTTATATAGTGATTTATAACGGCACTACTGCGGATTCAAACCATAGTGGCTAGAGAAAAGTAAGCTTTTTATAAAAGCATATGCCAATCTTTTCATCGCACCGCATCTGATCGTACGTATACCAATGCGAAATAAAAAATAATAGAGGAAACCTTTGAACCTGAAAAACCATAAATTGTATGTAAATAATCTCACTGTGACTCTTCAGGTTTTTCTATCTGTGTTTCTGGCATGTCTAGTAAGATTTGTATTAAAAAAAAAAAAAATGTCTGGTGTCTAGGACTTTTCCATCATCGTAATTTGTATACAAATGCGAAAATAGAGTAGCGTAACTAATTTCCGGACGTTCGTTGTTTTGGTTATCCTTCAATCGTGATGGTTTATTTTGCTGCCTTTACATTTCCATATCGACGGGATAAGTTTTTCATAAACTTAAAAAAAAAAAAGAGAGACAAAAGCCAGCCAAAATTATTTTCGTTTTTATTGTGTTTGTTGTTGTTAGGACTGTTTTCAGTTTTGTTTTTCGTTGAGAGTTCAGGATGGTATGGATTGAGGCAGCTCTGTATGAGAGTTCGTACATGTATCGGTATGTTGTTTGCAGTTCAGGGTTTTATACTGAAAGTGAATGTTACCTAGGAAGGTCGAAGAACTGAAATTTTTCAACATTTGTGAAGGATATACTTTCACTGTTTGTTAAAGCATACTCGTATTTACTGATTTAACTGAGTATGTGATTGCATTCGCTATGCGGGTATGAATGTGCTGTTTTTTTTCAGTAAAAATAAAGCTAGAAACATTTTTGCAAACCGTAATGGTGAATGGATCGATACAGAAAGAATGACAGTGCTGATCCAGATTCCTATATTATTGAGAACAATATACTCAATGATGGTTTCAGGAATTTCCTTAAGCCTTTTCCTGAATGCTTGAAGGAAAATATTTCATATTCTACAATGCGCTTGATTTAATAATAAAAATAGACAAACAGAATAATAATTGTATACTTTTGTGATCGTTTAACTCCTGCATAAGGCGTGTCGTTTCTTATTTTATTTTATTCTCTCATCAAACTCATTGGTGTAGCAAAAGGGAGGGACGCTTGCCAACCCCACCCCCCCTCCTCCTTTAAACAATGATCACGGTAAATTTATTTCTACTAACTAGTGAATATTATAAAAAATTGGTGCATTGCAATATTTTAGAGCGTAAAATCAGAGTTTTACTCCATCAGCAACGGCACGCAAATTTTCGTACTACAAATAAACAACACCTAGCACCTAGTCTTGCAACCATAAAGTAAGTACATAATTGGAATAGAGATGGAACTCCATATAACATTAAAATCTACTGAAAAACATTTTACCTTTGAGTGTGTGCTGTAAGTAGGGTAACCAGATGCCCCGTATTTAACGGGTTACCCCGTTTTTCGGGCACGGAAAGTCGAAAAACCCGTAATCCAAAAAATTAAATACGGGGCAAACAATGGACGATTCAAGGAAAAAACTCCATCAAAGGGTTAGAGACAACTTTTTATCGCATTAAAGTCAACCAAATACTTCGAAATTTGCCGGGATGCGCAAGTGACGTAATCAAGTTAACACTGTTAACATAGTACCTACATACATAAATACGTTGCAGTATTTGAAATCAGGATTTGATTTTACCGAACACACTTACCTGTACTGTCTGCAACCCTTAAAACTACAGCACGAACTGAAATTTGAGCAACTGGAGAGAATAGTCGGATGTCTAAACACAACTACGGTCAACTTGGATGAACTTTATTAGGAATTTTGTGTAATTTCGCCCCTAATTAATAAATATGTTCAGGAGATGAAGAGATGCCGATGAAGTGATAAGCACTGACTCACGTACAAAATTATTTACAGCTGTAAATAATAGCAACATATGATTCGAATTTTGAAACTGGTCTTTTCTATCCTGGCAGCATATTTAGGAACCCTTGATCAGTTCGTCGTCCCAACGCAGGTGACGAAATCGATCAGCTTTTCTAGTGGCTAAGTACCACAACACCTTATCGATTTCGTCCCCTGAAAGTGGACGAGCTCACATAGGATTTCAAAACATTTTACGTCAAAAACGGCCAAAACCCTTGTTCAGCTCGAACGAGATTTTGACTGTTTTCGACGTAAAATATACTCGAAACCCTATACGAGCCCGTCCACTATCAGTGGACGAAATCGATAAGGGCTTCGGTTAATTTTGGCACTAAGAAGCTAATTGATTTCGTCCCCAAGCAGGTGACGAACTGAACAATGTTTCATAAATACGCGTCCCGGAAATAATTCTCCGTCCCGGCAGAATATTCTCGCTTTGCGGTAAGGCATGAACAGATAGCCGGAACCGACTAAATATGTATTCACACTGTAAAGGCCGACGACCCTCAAATAAAATGCAATTTTAAAATGACATTGAAAGATTTCTATAACTTTTTATTGCAAAATTAAGAGTTATTGGAGGCTATGCCATCAAATAAGAAATATTGTTACAAAAAAGGCATATCGGCATAATAATAGTTTTTTTTTTAATTTTTACCCCGTAAAAAAATCTAAAACCCGTATTTTACACGCTAGTGACCCGTAAATTGAAGGCAGGCTGGTGGTCACCCTAGCTGTAAGTAACGTGTACATACAGGAAGATACCTTCCTGAATCTCTATATCAAAGAGCAGTGACCGAACGATCACGGCCACAAAGCACGACATATATTTGGGACTTTGATATCCTTGAGAATCCTGAAGACCCTCGTTTCGCCTAGTCTCTCGAATCTGAAACCTATCCCTCAGTGATTTTAGATTGTGCTTTAACATCTTTTCCGTCAATACTCAAAGGCCGACAATAAACCTCCTAAAAAAATCCCGGATATGTTCATGAAGTTGGACATTTTTTATCCATCTCCACATACCTATGTGTTGTGTGTGACTCCCATAAGAAGGCATTTATCTGAGGTTTGTTAGTCCATGATAATTTTTTTCCGAAAAACTTGATTTAGAGGTTAGTGCTTCTACGCATTAATAAGGGGTTTGGTAAAGACTAACCTACAAAAAAAAAAAGAGTTTTTCTGAGAGGAACCTAATACTTGATGCAAGGTTTGTATGGGAGCCCTATGATCCCGTCTTCCACGTTTGTTGATTAAAGCATTCAAACAGCCTCAATCGACTCCCCACGTCATACTGATTCGTTTTGTGATTTTTGTCTCAGGAACACGGATAGTCAGAGACAGGGGAATGGCTCTTTCCCCTGTCTCTGACTATCCGTGTTCCTGAGACAAAAATCATGAAGCCGTTTATCCGTATAATGCTGCTGAGACTGCAGTTTCGAACACTGAAATTCTGTCTAGAAAGTGGAAATCGTATCAATTGTCCTTTCTTAAAATATGGTTTTAAAATGTCTAACAACTTTTCTAACAAAATGGAACCAACAATTTAAACTGAAAGGAAATCCTAATTTTTGTCGTAGATTTCAATTAAATACCTACCCCTAACCATAAAAAAATTCGGGCTCATTGTGTTAAAAAAATGGATTTTCCCCTTCTAAACGAGATCCTGGCTACGCTACTCCCACGCTTGCTAGTTATAGCTCTGCGTCTTAAAACATCTTGCACTTCACATGCTGATGATGTTTTGTCAATAGAACATTGAGAAATTGAGCGCTCTTTTCTCGGCCCTGTTTAGTATCAACAGAACCCTGCTGTTTACGATGATATTACTTATGAAAGATAGGAGAATATGTGGTCGTTTTATGGCATCGATCATGGTCCCTCGAGACATACAGTCGACGCCGAAATAGTATGATTGAGGGTTTGTCTGAAATCCGAATTCCGCAATGTGTACAGCATTGGGCCTTCGGGAGTTTGGTCGCCTTAGTATAGGATGCATACACGACTGAAAGTTCCGATTTCAGCTAACCATTGAAAACTTAATAATGAGGAGTTATAAGTGGGGTTGTCAGATGACTCTCTTTGATGACGATATTTATACCATCTTAAATTATACAGCATGAATGACATTAAATTCATCTTGTTTAAGTTAGAATCTTGCATAGACCTATTTTCTACTTGAGGAAATACAACCTCTCGCAAACATCAAGCACTTAAACCAAACATTGAAAAAAAAAATATTTCACACAAAATAAGCTAAAATAAGCCTCCCATTAGTCTAACGTTTTGTCTTAATTTTTTATCGCCCATACCACCTTTAGGAATTTTTAGTATAATGTGTGTTGTAGATTGAACAGGAACTGGATCTCTCTATCGACCACTGGTAGATTTTCTGAAGCAACGTCAATGAAGAATGCTAGCATAAAGGTAGACTGACTGATTTGCTTGGCTATCTATATTAATGACGTGATATCCCTCTGCGCAGATTTTTTAATAAAGCCACTGTTCATTGCTAGCACAACACACAGTGGCAGGGGAAGCCGGGAGGAGCGCTTAATTATCCTGATTGGTGCACCGACAAAAAAAATTGTTCAGGTGAAAGTTACAAGTATCGATATTTAAAAACTCGAAGCCACCTAGCATTTTACAGCATTCAAAAAATAGCATACTAGGAATTAGCGTACGAATCAGCAGGAATTGTATTGATTTCTCTAATTGCACAGTGAAACTATTCGCAGGTTCGTTTCCCACTAGCTGAATGGCTGATTTAGACCCATGCTTGAAATAACAGCGATATATTTGGGTGGTACCGTTTGGAAATAACGAGCCCTGTGAAAGGAAATTTACGTGATAATAATTTGATGTTGCATTTTGAGTGTGAAGGGTACCAAGAAATAGGTAGAGCCTAGAGAAATTATTTAAGTATAACAGCCAGTTCCCTGACTATCTACTATCCGTATGGGTAACAAAAATTGATAATTGCGAGCATTGCCTGGATGAAAGCGGTGGCTCACATAATTATACTACATACTCACAACCAAATAAGTGCCACGGCATCTAACCAGGACCGCTTTCTGCCCGTTAGCGCACAGGCCACGAGCTTATTATGGTTACTATTAGACTCAATTATGGTTACTATTAGACTTACCAGAGTGTCGTTAATGATAACGGTGAAAAATAATGCGGGTCTTGCCTTTAAGCACAGGGTAAAGCATAAAAAGGTAAGTGGCCCGTATTTTGTTGTGAGCAGTATATTTAATATGTGATATCTAAAAAAGTCCAGCACGATCACCGCAATGTATTTTGGAGAAATGTCTAGGGTTTTTTTAATGTTATCGATTGTGGTCTAAATACCACCTTCTGTCCATTGCACGCATATTTCCTGCAGGATGTCGTTCCAGGATAAACTGATTACTAATACCGTAAAGATTTTGGCTTCACTCAAATTCCTAACAATCTCGATGCAAGATAACATAATTATATATTTTTCGATTCAACTGAATTTGGCTTTCCCCTTCTAAGTTAAATCCTTCTTAAGCCGGCCCCAAACCGACCGGAGTGTGGCACACACCGCACAAAAGACCGGTTCCAAGAATGATACCTTGGAGTCGCCCAACCACACTGCTGTACACAGTGGCGCAACCACGGGAGGGGTTAAGGGGGCTAAAGCCCCTCCCAGACCTAGAAATTGGGAAAGGACAAATTGCAAAATGAGATTTGAAAAAATGCATTTCGTTGGAAATTTTATACAAAATATATAACGTGGGCTGTCCAGGATGCAACATCCATACTATATTCTTCTTCTCAGTACCGTATAGCCCCATGTGGGGCCATGGTGCGTTAGCTCAGCCGTTTATAGGCAATTGCGAGTCAACGTTGTATGGCAAATTTTTGAGCACGCCGAATCGGTCTCCGGACCTCTAGACTAGATTACTAGCATCGTAGAGTGTGACTCAACCAAGTGAGCCACAGAGCGTGTATACTTTCTACGAATTAGGAGACACACTGGTCTGAAGTAATATTTGCAAACAGGAAAAAAGTCTTCAAAATGAATGCTTTCGCAAAAAAAAAATCCGCCAGCTTCGACAATATTAATATTGAACCCTTACAGCTGAAACATAGTGTGGGGCATTGCGACTAAAAATTTAAATTGTTCATTGCAATTGAAGAAGATTATTTATCGAAGGCATCGATAAATAACATTTCCGTATGGCCAGTGGCGGAACCAGGATCTTGTCCTAGAGGGGACTATGGCTATCCACATTAGTAGAAATTTGAGTTTCCCTCCGCAAGTTGAATTACGGTGCTATATTTCCCCGGGATGAGGCTATACAGTGTTTTGCTCCAATCACAGCCATGTCTATTTTTATGTAAATATTTTGATAGCTTAGAGTCAGCACGTTGTACCAACCGTCGTATGAGCTTTCAATTTGAACAAAGTAAATTTTTGTTGTACGGCATTTGCTTGTCATTATCTCACTACGTTTTGCGAGTAACTTTAAGGGGCTTTGAAACAAGACTTAGAGCAATTAGAGCAGAATTTGTGAATGTCGATGTTACAAGGAAAAAATAGTAATTTAGGAACACAAAAACAAAGGGGTTAATGTCGTTCCAATATGGCTCCAGGGAAGATTATCTTATCAGTTGAAATTTCTGTGGTAACACGGACTCTATTTCGCAAAGAAACTAATTGATTGAGGATGTAGAAGATAATATTTGTACAACAATAATTAGGCTTCAAATATTTTACGAAATGATGGAAAGAAATATGTTTTATCGATAACTTATTGTTTTTATGTTAATCACGTAGACCAAGCCACACAACTTAAAACAGAAGAAAATCTGTCATAACTTCAATTGCAATTGAAATTTAAAATTCTAGTCGATAGTCCATGTGTGAGAAACACATCTTTTAGCTCTTGAATATTTAAAGCTCAATGTAAGAATTATTAACGAAGAAGCCACGTTTTCCCGGAACATATACAAATTTTGGAGACATTCGCTTTCTGCAAAAAAATCACCTTAGATCTGCTTGTTTATATTCTGCATTTTTGCTCAATCATATTTCAAAAATTCTGGTAAGGAAATTGAAACTTTCACAGACTATCGAAACTGATGAATAACCTGTGCTCCAAGAACAAGAACTCACACTTTTCTTAAAATATTCAACGAAACGCGTTGCTTCATATTTTATTTTGCAATTTTTTCGTTCCCAATTTCTGGGTCTGGGAGGGGCTTAAGCCCCCTTAGCCGCTCCCGTGGTTGCGCCACTGCGTATGGCACTTCGTAGAAATATTTAAATTTAAATTGTTGAACCTACAAATTATTTTTTAGTAATAAAAATTTAACTAGATTGTTGCATCCTTTGATCTTATATATAGTCAATCGCTATCGTATCAATTCCTGTTCGAAACCAATTGTTTTTTTGCAAGACACAGTCCTCTAAGGGCTCCCATTGTTTATTTAGTTTTTAGTTTGAGCCTAAATTCCTATTTTTGTTGTGCATTTACAAATTTTGCTCTGATTGCTTTGGACCATTTCTTTCAAGAATCGAAAATAATACATAAAATAGCCGAGAAAAATTATGGAACCGTTTTCGAATTGTAGCCTATGGAATTCCCCTGCTTTTGCCACATATTCCACGACAGTAAGTATGCACTTTCATTGAGAAAATCGCAGAGGACAAAAATTTCATTCTCATTCCGCCCGAGGTCTATCCAGGCCTTAACATGGCAAAGTGTTATTGCTTTAACATGTGACGAAAATTTTTAGATGAAAAAAAAAACGTGAATACAACTGCACTTTGAAACAATATCAGCAACATTAAATATCTAGTAATATGGATGAACTTAGCCCCCTCCAGGACCAAATCCTGGTTGCGCCACTGGCTGCACTGATGCTGCACGATTTTTCGTATCAATCTTTTGTGCTGTGTTTGCCACACTCCGGTCGGTCTGGGGCCGGCTTTACGCCCATGATCAAACTAATGTACACATGTTCGACATTACATCGCGTCCATAATCGAAGTGAGAGAAAGATTGTTATTCCTACCAGCTGACCTTGTATGTTTTCATCCGCAAATGAAGACATAAGAACTTACCGTCATCGCAACGTAACTACCCAATTTGAATTCGACCAACAAAAAAAACGCAGATCAATAGTACATTTTAATCGATAACAAAACGCAACAAAGCGCTTGTCAAAAATCTCATTAATTTGCAACTTAGATAAGAAAGCTAATTTTCCGTTTCCGTATTGTATCTAAACACAGTCATCACAAACTAAACGTAACTTACCAATCATTAATAAAGCTGCCGTCAAATGAGACGTAGGTGGTCCGGCAAGACCAGTTGCTCCTAGAGCGGCTCCGCCAAGGGCACAGGCAACGCCTCCCAATGCCACAACGGCTATAAGTGCACGTAATGGTGGTCCGGCAAACCATTGTCCGCAACATCCTTTTCCAGAACGTTCCGACGGTGACCTGTAATCAAAAATAACAAATAACCTTAGAATTTCGGATAATAAAGTAAAATTACAGTTGTCCCTATAGAATTATTAAGATGGTGAAAACGTCGTTGTCGCTTTGACTTTGAACTACTTTTCTTTGAATATCGGTTACTGCTGCAACCGGCATAATGTAGTTATGCGTATGCGGCATATCATGCAATTTTTATGTCTCTCGCGTCTACTATTATTTACAATATTGTTTGTATGTTTCTGGAGCACACCAATGGTGGCCTGACAAGGTTACAGATGTCTAATAAGACACCGTGGTCGACGTTCTTCTGGCTTTGGTGAGCTACACTCGTACTTTATGCATGATTATGGTTGTAGCAATAGCAAGAAAGAGTGTTTGAATAAGATTCGCTTGATCACTACTCAACTGACTACTCGCTTGGACACTAATATGGGCGTCACATGGATCAAGTCGACTGTCTATTAGGTATTGTGGTTGTACTTAAAATTCTAGAGCAAAGTCTGTTTTCAATTGACTGATACGAGTTATGAGTTTGTCCGTATCACCAACATTTCACTTTTTATGGAATGGCGGTCAATGTGTATAATTTCCAGGTATGGTTGCGGTTTTAAGGTAATCGCCAGGGATTAGAAAAATGGTGTCAGGTTTTATGTTTGTTTTGGTTGGACAAGGTACTAAATATAAATATGTTTCGCTTACCACAAATGAAAATTGAGAAGTAGCATTGTTTTGGCTTTTGAGTATAAGGTTATGTAATGATAAAGTCCATTTGCCTGATTTTTTTTAACAACATTCATATCAACATATTCCGATTTTCAAAGAAAAAGCCTCAAAACGGTAAGTATAACAGGCAGTAAACCGGGCGTTCAATTTTGATGGAAATTTTTGTTTTTTTTTTTTTACAAAAAAAATTTTTTATCCAACTGTATCACTATTTCCTTTTTGAAAGCGCTATTTCAGGTTTCAAAATCCTTGTGAGACGTTGATGAGCGCCACAATTAATACTCGTACATCGTACTAGATCTGCATTTAGAATCCCAGATGCTAAGTAAAAATGTCCCTACTTCAGAAGAGCGAAGTCAGAGCTGCTAGTACAGGGTGGAGCAGGGGAAAGGCATGTTTTTTGAACTGCTAGTTCGCGGCGACGAGAGGGAGTATTGACCTTGAATGAATGTTGGCCCATACAACGCAGTTTCAGTCGCTATGGAGCCTTGGAGCCTTGGAGCCTAGAGCTTCGTGTGTTCGTTGTCGAGCAGTACTTTAGAAACAATGATTAGTAGTCACAGTGCAACTCGCCTTTTCCGTCAAAATTTTAGAATTGGACGTCGACGTGCAGCGCCTGATCGAAATACATACTGTAATCCGATGGATTGCAGCGTTTAGAAGTACTGGATCTGTGATGAAAAATAAACCACCTGGTCTTCCCCGTCCCCGAGTGAGAACGGTATTTGTTGCTAGTCCGAAGCGATCGGCTAGACGACATTGGGTTAACCTCAATTCTACCGAAAGCTCTTGAAATTCATATTAACAGCCAATTAACACAATATCAAAACTCGCATAACCTATTCAGTGACAATCAATAGGTTTTCGAGCTTCTCGTTGATGACACACGTGCCCTGATGACACATCTCGCAGAGTTGTCTCCATAACTTTGGTGAAGTTAACGGTTGCTTTGGATATTTCAAAGGTTTTACTATTAACACTTTTCGCATTATTAGTAAGTGGGTTTAGAAGTTTCAAAATATTTTAATCATGCGATTAAGGCTAGAGAGCCGCAGGGCACTGTCCTGTCTCCAACTCTTTTACTAATCTTCATTAATAACCTCTTAACCATAACCTTAACACCCCGTCCTATTCATAGTTTTGCTGACAATAGCACTCTCGACTTTGGATATTCTTTTGATTCTCTAGTCGATTCCTGTTGGAACTCTCACCAATCCAAGGACGGTTCGTGTTCGCAACGTTCAATCAGGATATTTAGAAAATAATCGCCTAGAGTGAAGCTCACCGAGTAGTAGTAGCTAGTAAGATGCATAGTGTTGTCTGATCTCTTATAAGTTCTATGGTCCACTTCCTTCCTTGTCCATCAACGTTGATGGCATTTTTCTACAATCAAGTGAGTATTCATCCGCATCCTGAACCTTGCTCAGTCGGATTGAGCTTAAGGTTTCTACTACATACTATTTGTGCTTGTTGCGGTATCACAATGGGTAGAAACAGCACTCTTTTCACTGAATTGCCGAAGAAGCGAGAGTTCAAATCGACCACATGGAAGTTGCTTTGACCTTTTGAAAATACTCCTAAACGACAGCTAGTTTCTCGGCGTCGAGGCTCAATGTTTGTAAACGTTTCCAGGTTGTAGGGCAGGAATTTTAAGATTAATTAAGATCCTATTATACCAGTAACAAGCTACTTCCAACAGGCAAGGAGTAAGCACGGAAAAATACCTAATGACCATCGACTCAATTTTAAAACCACGTCGAGGTCTTCAAATCTCTCTTAGGCCTTATAGCTATACGAAAACTTATCATTCTTTGCACGTGCAATATTAACCTGTTAAATGAATCCCCGCAAGTCCACCCGAAGGTATTAAAAACTACGCCGATTGTTGTCAGCTGTAAATTTTAATGTAAATTTCAATTGTTGTCATGTTGTCACAAAATAAAGTACTACACCATTTATGAACTAGTTTTAATGGTGGAATAACAACGTTATATTTTAGTTTTACTAACGAGAGCAAGAGTTATACACATTGTGGACACTTGACGATGATATGGTCGTACGAGTACATGTCGGGCATGATGACACAGTGCCTTGCAAGAAACCCACTTTGGAATTCAAAACCATAACGACTATTCTAGACACAAACATAGTATGTATATCTCGTCGCTAGTCTCGCCTTCGGCCTTTTAACACTCAATGGCCAAAATGAAGAACAACAGAGCAAGCACTCCAGTAACCATCTACCATACATCATACACTATTAAGCCATCTACAGCATAAGACATGGTATATCTTAAGTTGGTCGTCTTGTCTGTCATTCGCGCTCTCTCAAGTCTTTTGAAAATGTTGACGAACCATCAAAAAGTGGGTAATGTCATGTTTATGAGTAATATGTATGACTTATCGTTGGAGGAGGACATGTGTGAGATGGCGTTGTCAAGACAAATAAATAGGCTGTTGCGTTACACTTCGTAAATGTATTCGTATATCGTTGTCGCGTCATCTTTGATGGTCAATTAATGGCTTTTGTCAAGCATGATAAAAACAATGGGGTTCGTATTCAAGTACACACGTCTCCAACATACAATTGTCTCGGTCAGTATCCATCCATAGTTATGTACATTTCTATATAATAGTGAAAACTATTTCAACTCTTTTTTCCGCGCATTACGATCATTGACGTCCTTGGACCGGACGAAGGTTAGCTTGCATTTGATGAAAGACACACAACACCGAATAAAATAGCCCCACATGTGAGTTTTGTTGTTCTATAAGATAACGCCGCGGAATACGCTGTTGGAGCACCACACCACCGTCGAGCCGTGGTCTATTGTTTGGGCATCAAAGAAAACAATGGACTTGATGAAGGCAATTGAGCATACATGTCTGGAATGTGGATAATTGTTTAATTAGACTCTAAACGAATGAATATTGTACACTCGCAGTATAATTGAAAATCACCTTGTACACAGCCATAAGTAGCCATTTTAGGACCATCATGTACTAACTTATGGTAAATATTCACATCTTTTGGTTATTGTTAGGCGGTGTGGACAATACCTCATAAATTGTGAACCTGCGAAACTAAGTAATTGTTCAAACTTTTAGAGGACATGCTATGTTTATTATTTAAGAATAAATTTGTTTAAAAACATTGCGAAATGTTTGCAAGATGAGAAACCTTACGCCTAATGTGATGTTCTCTGAAGTGAGCTCATTAAATTCGGTATCTAATTAAATAAAAGCTCCAAGCGATATATCGGATCACACGCATCGTAGAATACGGTTGTATTTTAATGTCAAAAAGATTAGATACGGAATCCTAGCGCTCGTATATTTTTATGGGAAAAAGTAGGACAAATGCGTCAAAAATTGTCGTTTGACAGGACAATACTAGCAGAAAACAGAACAAAGGACAACCAGAAACACAAATGCCTTTGTAATATTTGCGTACCTTTCGTACCTTTGTCAGCAGTGTTAAGTGTTAATTTTTGCAAACTCAAACGCTTGTTTGTAGTTTTATCAGAGGAAAGTTTCATTGAATGCCCTCGCTTCTTTGACGATAACCTGGGCACTATAATTAGGCATCTGCATTTCTTAAATAGGAAGGAAGGATTAAGGTAAGGAATAATCACATGGAGATCGTGTAGGTCGCTTCTGGGGATATGAATCTGCACTGAGCAAATAGTGTCCCAGAACGCTTCAGGGTCAGGATCAGCGATCATCATGAAAGTCTGTTATAGTAACACAAACCCTGATCCAATTTTTTACGATAATATAAGTGTGGAATTTCGATGCATTGCCTACATACAAGTGCTGCTATAGAAACTAATCAGTATAGGTACCTACCTACAGAAAAGGATACACCCCCATTTCACTAAATACCATATAAAGAGTGATTCAAAAAAGAGCAATATTCGCTCAACTATCATCATTAAGGTACGTTGTGCTCGACACGACTGCATCGGCTCTAGCGACAGCGACTCACTCATTTCATATAAAAACTCATTTTTCTCTCGTTCTAAAAACGAGTTTTTATATGAAATGAGCGAGTCGCTGTCTCTAGAGCCGATGCAGTCGTGTAGAGGACAACGTACCTTTAGTCCCCTAAAGTAACACAAACGTTAAAAGCACGTAACAATTCCAATTTCCTATTCTCTTGGCAGGAAATATTGGACATTTTACTGAACGAAGACTCCTTCATAATTTTTTTTTATTTTTATAAAATTTGAGAGTAGTTTTATATTAGACTTATTCGTCATTTGGTGAGATACCATCGAGCCCTACAAAAACAGGACAAAAGCAGGATTTCCGACGTTTTGGCACGACGCACGGTAGGTTAAGGTTGAAAAATCAGGACTGTCCTGCCAAAGACGGATACAGCCATTATCCATAGCCATACCTAATTGTTTCTGAGTGACTTGTATTGTTTAACCTTATCTTGTCTTCAGGCACGGTGCAAACCTCTGTTACGCCATGGGCGAACCTTGTATATTGCGCCCCATGGCTTCGATGGTTTAGTTGAAAGTCCCGGATTCGTGAATAAATATAACTAGGGCCAAATCTAAGTATATTTTATGTTTATAGATTTTACTAAATTATATACACAAAAAGAAAAATACATAGTTATATCTACACTCAAAAAAATATCGTAAAATTCTAATGACAAGTTGAATATCATTGTCAAATTTGGACATTTGGTGTTTTGAATATCGCTTCAAATCATAAATTTGGCGATTTTTGAAAACTCGCTGTGAAGTTTGCTTGTCCAATCACATTTCGCGTAAAAGCCCAACCTTCATGGAACTTCTTCCAAATTATGTACCATGATGCACTCCCGGTGCCTCCGTTACTGATCCAATGGAAGTTTGGCTAACACACATTTGAAAGATTGAAGTCACCACAAATCACTATATTTGAGCTAGGCTGCAATATATTCATAATATTTGCAAAGTGCTTAAATATACTGTCGTATACTTATAAAGGTGAACTACAAGGTACATAGATGCATGAAAAAATTAGGCAAATATCAGTTGAAATAGTGATAGAGACTGTAACACAATCATAAGGTTCGGTAACTGTGGCAGAAATTAAGGAACATTCAAAATTACTACGTAGAGCAATCAGAACACCACCATCAAGCTTGCCATTGATTGATACCACGGTTACGATTGCAGCGAAAAATTTGATAATCATCTAAAATCTCCCCACTACTGATATAGGTGTTAAGCCAAGTTTCCGATAGGCAAATGACATCATGAGATGCCGCGATAGTAGACGAGTTAAGGGCTTGGAGCTTGGTTCTAATACCACGTACATTTTGATAGTAAATTGTGCTTTTGAAAGTTATTTCAGGTTTTTTAATGGCCACACGTGCGGAAAATTTTGTTTAGTAAAATCCTTTAGAAGTATTTCAGGAGGCCAGAACGAAGGTTCAGATGGCATTTGTAGATCGGCAGGAATAGTTAACTAAAAGGACGAAACGATTCTATTAGGAATGTTGGCGGAATGCAAACACGAAGAGTGCCAGGAACCGTCGATGATGAGAGCGCAGCGACAGGCAGATTTTTGGGCAACGCAGAAGCATGTACGGATACCGGTTGAAGAGCATTCACCGATGGATGTGGTGAGGCGACAGGCTGACTTGTGAACGGCGATAGAGGTACAGAGTTGACAGCAGCAAGTCGGGGCAGTGACTGATTAAGTCCACTTTGATTTGTCAAATTAGGAGTCGCCGAAGATGGCCGCACGGCGACAGGCTGATTTAAAGGCAACGTCGAAACCAGTTCGGTTGAACTGCTAGCACCGATGGAAACGGTGGGGCGACAGGCTGAACTGTGAGCGGCGATTGAGTTGGAAAGTTGCCAGCAATAGTTTGTGGCAGTAATTGATTTGTCTCACGCGTTGTAGGACTTTTTAAACCACTAGGCTCACTAAAGTCGGAGTCCGTAATAGGAGTATCGTCGATTAACCTTCGGGCGGGCGCAATGCATCTGACAGATTAAGTGACCCGTTTTTGTTGCGCCAATCAGCGATATGAAAAGGGAGAGATCTGAAACTCACAGTAGCTTAATCTTTATCGATCAACTACCCAAAGCTGTTTTCAGTTTCTATCTACCATATGTCTGAGTGGCGGGAGGGAGTGAAATAATCTCTCAGATGTATTGCGCCCGATTGTGTTATTTTTCCTTTTCTATGAAAATTTCCACTTTTTATACTCTTCACATTGCGAAATAACGTTGTGTTGACATTTAGGGTCACCAAATCGTTCAATAGTGTGTTTTTAGTTAAATAAGCTCACATTTTTTAAGCGGTCGAGTTGTTGGAGGTTTTTTAAATATTGAGGCTATTGAAAGCGGAATATTCTTAGATAATTAAAAATGTGAAGGGTATCAAACTTTGTGAGCCAGTATTTGTTTCTAAAATTTCGTAGAACTGTTTCAAAAAGACAATGCAACAATAAATAAGAGTGTAGAATATACAACTTGTTTCATCCTATTTTCTGAACTTAATCTGTCAGATGCATTGCGCCCGATCGTGTTAGGATTAGTATTGCGCCCGCCGGAAGGTTAAGATCACATTCTTCACAGAGGCGGCAAGAGAGACTTTCCATGTGCGTTGACGAGTTGCGACAACTTGTTTAACAAGTGCAGAACAAATGCTTGCGAATACAGCATTTAATCGGGTTTCCCATGTTGTCACTTCTTTCCGGTACTCCAATTGTAATTTTTTAAAAGCTTCTTACCTGATGTTTATTTTGGAGAAGCCAACCGCACTTAGTAATTGTTTAATGATCGCAAATAGTAAAAAATGTTTTTTTTTTTCACGAAAAGTAAGTTACACAGACTGGAAAGTGTCATACACTATTGTGAATGACAGGGTGGATGTATTGGCCTTAGATTCGAGTCTGAGAGCACACGTTCAATAGAGTTCAACAAGCCAAGATGTTCTTTGTCAGCTTTTGCTTACACAGTGATATACACTTGAGGCACTCAAACTGTAGAAAACAGAGATTCTTCAATGACAGTCAATCACTCCACTTCAATGTTGGATTTAGGGCCACTTTTTTTCCAAAGTTATAAGAAAAAGGAAAATTCACATATGTTTTGCGAGCAAAAACAAACGAGTACGGATTTGACAGTTGTCAGTCAGTTTGGATTGAAAATTTCCAAAGTACCAAAACCGACCATCACTATTAAGGGTAGTGTGTCAAAACTAAATAAAATCATGAAACGGGAATTACCAATAATTTTATGCATTGCTCGACAAAACAGATTTTTAAACACACCCCAAAGACGGAATTCGCATTCGCAAGATTCTTTGAAGACACAATTTTTTTTTTATTTGAGGGGTGCATTTTTTTACCCCGGGGCGTTTTATTCTATAAACTTACATGTGAAGTAAAAGTTGTGTGCATTGTAAATTTTGTGTAAGCTCCATTGACGGGTAAAATTTGCGTCCCTGAGTGTTGCGCCCTAGGCCGCCTACTGACTTGCAGCCCTGCATTTCTCCTCCAATGGGATTCAGGTCATTTTTCGGCTACGGCTGATTTTCTTCATTCTGTAAACAGCGCTTAAATTCTGCCAGAAAATGAAAGCTGCAGGCGCGGTATGATTCAGCTGTCCATATAAAACCTGGTCTGATACAAAATAACTTCTGCCAAATCAGTATTCAATTTAGGTAATTCTGTCCTATTACGAATTCAAAAAAAAAATGCAACTATGAATTATTAACTAAGCATATCTAGAAGACAGGAAGACGATAGTTTTAGAAGAAATTGCTAAATTAAATAACAGCTTAGCCTTGACTTGGAGAAAATAAAGTCAAGGCTGCGGAAACACCATAAACGCGTAAGAAACACTATTTCAGGAAAGTGAAGTAATAATTATTATGTATTACGTAGCTTCTTACCTAACGATCGCACACTTTAGCTAAAAGAAGATTACTCGCGTCTACCATCAGATTGCATTTATAACTTAATTAAATTCTATGATTATTTTTCCATTAAGTTTACTCAACCGAGCATAAGTTTTTGCAGTAGCATTTTGTCTGTTTTGTATTTTCACAAAATTGTTTCGTTTTTAGCGAATATTCTCCAAATTACACTTGCAGAGGTACGCATGAGTGATTGCCAGTCATTCAATGTGGTAATGTATTTAAAATAGAGCAGCGTTGAAAAATGTGCGAAAATTTGGATCATAATTATTTTGGGAATGAAAAATATACAATTGTGCGGTAAATAAATAAAATAAACCGCAGGTTTTGGCCAAAATGTAATTGAAGACAATTAGCAAACAAAGCGCACGCGGTGTAAATTTTTAGTCAATTGAAAGCAGTGGAACTTTATATCGACCTACAATTCTTGTTTTTACCTGATGATTTGTATCAATTCCGTTAATATTTTTTATTTGGCTTTATTTGTCAAAAAATGTGCTTACCGACCGTCAAGTTTCATTATCCGCTCCGTTGTGCATATACCGCGGTCATCGTATAAGCTAATTAGTTTCCGCAAATTGCCATTGTACGCGCTTTCATTCATCATAATAAATCCACAGGTGACCGCGATGGTATGGCCTAACCAACAGCGTTGCCACTCATGTTACAATTGTAACATTTTGTTACAAATTCCAATTTCTTGTTACAATGTTACACCCCGACCAATTTTGTTATAATCTGGTGAGAGTGGAGAATTCAACTATATTTTAATATTTTTCTTCTATAAGTGACATGAAGAAGTATTTCGAAAAACAAATTTTCTATTTTTATGATTTGTGCATGATCACCCACCGATTCAGTCAGGCATGTCAAACTTGTGGCCCGCGGGCCACATGCGGCCCACATCGCCGTTTTGTGTGGCTCACGGCCAGATAGGAAAAAAATAGTATGTATCACATTGTGTAAAAATAAAAAATGTAAATGTTTGTAAAAAATTTAAAAATTAGGCGTTGAGCTAAAGTCCAAGAAATTTATTAAAACTGGTCAAAAATTCTATTGCTAATGCAAACTTAAATTCTGTATTTATAAATCCTACTCTCGGTTTTAGGAAGCTAGCACTTTTTCAAAGTACTTTTGTGGAGGAAAATATAATGCCCATTGTGAAATTTTTTTCTCCCGAAATTTATTTAAGAAAGCAGTATTTGGCTTTGCCACAGTTGCGTTATAAGTTATGTTCACATTTTTCAGGTACTCGACCTTTTTGTTCGAGCTTTATTATTGTCCGCCGAATGATTTTGGCAACCAAGGTTATTTCTGGATGACTGGCTTTGATAAGCTGTCCAAAATTTGAAGTTAATTACTCAGCAAATAGAAGTTGTTAATCAATCCACCAAATTTCGGCGTTTTTTTTAAGTCTATAAGTGTTTTCATAATTTTTATCCTGCGCGGCCCGCTCAATCCTGAAGACGCTGACATTTGGCCCAGGTCAGGTATTGATTTAGACACCCCTGGATTAAGTAGCCGTTTTTAATGGTCCTTCCTAAATTCACTATCAGTGTTCATTCAACTATACCAGCTAAATTGTACCAAGCCTTCGAGTCAGTTTAGTAAATGAATTGAATTTTACCTTGGCGGAGAGTCAAACGAAATATTTACGGATGCCAATGTGTTTTCTCGTCATTCGGTAAAATTTAGAATGCAAGCTTTATATGGGCACCAAATTTCATTTTAAATCAAAAGAACATTTAAGAAGGAACATGATAGCTTAAGTAAAATTGATTTGCGAGTAGTTTGATAGTATTTTGATGGACAGAAAAGAGCAGATGAGCTAACATGTCAGACGACAATCATTCGGAAACTACGCTTCTTGTATTGAATCTGTTCTCAAATCGCGGGTTCGAAATTAAACTAAGTTTGGAAATTTTGACATATCGTTTCTCCTATACTGCAGTGCGTGCCTGTATTAGGACACCAAGATTCATTGCGAGATTTCCATTTCTTTATTAAAGTTTTATTGTGCGGAGTGCCCTGAAATGCTGGCTATCCACATTACCTTTAAAAAAAATTGTTTCATAATACCTTACATAATACCAACTATCACGCTAATTTTTTGTTAAATCCATGGACTCGCCATAATATACAGAATTTATGGAACAGAATGGATAACATTTTCGGAAAAAGTCAGCCATTTTCAAAATCGTTCGTTTTAATTTATAGCTCTCCACTATTTGTGCGAGCAATCATTCATTTCGGACTTGCGTATATTTATTGCTTAATATGTTCATTAAGACCAATATCTTCAAATTTGTTACACTCAACCTAAAAATGTTACAATTTTATGAGATAAATGTTACACTTAGAAATCTGAAAACGGCAACCCTGCTAACCAACCACACACACAATTCCCAATGCACATAATAACCATAGATAATCTTATTAAAAATCACCTGGCAGGTGTTTTAAATGTATCAACATGCGAATGATGTGAATTTGAAAACCGCATTTACACCACATCACTGCCAATTGTCCAGCCTTGGACATAATGGTATGGATCAACAATTGATGAGGCTTCACCATATGAAGCGGGGGGCGTTTACGGTATCCAATTTCATGTCGGTCACTTGTCACTTATTTTGCCACATTATTTCATCGTCAATTGTGTGAGTCAGGCTTTAATGTACTATAGAGCCATACGGATTTCCCTCCCTGTTGATGTCTATCTATACTGGAACTGGATGAACACGAATGGTCATTCTATCTATTGTCGAATAATGTCGACGACTGAATATTGCATATAGGATAGTAATTTGAACGCGTATTTCGTAGTCTACGTCGTTGGGGCAATTCCAGCATTAAAATTGCATAATTCGCTTTGCTCTTGTGTATTTACACAGAATATTGTGCGCGACATAGTACAATACACTCGACTACTGCCATACATATGTGGGTTCATTGCAAAATCCATTTAATATACGAAACTAGTACATATATATGTATTGTACTGAAGCAATTAGTGGCAATGATTACCTAATTAGAGTTGAAAACGAATTGAAAATTTTGTTCAGATTTTCGACTGTTCGTGAGGAGAAGAGATTCATAGCAAACACCAAGCGTAGCCAACGAGATGTGTGGTTCGTTTTAGTTTTAACATTTTATCTGAACATGCTTGCGATGAGGTTAATGGAACTCTAAAATTTGTTAAAAGGTGACCTTAAAGGAATCCGATTCGCAATTTTGACTCGGTTTCAGGTACGTATAATGTAAATTGCTGCTAACGGCTGTTGTTTCAAATTGGCATTGGTCGTCATGTCAAAATAGCAAATTAAAAGAACATTTATCGTATCTCGTTTTAATTTAGTAATGATACATAATTACGATTATTTTGCAAACGTGAAGAATCGAATTTACAGATATAAAATTGGAAAATTTAAAATTTTCTAAATTAATTATTTTACGTCTCACGAAAAAACAGTGATTGCTCTTTGGACAAAGTTTTTCATTTAATTGTTTGCCTACGCGTTACGACTAACGCAAGGGTGATGAAACGACTGTAAGGGCAAAGGAAAGGAAATTAGTAGAAATAGGATATTTTTCTTGTTGGACGAAAATGTGATTAAAACATCACATATTGAAGAGGTGTGTTAAGCGAAACCCTTTTGAATTCGAGCTAGGAGTGTAGGTATATCATATTAAAGTAAAAGTTAAAATTAGGTAAAATGTGGATATTTTAGGCACCTTATCGGAAGATCGTATATGTATTTTTAACTATTTTTCTTATCATTTCAAAATCTTAATTTAAAAAAATGTAAAGCGTCTCTAACAGAAGTAGCTCTTTTCTCCCAGCTTTGTAGGAAAGGAAGAAGAACTAAAGGGAATGTCTCAACTTGGCATTGGCTAGCGATAGCTCAGTTCAATACTCATGATTCATGAACAATCTAGATTTGAGAGTTTTTAGAGAAAAGCTATGTGAATTTTAAACACATTAAAATGATAGGCGAACAAAACATGAGTCATTAGTCAGTGAGTTTATTTGGATATAAATCAGAAAAAAAGCTGTTGCAGAATCGAGATCCAAAATCAACTCAATCAAATGTCATGTATAATCAGTGTTGCCAATTTAGCCGTTTTCCGGCCAAATTTAGCCGGAAACCGTGCTGTTTAGCCGGAAGAAATTTGTAATTCCGGCCGGCCGGATTTTTAGCCGGAATTGATTTTCTTTGGCCGTTTTACCGGCTACAATTATTTTATGAATTTATTATTCCCTTCGCTCATAGAGTGAAATTATATAAGTTTGTAACACATTAAAGGAAGAAGAAAGTATACATATATGATCAGCATGACTTGGGGAGTCGATTGGGCGATGTCCGTCAGTCTGTCTGTCTGTTGCGACGCGTTTTACTCGGTGGGTATTCAAGCTAGCAACCTGAAATTTGGCACACGTGCATCTTATTGTTGCAGGCTGTTTGTATGTTTGAATGACCGAAATTGGATCACTGGGGCTGCCATACAAACCGAACTCCCCGAATTAGGTTCTCCTAAGAAAAACTTTTGTATTTGGCCAACAATTTACACCAAACCTCATGAATGTATTTCTATTGATATCACAAAACATATGCAAAAATTAATGAAATAGGACCATGGGGTCATAGGGCTGCCAAACAAACCCAACCCCCCAAATTAGGTTCTTCAAAGAAAAACTTTTTTATTTGTCCACCAAATTCAACCCAACCTCATACAAATGTGCAGGGGCGAACCCAGGAATTTATTTCGGGGGGAGATTTATGTATGCAAGTGACTCATGAAATCATACGTTTTAAATATTTTCAGACCTTAACCTTAAGCTAATCGTTTTTATAATACTTAATGTCATATTTTTTATTAGTAGTGTAGTAACCATGTGATAAGCCTAGTACATGAGATTGCAAAATGTGGTGGAGAATTTTGTTTTTATTACTTATGTTTTTTTAGGTGCTGCGCACGAATCCGGAGCTTCCCAGCAAAATTCTGTTGCGGAACAGGGTCAAAATCGCAAAAAAATACCCAAAATGTTCGCTGTTATTCCTTTTTATGGCTCCTGACTCTGAAACTATTCATTTCTGCGAAAAACATGATTACGCGTCCAAAGAGACATAAATATTATAAATCCGTTGAGCGGTATTACTACAATTAACAATTTAAGTTTGCCATTTTTAACTTGTCGTGCTCTGTGGCCGTGATCGTTCGCTCGCCACTCTGTGAAATAGACACGAGTTTCCAAACTCGGCACGACTCGTCGCAAGTTTATTATTCAGAAGAAGATGATAAGAAATATTCTTATCGTAGAATAATAAACTAACAATGCAACTTGGAAGTGGTATGGCTGACAACCGTATCACACTCCAAATTCAGTTGTCTTTGTAACGTTGGTAACTACACATGGTAGTCATCAACGCACCATGCTCCACTAGGAGTTACGGTAATAAAGAGAAAGAGAGATTTTTAACATAGTTAAGCACCCCAAAAAATATTTAAAAAAAAATTCTCCACCACATTTTGTAATCTGAAATCACCTAGTGACTACACTGTAGATCTTGAGTCTGAAAATCATCACTTATTTGTTATGCCAATATAGTTTTGTGTAAATTTTGTTTAAACTAATACTTAAATCGGTTTCATAATTTCGGGGGGTGTTTTATCCCCCTAATCCACCCTTTGGGTTCGCCCCTGAAATGTGTTTCTATTGACGGCACAAAACATACGTAAAAATTGATGGAAAGCAGCCATGCGGTGGGCGTGCCCTACAAAAAGAGGTTCTTTGAATCGTCAGAAGTAGTGCAAGTAGCTTGCCCAGTAAAGTACAAAAATTAAATTTAAGGGAGTATATTTTTCGGGGGCAATTCCTTCTTCAGCACAGACTAGTTGAGCTATCTAACTCAGAACAAAGTACATTTTGACTTTAATGTCACGGATTGGAGCATAAATGTAATAAAACTAAGAAATCTGCCTAAAGCATAGTTTACGGGTAATTCTCCAGAAAGAAATAAAATTATTAAAATCAGTTTTTTTTACTATATTTGTTCGAAATGTGATTGTTTTGCATGATTTAGCCGGTTTTTTGGCCGTTTTTCTGTCTGAAATTTATTTAGCCGGATTTTTAGCCGTTTCTGAAAAAAATAAAGCCGGTTTTCCGGCTAAATTTAGCCGTTTTTTAAATTTCCAGTTGGCAACACTGTGTATAATTGATACTAATTTCAATAGTATTTTCTGGGAGTCCGTTTTTGGCATAATTCGACAAGAGACTGTCTGTAAAAGGGGTATTTCTGTGTCTTTGAAGTATGATCAGGCTCTGAGAGTTTAAACTAAGTTCAGACTGCTAAATCTCTGATGATTCTAGTCTTCGCTTAGAATGTAAGTTGCTTCCAACTTTATGGTGTTCCTCCTGGAACTTTTCGCATAAAGCTGTAAAGCTCGAAGGATGGTGACTCTGATGTTTATAGCGTTTGCAAAGAAAAATCATAAATGATATTCATTCTATCAACCCCACGCTTCGATTTGGTCTTTGTTAAACTCTGCGAGGACATTCTGATATGCAGCGGTATACAAACCCGTATAATTTTCGAGGGTGATCTTTCTTCCATATTTGGAGCGCCTCTGAAAGACTGACTTATTTAGATAGCACCTCGCTCTTGTTTTCAAAATTCCGATGGTTACCTCTCTTATGTACCATATGGAGAGACATATTTGACATATTGATGACAGTCAGCGAAGACTGACGTATTTTGAGCGCCTGCATGGTTCTAGGGGTAAACCTTAAAACCATCACTATTTCCTGCCATATGATTTTTAAGTTAGTTAAGTTTTACGCTATCACAGTTCTTCAAGGAACAAGCCACTACTCTCACATTTTATTCACAAGAGCTTAAATTGTGCTTCGGTCTTCCTCAGACTTGCTACTACCCAGCTAGACATTCACTAACGTTAGAATCATTTTTAATTGAAAGGCAAGCCAATCTTACTGAGTGGCTTGCCTTTCAATTAAAACGCCATGGCACGAAACTTATCAGTGTAGTACATATATTACGTTTACGTTTCATAAGAGTCAATTTGACTTAAACAATTTTTCAGAATGTATTTGCCATTTTCTCGCCTTGTGTGACTTAGACTTTGAGCTCTCCGCTGGATGAGTCCTGAACGTTATTAAGAAATGGAACTTCGAAAAAATCATTCCGCCAAATTGTTGTTGTCTGAATGAAATATTTGAAATTGATCTCACCAAGATTAAAATTCACATGACAAAACAGAACACAACTTAACTACAATTTAAATATGAAAATTTTGCCCGGCATAACAACAAATATAATTCCCAAAAAAAAATCAGCTAAACGCCCAATATCATAATAATCATTATCCAATAGTTGTTGAAAAATATTTCTTGTACGGTTTGTTACACCTCTTCCGGCTACGTCGCCGGAAGTTCCACTTCTGGCTGAGATTTACTCACCCTTTCGATACTTTGGAAAATGCTTTATGGCAGGTCCAAATGCTGTACAGTACAGTACAGCAGTACGTCTGGTCACCTTAGATAAAACTCGAATGTGACGTTACCAACATTAAGCAGCAACAAGCTCGGCACAAGCTAGCGATTATTGTTTAACATTTATACATTTATTATCGTGTGATTATTTCCGAAGTGAAAATAGGAACCTCTTCCGCAATCAAATCTGATCAACAAAGAGCAGTGTTGAGGGAGAGCGTTTCTACTTGCTAGTTTGTCCAACCTGTAAGTGTAATTAACATTATTTAAACCAATAATTCGTAACCCATAGGCAGGGATCCGGAGCGGGTCGAAACGATGCAAAACCCCGGAGCGAAAGAGCGTAGCGATTTTCTGCCAGTAGGAACGGAGCGGACTGAAGCGTTTTTTTTTATACACTTCGCTCATAGAGTGAAAGGGTATACTAACTTTGTCATGAAGTTTGTAACGCATTGAAGGAAGCATCTCCGACCATATAAAAAGGATACATATATGATCAGCATGACGAGATGAGTCGATTGGACGATGTCCGTCTGTCTGTCTGTCCGTCTGTTGCAGCGCGTTTTTCTCGGCCACTATAAAAGCTACGGCTATTAGCTATTAGTCTGGCTGGTCGAGCGGTTAGTGCGCGCACCTTCGGTGCACAGGCTCATGAGTTCGAATCTCACCGTGTTCCATTGTGTTTTCCGAACTCACGAGCTTGTGACAGACTATGATCACACTCAGATGTTAAACGAGTACCCATTTATGGGGATAAATAACACTGCTGAGCGTGATGCTGATCTCATTACCTCATCAAAAAGCAGATAAGATCTTGGAAATAGGATGTCACTAACACATCCTGCGGCCTTAGTCCAATGTTGGATTGTCGCGCCTGTTATTTATTTATTTTATAAAAGCTACGGAGCTGAAATTTTGCACACGTGCTAATTATTGTTGCAGGCTGTTTGTATGTTTGAATCACCGAAATTGAATCATGGGGCTGCCATACAAACCTCGCACCCCCCCCCCCCCCCCCCATTTAATTTCTTCTAGGAAAAACTTTTTTATTTGTGCACCAATTTCAACCAAATTCCACATAAATGTGTTTCTCTTGATGACACGAAACATATCTAAGAATTGATCAAATCTGACCAGGGGTCATAGGCCATACAAACCCAACTCCCATTTTGGTTCTTCTAAGAAACATTTTTTGCACCAATTTCACAAGACCTTGAATTAATGTGTCTTTACCAAAGCAACAAAAAAATTAAAAACGAATGGAATCGTACTGCGGAGTCATGCTCCCGCAACCCTAATAAAATTTTCCGAGTAAATATTTTTATTTGGCAACTTATTTCAACCAAGCCCAAAACTTTTGTTAAGACGGAAGAAAAAGAATGAGGAGGGGGATTAAATACAAGTCATAGGTACGCCCGAAAAAACCTTTAGGCCAAGGAGGGCGAAGGGTATCAAAATTTCGGCCGTGCCCGAAATTAGCCTTGACCTCGGGGGCTGGCGAGCGTAACGACCAGGGGGCGAAGCTCCCTAGTTTTAAATTGCTCCGATATTAAAAGTATTGAACAAACCTCATGGTCATATTTGTAAAAATCTGGGCTGCTCATTAATTTTTACAAAAATTGAAATTTTAAACAAACGTGAATATCGAAATTCCGTAATATTAAATATTGGATAAGCTCATCAGCTAAATATTTAGGATTTCATTGTTTTTTTTTATTCTAAAACCATCAATTGTATTTTCTCGTCTGTTTTTTTTTTTGATATATAGTGGTGAGCTTCATAGAACCGGGCCACACGGTAAGCGCGAACTCTAATCAAAACAGGCATTGTGTTTGTTGCGTGAGTTAACGGTGCTTCAGATAAAAATCATAGTCATTTGAATTACCATTAAATGCACTTTCTGTAGATGTAACTTTCATAGCTGTAAGTTTCATACTTTTTGAGAAAATTGAATTTGAGTTTGAAAGTGGCGAGTGGCCCGATTTTTGTGAAGCCGAGTGTATGATGGGAGCCTCTGAAGTGTCAAGTTTGGCATCCGTACAATCAATACTAAGCGAGATAATCGCACTTTCATATTTTAAATTTAAAATTTAAATTTAAATTTTTTATAATTCGGGAACCATCCTTGAGAAATTTGGAACACTGGAAGAGCATCTTGGCACCCTCACTTCCTCCAAATCAATAAAGGTCCTACCTACTAGCATACGGAGGTTATAGCCGTCAAAATGGCGCTTTTATGTTTTTTAACCCTTTCATGCTAAATTATGGATTTTAAACGGAGAATTTTTCTAACAACATGATGTGGCTCAGTAGGCATCTTTTATGATATTTTCTTGCACAAAAAAATGTCAAGCGCTATAGTTAACAAATTAGAGCATGATGTCATAAGGCATCATTGGGACTGAAAGGGCACTTAGCAAGTTCCGTGTTCATAGTCTAAGAAAAATAAGATATTTGGTCGGCAAAAATCCTACATCGGAAATTTTTTTGCAGAATGGTTGGGGACGACCCAGATTATCCGATTGGGGGCCCGCAACCTTAAAAAAGGGGGGTAATTTTTCGTTTTTTTTGCGAGTATTTCAAAAACGACAAAAGATATAGAAAAATAGTCTGAGAACGAAAAAAAACTACATAAAATTATCCTTCCAATGATATAATAACACATTAGAGATCTATTACATAATTCGGCGCTAGTTCAGCCGTGAAATTTCGTACAAGTATTCACAATAAGTTCAATATTATTTTGGGAGAAACATTGAGTCGCTCCGATCAACGACCCCCATTATCCCCCCATTTGATTTTGGCAAAAGGACATGTCCATAACTCCCCCAAATTGGAGCAGAGTGCTAAATTTTGGTTTATTGCGATTGGAGCTCATAATCACCCCACCCACCAAAAATAAGCTCGTTCGAATAAAAACTAAGGGTGTCTTCCATAGAGCAAGCAACTAGCATTTATCTATATGACTTGCTGATTTGCCTTTCACGCCCAATGATGCCATATGGCATCATGCTCATGCAAAACGACTTTATAGGGTTTTCCTAAAACAAAATCGAAAAATCTTTTGATTTTCTCTTACAACAAGCTCTTTACAAAAGAAAACCAGTAAAATGATTCGCATAAAACGATTATTATCAGGAAATATGGGGAAATGGATAAATCAGTTTTTCACACAGAAAGTTAAAATTTATTTGTTGCATTTTCTATGAAAAATCATTAAATTTCATGATGCGACATGGCATCATTGGGAGTGAAAGGGTTAATTGAAAATTGTCCGTAACACGGCGACTCCTGAGCGACAACCTAAACCTAGGGATGACTCTGGCTGTTATTTAGCGCATTTCCAATTACAAAGTAAATTACCCCAAAAATATAGTCATCATATCCGCACCCCTTTAAAACATATCTTAATTTTTATACATTTTACTGAAATAGGTAAATACAATTTTTCGTTCTGCAAAATTTAAAATTACGCGATTTTTTCCCGACCAAATATCCCATTTCTTCTTTATTATATCGTAATTCCGAAGTGTGATTTGAAAAGCCGTTCTATTCCATGCAATTGTATTGAATAATATTCACTCTGCACTCAACACGGAAACAAAAAAAAAAGCATTTCGATAATTTCAGCAATTTAATGATATTTTCATCAATATTATGTACTTCCGAAATCACGGAAGTCCCATATCGATACAATACTCTCATCTCATCGCAAATATACTAACTCATCGCTGTTATTTTCCGTCGTTAGCGCCTAATCAAATATTTTGCCACCAAATAATTCAACTAATTTTTCACCATTGAAAACATTTATAGGAAGAAGAGTATTTGTATTTGCACAATATGTGTAAGCGGAATGACTATTTGAAAAGTCATTTTTTTTCATACATAATATTAGCACTCAAATTAACAATGAAAACGCAAATTGATTTCACCAATATCGTTTTGCCAGAGCCGCCGAAACGCAAACAAACCACATAGCGTCGTGTTGTCGGCTTTTTCAACTGAAGAATTGAAGTGTCTTTTTCCCAGCACAGAGTTTTGCTTCTCTAGATAGTACTTGTAGACACTGAAACTGCACTTATGGAAACTATGACGCCATTACGCAGTTTAATAATATAATACACAATGGTCGATTGTGTATGTTGTATGATGGCGATGGCAAACAAAACACACACATCATATAGTACGAACTCGCGAGTCGCGAGTATTATGGATATGAAAATTCATTCTGGCGAGTCTATATCTATGTTTATAGCGAACGCAGTATTCAAAAGTAAAAATGCGGTTTCCGATTACAATGAAGCTTCTTCCATTATTGTGTGATCTTGAAGAAACCATGTAATGGATGTCGATATAGTGCTTTGTATGCGTACATTATAATGTAGTTACATATTTGAAGAGGCTATTGCCTTTTCGGATAGCACAGATAGGGTAGGATTGGGCAAAAAACGAGTCAAAACCTCGCGCAAAAAAAAAACAATTAACTTTAACTAAAATTAGAAAGAATTTTCAGAAAATATGAAGTTCTACTTCGTTTTACACTATACGATAAGTATGTACGCAATCAAATTTATAACAGAAAACAAATAAGCAATTAGAGAAAACTTCAAAGAAGGTTTGCCGCATATTCAACATCCGAACACACCAGCACTTCTCCTATTGAGATTCAAATTGAACGTAATGTTCATAATAATTTGCCTATCCAGCTATAATAATATCATAAGTACATACATTTTTTCCTCTATAAGCCATATCTAGACTAGAGCTCATTGCAGCGAAGAAGATTGCGCGAAACTATTGCAGACTCTTATGTAACATTGGTGAATATATTGCAAAATAATATGTTTCAAGTCGATTAATTTCGAGCTGATATTACTATTCTGAATTTTTGCAATGATGTTTTTATTTTTGCTTTGCGTTTCTTTGCTCTTGTCCATTATTCGTAATCGTAGTTTGCATATTCCGTCCTTCAAATGGTCTTCTTTAACTCAATTAGTTTTTTATTATTATACCAGCTATGAGTACACAATTATTATATCTATTATTACATAACATGACTATAGACAGATGGTAAAGAGACTGTAGGCAAAATTCCTATATTAGTTTAAAATAGCGTTTTGGTTTTTGAGACGATACTACTCGTATAAAGCGCTCTTAGGCAATCGATATGATAGTTTTTAGATTTTAATGGCGTGCTTTTGATGCATTTAGTAATAGGATGACCTCAGGTTATCGTTTTGTATCAGTATGTTTTTATAGTTAATTGTTCGCTCTGCTTTATGTCAATAATTTTCATTGATATTATTTGTAATAAACCTATGACTTTGAATCGTAAAAGTCTTTGAACCTCCGGATATCGGTATTTTCATTTTGATATGGCCTCGAAACATTGCAGCGGAACATTAAACTTGACCCATATGATTGCTATTTATGTTAACATAAGAAAATTGACGTTTTTATTTTATTTTTTTAGTTTTATTAGTAATAATATAAATTATTTTATGGTTCCTCATTTAATATGATTTTGCTGTAAATTAATATGTTCAGAAAAAAAGAGCAGGAAGCTATAGTTTATGTTGGATTCGAATGCTTGGATTTGAATGGATTAGAATTAACTATGTAATTGTGAAAATCTTGACTTATCGTTCCATTCTATACACCAACTGCGGTGCATGTCTGTAGTATTTATGGCATGGCAACTTACCAGCTCTATGGGAACTACGCGGAACTTTGTCTGTTTGGAGGAGAAGAGCCGCAGCGGGAGAAATATCGAGTTATTCAATTTCGGAAAATGTCACATTGGAATTTTTGCATCAGGACCTCTAAGCGTCTATAGCTCAGTAGGTAGAGTTGCTGCCCTTGTGACTGAAGGTCGGAGGTTTGAATCCCGATTGGGACGAAACAATGTGAGCATTCAACACCGGTATAGACCTGCACGGTCGAGCGTCATGGTGGTAGCCTTCACGGCAAATCAAAAATCTCCATAATTCTCCCGCTAAAATTCAAGTGGTCGTCTTGTGCACAGATAGACAACAGACACAAGACCTGACGAGTGTGTCTATCTGTACGAAACCACAAAACTTTGCGAAAAAATCCCAAATTTGAGGAAAGTGAGGGAAAAAAGTTTCGTCCCAATCGGGATTCGAACCTCCGATGTTCAGTCACAAGGTCAGCAACTCTACCTACTGAGCTATAGACGCTTAGAGGTCCTGATGCAAAAATTCCAATGTGACATTTCCGAAATTGAATAACTCGATATTTCTCCCGCTGCGGCTCTTCTCCTCCAAACAGACAAAGTTCCGCGTAGTTCCCATAGAGCTGGTAAGTTGCCATGCCATAAATACTACAGACATGCACCGCAGTTGGTGTAAAGAATGAAACGATAAGTCAAGATTTTCACAATTAGTTAAAACTCGCACCCACGAAATTGGGAACCAGAATTAATACAGTAATTGTGGATTAGAATATTTATCTGTGTATAGGTTGATTTCAAAGAATTTAAAACTATTTAAATTAAAAGCAACGGGATTGGAGATTGCTAGATGGATTTATTTATTTATTTATAATACAATACAGTTATAAAAATACCGAAAGCGTAACTTTAGATAAAGCAAAATGAAGTATAATAGGGAAAATAAGCAAAAAAAAACACAATTACTGAGCAAAGATAATTCAATTAAAACATTATGGAAAGAACAAAATACTAAAAATTCAATTATAGAAAAGAAAAATTAGATAGAAGAAACCAGTTTTTGAAATAAAGTTTGTTTAAAAGAAAAAAAAAGGAAGAGGATAACGCACCAAGCTCCAAGCGATCGAAGTCCCGCATAGCTCTTTGAAGTCGAGAATTGATGAAAGTAGCTAGCGAAGAAATTGGTGGGTCAAAAACCGCATTAGAGCGAGTATTGTATAAAGAGAACCGAAACCTTACAACTGCAATTAGGATGTATTGTAATAGGATTGGGGAGATGCCGCACAGTGGGGCCGAGAGGAAAAAAAAATCAAACAATTTATACTATTTGAGAGCGTTTTGAATCTTTTATCGCATAGTAAACATTTTGAAGTTTCTTTTTACAAAAAATTTCGGACCGATATGTGTCACAGTAAGAAATCAACGACTTTCAAAGTGTGGACAATTGATTTTACAGTTTAAGCACATTTTTCCATAATCAAGTTTCAATGAAAACGCTTTATGATTTTATTTTTTAATTTTTAGGTTATAATAAATATGTAAGCATAAAAAAAAAAAAATTTGAAAAAAAAATTGAAAAAAAAAAAAATAAAATTTAATTTTAATCATTGAAGGTCAAATTGACCCAAACTGTATTTTCCACATTGAGTTTTAACAACTACCTCTGTTTATGCTACATTCTTCCAGAAAGTCTCAGAATTACTAATATGTAAGAATCATAACCACATAGAGCCCCAGGCTACTTTTATAGCCGATTTTGTAATGTCATTTTGACTGTTTTAGACAAGATTTTTGAATATCTACTGTAAAATATGTTGGGTCCTTTTGACCCGGACATAGCCGTAGTTTTCATCCTATTGAACTACATTTTGCCTTGACGTTCAGCCAAAATTTACCCCCTCCCTTCTCCCCGGGGAGGAGCTATGGATCGGTGTTTAATGAATCCCCCAGAAGAGAAATATTTTATTATTCGAAAAAATCATTAATTGTTTTCACTTTGTGGGGCATGGTTCTTTCACTCAGCCGTTTATAGGCTACTTCGAGTCAACGTTACATAGAGGAGTGTATATAATGTCTCAATCACTATATATTTCCTGAACCACGCCGATATTTGATCTCCGGACCTCTAGATTACTACATCGTAGAGTGCGACTCAACCAAGTGAGCCACAGAGCGTCCTCGCCGAACACTTGCACTGATATGATAGAATGTCAATATGAAAGTGCGAACATTCTCAATCGGCGTTTAAAAAACCCCAATCGGATAATTTATTGATACTTGATCAAACATGTTCGTCTCTATCGCATTTTTTGTGTTTTTGGTAATGCTCATCTGGGAAATTAATTAGAATTTCTATATTGTTCACCAGTTGGAAATTATATATTCCAAATAAACCACTTGGTGATTGACTTAGAGGATAATATTTTTCAATGAAAAAACACCAACTAATGTTAAAATGTTACTTATCCAAGCATGGTGAATTTTTACCAGCGACGTGCATTCATAATAAGCAATTCCAAACTGCTTGACTAGGAAAAACTCCGGATTCATTATCACCGACATCACCAAATATCATTTTTGACAACATTTTCTCCTCCTGACGATTTATTCCGAAAACCCCGCGAAGTACATGCAAAAACTAAAACGAACACCATGCCGCACATAATCGAACCAAACTTGTTTGCAGCATGTGTACGGACTTGGCGAATGTATCTACCATATCATAATTCATGTACACGTACATGATGCACTGAGCAAAGGAACATGTTGATTCCAGATGCTTGAGTCGGTTCATATGATGGGCGAATATTTTTTGTTTGTTTTATGTGCGAATTTATATGAGCGCACTCAAGCAGAATTGGTGTTGATTGACTTACATGTTGCGTGTGGATTGAATATGGATAGTAGACGTTAAATGCATGTTGAGAGGAAAATATAAACTTCAGTTACATTTTCCAGAAGAAATCAGTTGACTACAAGTGACTTTTTGTGGAATTTAAAAAAATGTTCAACTTTGTGTGTTTTTTGGGAAAAGTTTGTAGTTTTCTCTTCAAATTATGTCGGAGTTGTGCTGTGCGGCAGATTTTTTAATAACATCGGAATTTTCGACCCTTTTATTCGCTAAGAAAGGAGGATCGTTCAATCTGGGTGGTCAAAATTTAAAATTCATTTTGAATGTAAACAAAAAAGCGTTACACGGAAATTTAATTTTGAAACATATGAAAAGTACATTTGGCTTACCGGAAGTTGTAAATTAAATAAATTATTTTGTTGGCTGTGTATTTTGTTCGCGAACGAGAAATCTGTTTGGAATAAATCCGGACTTAGCATTTAAATATTTAACGGATTCAGCTATAAAGCACGCTAGTTCGGAAACACATCTTCAGTCGTTAATTAAGTTAGATTTCTTCGGATCGCAAAGAATAGAGCTTATGCTAAATTACCAGGCGGCATTATTGATTAGATTACATAACGAAAAAGTTGACCGTAATCGGAATAATTTGAAACGTTTAATCGATACAGTGATTTATCTCGCAGAGCAAGAGCTTCCTTTATCGGATTCTATGATATAAGTGCCAACCGTAAGGCAATAACTTCTCATATTTTCAAAGGATTTTAAATTATGTCGGTAATAAGCTAAATGCACAATGCTACGATGGCGCAGCAGTAATGAGTTATCAAATCCGCGGAGTTCAATCTCTAACTCGCGAAAGATATGAGCCCGCATTGATCGTTCCATGCTATGCTCATTCACTAAATTTGGTTTTGTTTAGACAAACGGTTGAATTGATTCTAGAAATTAAGCTTTTTTTTTGCGTGCATAAACGAGATAGCTACTTTTTTCAGTACATCCACCTAAAGGGCAGATCTTTTTATAGTTAAGCGCCAATTACCACTTGTTACCGAAACGCGTTGGCATTATCATTTTCGAATTATTAACGTTATACATATTTGAAGACTAGGATGATATTATAATAGTTTTTGATACGATTTTAAATAATTCCGAGAACTGGGATGGCAATTCCTTGACCTCTTCCGATACGTACACATCAAAATTTACAGAATTAGATTTTCATTTTTTCAGAAATATTCTCCAAAACCGATGTTTAATTTAATATAATTCAGAGTAAAGCTATAAATATTTCATATGCAAGCCAAAAAGTTATTGGATTTGAGAACTGGCTTGAAAAAGACTTTTCTCAGAAGTTTGAAAATTTATGCATATTCGAAAGTAGCAGCAGAATATGAGCCACCGCCGCAAAAATCTAGAAATTCAAAAGGTCCGATACAAAATTTGCGAAGGATATTTAGAGAGATTGTATACGTTATTCTCGGGCAAATTCCAGAGAGATTTAATTCATTCAAAAATCTTTCATTCTTAGAATCACTCGAACCAAATTATTTTTCCAAATTTAAATCAAATTTTCCAGAAAAAGCTTTGACTCGCTTATTGAGATTCACAATTAATTTTTTGATAGAATAAAGCTAAAAAATTAATTTAAAGTAATTTTTTCGTCAGAAGAGTTTAGAAAGGCAAATGTGAATCAAATTCTAGAATATTTACAAAATCGGCCTTAAGTCGCGAATAGCTTTAAACAAGTATATATTCGAGCAAAATTATTAACAATATTTCCAGTCACTGTGGCTTCTGCCGAGAGGTCGTTTTTAACTTTATAACGTATCCATACATTTTGAAGAATCACCAATCCTAGGAAAGGTTTTCAGATCTTGTTTTGATTGCTGCCGAAAAGGATATTCTCATAGAAATGCGAAGAGAAATTTTTTTTTTTATAAAGTAATTAAAGCTTTTTTGGATAAAGAGAGGCGTGAAGAATAAGAAATGCTTTATTTTTTTATTCCTGATTTCTTCTATAAGGCATAAAGTCGCTTGCTATAAACGCTTTTGCAACTGTGTTTATTGTGTTATTCAGTTCATTTTTATTTATGTGAAATTGGCTTTGGAATGATCAACTGCTTGACTATGAGGAATTTTCACTGCACGTCACTGATTTTTACACCATCTTTTTTTACTGTGTGGTGTAGTTACTACGTGATAAACCTAGTACATCAGATTGCAAAATGTGGCGAGACATTTTTGTTTTGTTTCTTATGTTTTTTTTTATGCTGGGCACGGATCCGGAGCGTCCCACCAAAATTTCGTTGAAAAATAGGGTCAAAATTGCAAAAACGGCAGAAAAATTACTATCAATTGTAGCCACACGGCTTAACAGATTTTAATGATTAATAGCGCGTTGGACCGGCAATTATGTTTTCTCTAATATTTTCATGGACAGGTTTTTGAAGAAATGTATACTTTCGGAGTTATAAACAAGAAAACAGAAAAAGTCCGAAAATTTTGGGTTTTTTGCGGTTTTGACCCCGATCCACAACGAAATTTTGGTGGGAAGCTCCGGATTCGAGCTTAGCACCCTAAAAAACATTGACGTTTTTAGACATTGTTTGGCAGCGTACTTTTATTGGAAGTTTCGGATTCCAACACGAAAAATAATGACGAATATTATGGGCAAATAAAAGCAAGATATGTACATACTTCCATCGCATATAATGCCACCAAATGGTGGGAAGCTTTTGTGTTCAGCAAAAACATAAGACCCATACAAAAAATTTCTCCATCACATTTTGACTGCTATCACCTTCTCATAAGATACTAATACGTTCTGTGAACTACAAGGATTTGTTTTTAGATTTTTTTAGAAATGCAACTGTTAGACAAGGCACCATAAAAAGATTCGTACAAAAACCTCATTTTGGAAAAAGTTTCAAAAAAATGGAGATCGAGTCACAAAAAATCGTCCTTGAAGCTAGGCAGGAACTGAACCGTTTATCCGATTTTAGTGCAATTTATTTTTGCTACGATAATAATTTTTTTTCTTTCAGTATCCTATAGCTAGTCTAGTTTTAAAGATATTGAAGTAGTCTAGGAAAATGTTCTTTTTTATCTTTAAATGCCTATAGCAGCTAAAGGGTCCGAGGAGACATACCACTGATTTTTAACCCTTTAGCTGCCACAGACGTTTACACCTTTTTTGCTTATATGAGGAATAATTTTCCAACATACTAGGGAAAAAACGCAAATGTGCAAATATCTTTCATCAAAATCCATAATATCTATACAAAGGAATTGCCATATAACGAAACAAATTCCAGAACCGCGAATATCCTATCTCTATACAAAGGACAAGATGCCATCGTACCGCCAATCTCCAGAGCCAGAGCCACGAAAGTCCACTGTGGCCTTTGATTTTAGTGTTTATATGAATAAGACTAACTACCCACGAAAATAGAGACACATAATATTTCAGACTAAAAGTGTTGAACTAGATGAATAATTCGATTTTTCAGAAAAAATTTAAACTTTAAATCGTTTTTTCTCAGAACTATGATAATGTAGAGTCACGTTTCTGGCAGACTGGTGACGATATATAATCAACCAAATATTGTCTGTTCGGTTCAACAACTTTCTGCCAACGGAGAAGCTTAATATTCTTTCCTGAAACCTTTCTTTTTTATTGAAAAATTCTGAAGCAAGTTATTTAAGATGGCTTCTAAAGATTCAAAAGAATTTGCAACAAAATTATTTTCAATAAACCCCAAAGGATGGTTTTCTAATAGCGCAAGAATTTTGGAGTAAGGTGGAGGTGATATTGGTTTCCAACCGAAGCTTAAACGCTTTCTTTTCGGTGTAAAATTTTTATATGAAAAACACATGGTTTATTGGCATTTCCGACTTTTGGCGAGTTCAAGTTGCTCTAGTCCTTTAGCGACGGTTCAATGACGGTAGACTCTCTGAAGTATCACGAGTAATCATGTGTCAGTTCGTTTTAATTACCTCGTCTCTAACAGTAGAAAAAATAGTAAGTGCGGGAAGAATCGTTTAAACTCATATTTCCGTAACAGATATGAGAAAACCCATTCTGACAATGACCTTTAGGCTGCTTGTGTAAAATGAACTTTACACTGCTAAATTCAATCACATTTTTCACTAAAAAAGAAATTAAATCAACTAAAATAATTTTCTGCAGTTTAAGTACACTGAACATACTTTTAAACGGCATTAACGGTTAACGGAAGACAGTGTGCATACAATGTTTCCCGGCATAAGAAAATTTGAAATGCGAAAAAACCGCAAATATAATCCACAACTTAATTTGATACAGTCTGGCTATCGTGCCGTAAAGAAAAAGAAAGAATTTGATACAGTAGACTTAAATTGGCAGATTCCTTAGGCCAAAATAAAATTATTTTTTGTAATTTGGAAACATTCACCATTTACAGTATAAACTCCAAAGGAAATGTATGTTGAGCCAGGATATGAAAATGGAGTAGACTTCAGAAATAAAAATGGATGAAATCCAATCAAGTACATGCTTAGCCCGTTATTAAAACTTTTAAAAACGAAAGTTTTATAGCTCTACCCAAGTGGGTGGGGATAGAGTAAAATCTGTACGGGAGGTAATTTAGTTTTTGTACGGAGGTACCCTTAATTTTCATCCGATGGAACTAATTTTTGGTGCTGGGTGTCATGGGACTGTGTCTTGACGTTAAACCAAATTCTGCCCCTTCATTACCCCATTGGGGGGAGTTATGAAATTGTCGTTCTTAAAGTTTTATTAAGCGGAGTAAACATGTCGTCAGGGATCTACCCATGTCCAGATCTAGGAGTGTTACCACATCAGTTAATATAGATTTGCAAAGAAAAAAACAAGGCAACCAATAAAAACGAAATCTGCAATTGATTTACGTCTTATCATCTGGGTCCAAAGTCATTGAATTACCTGTAAAGAAAGAAAAAAGGACATATAAGTATTGCATGTATGCAGAAAAAAAAACAGTAATGTAGATTTACTTGTCGTAAAAATATGTAGTAAATAGGTTTGTATAAATGTGTGGAATTTAGGTATAGGCTACAGGATACGCTGTATAAGTAACTATACAAATATGTGTGGTAAACATAACATAAATAGTGCTCGAAAAGAAAACCGCAAAAGTTGTCCTTATTTTCTTTTGGCACATTTTCAAAATATACCAAAGTAATATTCATTAATATCACATTCAGAATAAAATATGAATGAACTCCATGTATGAAAATCCACATATCCACTCAAATCACAGGCCAGAATATTCATTTTCCCTTTATACATGTTTTTTTTGTTGTTCTCTTATGTGTTGGCATCATGCCTCCTCTCTAGTTTTTATTATAATTTTCTCTAATTTTCATTGGCATTCTGCCACAATGGCAAAGAATTGAATTGCAATTCCAAACCAACCATTTTTCCCGGTTAGGACATGGTTTCGGGAGAAAAAGAATAAACACAAGTATGTAGTTGTGTATGTGATTGTTGTTTTATATTTTATAAAATTTGTATTTATAGAATGCAGCTAAAGAGAGAAGTTTCATGTTAATGCAGATAGGTACATTTTTTTAGGGTCCAAAAATATCCTTTTAATTTTATTTTCTTCTTGACTTCTTCTATTTAACTGTTAAAGTGAATAAATGTTATTTACCCAAAAACCCGATGCTTAAAAAAGTATTCCAAGAAACAATTTAGATTTCATTTTATCGCTCGACTATAGTCAAAAGACTAGAAAACAGGGTAACGATCAGGCTACAGAAAAAAATGTGTTTCATAAAAATAAATTATTGTCCATGTTTTTTGTGCCCCTTTACACAAATAACTTATTGTACAAAAAATTACAAAATGTATTGTGGATAAATAGATGTTTTTTCATTTCTTCTATTCAGTTATCTTCTTTGAATAGTTTGGCAGTGATTTAATAAAAAGAAGCCCAACTAACCAAAGCTATAAAAAATTGGCTTCGCAATTAAAGTGTTTATAGTATAGATAGATGGTATGCGCTTTGCTTTACCTCATCGTCGTCATCGAAACGACCTTCTAAAGTGATTAATGATTAACTTCAGCAAACTAAAAGAATATTGTTGCTTTACTCACCATATTTTTACGAGTACATGTCGTTTTTTTTTTTTTCTTTTTTTTTCTTTGCCAATGAAGAATAATTTTTGTGCTAACTCTTTAAGATTTATTCTTTATGATTGGACTTTGTCTATGTTTTTTGTCTTAAGAATACCTCTGCCTTTTCAGATACGAGTATATGTAGATAGAACACATGCGTTTGTCAAGATACAATATGAAAATAATTAACACATATTTCCTATACAATCACAATATGTAATATAATTTCATTCAAGGTCTGGGTGAGTGGTTCGATGTACTGAAGTGTTGAACTATCTGTCATTGTCGATATAGATAGAAGTGCTTACTGTGATGAGAATCAGAAAAATATATGTATTTGACGAATTTGAATGGATTTTGGAAGTCGTGAATAGAAGTTTTTTTTTGTAAGCTTATGAACAGAGGAATATGTTTCCGGATCGTAATAAAGACGACACCGGGAAATGAAGTAAGCAAAATCGCTTTGAAAGGCGGAACCTATTGTGTTTACTGTAGAGGCATTTAGTTAAAAAAAAAAAACATTTTATTACTTTTGGTGTTACCGAAGACAGTTGTAGCCCCAAGAAGTCAAAGTAGTTCCTGATGGGTACTTATGCGCAAGTTACGCGGAACGTAATATCTTTGCATGTGTTTTCTTTAAGTGTAAGTACAAATCAACCATACAGAGATAGCAAACCTACGAATCTGATTCTCTAGATCAGGAGTGTCAAACTCAAGACCTGGCCTGGGCCAAAATATTTCTTTGTTCAGGATTGAGCGGACCGCAGGATAACCATTTCGAAAAAGCCTAAAGAAAATTTGATTATTACAGGATCTGGTAGCTCCACGGCTGCTGATACTTTTCAGAAGCCTTCTGCTACTCAACCACGTCCCCCAGTCGTGGCGACGGGTTCGAGTCGTTTTCAAACCGAAGGTTAGGCAAACGGGGCCATGAGACCTCGAAGGATTTCAGGCCGATTAGTTTATCCTCCTTCGTACTCAAAACTTTAGAGTGCTTAATAGACTTACACATCCGACAAAGTCTTGAAAATTCAGGACTTTCGAAGTCCCAGCACGCTTACGTGAAGGGAAAGTCCATAAAACCGGCTCTCCACGAAGTGGTCCGTACCACCGAACACATCCTTGAATACAAACAATACACTATATCCGCTTTCCTAGACATAGAGGATGCATTCAATAATGTTCGCACTGAATCTATTCATGAGGCCCTCTCAGCCTTAGGAGTTGATCCACGGCTTGGGTCGTGGATAGTAACACTACAAACGACCAGAGTAATCCATGGTGACTTAGGAAGCAGTCATCTGACTAAATTCGTGTGCAGTGGAACACCTCAGGTTGGTGTCATCTCTCCACTACTGTTACAAGTAGTTATTAACAAAATCCTAGGCTTGACAGGGCGATGATTAAGGTGGTCGCATATGCGGATGATGTAGCGATGATAGTATCAGGAATGTGTCTTTCCGGGATTAGTCAGATCATGGAAAGCGGCCCTGGCTGGGTCAGTAAATGGGCCACAAGCTGCGGACTGGGCGTAAACCCGGGGAAGACAAAATTGATGCTGTTTACTACAAAAACAAAAATACCGCCTTTCTCGCTCCCGAAATTAAATGGACATCACCTGTAATTATCGCCCAGCTCGAAGTATTTGGGCGTTATTCTGGACTCAAAGCTCAACTGGAAGTTGAACATTGGGGAGGGCGTTAAAAAAACCTGTATTGTTTTTTACGCCTGCCAGACAGTATTTAGCAAGAAATGGGGTCTCAAGCCAAGCATGGTACTCTGGGTTTACACCGCGGTGTGGCACGACCCATACTAACATCTGGGTCACTCGTCTGGTGGCCAGCGCTCCGTAAAGGCTACAATGTAACAAAACTTTGTAGAGTACAGAGATCTGCTTGCCTTACCATCACAGGGGGGCATGCGAACATGTCCAAGGAATGTGCTGAATGTAATCCTGCATCTTCTACCCATCGATCTTTTTATCAACCAACTGGCAGCATGTAATGCAGTCAGGCTCAAAGCGTTAAGCTGCTGGAGTGTTAGGCCATACGGCCACAGCAATATTCTAAACCAGCTCCCACAAGACAGCACGCAGCACTGTAACGGATCTTAAAGTGCTCAAACGAAGCTTTGGGGAGAACTTTGATGTCAAATTCCCAGCTAGAGGTGAATGTAAAGAGAGTGAGGTGGTCAAGGATTTTGACATCACATTCTTCACCGATGGGTCTAAAATGGATCGTGGCGTGGGTGCTGGAATCTTCTACAGATCACTGAATATTACCGTCTTCCTGCTCATGCCAGCATTTTTCAAGCAGAAATGCTTGCAATTATGAAGGCCTGTCATGCTCTCAGGGACATACAAAACAACCAGAATATCGCAATCTGCTCAGATAGTCAGGCTGCTATCATGGCTTTATAATCGGGGAAGACGACCTCCAATGTTGTTGAAGTATGTGAGGAAGCATTAACCAGCCTTGGCGCACGACAAAGAATCACCTTACTCAGGGTAAGCGGACACAGGAACATAGGGGGTAACGAGATGGCTGACGAACTAGCCAAAATGAGTGCCACTCTTGACAGCTCTCATGCGGAGCGTGTTTGCGTCCCGATGGCAGCTGTTAAGAGTAAGATCTCCATCCACTATATAAGGGCTGCTAATTCCAACTAGCGACATCTGAGGACTTGCGTAATAATGTTAATTTGTATTTTAAATTATAAAGGACAATCTGTCCGTTAAATAAATATATGAAATATGAAATATCAAAGAAAATGTGGCCCTCCTACGACTGGAAAAGAACGTCTGAGGTTCTGACTAAACACGGTTTTAAATTTTTACAGCTTTCAGAGTAGGCAATTGGTTGCCAACTTTCAGAGTTGTAAATTTACATCACGAAATTTACGTTAAATAAAGCATTTAAAATTACATCAATATATTTAACCCATTTCCAACAAATATTTAATTTTAAATTCATAGAGGGAAACAAGTCCCATACCCATGTGTAAAATTAAATTTTTTATTTAAAATTAACTTAACGTTAACTCAGCCGTTTATAGGCAATTTCGAGTCAACGTTACAATGCATATAATTTCGGAGTGTATATAATGTTGCAAGCACTATATATTTCCTATCCTCACATGTTCGAAAATTTTGGACCACGCCGAGATTCGATCTACGGACCTCTAGATTACTAGCATCGTAGAGTGGCGACTCAACCAAGTGCGCCACACAGCGTAGCAGAATACTATCGACAAGATTTACGAAATGTAAAAATGAAATGATGAAAAATTACATTCATTTGATTTAATTTTACATTAAATGATGAAAAATCACATTCACTTGATCTAATTTTACATTTTTTGTTTGTAAAATTACAGTAGCAATGTGATTTCACAATATTTTATTTAAAATTTAATAGTTTTCATTTATTTTAACCTTTTGCTAAAGAAATGTGTAAGATTAAATTTCAAATTTTTTTTAGCTTTTTTTGTAGTAATTTTTACTACACTTTGTGTGGGAAATTCAATAAACTTTTTACTGTGAAGGTACATTATCCTAGACACGACTGCACGACAGCGACTCGCTTATTCCATATAAAAACTCGTTTTCAAAATGAGAGAAAAACGAGTTTTTATATGGAATGAGCGAGTCGCTGTCATGCGGCCGCGTCGAGGACAACGTACCTTAAACCGCATAGAGATATCGCCCGGCTTACTGCTATTATCACGGGGCACTGGCCAATGGGGCTCCACCCTGCCAGGCTGGGCATCTCCTACAACGCCCATTGCCGCAGCTGCGGTAATGTAAATGAGAGAAACCCTGATTTACTTTCTGTGCGGTCTTGCCAGAACTCGATATAGGACGCTCCGTAAGGCTTGGGGGCGAATGTGAAAATAGGGGAGCTACTGTCCTTCCAAAATAACACTGGCTGTTTCAAGGCACCTCCCCACTCCTAAATTCATTACCCAACCTTCATCATATACACATAGTTAAAATTCACGGAGTTTGTGGTTTCAAAACAGCGCCTTATGTATACTAATTCGGCTTTTGGGCTAGCCTCTGCCTCTGCCACTTTTATCAACCAACCTCTGGCATTTATCCTTTGAAAATCTAGTGTTCTTTAACCCTCATCCAGCGGCAGATTTTTACAACGCTTGCCGGCGGCAAAGGTACACCTGTACCTTAGTACATTTTGTATGAAAATCTTCACTATTTATATGAATTTTGACCGTAAAACCGTTATATTATGTTGACTAGTCACAAATTAGTAACTGTTTTTGCCGAAGTGAATGTTTTAAGAAGTTGTGTTTATGTGGATTTAATTTTTGGAGTGGGTAAATTTAGGAAATAGGCAAAATTTTAAAAAGAAAATTGAAAAAATGGGTTGCTTGGAATTTTAATTTGACGAAATCTAAAATTGATTTACAAATGAAAAGTAGAAAACGGTTCAAATTAAGTCATTAACGATTTTAGAAGAATTTGGTATGTTTGATTTGAGAATTGTGGAGTCTTAGGTTAAAATTCACCCCCCTGCCCCCAATATATTATTCTGTTACTAGAACCCGTTATCGCTAAGGAAAAAAACGTCATTCTCGTTATTTTCCATAAAACCAAAATATTTGAAGCAATAAATATATTGGAGAAATGAGTAAATGTGTTATTATACGAAAGAAAGGTCATGTCAAGCAACAAGCAAGTAGAATCGGCTAGTATAATTTTCAGTCTCTAATCTTTGTAAATCTAAACTCAGGCCAATTCCTATAGTAGAAAAATATCTAAAATTTTTATTGTGATTGTTGTTGGTTAATTGTATCTAATATATTTGCTCGTATATGTAATTAAATCCAAGGATCGATTGAAAAATTAAAACAAGAAACCGAAGACATGTGGCATATTCTATAGCAGTTATCGGTATCTACATATATATGGTACCGACGTACAATTCAACCAAGTTTATGTACCACCCAAACATCCATTTAGAAATTTGGTTGGATGCTTCTGCTGGTTTTCAGCTGAAACTTCAAAAGGAACTCGGGTGGAGGTTTCGAATTACACAAATAATAAATATTAGGTGATGGAATACAAATTATGGGAATTTGTGGTAAAGAAAATCAACCGCTAAAATCCAAAATTTTAGCATTTGTTACAAACCTAATTTTCACTAGATGTTATGGGGGAAAGAAGGCGTAATACATTGTATTGGTTGGCCCAAGCCATTACTTCAAAAAGTTTGCTATGCCAGTAAAAGTCTTCAGATTAATGTCAAATAACCAAAAACCGCTGTATGAGTTAGCCTAGTCCTTATAGATCGATATCTCCAAGGACCTTGATCATTACAAATAAAATTCGTAAATCAAATAATTCTGTACATCACTCGATTCTCAACTTATTGATGCTATAATAAATCTCTCTAAGCATGAGCATTCACTAAAAATATTTTATTTTCGTTTTTTGTAAATTTTCTTTCATACAAAATATATGAAGGTACAAATGTACCTTTGCCGCCGTTAAAGGGTGTAAGATTAATTTTGCTCCCTAACTTGGGGATGGGTGGTCACACATTTCTGAAATTTGGAATACATATTTTAAACTAAAATTGTAGAGATGTCAGAAAATTTCAGCCCGATCGGACCCATAGCAAAAAAGTTACGGTGTTTTAAAAACGAAAAAGGTACACCTGTACCTATCCCGCTGGATGAGGGTTAAATTTAGACAAGTAGTTAAAATGCCAAAATTTGGCCGATTGATCAGTAACCTATCTGTATCAATAAATTATCGCCAAATTTTGGAGTAGAAAACACTGTAGAAAAAAAACATTTAGGTAGCCCAAAATAGCATTGGGACATTGGGAGTCAAAATTATAATGTTGGCATAAATTAAGTTCGAACAGAAAGGTGGTTAAAAAAAAACAGTTCAACACCTCCATTTTTATACCCTTCGCTCATAGAGTGAAAGGGTATATTAACTTTGTCATGAAGTTTGTAAAGCATTAAAGGAAGCATCTCCGACCATATAAAAAGTATACATATGTATATGATCAGCATGACTTGGGGAGTCGATTGGAGCATGTCCGTCTGTCCTGTCTGTCTGTTGCGACGCGTTTTACTCGGCGGGTATTGAAGCTAGCAAGCTGAAATTTTGCACACGTGCTTCTTATTGTTGCAGGCTGTTTGTATGTTTGATTCACCCAAATTGGATCACTGGGTCATGGGGCTGCCATACAAACCTAGCTCCCCAATTTGAGTTCTTCTAAGAAAAACTTTTTTATTTGTGTACCAATTTCAACCAAATTTCACACAAATGTGTTTCTATAGATAACACAAAATATATGCAAGAATGGATCAAATTGGACCATGGGGTCATGAGGCTGCCATACAAACTTAACCCCCCAAATTAGGTTCTTCTAAGAAAAACTTTTTTACTTGTTCACCAATTTCAACCAAATTTCACACAAATGTATTTCTATTGATGACACAAAACATAAGTAAGATTGAATCAAATCAGACCATGGGGTAGTGGGGCTGCCATACAAACCAAACCCCCCATATTGGTTCTTCTAAGAAACATTTTTTTATACCAATTTCACAAAACCTTGAATTAATATGTCCTTATCAAATCAACTAAAAATTCAAAACGAATGGAATCGTACTGTGGGGTCATGCTCCGGCAACCCCACTAAAATTTTCCGAGTAAATATTTTTATTTGCCCACTTATTTCAACAAAGCCAAAACTTTTGTCAAGCCGGAAGAAAAAGAATGAGGAGGGGGGGGGATTAAATACAAGCCATAGGTACGCCCGAAAAAACTTTTAGCCCAAGCGAAGGGTATCCAAATTTCGGCCGCGCCCGAAATTAGCCTCGTTTTATTTTTACGCGTTTGTGCTGATACATTTTGTGTTTCTTTGAATTGGCCGCGGGCCGCACAATACTGCAAGGAGGGCCGCATGCGGCCCATGGGCTTCAAGTTTGACATGCCTGCTCTAGATGTACACATTGGAGGAAATTTCGAGGGATAACTTTGGCGCTAGCTCAATTCGTATGACCTCTATTCACTTGATTTTATGAAGTTTAAAAGCAACAAACAACGAGGGCAAGTATTTTTGTCCTCTATATCTTTAAATGCAGCAATTTACCAATATTAGCTCACTGCCATATATTATGACGATTCCTTAAGGAACTCTCATCTGCGACTTCAATCACCTTAATAGACTCTAACAATTTTTCTATCTGAACGTACGCACCATCCTTTGTACGATAAAAACATAAATTCACTGTTCTATTTCATATTTTCTTGATGTTTACCTAAAAATATGAAAATGGGGTTTACTTCCATATTTTACAATTATTATGATCATTATGTCGCGTATAAAAAGTTTCTCCAGGGATTGCCACACAGTATGCCTTCGTCCTCCAACACAGTGTGTAAATTTCGGCAACACATCACCATCACCGCAATAAGATGAAAAATGTACTTCGCACGGAACGGAAATGATTCGTAACAGAAGCAAGAAAATAAAAATCGCACCTGGTGTAGCTTCCCAACGGAACACAGTCAAATAGGATTTTCCGCAACAATGTAATTTATACGAGACCCAAAGACGTTCTACAACCCATATTTCCTCCCAATGTTTTAAAACCACATACACACATGCCTGGTTTGTCGTCGGAGATCATTGAACCCGTGTGAGCTCATTCCGATTCAATAAATCAAACTCCATACAGAAAATCGAATTTCTCTATAAACACTATCCTTCCGCACATGTTACACACTACACCCGTTTCCTTTTTCCGTCATTTGTCACAAATCGTTGTTATACGAAATCCTTGCACAAAATCCTGTTGTATTTCTTTTCAATTGTCGAATGGTTGGCATACGGGAAAAGGTCCTTTTCTCGCCATTATTCACATCTTCAGCGTTTTGTCGTTTATCCATGTGGGTTACTGCTTTTTGCCACGACAACACCTCCAATAGGTATAAGGTATACTCGTAGCACCAGCAGCACACGTTACATGTCATAAATTACAAAGCCTCGTTGTAAAATGACTGATGAAAATTGATACAACTTTAAGCGTCTGCAACGACGTTAACAATCGTTTGGACGCAAAAGAAAAATGATGACGAAGAATGTCATGGACAGGGATTATGATGATGATGCGTTGAGGGAAAACCCGCCTGGATCCTGGTCTGCACGAGGAAAATGTCAAGGATATGATTTTCTATTCGGCCACGAGGAGGATGCTGTGACGGCGCGCGGGCATAAGACAAAGTAGACACCTTGGGATTTTCCCGCATCTTGCGTTGATCATGATGGACTTCGTTGTGACGAGATATTATAATAATTTACCGGAGAAAAATCTACGGATGAGTGCATGTCAGTTGCAGTACTCAGAAATATAAAAAGGATAAACCAAAAGGTAAACTTTTCTTGCAGAAATTCACACAAGAGAGACTACACTTGTCCATATCATTATGTTATAATTACAATTCGTTTTCTTTATCATAAAAAAACTGACTTTTCGAATTAAGGGTTTTGCATACCAAACTGTAATCTGATGCGTATTCAATTTTACAATGCCTTTTCAATATATTCTGCGCTTGCTAAATTTTGAATGTTATTTATTTATTTTTATTAATTTATAAGAAAACTAACAAATAAACAATTTTCTGCACCAATTTCCTATGCACATATTTAGCAATTGAAAATATTAACATTTTTGCCAAAAAACACTTGCCAAATTCTTCCCATTCAAAAATTGCATAGGCCTTTGGTCGTTTTTCAACCTTCATCGAAGCTGTTCATTGCAAAAATACTGTTAACCGAAATATCACATAAAAAAGTCATCAAACATCACTTTTCCTAGATAACAAAAAACTTCAAAAATGTATTTTGAAAATACTAATTTACTATGCCGCATGCTTGCTCAGTTAAATTATGCAAAAGAAGTTAAAAATTTATGCAACTAACCGTCATTTGAAACGCATCTTCAAAATTGAGCACAAAATTTGCATAACTCGAACATCATGCATAAATAGTGTGCAATTTTCAATTTGTTTTTAGGTATACGCTGAAGCTTCTTCAATGTAAGACTGGGTAAAATGATAGAAGATTTTTCATTTTTTAAATTACCTTGACAGTGAGTGGCTACTTTATAATACGAAATTCAAGACTCTAGACTGCACTACTTGTGGAATTTCGCTTATTAGTTTCAAGTAATCCACACACATGCTGTTAATGACTATCAAATGAGAACGATATGCAATTACATGATTGACGCCATTTATAACCCACAAGTATGGCTAGCTCAGAGGCATTTGTGCTGAATTAACTAAGAGTAGTGCTTGGCATCCATTTATAGAGGATGAAACAATCAAATCAGTTTCAAATTACATAGCACTAAAAGAGCCTTCACAAATACATATTCCGGACATCGGTCTCTTCGATTAAAATGGAAATGCTAATCGATGCAAATTGATTTGGATGAAAATCAACAATTAGCTAATTGTATTCGATATTGTATGTATATTGCAGCACAATGAAATATGTATTTGCAACGAAATTTAGATTTATTGCAAATATGAAAATCGCATGCATCAGAAATGATTGGTTTGGTTGCTGGTTGGATGGAAGCTATAGTTGGTTGATTGGTAAATCGATTTGGCAACGAAAATATAGACTGTGCAGATGAGGAGGAAATGTAGACACAAAGAATGAGTGAATATTAATATCTGATTAATGAAGGCTAGCGAGTCGCCTTACGAATACATTTCACATAATATTTCTGCATAGTGCAATTATGAAAAGACAAAGGCTAAATTATGATATCGAGAGATTTGTTTCTTTGCATCGTAAAAAATGGCATATTAATATTAAAAATGTTTGAATATTCACACTTTCGAATTTTTTAAATTTTCGAGTTTTCGAATTTTTATATTAAAAAGTTTACATTATTTTTGAAGTAACAAATTTACAAAAAAAAAAAATTTCACTGTTTTTGTAAAAATTGTAAACAATTGACCCTGTGTTTGGCGAAATTAAAAAAAAAAATCAAAATTGACCCTGTTGATTAATTGCAAAAAATGTCTGAACAGCTGTACGTTTTGAACGGAGGCAGCTATTATAACTCTGAAATTTACTTAATCCTGCGTGTATGAGAAAAATTTGCGGAAATTGAAAAATTTACTGTTTTTAAAAAAGTTAAAAAACATTGCACAATTTACCCAAAACAATTTTCAAAAATTTGTCCCTGTTGCTGTAAGAATTTAGAATAATTTTAAATTTGACTTTTTTTTCGTGAAAAACTTCGAAAAGTTAAGAAACTGACCCTGTTTATGAAAAATTTCACAAAAATGAAAAAAAATTTAAACGGTTATTTCTACTGAACGGAAACAGTTGGTACTCTGAAATTCAGCCAAGATGACGGCATCATGTTCTATATCGACACCCTCATCGTGAGTGTATAAACAATTTTCGAAAATTAGAGAATTGACCGCTTTCTTGAAAAGTTAAAACAAATTGAAAAATTTTACCTGTTTTTGGAAACATTAAAAAAAAATAAAAAATTTTCCGTTTTTGGAAAAATGTCGAAAAGTTTTGGAAAACAATTTCAAAATTGGAAAATTGACCTTATTTTTGGAAAATTGACTTTGGTTTTGGAAAAATTTAGAGTATTTTAAAAGTAACCTATTTTTTGAAATAATTAGAAATACTTATCCTATTCGTGGAAGAAAATTCTAGATATTTAACAATCTATTGATTTCAGTCTGGTGCGTCAAATCCCTTTATGGATCGCAGAAAATCACAATTTTTAGTTTATTAAACACAATTTTATTATAAAACAAAACGGAAATTTAATTAACTAAAAATTTTTTATTACAAATGCATTTCGGGTCAATTTATGACTCATCATCAGCATACGCGTTTTAATGACTAAAGAAAATTATTTTTTGAAAACATTAAATATACAATTTTTCAAGGTTAATATAACTGTAAATGAATCAAAGTTAAAATAATATTAATGCGAAATATATGTATTAATAAATATCGAGCGCAAGTAACGTTATATATATAATTAGAGCGATTAAATTTATTTTATGTATTTAAAAAGATTCGAGGTGATGTTTCCGTTATCCGTGTTCATGCGGTTGGTGCATTTATGTATTAGCATTGATTCGTACGCATCCATGGTCCTGTTATCAGTAATGTGCTTTAATAGCCTGATTTCTCCGATTTGGTGGGGTGGTCCATCGTTATTGGCATACTTGTGTAGGGCTACCGCTGATTTGTCCGTGGCGAAATTTTTTACAGCATTAAGATGTTCTTTGTATCTGGTTTTAATTTTGCGTTTTGTTTGACCGATTTATTTAGCATCACAACTATTGCAATTTATTTCGTAAATACCACTTTTTACGTCATTCGGGGTTTTATCCTTTGTTGATCCTAATAAGCATTTTAGCTTCGTATTGCTTTTATATACAATTTTCATGCCTTCTTTCTTATATGCATTTTTTAAGGATCCTAGTATTTTAGGGGCGAATGTTAGTGATACACGATGTTCAGTTTTTGATGAAACATTTTTGTTTTGTGCAAATAAAGTTGTTAGCTTATTTTTATATGCTTGTCTTGAATGTTTGGTGACTAATCGATCTATTATAGATTTTTTGTAGCCATTTATGTTAGCAAGATGTAATATATGATTATGTTCTTTTATGTAATCAGTTGCAGACAAAGGCAGGTTACACATTCGATGAATAAACGAATGGAAAGCGGCTATTTTATGTTGTTGTGAACAGTACGAATCGTTTGTTATGAGTCTATCGGATGTTGTTGGTTTTCGATAAACTGATACTCGTATAGAATCGGTGTTATCTCGTGTGATAGTTAAGTCGAGGAAATTTAACGAAGAAGATTGTTCCAACTCATGTGTGAATTTGATTGAGCTATGTTTGTTGTTAATTATAGCTAAAATTTGTGGAATGTCTGCTTCATTTACGACTGCAAAAACGTCGTCCACGTATCTATACCATATTCGAGGTAATAAACCATCCTGCTTCAGTTCTTGTTCAAAGTTAGCCATAAAAGCTTCAGCTATTACTGGTGACAATGGATTACCCATACTTGCTCCAAAGTCACATTTGAAAAATTCATTGCGAAATTTGAAACAATTATGTGACATACATTTTTTCGCAGTATTGATATAAACATTCAGACGATCGTCGGTCAGATTGAATTTGTTCAAATGTTTTTTCAGGGCTGTAATTGCGTTGTCAATGGGTACGCTTGGAAACAATGCTGCCACATTACTGATAACAGGACCATGGATGCGTACGAATCAATGCTAATACATAAATGCACCAACCGCATGAACACGGATAACGGAAACATCACCTCGAATCTTTTTAAATACATAAAATAAATTTAATCGCTCTAATTATATATATAACGTTACTTGCGCTCGATATTTATTAATACATATATTTCGCATTAATATTATTTTAACTTTGATTCATTTACAGTTATATTAACCTTGAAAAATTGTATATTTAATGTTTTCAAAAAATAATTTTCTTTAGTCATTAAAACGCGTATGCTGATGATGAGTCATAAATTGACCCGAAATGCATTTGTAATAAAAAATTTTTAGTTAATTAAATTTCCGTTTTGTTTTATAATAAAATTGTGTTTAATAAACTAAAAATTGTGATTTTCTGCGATCCATAAAGGGATTTGACGCACCAGACTGAAATCAATTAACATGATCGCAGACGTGGTTAATAAGTGTGAGATAAATACACATAATCCTCATTTAACAATCTACCCTGCTTTTGGGAATATATTTAAAAACTGAAAAAATCCTGTTTTTTTTTCAGAAATATCAAAAAAATGAAAAATGGAATGTGTTTTTGGGAAAATTTTCAAAAGCTGTTCTGAACGGGAGACAGTTAGTACTCTGTGAACTGCTCAGCAAAATTCCACCGCAAAATGCTCTACATCCTCCGTTTTTGAAAAATTACCGGAAATTTCGAAAAATTAAAGAGCTGGCCGTGTTTTTGGAAAATTTTCGAAAAATTAACCCTTTTTTGGAAAAGTTTCGAAAAATTCGAAAATTGAGTGTTTTTTTTTGCTGTTGGGTCGCATCTTTGAACAGTTATCTCCAGAGCTGTGCGGTCCCGGGCGCCGAGAACGCCTGTGCAAAAACATAAAGTTTTTCCGTAGTTTTTGTTCAGCCAGATTTAGGCTTAATATGCTTTTTTATGAAAATCAGATGTAAAACAATACAAGGTTATTTATGTAAGTATCATGCAATCTCAAGATGTGAAGCTTTTTGTGTTTTTGCCAGAAAACTTAAATTATTCGCCATAACTGTGTTAATTCGAAATTAAAGCCCGAAATTGTTTCAACGTCCTGATTTTCTTAGAAGTTGAAATTGTCGGTCACGAAAATATTGGTAGGTTATTTTATAGTAGTTGGTGCACAGGGTTACGATACGGCCCATGTGACGGACTAACGAACATCTTGGAAATTGGATGTCACATGCACATCTGTGACCTTGGTCCAAAGATGGACTGTCACATCTGTTATTTTTTTTTTAATTTTTAATCCAAATTTTAAGAAAGGACAGTCGAGATTGACTTTCCACACCATTCAACGAAAAATGAACCTGCACGTGTTTAGACATTCACTGGTGACTCTGATTACATATAAATGGCCTCCAATTTTTACGGTCTAAACTGCATATTCCACTTGCGAGATCTGAATTTAATTGCTGGTATCATTTAGCTACAAAATTAATCTTGATTAAATAATTTCAAAGACAAGGAAATGTGAGATTCGTTCTTTACAAGGTTCCTAATTGGGCAAAGCTGTATACAATTTCTACTACCTGCCCGGAGCGACTTCATGTGACAGTTGAAATTGTGTTCTGCAGCTGAGAAGCCATGAAATGAAACGCATGAAAATATGGGATTCACGCAAAAGAAAAAAGAATCTCCCTAAAGGGAAACATTTCTGATCTACTTATGCTATCGATTCATGATACTCACACGTAAGTATCCCTGTTCTGGATATCAAGGGCCTGCAAACTACAAATACTTTAGTTTCCAGGAGTGAAACATACATTACATATGTATTTGGACGCAGCCTCCACACCTCCGTCAGTTACGAGTGGCCACTTGCTGCCGTCCATTTGTCCATGCCACCTGACTGGAAACTATCACGGTCATGCATTCGCGGCAGTATATGGAGCGGCAAAGAAGGCATCTGGTTAGTTTTTCAGACTACAGTCTCAGCAGCAGAAAATTTTACGAAGTGCCTGGATTCAAACTCGCATTTTTACGCTTCAATCATTGTAAGATGCAGTGATTTTTTGCTACATTGGTAAGATTTTTTTTTACCATAATCATCGGCCAGGGGGGAGTGTATACAGGGTGTCCGGAAACTGCCGCATAAACACACCGGATTGTGATTCCTCATGTGATTTCCAGTAAAAAAGTTGTACGGAACATAACCCCTCAGCTTAACCCTTTAGATGCCACAGGCATTTAAAGATTTTTTATAAAATCATTTTCTTGCACGACTTAAAGCCTAATATCTGCAAAGCTAGAACAGCTACAATGATGAAATAAAATGATTATTACAGCCAATAAATTTACCTACACGCAGAAAAAAAAATCTTCAATCTAACAGTTTTCATATGTAAATTTGAGAAAAAACGTATATAGAATTTAGTCAAAATAACTTGCATTTCATTTGTAAGACGCAAAAATGTTTAATTTTACATTGGCATAAAATGTTATATGTACACGTTCTAGCTGTATTCTCAAAATGTTTGTAATTTGAATTAAAATTATTGCAATGTCATATTGAAAAGCTGCTTTACGTTTAATTCAAAAATGTTTCATTTTGAATCAATAGTGGAAATATTAAAGTGATTAATGTACTTTTAAAATTGCTGCATGTCAAATCAAAATTGAATGTCACTTTATTTTCAAAGTGATTTCACTTTATTTTAAAAGTGTTTCACTTTAAATTTAAAATGTTTTGATTGTAAGATTAAAAAAATGAAAGAATATTTTTTCCCTTTTTTTATCTATTTTTTTTATTTTTTTTTTTTTTTTTTTTTTATTTTTTTTATTTTTTTTTTATTTTTATTTTTTTTGTTATTTTTCTTTTATTTTTTAACTTTTTTTTTACAATATTTTAAAAACTTTATTTTCTCACTTTGCTTCTACTGGGAATCGAACCGGGTACCTATCGTTTCGTAGTCCTACTTCCTACCACCTAAGCTATCTGAGATTACTAGCACTGAGCAACAAAGCGGCGGGCTTATGTACATGTGACGGACACAGCCTTCCAAATGAAACAACTTTAAAACAAAGTTGAACATATTTAAATCGAGGTTTCAGTCAATTTTGAATAGATCATTAAACTATTTGTTTTTAAAATGATTTAATGGCAAATACTGTAGAGTGAGATATTGAAATATTTTGTATTTCAGTATTACATATGACTGCGGAATATCAATGAAAACTTTTCGTGTGTTGAAATAAAAAATGCATACGATTTAGTCTAAAAGAAAATATGTTCGAACAACGTATTATATTATTTAGAAATAAATTAAGTTTGTCAAAGTTACATGTTTCTTGCAATGTTGAAATGAAAAACGTAAATTTTTAGTTTGAAATACGTTTTTTTTCTCAGTGTATAAAATAAAACTAACCACACTAAAATCGGATAAGAGGTTTGGGTTGTACAGAGCTTCAAAGTGAAATTTGTGTGATTTGACCCAAAAACAATCTTTTTTTCCATCTCAATTTTCTCCAACTTCTGCCAAGGTGAGGTGTTTGTACGATTCTTTTAAAAATTGGCGCATAGTCTTAAAATCATATCTTTCTTACATCATTTTGATCGAGCTCCATGACTTCTAAGAGTTTTTATACGTTAAGTGTAGAAAACTAGGGTTAATTTTAGCTTGAATTCAATACAATTCAATTCACACTGCCCCTAAAAATCTGCAATTGGTAAAATTTATTCAAAGTTTGTCGAAATCGAGCTAAAATTAACCCTAGTTTTCTGCACTTAAGGTACTAAAACTGTTAGAAATAATGGAGCTAGAATAAAATGATGTAAGAAAGATATTATCGTAAGACTATGCGCCAATTTTTAAAAGAATCGTACAAGCACCTCTCCTTGGCAGAAGTTGGAGAAAATTGAGATGGAAAAAAATATTGTTTTTGGGTCAAATCACACAAATTTGACTTTGAAGCTCTGTAAAAACCAAACCTCTTATCCGATTTTAGTTTGGTTAGTTTTATTTTACAGGTAAATTTGTTGGCTGTAATAATCATTTTATTTCACTATTCTAGCTGGTCTAGCTTTGGAGATATTAGGCTTAAAGTGGTGCAAGAAGATGTTTTTTTCAAAAATCTTTAAATGCCTGTGGCAGCTAAAGGGTTAAGCTGAGGGGGTATGTTCCGTACAACTTTTTTGCTGGAAATCTACTGAGGAATCATAATCCGGTGCGTTTATGCGGCAGTTTCCGGACACCCTGTATAATGTTGCAAGCATTTTATATTTCCTATCATGTAGGGACATTTTTGGACCACGCCGAGATTCGATCTCCAGACCTCTAGATTACTAGCATCGTAGAGTGCAACTCAACCAAGTGAGCCACAGATCTTACTACTGTACCTACTATTCCATAGAAAATCGGGAACTTTATGCTATCAGCTCTCGATAGAAGAATTTCTTCTTTTTTAATGAACACTAGCGACACTTACCTTACTAACCACCATATAACGGGCAGTATCGGAAACACAAAAGCTCCGCCTTTGAGAATGGATAGCAGAACAAGCCGAAAATCGATACTCTACGTATGAGAATTTCCGTACTACAAATGAGTAACAATATTTTTGTTTCATTTTACTCCTAGTCCTCTCAGGCTTATCATAATGTATTATTTATAGAATTTTTGGTGTACGCGATTCTTTTCCGGTAGAATAACGGATATACGTCACACGAAGTTCTCTCTGGGAAGTTAATGGAATTTAACACTATATTACGTCGGAAAGGGATAAATTTGGTGACAAAGGTTATTTGATGTATTCAGGAGTAAAAGGAATAAAACAAGATGCAGACGCCATTTATCGTTAAAAGGACAATCCTCTGGTAATGTATACAGTAATTCCATCCCTCATCTTGCTGAAACCCAAACCACTCTGTTCGAAATTTTCCCCTTTAACGCTAGATGAATGAATGCAATAATTGTTACCAACTGAGGTGATCGATCAACGAGGAAATCGGGCGAATTGCAGTTAAATTGATGCCAAAGGTTATTGGAAGTTATCGGAAACGTCTGGAAAAAAATTATGCAAATGGTATGCCTTTGGGCATGACATTTCTCATAGGAGTTTGTTTTAAACGCTTATTTGTGCTTAGTGCTTCATTATTTTGCATTTCATACCAATTTCTCTGGAGTTTCGATATTTTCTAGTGGACGAGCTGTAATCCGATTCAAATGATTTTTTAGCCCTTACTTCCGTAAATCAAATTGCGACGTATCGCAAATAAACTCAATAATGCAATTACGTTCTATAATTTCGTCCTCTATTTAAAAATTAGGTGGCTGTAACCAGCGCCCGCTCTAACACTTACGCCGCCCGGGCAAGTGGACAAATTGCCGCCCCTTCGGTACTGTACCAGATTGATAGTAGGTATCCATACTATCTAGATCAGTGGTTTCCAATATTTTCAGTCCGTGCCCCTTGCGAGGTCTGCTGATCCTGGCGCCCCCAAGAAAATAGGTGTGTAAAAATTGCCGTTGGCAAGGAATGCTTTTAATTTTACACGTAAGCTCAGGAAGTATTTTCGCATGTTAAATTGTTTAAACATTTTTTTGTAAGTGCAGCCCTTATTTTAAACTACTGAAATTTTTTAGAAGTATTTAAATTTCTTGATCTCCGCATGCTGAATTTCGTCGTGAGTTCGGCCGTTACCATGGCTTGATACCAAAAGACTAAAATTCGCATGATTTTTACCAAAGATTTATTCTACCCATACAAAAACTAGCTGACTTTTCAGAATCGCGAGCTTTATCAATTTCAATCAGCCATATCACCAGCTGTGGTCAGCAAACGGAGTTAGTAGCAGCAATTTTTTTTTAATCGAAGAAAATAGAATTGTTGGCAATTTGCAACGTTTTGCAACAACGTATTATCCCGGGTGAGTTTCGTAAGAAATTCGAATGGTTGGTGTTGAAAGAAACCATAATTCACAAATGGCATCAACATTAGAGTTGTGCTCGCGCCGCTCTTCCCTAATCGTCGCGCCTCATTAAGGGGTGCGCCCCTGAGTTTGGGAAACACTGATCTAGATGGTTGTTGTAGAATCGATTCATGGTCGTTGCTCCAACACAATTTACATAGTATGAAACCAGCTGACCTACGAGCATTTAAAAAAAAAAAAAAATTGTTTTCCACTAAAACACTAAATACATTTTTAGAAAACTCTGCCCTTAAAAATGCTGGGCCAAAAAATTGTGCTCGCTTTCATTACTAACCTCCTGCAGTTGTTTACCAGAAATTCCTTTAAAACTTCAATTAGCCGGACTGCTTCAGGCTTTTCAATGTGCATGGCTTATTTTCATAAATGCGTCATCTCGAGAATTTTTAAAGAGAATAAGGTTAGAGCTAGTTAAATCGGGAGAACCTAGCCAAATTCCGATATTAGCATGTCCGAACCCAAATTAGGAAACTGTGGCAATTTGTTCTGTGGTTCAATACCTTATCTTGCTAAAATACTAACCACTTTCTTCGCAGTTTGCCCTCCAATGCTAGATGAATCAATGCATTCGGTACCAACTTAAGTAATCCATTCACGCGAAGGTTTGGCAAATTGAAGTTAAATTATGCTGCAAAATGTCGGAATTTTGGAAAACAACTCAAAAAATTACTGATAATGCCTTTGTGGATAACAGTTCTCACAGAGAAGTCTGTTGTAAACGCCTTAATGTGCTCAGTGTTTATTCGACTCCCTATTTCTCATTTCATATGAATTTTTTCGGGAGTTCAATATTTATTTAATGGATTTGTTTTCTTGTTCTCTACAGACTAAATAAAAACTTTACATCTCATCTTCCGGAAATCAAATTGCATATAAATGAAACAATAAAATTTCTTGCACTTTCGTCCTCTGGAAATTAGGCAATAACCCTTAATTCTGGTGAAAAGAAGATGAACTAAATGTTCGATCGGAGGACGAAATAAGCGCATACGAGTATTTCTCCAATTAGCATGTTTTTTGTTTCTTTTTCAAAGAATAACTTAATGAGCACATAACTGAGCGAATAGTCCAACTTTTAGTAGGTCGGGTGCTATTTGCGCGGCTCTTACTTAGCATTTTAGATTCTAAATGCAGCACTTCGTACAAATTGTGGGCTCTCCATAGCCTCACAAGGATTATGCATCTTCAAAACACAATTTTAACCTCAATAAACGCGGCTTTTACTCTTAGTCTTTATTTTATTTTGCACCCTTTTTATTTCATCTGTAGAAAGGAAACCGCAGACCTTTCTACTAAATCGAAGTTGATATTGTTTTTTTTCTTTTGGCTTTTTTAATGTTTTTTTATTTGAGTGCTATCCAAAAAGCCGCCTCTAAAATTTGGCGCCCCGGGCGACCGCCCGGCTTGCCCCCCCCCTTAGAGCGGTCGCTGGCCGTAACCTTGGCTTAGAACTAGGGATCATGCAAAGCAGGTTCAATTAGAATGAACTAGCATTCTTTCAAAAGCTATAGAGCTTTTAAAAAAGGTCTAAAATGAAAATATTCTAATTTATGTTCTAGTCTAACGCCGAAATATTCAATTAAACTCTAATGTGTTATATTTAATTGCAAACATAATTTTATGTAGTTTTTTTCGTCCTCGGACCAATTTTCTGTATCTCTTACCGTTTTTGAAATAATCGCAAAAAACCGGAAAAATGCCCCCCTTTCCCCCTTTTTTTTTAAGGTTGTGGAACCCCAATCGGTTGGGACTTTTAATGCCCTAATCTGGGGACCATTCCCAACCATAATCCAAAAAAATTTCTGATGTAGGATTTTTACCGACCAAATATGCCATTTTTCTTAGACTATATAGTCGCGTTACTAGATTTATCTCTTCTACACAAGATCAATAATCACTTGGATTACTCTCAATTTTTCATAGTTCATATATCCTTCAGATAGAAACACCACCGCTTTTAAATCAAAAGAAAGCAATTAAGAAAACAACAAAATTAATTTGATAGATGGTGCCTACTTTGAAAATGCATCCAATCCATACCACATAACCTATAAAGCGTGAAGTGGATTTAATGTCAACACACTATAACCACTGCCTGCTACACAATTATAGCAACAACAGCTATCTAATAAATCTGTCCATGCTATGAATTAGAAATGTGTCCAATATTTGTTTTGAGTCATAAGATACACATGTGACGAGGAACGCGGTATTCGGTGCCCGAGAAATGTACATATACATATTTTGAACAAACAAAACATAATTTTATTGGAACATTTTAAATATGAGAAACGGATGAAAAGGGCTATAAATGAAGTGACGAGAATGTCATATTGTTTTTGGTTATTATCGAGTGACAGATGGAGTGTTTTTATTGCACACGATTCAGATTTAATAGAGTGTTGCATACGAGGATGAGAAATATAGTGTGTTTGGCTAGATAGCTAGAAGATTTAGTGAAAGATATATGGGGGACTAAAATGTTTTTTTCTAGAGAGGGACAAATTTATGAATCAATCCTTTCTCCGAGGCCAGACACTTGGCAAAGGAAAATATCAATTTTTGAATCGAATGTTTAAATCTTTTCAGTTCTTTCATACTTCATAATGCACACATAGATACTTCCATATTAGTCATGGTTCTTAATGAACTGAACTACTATTTTGATCCCGCTCCGTACAAGGAGTTGATCGCTCCCGTTCCGCAATTTTCAAAAGAACAGGTTCCTAGCATTGAATGAAACTAGTCTGATCGCTATCTTAAGTAAGTCACGTACAATCTTTCCAATGAACACATTCACATCAAGTACCAAAATAATATCAATATATTCTACATACTAATAACATGCAAGCAAATTCGATAATACGCCCATAAATATGCACGCAATCAAATCAGTTCAATATCGTCTACATAGTAGACGCATCACAGCACGACTCAGATCAGTGAGACTCGTTTGAGACCTGAAGAGTCGATTAAACAGGTCGACCTGAAGAGTCGATTGAACAGGTCGACGTGAAGAGTCGATTGAACAGGTCGACCTGAAGAATCGATTGAACAGATCGACCTGAAGAGTCGATTGAACAGTTCGACCTGAACAGTCGATTGAATAGGTAGACCTGAAGAGTCGATTGAACAGGTCGACCAGACGAGTCGAATGATCAGGAATACCTGAACTGAAGAGTCGAATGAACAGGTAGACATGAAGACCAGTTGATTAGGTCAATATAATAGTCAAAGAAGAATACGATATTTGCATGATAGTTGGTTATGGCACCCTGATTATGGGAAAAGTGTTCTGACCGATTGGGAGTCCGCAATTTTGAATAATGGGAGGAAGGGGGTATTTGTTTAGTTTTTAGTGATTATTTAAAAACGGCTAAAGATGATGATGCAATGAAAATTCGGCGGTAGACTAAACGATAAATTCGAATATTTTGGACCTTTTTAAAGAGCTCTATAATTCTTTAAAAACGCAAGTTCAGCCGTGGAATTTTATGCGACTATTAACATTAAGCAGAATGTGATTTTTGCCGAAAATAGGGTCGCTCCAATTAAGGACCCCCAATTATTCCTCCTATTTAAATTTGTCAGAAGGCATGTTCATCACTCCCTCCATTTAAAAAAAAATACAGCTAATTTTCACGTGCGCCTCCTAAAACGGGATACGAGTTCAGGAGAATGAAATGTAAATAGCTAATAGGGAAAATACGAGAATTTCGTTTTTAGGGTTTTTTAGTTTCTTCAAAAAACCCTTATGAAATCGATTTTGTCCGTCGTCTGTTCACTAAATAACTCGCGAACGGCTCAACCGATCGTCATGAAATTTGGTAGGAATGTGTAGAATGGTAACAGTCTTTGGCACGAAAAACTTAGAAGTTGATAAGGCAAAGATAACAGGGTGTCCCGCAGATTTTAGGATTTGTTCACTAATAACTCGCGAACGGCTTAACCGATCGTCATAAAATTTGGTAAGAATGTGTAGAATCCTAACATTCTTTACCACGAAATACTTAGAAATTGGTAGGGCAAAGTTAACAGGGTGTCCAGAAGATTTGAAAAAGTCCACTTTTTAGTGTTTATCGGACATGGACGTATGGGTACTCAAATCAAAGAACTCGATGGGTACATTTCATATCAGTTGCTTTCTTCCAGTTTGGAGTAACGGGAACGGAGTTATAGGCTGTTAAGTCTGCAAATGTGAAAATTATGATGACGGTTTTAAGAAAATTACATAAGTAATATGCCTGAAAATTTTCATTCGAATATCTTTATCTTAACCTGAAATATAGGGAATCAAATATTTAGCAAAGGCGTTTCACAATACTAGAGCAGCGTCTGAAGCATTTGTGCATATCTTGTGACTGTACCAAACAATGAACATGAACTTTGGTGGGAATACATAGAATGGTAATAGTGTTTGTCGCAAACACTTATGACGTTTGTAAAATTAACAGGGTGTCTTTGAATAGCTTCAAAAGTCTACTTTCCCACAACTCATAAGAAAGCTTTGGGTGGGCAACGGGCTCAGCGAAGCCACTTCATATAAGATCTTGTTTCGTGATTCGGAAAAAGGTTAACGGATTTAAGCCATGGTACATTCCAGAATGAAAGGCTAACTCAGTTTCAGTTGCTGATTTTTTGACATAAACCGGGTGGTCATTCTTCATGCTGTGGTTGTGGCGGTCATTCTCCATCGAAAGTGACCATGGATGTCAATGGACCTTTCATCGCCAAGCAGATAATTTTCGCTATGACGTATTGTGTTGTGTGAACCGTGACCCTGTCATTTCAGATTGCGCGATAAATTGCCTAGTGTGTGCTGCACGGGCGTGATCAATTGACCAATAAATCGCTTGGTCTGTGATGCTATTTGGCTGCGTAATAGATCAGGAAACCTAGTTTTAGAGACCTGTTCCGATGCATAAGATCATTAAGATCGACCTGTTCTCTCAAAAGAACAGGTTGTACCATGCCTTCCATTTAAAGCTCATGTTTGTACTGATCTCATGAAATAGAATCAGCAACTGCAATGTGCCATCTTTCACTGCCTTTTGTAGACAATTTTTTTTTCCGATATGTACCACAAGATTGTATCTAGATTGGTCGCTTTAATGGTTCTACCATACATTTCCAGCAGGAAGTCAAAAACGAGCATGCAGGATAGACGGCTTTATGGGGCTTTGACTCTGTCATTCTCTCAATTTGTATCTACGCCTGTTTGTACGACTATGAGGAGATGCATATTTGCATATGCATATTTTTGTTGACTTGGAGAAAATATAGTTGCATGGGTTTTTTTTAATTTGTCGGTTTTCTTTCCTTCACATTTTTTAGGGGTATTCCATTTTAGATGAATGAGCTTTAAAATTAAATTAATTGGACACTTTTGAAATCTGTGTACAGGTCGTATTTTCTGTTGGCTCGAATTTTCTAGAGATACCATGCATAAAGCATACCGAAAGCGAAAATTTTGTGACTGCTGCAGTGATAAGATTCGAATGAATCTTCGGTACTTATTGACATATAACTTCTTCTTCTTCTCAGTACCGTATAGCCCCATATGTGGGGCCATGGTGCGTTAACTCAGCCGTTTATAGGCAATTTCGAGTCGACGTCACATTGCATATAATTTCAGAGTGTATATAATGTTGCAAGCACTAAGGTAAATTAACCATATTTCGTCAGGGTACCTTATTTCGTCACATTTGATATTTTCAAATAAAATAGGAACAAATAATGCACCTACTGAAAAACCGTTATTACTTTCTGAATATAGTGGTAATATGCAATCGATATCACCTATTTGTTAACTTTATTGCACTACATTTGTAAATAAAAAAAAACACAGAATAGCGCCAGAACTGAAATGCGTGAATTGAGCAGTGTCAGTTGTGTTTTGACTAGTGGACTGATGTGTTGTTCTCAAGTGCTGTACGTGAAACAGTAAGTGAATTATTCTTTTATTTGTGTGTTTTGAACAAAATATGATTTTGTTATTCTATTTACCGAGTAATAATTTGCAATCTATTGTGATTAGTTTAAAAAAAGAGATGACGAAGTTAGGACATAGTGATAACTAGCATGAGCGCAATTTCGTCATGATGGCGAAATTAGGTCTTGGATAAACAATTTGTTATGCAAAATTTCTTTTGTCATCATTAGAATATTAGTCATATTTTGGTGTTAAAATCTCCGTAAAAGTGCAAATATACCTAACACTTAATTTCGTCACTGTTATTTCAACCAATTTTCGATAGATCAGAATTTTTTAAAACAGACTCACCAGAGATGCTCAAGAAAATCTTTATTTTAAGTTTAATTTGTTATACTAATAAATGATAATTAAGTGAAGCATTCAGTAACAATAACATTAAAGTACTCTTACAAATAAAACATAAAAATATTCTTTCAAATAATAGTATCAATGGTGACGAAATTCGGCACCGTACAACTTTAGTTCGTCACTATGACGAAATTGAAATTATGTCTCATTCAAAGTGTTCCTTAAATCGTCATCTTTGTAAATAGAACTTGGATTCAATAATTATTTAAACAAATAAAATATTAAAACGATTTCTTGCAGAAGTCGAAATGACAACGAAAAAATAGAGCCAAGATCAGCTTGCTATGGCAGTAAAGGAAATTGTAGAGGGTCACTCAACTAGCGAGGTAGCCAAAAGATATGGGATCCCGAGAACAACTCTCCAGGACAAAAAACTCGGGAAACATGTAAAGAAAATAGGAGCTCCTATACAGTTCTGACAGCAGCAGAAGAGAAGACTCTGGTAAAATGGGTTCTTGAACTAGCGACTATAGGATTTCCTATTACACAAACACAGCTGATACATAGTTTTTGCAAATTAATGCAGGAGATGAATCGGAAAAACCCTTTCAATGACGGTCTGCCGGGGAAAAAATGGTACACAGGGTTCCTAAAACGGAATCCAGAAATATCAGTGAGAGTTTCTCAAAATTTGACAACTGGAAGAGCGCTGATAACTGATGATTCCATCAGAAATTGGTTCGGAAAGGTTGCATCCTACATCGACGGTTTTCCTGAGCTGAAAGAAATTTTAACTTGTCCAGATCGAATTTTTAATTGTGACGAAACAGCATTTTTCCTATGTCCTAAGGATCAAAAAGTTTTGGTCCGTAAAGGATCATCCCATACTTACAGTCGGACAGCTAGTGATGAGGAGGAATGTATTACCGTTTTAGTGGGTGCGTCTGCAAACGGCAAGCTTATGCCTCCACTAACTCTATTCCCGTATAAAAGAATTCCATAAAACATATTACTAAAAATGACAAAATTATGGGGAATCGGAAGAACAGATTCAGGATTGATGACTTGTGAATCATTTTATGAATACATAACCAATTGTTTTTATCCATACTTACAAGCAAATAATATTGATCTACCCGTCATTCTGTTTCTCGATGGTCACTCATCGCATATTTCCTTGCCTCTTTCCAATTTTTGTAGAGAAAAAGGTATAATTATACCCTTCGCTCATAGAGTGAAAGGGTATATTGTTTTTGTTACGCCGATATTATGTAACACCTCAAAGGAGCCACCGGAGGTATGGCAAAGTATATATATAAATGATCAGGGTCGGTCCCTGAATCGAATAAGCCATGTCTGTCTGTCTGTCTGTCTGTCTGGCTGTCTGTCTGTCTGTCTGTCTGTCTGTCTGTCCGTGTGTCTGTCTGTTAGCACGATAACTCCCGAAATAATGAAGCTAGCGGTTTGAAATTTTGGTCAAATGTTTGTTTTGCTAAAATCTTGGACGGTATTGAAAATGGGCCAAATCGGACCACGGGTTCCCCTACCTCCCATACAAACTACCCCTCCTTGATATTTTAATTCGGTCATAACTTTCGGTAGAATATCGCTATCGACTTGAAATTTTGACCAATGTCTCATTCTGACATATACTTTGAGTTGATGGAAAGTGGATTAGGTCCGACTACCCCTACCCCTACTTCCCCTACAAAGTTATATTCAGTCATGTCTTTTGATAGAATGTCACGAAAAACTTCAAATTAATATCAAATGGTAGCCGTTGGATGTCTTGACAAGGTAATAAAGATGTGTCAGGTCCGACCCATCTACCCCTCCCTCCCCAACAAAAAATATGAAATTGAATATTTTGGGTTTTGCGTGCCTTCTAGGTCTGTACATGGGTATAGGGTATACACTCATCGTGCTATTCGCACGATTAGAACTCGGTCTCGTAACTTTGTCATTAAGTTCATTAAGCATCTCCGACCATACAAAAAGTATACATCATATATGATCAGCATGACTTGGGGAGTCGATTGGAGCATATCCGTCTGTCTGTCTGTCTGTTGCGACGCGTTTTACTCGGCGGGTATTGAAGCTAGCAAGCTGAAATTTTGCACACGTGCTTCTTATCGTTGCAGGCTGTTTGTATGTTTGATTCACTCAAATTGGATCACTGGGTCATGGGGCTGCCATACAAACCTAGCTCCCCAATTTGAGTTCTTCTAAGAAAAACTTTTTTATTTGTGTACCAATTTCAACCAAATTTCACACAAATATGTTTCTATAGATAACACAAAATATATGCAAGAATGGATCAAATCGGACCATGGGGTCATGGGGCTGCCATACAAACTTAACCCCGCAAATTAGGTTATTCTAAGAAAAACTCTTTTATTTGTACACCAATTTCAACCAAATTTCACACAAATGTATTTCTATTGATGACACAAAACATGTGTAAGATTGAATCAAATCGGACCATGGGGTCATGGGGCTGCCATACAAACCAGACCCCCCATATTGGTTCTTCTAAGAAACATTTTTTACACCAATTTCACAAAACCGTGAATCAATGTGTCTTTAGCAAAGCAACTAAAAAGTTCAAAACGAATGGAATCATACTGTGGGGTCATGCTCCGGCAACCCCAATAAAATTTTCCGAGTAAATATTTTTATTTGGCCACTAATTTCAACCAAGCCCAAAACTTTTGTCAAGACGGAAGAAAAAGAATGAGGAGGGGGATTAAATGCAAGTCATAGGTACGCCCGAAAGAACTTTTAGCCCAAGCGAAGGGTATCCAAATTTCGGCCGCGCCCGAAATTAGCCTCGGCCCCGGGGTTGGCGAGCGAAGCGAGCAGGGGGCGAAGCCCCCTAGTTTTAATCGCTCTTCTGCCAGATGCTACTCACATATTGCAACCGATGGACGTAGCAGTTTTTCATCCTGTAGAGCAGCTTTGGAAAAAAACAAGTCAGTGATTGGAGGTTGCAAAATAATGGAGAAAAACTCAAGCGTGAAGACTTTACATGGTTAGTGGATATATGCTTAAAAGAAGCAGCGAAGCCTGAAACCATACAAAATGGATTTCGAAAGTGTGGACTTTATCCATTTGATGTGAATGCCGTTCAGTTTGACAAACTTCTGAATTCGAACAATATAACTTTTCCACTAAATGAGACAACTAATACTCCCAACAATGTTGAACCCGTTACGGATTACAGCGCATTTATTTCAATATTGGAAAAGGAAATAGGACATGAGAAAGTTGACATATTTAAAAAAAAATCAAAACAAACCATGGGTCGGTCGGACCAGCAAAGGATGAAAATCTCTTCTATTTATGGAAATCAATAAAAGAAAAAACAGATTGCGACATTCCTCAGAGCTATTTAAATATCCCCGGTAATGTGACACTCCATGAGCAAACTTTAAATGCTAATATGTTAGACGAATTATCTTGGGGTAACGCTGACATCATAGAGTTTAAAATACAATCTGATGACTCGTTAATCACTTCTACTCCTACAACCAGTGCATGTAAAGGTGGCTCAATGGTGGAAATCAACAAAATTGTATCAGGACCCTCCAACTACGTACCACTAATAGAAAATGTTCCAGAAAAACCACTTGAAGTTGAAAAATTTGGCAGGGACAAAAGACAAACACGGGTGATGAACACTGATGTGGTATAAAAGCAAGGACCAGATAATAATTTTCCGACACCTTTCAAAAATGCTCTTTACTGGCCTGAAACTCCCAAAGTTGGTAACTTTCAAAAAGTCAAACGTAAACTAACTCCTACGGTCGCTACTTCAGATGAATTTTTGAATTATCAACTTAGAATTGACAAGGAGAAAAGAGATAAAGAAAATAAAAGAATGAAAAAATATAAAAGTAACGAAAACGCAAAAAATATAGAAATAAGTAAAGGTGATTTTGTGGTTGTACTTCATGAGCAGGAGAGATTTCCCGGAATGGTTTTAAATATTGAAGACAACTTGAATTACAAAATAAAAACAATGGTAATGGGCGGCTCAAATTGGCGATGGCCCGAAAAAGATGATATTTTAGTGTACGAAAAAAAAGACATCTTAAAGAAACTAAACACACCGTTACTTTTGAATAGTAGAGGAATTTATAGTAAATCAGATTTTTTTTTTAATTACTGTGTAATTTTTTGTAACTTTTTTCTTATTTAAAAACTGATATATAATATCTATCTACGTTTTCCAATAATAATGTAAATGAACTGAAATGTTTGTGATATTTTTGTTATTTTTTGTTTCATGAAAACTCTATTATTTATTTTTCATCCGTATTTTAAGTTTCTTATTTTGAATAGCATTGTTTTTCATATGGATATGTATTATTTGATTTGTATTTTTAGTTAATAAATTGATATTACCTTTAAAAAGAAACAGTTGTTTTTCATAGCCGAAATTAGGTGCCCGCCATGACGAAGTTAGGAACACGACCATTTTTTATGACGAAATTAGGAGTCTGAAGTGATTTTCATTTTTTTCTAAAAAACTATATATCATAAAACAATTGCGGTTTTTAGATTTTATAATTTCATAGTAAACTTTCCAAACTTTATATTCATGAGCATAGTTCGTAAAAATAACCCAATTTGTTTCCCTTGTAACTTGTAAATCGCTGAAATCTCCCTAGCATGACGAAAATAGGGTCTTCTTATATATTTCCTATCCGCACATGTACGGAAATTTTGGACCACGCCGAGATTCGATCTCCGGACCTCTAGATTACTAGCATTGTAGAGTGCAACTCAACCAAGTGAGCCACAGAGCGTGTCATATAACTGTGTGACATATCCGTATAACTGCAAAAGGATATTTAAAGAATAAGCTCCGTTGTTTCTTCGTTTTATATCGTACGCGTTCCTAATTTGTATATTGTCCTTGAAATAAATAATGAAGATTCATATTGTGATTCTGGTGGAATATGGATAACATACTGTAACCATAATTGGTGAAACTTTTTCGCTTCCAAAATCATTCCAGTTGTGTAATTTAAAATTGTCAGATTAACTAAAAGTTAATTTTTCGTGTGCATTTTCTGTATTTGTCCACAAAAACAGCCAGACCATAGTCAAATAATGTAAAAACCATTATCTTAACAGCACATAGAAATTACATGACAACATCATCAATTATGCATTTAGTAAGTCACGAAAGAGCATCATCAAGAATTTCTCAACATAAGTAAAATATGTATACAATTTTTTTGTTTCGGATGAAAATCATCTTGCTTTACTCGAAAAGAAACGTGTCTTGAAATATTATTTTCCCAAGTTAGTACATACTCATGTTGATTCCACGATGATAGATGTCGGTCGGTCAGTGGCCCCCATGTCGGCAATGACTTCTTTGTTCCTACATCAATTCACAATCCATTCCATCATCCATCCAATTCTCATACTCCATTTGTACATTGTTAAAAAGCAAACGGATGGCATTTCCCATTGAAAATTTTGTAAATTGAAATTTAATCCCTGTCTCTGTGTATATGCTGAAAACAAATGTTTGCTCTCGCGCGCCGCACCGTTTCTTCGTGGTCATTTGTCTTTCAGCTTTCAATTCAATCCCGACAACTCGGCCGGAAATCATTGTACATCTATAGTAATTCTGCTGCTCGGGGTTATATTTAGAAGAAACGAAAAAAAGGTTGCAAGATCACGAACCTTTTTTTTTCTGGTGAGACACAAAACAAGGGACACTTCATTGCGACAAAGTGAAATTTATGTAAGAGAACGTAGTATTATCACAAAAGATACAAACTTATCTCTATCGTTTGTATCATGCTACTACCTATAAAAAAAAAACATCCGTAAAGCTCCAAAATTAATTCAGATTGTGTGGGACTTTTATCAATGGAATCATTTATCCGAATTCTGAATATATCACATACAGCTGGACTGAACTGGTCTCGAAGTTTTCTTTCAATTTATTTTAACGCACACCCTCGTCCACCAGTCAAACGTGTCCATGTCCATCTATAGTAAACTTGTATCCAGCCAGAGAGATACTTGAACTCGTTCTGAAAGTAGCTGAATTCAATTTAAAAATAAAAGATGCCAATAAATTTTCAACAATTGCTTCCGATTTAATTTTTTTTTCAGGGGAAATAAAAAGTCATAAATTTAAGTAAATTTTTCTTATAGTGAATAAATTGACGAAGAGTGACAAA